>LR990858.1:15289191-16489191 GCA_905163395.2 Endotricha flammealis | reverse complement strand
GCATGCACAAACAGCTTCCTTATGGCTAGATCGCGGACAGTTATACATGTCAAAACTATAAGGGTTCCTTTCCTTGTTTAATACTGAACCTTAAAAAGAGATTATGAATTAATATGAAATTAATAAAAAAAATACGTTTATTTAACTAGTTAATTAAATTCCACACAATGCACACAGTGTCACCAGCTGTCCACAGACGCGTCATTTGACGAATGCATGCAACCTACAAACGAACCCATGACGAGCGGTTGACGCGACGTTGCCGCTTCGTGGACACAGATTTCATTGTTTCTACGCAAGATGCAAGCAAGATGCAAGCATTCGTCTTGCAATCGTCAATTGACGAAAGCGTGCGTATGACGTGCGGTTACGTGGACAATGAGCCTAAGGGAAAGCTAGGCTAAATCAGCTTGTAAATATTATGGATACCAGACAACGGACATATACTTATAATATAATAAATAATATATCCAGACTCGAGAACAAACGCAAATATAATCACATAAATGTGTTTGCCCCGAGCGGGGATCAGACCCGCGCCCTCTGATGCCGATGGTACCAACGCACTACCTGGGTTAAATAACATATTAAGTTGAATGAAACAGACAATGAAACATAGAAACCAGTGCATTACATTAGCAGTTAGTGATTATTGTATGAATATTAAATCGTCCTACTATTCCCCGGTGAGACAGTTCGCCAATTCAATTATAACTAACAAGTGACTAACATATAGTGTGTACATAAACAGTGTGCATGTTAAGAACATTCAAGTAGGTATTCGTCTATATACTTGGCACAAGATTACCAGTGAAATTAAAAGATTGTGTTTAAAAGCTTGTCATACCTTATTGCAGTAACAAAAGTTTGTCTGCTGTTTTGCCAAAAAATGATATTGTGTTATTAATAATTTTCTATATATCGATTTATAATTTTGTGTCTAGTTTAGGAACGGAATGTATATAAGGATTTTGTAATGATTTACAGGACTTATTTATACTAATATTACGTAGATAAAATTTTAAGTTTGTAGGGAATTTAGATAGATAGATAGAATAAGCTTTATTTGCAAAACACACAGTGATACAATAAACAGTAAAAGTAACAAAACATGTGTATATGCAACAAGGTGGCCTTATTGCTCAAAGCAATCTTTTCAAGGCAACCTTAGGGTAACGAAATTCTGTAATGGAGTGGGCAGGGCTAGCAAAACACAGTAAACAGCAGGACATATCAATATACATATCTAATAAATAAATAGTCTAAATACCATAAGGTATTTATATAATACATAATAAGTATAAGGTACAATATTACATATATACTTATATATATATATACAAATATATAAATTTAAAAACTAAAACAATAGGTACTTAGTTTACATTATTATGGTATAATAATGTAAACTAAGTACCTATTCAAGGTACCAAGGAATCAGTGTGAAAGGAAATAGTTTTTTACTTCTCGCTTAAATATAGCTAGTGATTTCGCAGTTCTGATTGTCACTGAATTTCTGGATTTACTGAACCGATTTTATTCTTTTATCAATAGAAAACCACATTATTATGCTATATTAGTCATAGTCTAAAATTGGTTGAATTATTTCTATGGTTTTAAGCAAACAGAAACTGTCATAAAGTGTTGATTTAACATGACGCAGTCATAAAACGTATTCGACGAAGTTATTTAGTGCATAAACTGGATCTAAATTTGCAATTATCTTAGTTTCTGTACCGAAATCACGCCGGCCATTACTGGTGTATTTCTCACGGGGAAACTGCTTTGGTTAACATTGATGTAGAGGTTCGAGGATGTGGTATTTGTACAGATGTTGGATCACGGTTATTAAAATTCGAAATGTATTTTATTTTTTGTTGATTTTGATAATATGTGTTAGTTGATTTATACTATATAGTATCGTTGAGTTATATATTTGTTATAATTCATTGTAAAATATAGTATCGTTGAGTTAGTATACCTTAACACACAAGTTTTGAACTTACTTTGGAGCTAGCTCAATCTGTGTGACATGTCCAAAAAAATATAATCTGTGTATGAATATAAATTATTATTTTTGGAGTGCTAAATCATTTAATTTTATGAATAAGACTAGATCGACCTAGGAAATACGATGTTCTCGCAGAATATCGGTGTAAAGTAACGTTTAGTCCGGTGAGTAGATGATCTTTTTTCTCCTTCTCTCCCTATTCTCTTCCCTTGTACTAGGCAACGCATTAGAGCCTTTGGTATTACTGATGTTGAAAGAAAAAAGACAAAGTTTGACAGAGTACCTTTTGGCATTTCTTCTCGTCAATGGTCCTTCTGAAATGCTGGTAGATTAAAAATATAATATATTACATTGTAAAAGACGTTTCGTCGTACCTACGTGCTGCGACGTAAGTGCCCGCGAGAGAACAGAATAATAAAAATTTATTTTGAAAAAAAAAGAGCTATTTTTAGTTAGTGAATTCAAATATAAATATTTGACCTTGAATACAAAGTGCCTTATCCACCAATTGATACCTCCTTAACCGTCTATGAGGCACTAAATTCCTGCCTGAGGGTCCAGAAAAAGTACGCTCACTTCAATGTACTCCGTGATCGAACAATTTACTAGACAACAAGTGTCTGCAATTTGTGAGTTGCGAATGGTTGCGAATATGGATTATATTGGTCAGTTAAGTTTCTATAGTTGGCGGCAAATTGGTGCCAAATTATAGGGAATTAGTGCCTGTGGACTAAAAGTTTTGTTTAAAAATTTATTTAAAAGCATTTTAAATCTGTTACCATTTTTGAGACTAATTGGGTAATTGTTAAAGGCTATTTATGGATGTAAAATGTGTTTATGAAAATTATGGTGCGTTATTAGGGATATATTAAAAAATGTTAAAGATATTGTGTTTGTGGTATTGCCCAGTTGAATTTTCTGTTTGGCGAACATTTATAATAATAGTTTCTATGGCTATGCGGTATTATTTAAAAGCCCTTTATTTAAAAAAAATAGAACCTTTTTAATACGTACCCTTTTTTAATCAGAAAAACTACAACTACCGCCTCTTTGACCATACCTTATTTTATATGATGTTATTCTTAAAAATTTAAGCTCGGCTTATTAGATACTTATAATCTACACGTTATTTTTATTACTAACTAACATAATTATCCTAGTTCTTTGAGCATAAAAATATTGGGTCGTTGTTACGTCGTGTACAGTCAGGTGCACGTCGAGCTTTACACTTATAGTACAATTTTGACTCTTATGACATAGAACTTAAGAACGGTATAAAGTCCAATATGTAAAGACCTGCTCTTGACTGTACATCAAAAATGGGTTACCAACTTCAACGACTTTCTGAATATACGAGTATAAAAATTGTCGTTGTCGTGTTTACTTCTCTTCCAATTTCACTTCATAAACTAGTTAACTATAATTCCTAACTGAGTAACGAGAAACACTTCCTTCAATGATTGTTAAGTAACTGCTTCAAAAACTTAGAATTCAGTGTAAATCATGTCTATTTTTAGCTCATAAATTGTACCGTATTAGATATTGTTAACAGACGGACAAACGATAATTGTATTAGTTCAAAACTATTTAATGACGCCAATTTGCAGGAAGCCGCGGCCAGGCGTGGGGCCTTTGTATTACTCAATTATTCATATTGTTGTTGAGTGAATGAAATTCTTTAGATTTATCTTTAGTAGTATTTTTTAGCCGATTAACACAATATCACGCTGCATGTTGCGTGTGGACGCACCTACGCGCGTATTTGCGTAACGGCAGATCTGCATTATCGTGTGGGTTTTTTTACGCACTCTCGTGCGTAGTTGCGTTTTATAGATTTACAACGTCTGTGACTCTTTATTTTTTTTATACCACTATAGTGGCAAACAAGCATACGTCACCATAGCCTATGGGCGCTTGCAATACCGGGGGTATCACTCGCGCGTTGCCGACATTGTAAAAATATTGAGTTTTGGAAACTTCACTGAGATTCGAGATCGCCGCCTTGTCAACGAAGGTCGTCAAGATGGCAACCTCGGATCCTCACCGTACCACGTTGCCTTTTTAAAGTGTACTTTTTTTTGTTAAAAAGTGTTCATTTAAAATACTCGTCATTAGTGAAATTGTCTATGTGTCGATAAGACACGACAGAAGCGCCATTAATTAAGGAAGAGAAGAAAACCTTACTGTCCGTAACACACCATGGCCGGGACCAATGCTATTTGGCTTCGTGTCTTCTGTAAGGTGGAGGTCCTTCCTCAGACTCATTTCATTGCGTCTCGTCGCCATCGAGCTCCTCGAGGAAGCATTTAGTTGACTGAAATCACCTCATCACAATAGATTTATCTTATAGTTGCAGATGAAGTAATAAATTTCACACAGACCACAAGCCAGTCGAATTGGATCACAAAATGCTCGAATGTAATAAATCACGAGATAATCTTAAGTGGTTCTATTTTTAATGAACACTAAAGGTTTTATTTCGCCCTGAACCCCTATAAATAATATGTTTATCCTTTAGAAAGCGGCCATAATGAGCCAAGAGGTGTATTATAATAATAGGTACGTTGATTTGTAAGTACTAGTTATACTCCGCATAAGCCCAGGAGCGGATAGTTCGACGTTTCACGTGATACAAAGGCAGGGAGAATTGCAAATAAAATGCTCATGTCTTTTTAAAAAAAATCTAACTCTTTTTATATATTTTTTGATAGTTTCTAATAACGTATTTTTATCTTTATTTTAACATTAAGTCTCAAGCCATTTTTTCTTATTGTTAAGTTTAACAGTGACTGCTATAATATAAATTAATTTAACTTTAATCATTATTTAGTTATTTATTAACAAACACAAGTCATTAACTGCGTTTCAGAAATTAGCTGACCTTAGCCAATGTTTTTTTTCTTTTTTTGACGATGTTGTGCAAGCTAGTGAAGCGCTAACGGGATACGCTTCACCAGCAACATTGGTTTTACGTGGGCGAGGTGTCAACCCGCCGCACAACCCCCGAAATGCTGGAGGACCACACCCGTCGTTGGTCAGCGAGTCCATCGGACTTAGCCGGTTAGTGTAGCTAGGCTGTACTACCGACCATTCCCCTATCCGCCATCTTGGGGACGCTCCCCACTTAAGCACGTTAGGCTATCGGTCATGGCTTATGTCGATGGATGACGGTCGTTAGGCTAAGCCACCAGGCGGATTGAAAACACTGTCCTTTACGAATCCGTATTTTTGAGCAGCGTGAAAGAGTACACTTCAATCTCCCTCCGATTGAAGTGATACCCGTATCCCCCCGCAAGGGTTACTGTTGTTCCCTACAATATTGTTCATAACATCGTGATGGTGAGCCCAGTAATGGAGACTGGAAGGCCGACTCTCACGTCAACTCGAAAATACACGAGAACGGTTGCTGCCTTGCGAGCGGTCTGCTCCTATCTTTAACACCGATTTAGCATTTTATATTTAACTAGCGAAACCCGCGCTACTTCGTTTGCGTATATCCCGCTTTCCCGTGGGAATTTTGGAATGTATTATACATAAAAACCTTCCTCTTGAATCACTCTATCTATTTAAAAAAACCGCATCAAAATCCGTTGCGTAATTTTAAAGATTTAAGCATACAAAGGGACATAGGGACATAGGGACAGAGAAAGCGACTTTGTTTTATACTATGTAGTGATTTTATGTTGAGTCAAATTAATGGCACTATATAATGACATTCCGCGTACGTAATGTTGTAATGATGTACCTAGTTTTAAATTTTATGTTGAAAAAGAAAAGAAAAAAGAAAAGTACGATATATTTTTAAATGACAAAAAAGGCCGTAACTGGTTTCCTTTCGCCATTTCTTTTTACCAGTGGTCATTTTGCTTTTGTTTCCGAAATGGTAGTAGTTTATAGAGTAGATTAATTTATACAAATCATTTATTACTGTATACTCTGACAAGAGAACGTGTTTGTGAAAACCTATTCTCTGAATAAAAGTTTTGAATTTGAATTTGTATGGGATGATTATGGGTTGATATGTTGATGGTGCAAAACATAGATTTGTTGAGTGTTCTTCACATTCGTGTGTCACGATACTTGGCTCAGTTCTTACGGCTATGCAATAAGCTATTACTCCGATTATGTTCATAATAATTGAGCTTCGGATGGGTTAATGTTAATTCAGTAGTCAGAACATAATGCATCGCCTAGGGTCACGGTCTGTATTGGAGAATCCAGAGGCTTATTGCAAATTTCCTTGATTTTTATGGCTTCGTAAAATTACTCATGTAGTTTAACTGAATTTTAGTTGATTTTACTCACGTTTAAATGAGTTTTTGTTTTTGTATTATGAAAATTATAAAAATTGATATTTTTTCTTTGGTCACACGTTGTCATCAAATGAAAGAAATGATCAGGGTATAGAATAAAGAGAAGATTATCCTCATCCATCCATCATTATCAACCCATAATCATCCCACTGCAGGGATACGGGTCACCCTTATATTGAAGGTGATTAGAGCGCACTCTGCCACGCTGGTCCAATGCGGATTGGCAGAGGTCGGTGTCTTTCATGCCACCCGAAGGTCACCGACTTGGCTTAACGACTGTCATCTATCAACAACAGCCGGGGACGACGGCTTGACGGGTAATTCAGCGACTGACACCACGAAGGATTGGAACCATGGTGTCAATCGCGGAAGGACTCTTTTTGAATTGACTGATTGACACCATGGTGTCAATCGAGTAACATATAATTGGGACGTAGTCGATTGACACCATGGTGTCAATCACGGCAGGCGTTTCTTGACTTGCTTGATTGGAACCACGATTTTTTATTTATTTTAATAATGGGTTTCTGTACAGTCGGATAGAAAATACTTATTGAAATGGTACAAATTATTGGTATAGGTAAAATATTAATATTATTAAATTATAATAATATAATAATAAATTTTGAGATTTATATTTACCAAAATGATTAAATATTTTTCAAACAAATTAAGTCATTTATAGTCAATCAGGGGAAATAATCCGTGAAGTTTTGACACAGTTTTTACCTACGTGATCTGAACACCAATTTTCCAACCGTTTCCTTAAAACAAATTTTGTAATATCGGAATTTCAGTACGAAAAAATAGAGTGACACGAAAGATGTAATGAGGTTGCCCTTAAGTGAATAAGAGACAATATCAATATTGCCATTTCCACCAATTTAACTTGACAAATAACAATATTTTGATTACTTACTGTCATTATCGATGAAATATGATTCAGTCCGCTTTGTAGTTCAAATTTTTGCTGTTTCTCCGAGATCACGAACAGAATAGTACGATATTATGAAATAATTTGTTTGAATGTTCTCAATTTTTATAAAACTATATGACACACTTGACGGATGTGCCAAAAAATAAATAAATCAAAAGCACCAAAAAGTATTGATGTCAACTTTGGAGAAAATTACCCACACATTCGACATCGAAATACGAAAGACGTCTTTCATCAATCTTCTTAAAGAATTTTTATGCATTTGAAGTAGATTGGACCAAGGAATCACGTTGTCCCATACAAACATTGTCCCCCCCTATCCCCTAGAGGTAGAATTTCGAAAAAACCTTACTTATCGGATGCCTACATCATAGAAAAAAACACACCTTCCAAGTTTCAGATTTTTACGATCAGCGATTTGGGCTGTACGTTGATTCTCAGTCAGTCAGTCGTTAAAAAAAAAACATATGTATAAATTTAAAAACGTAAATATAAATAATTTGTTTAGAAGTTAAAACTATAAAAAAAATACATGCACTTTAACACTGACCGATTACTCAAAGAATGTCGCTACGGTATTGATTTTTTAATATATTTTTTTGGAGTTACCACTATTAGAAATAAATTATTTTTAAATTTAAAAAAGCATGTTAGCACTTTTTTACATAACAACTAAACGTTGCAATAAAATGTACTTGGTTCCAATCGAGCAAGTCAAAAAACGTCTGCCGTGATTGACACCATGGTGTCAATCGACTACGTCCCAATTATATGTTACTCGAGTGACACCATGGTGTCAATCAGTCAATTCAAAAAGAGTCCTTCCGCGATTGACACCATGGTTCCAATCCTTCGTGGTGTCAGTCGCTGAATTACCCGGCTTGACATGCCCTCCGAAGCACGGAGAAGCTCGAGATAACGAAACCCATCCAAAAACTGGCTAGGGTCGACGTTGCTTGACTTGCGTGTTCATATTAGAGTGCGACACACAACGACGCCATCGAGTTCCTCAATGGAAGCATAGATACTTTATAATTATTAGTAACTTTATAATCACATACACTGTGCGTCAAAAATAAGTAGTACAGTTTTAAAATTGCAATTACTTTTAAACTATAGAAGTTAGTTAAGTTTTGAAATAAAAATCAATCTTTAAAAGACGATATTATGCATGAAGTTTTTATTAAATGAAATGAAATATTGTCTTTTAACTTTTTTTTATTTCAAAGGTCTAGCTTCTAAAGATATTGCAATTTTAAAACTGTACTACTTATTTTTGACGCCCCGTGTAGTACGATAATAGTTGAATAAATAAATAAATAAAAATTCGCGTAAATTCCTTCACGTATTAGACAACTTGAATCATATGTGCCTACGGACCTGCTCACCTATTTCATTGGCTTACTGTACTGTAAGAGGAGGAGGCGTTTCGTTTCAAAATTGCGTCATTTGTTCTAGAACTTGTTCATTTCAATGTTAGTTACAATGGTTACCATTATGAAGTGTTCATAGCTAAGTTAAAAACTGGTATTCATCTCCGATACTAAACCCCTTCATTACTTTCTATTCATCTGGGTGCCTTAATCTGACTTAATACACATGCTCCATACTGTAAGGTATTATCCATATTTATTGCAATAGCGGAACCAGTTAAGGGGATATCACGTAGAGCTATAAAAACATGCATACACTTAGTTTTAGAAGTGCTTTTTTTGTGTGGTAGCAAAATTATGACTTTTTTTGAAGTATAACTTTAGTGCAAATTGTAGAAGTAATCTGTAACAAAGAGTTTTGATAGAATCATAATAAAATGAGGACGTTTAAAAGTCCTTGTAAATCTCAGTACGTTACAACTTATTATTAGTTAGTAACTTATTTATTTGTTTTATTTTTACGTTACATAGTATTTTTATTTAATTTTTGGATGTAAATTAGTAAGACAAACCATTTTCTTTAATTCGTTCATTAGGTTGGTATAGGTATGTTGGTTAAAAACTTGAAAAATCTACTAGTGAATCAAAGATATTCCATAAAACGAAATAAGACTTATTTTCGTAAACTATATTCGCTATTTGAAAATATTGTACCTATATTTTTTATAGGAGCTCGATGGCGTCGCTGTGTGTCGCACTCTAATATGAACACGCAAGTTAAGCGACGTCGACCCTAGCCAGCGTTTGGATGGGTTTCGTTATCTCGAGCTTCTCCGTGCTTCGGAGGGCACGTTAAGCCGTCGGTCACGGCTGTTGTCGATCGACGACAGTCGTTAAGCCAAGTCGGTGGCCTTAGGGCGGTATGAAAACACCGGCCTCTGCCAATCCGCATTGGAGCAGCGTGGCAGAGTACGCTCTAATCACCTTCGATTGAAGGGAGACCCGTATCCCAGCAGTGGGATGATTATGGGTTGATATGATTGATTATTGATTGATATTTTATAAATATTTTGTATTTTTTCACATAGTGCCTACAATCAGATCTCTACAAAAAACTAGGACTAAATAACAAAAAAAATGTCTGTGTTATTAGGAGCTCACAGATTGTATATCAAAGTTACAGTGTCTCTAATGTATAGTAAAATGTTTCGTGGCTCTATGTAGACCACAATCTTGCCTCTAAGCCTTATAGAGTACACCCTATAGTTATTCCATCCCGATTTCTGTTCTAAGCATTCTTTATTGGTTGTGAGATATTCATACGCACTTTTAATACTAACATTAAATGAGATTATAGCGTAAAATAACTTTCTAAGTTTATAAGTCAATGTTTTTTTTATTTATTTTAATCTATATTTTATTGACTCGAAACTATTTTTAACATGATCAGTTTATCTGGTTTGCCTAACTTTAAATATGCATCCATACTACAGTAACTCTTTTAGCAACGTTACCAAGTGGTCAAAAGTTATTGAAAAGTCGCAAAAGTTGAAGAATGTCTAATTTTATCGTGTTGCATTTTGATCCTCCTCAAAAAGTAACTAAACCCTGTTTCTTTTAACTTGACCAATGTAGTAAACAATCTTAGCATGTCGTTTTAACGAAAATAGGCAATTAAAATTATCATTCACACCCAAACAGTAATAATATAGTTAGTAATGGCATTTAACACCATTACTAACTATATTATTACTGTAACACACTACACAACACTCTTATTATTCTGGCGATGTATCGATTTTACACATGGATATTTGAATAAAAAGACACTCTAAGATTGTTTACCACATTGGTCAAGTTAAAAGAAACAGGCTTTACGTGTGGATGCACCTTTAAAGAATGCTATCAAACAGTAATTTGATATTAATATACTCAGTACTCGTAGACAAAGTTAAAAATCTGTGTTAACAACATAGGTTACCCTTTTAATTGACAAACATAGAATGTTCAGTAAGTTCAGTGCGAGGTACAACCTCAGGAAATGGGGCTTCATAGCAGAATCATCCGATATTGACTGTGACTTGTGCAACACTGGTGTTCCGCAGACGCTGGGCCAACTCCTAACCACCTATCTAATCAAATCAGATTCTATAACAAAATCTCAAACAATTTCAGTAACAACACCATATCAATCAAATCGTGTACACACCGTTGACTTATCACATCTTCGAGAGGAATAAAATATTTCATTGTATGACAGATATTGTAATTTGTTTGTGCGCAACAAGATTCCTTTCATTACGCGCTCCTGCTCCATAAAATATGCATTTGAAATGAGAAAAATGTGTCGCAGTGTCGCGGACGAGTGTGCCAACATCCAAACATAACATTTCCAATATCCCACCTGACATTATCAACTTGTACACCTGGGAATAGAGTTGTAAATTGTGTGGTTGTTTTTCCTTTTGCAACATTTTCGGTGGCAGTAACCGGAGAATCATAATCTCGGCTTCCACTATGAGTTATATACACGTCGTCCATTCACATTAGTTTTCGAAATAAACAGCGTACACATCTATATGTTTTATGTAATGTTGGTTTTCTTTGTAACTTTCAGGATCGAGATACTGGAGAAGGATTGTTGTAGTTTACTTCGCTTCTGAATGATATTCTCGAGATGGGAACACTATATTATTATGCCACTACACACCTCGCACTTCTTCTTTTTGTGTTCAATGACTCAAATAATATTAAATTCCTACTCTACTGGCAAAATGTTCAGCCAGTACGATGGCATTAACAGTGTCCTTTCACAAATCTATTAAGGCTGAGTCAGTTGGTCATCATCTATCTATGATCACCTATTTCTTTGTTTGATTGTACAGGATATTTAGAGTGATAGAAAATTTATGAATTGGGTTAACTCGACGTTGATCTGATTTGATTTGATTCATAAATCAAGCTGTATACGACATCGAGTATGTATCTCTTCGTATACGCACTTGATGCTGCGTCTAGTAGAGAATGCATGTAGCATGAACGACCAGCTACTTGACTTGACCCAAAAGTCAATTTATTTGAACGTGAGCAAAAAAGTCACAATGAAAAATTTTAAAGAACGAAATATAATGCAAAGTCGACTATCTACTTGACTTACAATTTTATAAGCCACGTTTTTGCTTAACTCCTTCAAATTGAAAGGGTGAAGTGTATTTTCATATTCAGCATAGTAATATCTTCGGTCGTTATAGGAGCGAGCATATAAAACATCGTCTTACGATCCGACGTCATGCAATTCAAATTGAATAACAATATTGTTCTGGTGACGAGTTCCTTCGCGTAAAGGTGGTCTTGACATTTTGACTGTTGTTTTGTTTTACATTTTACACTTTACTTTATCTTCAACAAAGACATCTCTTTCTAAGTTGTTTATGATAGTGCAAAAGCCAGCAACTGGAAACATAATCTCTCAAACTTTCTATATCTGGGAATAGTAAAAAAAAAATATATATCCCTTATTTTACTAATATTACTTTTACTTTATTATCATTTCCACTGGGAATAAGGAGTAATGATTTTTAAAAAAAAACTTGTAAAATGAAAGAAGGGCAAACATACTTTCGCATTTATAATATTAATAAAGTAGGTATGGACAATTGGACATGGATTAATGACTACATTCATAATAATCACATAATTATAAATTAACAAAAATCAATTCATAATTTCTCTTGAAAATTTAATAATTCACAAAGCTTTATTAAATCCAATTGTGTCCGTACTTTTCGGTAGAAACATTTAATGTAATAATACAAAACTGATAATGACGGACAGATATGCACGGCTGACGCTATGTTCGTTTATATTATCGTATTTCCAGACAAAGCCGGAGACCACAAGGTAACAGAAGATAGGAAAACAGCATTATACACGGGGACATGTATCGCCCCGCGCGTGGGACGACCCACTCCGGTCCAGGCTCTTATCTCTCGAATAATCACTTTGAACAACCGAGTGGCCCACGATTACAATCTTAAATCCCCCGTAAATTTTCTATTCCGTAGGGCTATTATAATGGAATAACCTCTGTTAGTCGAGGGCAAAAAATATATACGAATAATTTCATCATATCCACTCCCCCTGTTGATTGCGAAATTTCAATCAAGCTCGTAAATGGTGTACAGTTTCGTATCGACACTCGAAACGAATTTTTTGGGGTTGCAACATTGGTTCATGTTCATTTATATAACATACAAGTTGCAACAGTATTTGATGATACAATAAGATTGAAATTCGATTGTGTTGTTGGAATGGGAGCGCATGCACTGTTTAGCGACGGATGCATAGGGTATGGCACAGATTTATTTGCACTATTCAAATGACTGTAGCTTGAGCAGATTAATTTATTACATAGACTGCAGATCCAGCTAATTATTTGGGGATGAAAGAGCTTAGCAAAAAGGTTAGTGCCATCTGGCAAACCGACTTCATAACTCCACGACACTAAGTTTGATGCAAAATATTCCAAAATAGATCAGTTTTACGATTTAATACACTTACAAAATAGTTTTCAGAGAGATACTTAACTATCTCCAATGTCTAATAAACCCAAATGTAATATCAGTAATGTTTCTGTAAATAATTTTATAGCTATGAATAACTTTCATCGACTTCTAAAATAATAACCTAACATTAATTTCACTTGAAATAGTGCACCCCTCTAGTTTCTTTATTAAAATTATTATCATCTCAGTGTGGGGTCAAAGAACACATTACTATATTTCAACATCGAACTTTCGGCACGTTATTTCGCAATGCTACTTTATAGCGATCAAAACTTGAGCAAAATCGTTAAAACTATTATGTTTGTCATTGAATTTTGCACCTTCTATTCCAGGCATAGCTTCTTCTATCGTAATAATATATTTCGGGTAATTTCTATTGGATTCAATAATCAATTTTATACCTTGACCTCTTAATCATAAGGTGTGGAATTTAATGGCAGCGAACTGTCTAGTAAGTCCGTTTGAGGTGAGCTTGACGGTAGCACGCGTAAGCACGTGCCGATGACTCCCCGCTGGTACGCACTCCTTGTTACAACGAGAACTGTACCGTCCTGTAATTACACACAAATTAGACAAGATTTATTGAGGGGTGGAACACCTTGGCAACTACAGAAGGTACTAATAACGGTTGGCCAGTCTCGATATTACGATTAATTCGTGGTAACTGTTCCTTTACAGCGGTGGCCGTAAATCGTGCTAGTTACGAATTATGCGGCTGTTGTGTTTGAGTTGAAAGCTATGTAATGTGGCATGTTAGTAATATTTATGTCTTGGACTTATGTATGTAGCATTAGTGATTGATTTGGCACTTCTACTTCATATGACAAGTCAAACTAATGGTCCTGAGCTGTTTTAATGTGAAAACTTATAAAACTGCATCATGCATGAGAGAGGAGGAAGTGGTCAAGCAAAAGTTCAACACATTTTATAAAGAACAAAAAAAATCCCGAGATCATAATCGAAATAACAGAACATTAATTAGTATGTCACATGATTATAAAACATGAGACGTAAACGTCAATATTATAAGTGGCTCGTAAAAGAATTACGACAGCGATCAGGCAGCGAAGCCCTTTGCTGGCGAAAACATTTGACAGCTTCATTTAACAAAAGGTGGACATTTAGCAAACAATAATGGCATTTTTAGTGCGGCCTTTCATATTTTATGGCGTGTTTATTGGCCATTGTAGAAGTTTCGCGGTCGGTGCCGGTTCCGTGGGACACTTAGAATGATTCATTCCGCCAGGTAAGAATTGTCTGACGTTCTGCACGTCCTCCCGGCTTAATGAGCGAAAAGAATGGCCCGTTCTCGCCATCTCGGGGATTTGACCGTGACACTTTAAGCACGGATATTTTTATTAGGTCATCGTAACAATTTTCACGCATCAACCGGTCGGGGGAGCTCAATGGCGTTGCTCTGTGTGTCGCAAAAACGAACACGCAAATCAAGCAACGTCCACTATAGCCAGTCTTGGAAGGGTTTCATAATCACGAGCTTCGGAGGGCACGTTAAGCCGTCTGTCCCGGCTCTTGTCAATGGACGACGGTCGCAGCCAAGCCAGTGGACTTCAAGCGGCTTGAACACACTGACCTCTGCCAATCTGCACTGGAGCAGCGTGGCAGTGTACGCTCAAATCTTCTTCGATATAAGGGAGAACCGTATCTCTTCAGTAAAATAATTATGGGTAAATATGATGAATTTCCGGTCAAGACCGTTTCTGTCTCGTCGCAAACGAGCAATATGATTTTTGTGGAAGCAATTATGAAACGAATGGACTTTGCCAAACCACTGAATCATACTCTTATGCAGTATTGTAAATTGCGGCAAAGAGTTCATTTGAATTGAACATGACATTAAAAATATTATAAGATAAATTCAAGGAAACATTTGGACCACTGACAAAAACTTCGGGCAAAGAATTTCCTTCCGAATACTTGAAATTTTATGATTTGGCTTTAATACATAACGCCATTAAAAATCTGAATTATTTTATCTTCTTAAAACATTGGCTCCTTAAAGAGGACCGTGAAGCAGCAATTAGTAGGTCAACAAAATAATTGGTGATGATTTGTAAGAAAAGGTTTTTTTTCTCTAAATTACTTCTGCAATTAGGTCTCCACTTACTACCTTTTTAAAAATAACAAATTGCTACACAGGCAATTTGTTTAGAGCCTGTCCCTCCACTTGTTGATAAGATCTATTTTTGTTAGCTTATCTATCAGAGGTGTATGGTTTTGACAGTTTTATTTTTCAGTTAAGCTATCTGATGTTGAATCCCTCAAAATTATCTGCAATGACAATATATTTGATTCTCGTTTAAGCTATTGGATCCTTATTAACATTGTTGAATGTTAGATTATTAAAATGTGCAACTGCTTTGAAACTAGCAATAAGAATCCATCTGAACTAATTCGTATAATTCAACCCCTCCGCGTTACCTGGCTCCCCCTAAGGAAATAAAAACTTATCAAGGAACTTTGTTCCCAGTTATCTTCGGGGCAAGTAAACACTTTTTATTTTATGACCACCCGCAGTTTTACTGCCAACAAGTCCAGGCTAGGTGCTGTTTGTGAACTAGGATCATTTGTGTCTTTTTTTACTTTTAATGTCTGGAGTACTTTTAACTTTTTGTATTTCACTTGCTTTAATTATGAAGGCTGATTTTAATTAAGTATTATTTGTGTAGCGGGTTCAAGGAAGTATTTTACTTAAACCTTTAAGTTGTTTATTTTTTATTATAAATTAATATGCAGGCAGTGCAGGCCGCAGCCAACCGGTCATACTGTTTTTTTTTTTATTTCTTTATTTAGCCAAATAAGTTGGCTCCACCCCACATAATGTTGAGCAGTAGTGGAGTACAGAAGTAGGACCCATCGGCACCGAGGTCAGGAAGCACAGTCACCGATCAGCCTCATCTTGTTACCTGAAAAAATGGAAGCGTTTGGAGAAGGTCCAGCTGTGGACGCCTTATGGTTGAGAGTAATTTATAAGGATAGTAATTTAAATGTTATATTTTTTCATTAGTGACTGTTTCTTTATATATGTAGATCTGCTATATAATGACAATAAGAGTTAGTATCATATCCGTGCATTTGTAACTCGCCTATGACAAATCATATTATCATACTTACCTACACAAATTAAAAAGACTTCTTAAGTTGGTATTCTAATACCCATTGAAAAACCAAATCGTTTCTTGTTTACTACGGAACCCTAAAAAGCAATAAATAAACCAAATTAATTAAATGGTTAACTACAAGGAACTAATGTTAGATAATCAGATAGGTGGCTAAATAAATAACAGTAATAAACTAACCCCCTTTCGATACGACACACGAATAACTCCAATGAAAACTATCGAAGATATCAAATTGTTAACAAAAGTCGACATCAAATATTACTAAGCAATTACTTAACGATTTCATGGTTAGCAATCATTGATTGGTTACTTGCATGCCATCTCTACATTTCAATCCCCTTTCTGGAAATAACACTAAAAATCCCCTACATTATGCCCCTTTCGTATCTGTAACGGAGTCTTATCGTCTTTATGATTCCTTAAAACCACAGAGCAAAGTCTACACTGACTGCTAGACGTGACGTCAATTTTTAAGTAGCGAATGAATTTTGGAAACCTCTTCAACAGGTCGCATTGGAAACGTTTGAGGAGGCTTATGTCCAGCAGTTGACTTCTTGTGGCTGAGATGATGATGATGATGAATAAATTTTACTCCGTTGCTATTGGTACACGTAATCGTTGAGTTGCGATTGTTAGCGTTGCTATTAATTGATGCAATGACCCATCTCACTCTGTCCGTATCGGAAATGTGCTAAATGGAAGATATTAAAGTAAAAATTGAAGCTAAACACCAAACTAAGTACCAACTTCATTGTAAAAGGCCAATAGAATAACAGTAATTTTAAAGAAAAAGGTACAAGTTAAGAAATAATTGATTCTGTTATCCGATAACTTACAAGTTAAGAAATAATTTATTCTGTTATCCGGTAACTTTAACACGTCTGTATGAATTCTGTAAATATATTTTATTATTTTTAGAAAATTTACTTTAATGATTGATTGATTTTTTTTTATTTGTTCGCGTCTATTATTTTAGCCATGTTAAATTTAGATCTGTATTTTAACCCTCTCATGGCAGGAACATAGCGAATGCATCCTCGAGGTAAAAAATAAATCCTTTGCTATCATTTCCGTGATAACATCCTATTTATCACGCCGTCAAGGTTTTTATTAGTATGTAAGGATGGAGGACTTTATCCGATAATACAATGGAAAAAGCTCTTAATTTTTTTTGTTTTTTTATTACGTTTTTTTACCGAACACAGATAAACCCTGAAAATTTTTTGCGGTCCGATTTTTTCGTGTTATGTAATTTTTGATTAAAAAAAATAAATGAAAAAAAATAATAATTAAGAAATTCGTTTAGTAGACATTTTCTAAACAAACTTGTAGAAGCACTCAAAATATCAGACAATACCAAGGGTATATATACCCTGAAATAAATTAATTTAATATTAAATAGCTGTGGCATGCGGATTCGCCTGTGTGGGCATTTTCGGGTTAATACATTATAACACTCACAATTAACATGGCTTTCTATTGGTAAAATAATTTTCAAAATCGGTTGAGTAAATCTAGAGATTATCTCCTACACTACAACCTCACAAACTTTACTTTAATAGTATTAGTTTAGAGGAGCTTGGAGCTTGTTGTGCGTATCAAATTGGAAAAATCATGCAAGTTAAGCAACATCAACCTTAGTCAATACTTGGATGGGTTTAAAAAAATCTCGAGTTCCTCCGTTCTTCGGACACATTAAGCTGTCAGTCCCGACTGTTGTCGATAGCTACTATTATAAAAATATATACAATTCCCATATACATTTCGCCTTTGGAGAAAGCATGCAAAAATAAAAAGCTGACCAATAAATTAAAATAAATTAAAATGCAAAAATGAATAATAAATTATTACATTCAAAAAATTTAAAATTAATTATTATTATAAAACTAATTGTGAGAGGCACACGAATAGGAGAAGAAGTACTTGGATTTCGATGCAGTTTTCACTGTCAAGTACCTATACCTTTGATATGCATCTGGAGACATGTTGAAAGCACGCGACTATCCAAGATAAAATACATTTCTCTGATAAAAATCTTTAAATAGACGACTACACGACTAAATAATTACACTATCGTCAAACTTTTATATGAAAATTATTCTATACTCACGCTTTACATGGCATTTGAAATCAATAATGTATTAAGATTTTATCTCTATACATCAAGAGGTCAATATCAAATCAAGTGAAGAACTTCAAGTGTATTAAAGGAAGGAATAAATAAAGGATAATATTTTTTATTGAAAAATATTCAACTGTAGATCTCTTTTAATTCATGCTATACTGGCTAATATATAATAATGGCAGAACCTGGCTGGGGGGGCAGGAAGGTTCTGGAATAGCAGCCACTTACCGTAAAGCCCAGTGTGGGACGGCCGCCTGCAAGGTGGTCAGACAACCTAAGGAAAGTCGCAGGAAACCAGGACGTAGCCCGCTGCCAACCGGTCGTACTTGGGGAGGCAGGACTATGTCCAGCATTGGACTTCTAGTGGCTGATAATGAATCTCTCTAACTACCAGCATTTGCCTAAAAGCATTTTAAAGTTATTAAATTAATGGTTATCACTGTCATACTAAATAAGACATTAATAGAGATAGCATGATTCATAGAATTCGTTTCGGAATTTGTGCTTCATATCTACCTAATTTGTTTACTTCAAATTCCAACACAATTAATGTTAGCTATACTAATCAACAATTGGACAAAAGTCTCCATCCAGTATCTACTTTCTGTGAAACATAGTGCACTAAAATAAAAGAAAAATCAATTGCACAGTTTCTCGGATAGGAACCGCTCGATAATCTCTAGATATCCCATTACTAATGAACGAAAACAGCGCGGCAAATCAATTCATTAGGAAACCAGTGGATTTTGCGATACCTAACAATCGATACTGCGCTGTAGGTGTTCATTTAAGTCAAGATTGAACTAAAGATTAAACAGTGGATGGTTTGCCCCTTTGTGTGGTCCAAGTTTAGGATGTAGCGGGAGAAATGGCTGCGAAGAATCTTTGGGTCAAGCGTAGTTTACACAATATTCGTGTAATATAATAGAATTAAACATAATGTTGATAATATTAAATGACTAATATAAATGAAAATGAACTATGCTATCAACCGTAAGCTACCGTCCGCACGTAATTATATGTAATTATTGTCGGTCCATCGTTCGTCCAGCAGTCAATTGATGGGAGTGTCTTGATAATATTGACAAGTGTCATTACTGTAATTTACTTATGTTCAACAAGACTTGATGATTCTATAAAAATCTATCAATAAACGAGGCCACATTTACTTTAAAGGCCGGCAACGGCTCAGGGACTCCCCCAATGTCTCTTACTTAATATCAGGTGACACGTTTACAAACCTCTCACATAAAAAAAAACATTTCACAAATATAGAAGAACAAATTAAAAAAATATTTCAGGGAACTCCTCTACTTAGCATGCCTCTTAAGTGGTGACCTCGACGTGATATGAACAAGCAACCTTCTAATCTGGAGTCAGGTCTAAACTACAACAACGTTCCCTCAAAATTCCGCTGTCGCCAATAAATTGCACCGAATGCATTTCAGAGGGGCATTATGCCTCTTATCGGCACTCGTTAGTCGCCCCTAATAAAACCTCACCCTCTAATCTCAAGGGTTGCTCTAAAATTTAATAAGAGCCAGTTTAAAAGAAACAATAAGGTGATGTTATTATTTTGACAGCTAGAAGTTCAGTGATTGTTGTTTAGTCAGAGAGGTGCTCCTGATCGTAAACGTCAATCTTCATTTACATATTATGCAACGCCATCTAGTTGCTAACTAAGCAAAGTTATGTTAAAGTATTTTTCTGCTTTATTCGTTTTTTTAAGAGACGAGTACCGAAATTTAAAAGTAAAGCCGCTGGCATCAGTTCCAATATGTTACATTACATCCCTGTGCCATTAGAAAGAATCTATCAACAATTGTGTAGAGGTTTTAAGGCATCGATCTTTGTTTGTTAGATCTATATCAATCTTTAAGCTAAGTCAGTCACCTGACCATCAGGTGGTTTTCCGAACTCTCGATCCAAATACTGACCGAGCTCGTGGTTGCATGAGTCGATCAAGTCGCATCGAAAAATTTATCAATTTGATGATGACATCAATTCTCTTATTATAAACAGTTAAAATGTAGTCTCAATCTTGCTCTTTTTATGCTTTGAATCAGAAAATGAGCAAAATAGAGCTTGAGACTGAGACATTTTAGCTATTTTTATATGAGAAGTTATAAGACATCATTTTGACATGCACAGACAATTTAAAGTAACAATTTGAAGGTCCATTAAAGTGGCCGCGACCTTTCTAATGATTCATCTCGCGTTATCAATGATGTATTTATCCGTGTTTGAGACAAAGACAATGGTGATCGTGGAGCAAATGGTCCATTGTTCCGCCATTGTGATTCGGTACAAATAACTAAGAGTAATGTACATTGATCAACTACTAACACTGAAAATCAGCGTCACGCACGAAACCATTTTCATCGTGACATAATGCTAAGTGTCTCCACATTCCGTGTTTTTATATGGATTATCCGTATTTTATTTAAATAATTTTATGATATGATATGTTTTGTTAAATAGCAAAAAAGGCAGTAACTGGTTTTTTTTCGCTATTTCTTTTACCAGTGGCCAATTTGCTTTTGTTTCCGAAATGGTAATGGCATAAAGAATAGATTAATGACACAAATCATTTACTTACTACTGAATGTAATCTTTGACGAGGAAGTGATTGTAAAGACCGGGTCTCTGAATAAACGATTTGAATCTTTGAACCATTTGTGTTGCAAAAGTCATTTTACATGCGACATAGGGTCGTTACTAAACTATCTATCTAATATTTATAATTAAAACGACGAAATATTAATAACAGCTGAATGATTACAGTTGAGTCACCAGCGGAAATGAATACATTATCTAAGAAATAGTTGATCTATAACAGTCGCAGTACATTGGCGTTGATAACATTTGAACTGTGAGATATGGGCGCGAATGTTCCGATAGCGGACAATGCTTATTTTGTCGATGTTTTGTTAAACTTAGAATAGTAATAGCAATGTTAACATTTTATTGATAATGGATAGCTTTGAATATAATTCAAGCTACGTAAATAATCTCAGCCACAAGAAGTCCACTACTGGACATAGGCGTCTCGTTTCCACCGCGACTTGCTGGACATAGGCATCTCCTAAACGTTTCCGGCGTGACCGGTTGGCAGCGGCCTGCATCCACCGGCCTTCTGCGACTTTCTTAGGTCATCTGGCCACCTTGATGAGATGATGATTCTTATAACTGTGACGATGATGACGTAAGTAATATCAAATCTCTGTGAATTAAGCAGTTACTTGAGCATCACAAAAGTCAAGTTTGACACTTAAAGCGGCATCTTAATGGAAACGATGAAAGGATAATGGAAATAAAAAAACTTAAAGAAAATATAGGCTGTCAGTATTTTACAAGTTTAATTTTCATCATCATGATCATCTCAGATTACATTAGTCCATTACCCCGCATACCACTAATCGATGGATGCATGTGACTCAAGATTGAGGCTAATGACTCTCTTGAAGTCTTATGTTCAATATGACAAGTTTTTTACCATTTTTTTATTCAAGTTTCAGATATGCTGTTTTGATCAAATTTCCTAATCTGTCTTCACCACCATCAGTTCGGCTCTCAAATGCCCGTGTGGAATTTGAAGAACAAATTGTATTTTACTCGATCTGACCATCTTGTCTTTTTGCTTCGACGTTTCTAACAACAATCAATGGAAGAAGTTCACTTGTTTCAATAAACAATCTGTATGCTGACATTACAAACGGACACAATATCTTATTCCCTTGTACAGAAATGTGTGCAAACATTGATAATGGTACATGACTCTCAATTTTTAAATCCTCACTTCATTAAATTCATGCAAGGGCTGAATGAACTATCGCTTCAGACTCCGGACCGCATTAACGCCGTCCCATTCGTAATATGTGACAGAGCTTCATTGCTTTGAAGTTTAGACAACATTTCTTATTGTTCGATTCTATTTAGCATCTTATCATCTTCTTTATTGAGGAGCTCGATGGCATAGCTGTGTGTTGCACTCTCGAATGAACACGCATAAGCAACCTTCACCCTATCCATTGACAAGTAATAGTATATTTGGTGGAAAGCATTGAGAAAGGCCTATATTCAGAATTGGCTACATACAGGCTGATGATAATGATGATGGAGTGATCTTCACACGAAGTGAACTGTAATGTCTCTCTCTCTTGAAGAAATGCTCAAAACCTCAGAAAGATCATCTATTTTAAAGACGTCTTCCGCGTCGTGTCCATAAACGACACGCATTACAGGGACGCAGCCTATGGACAACCATATACTTCGATGACTGCTTGCTTACCAGGTGGCCGTATGCTTGTCTGGTTGTCCTTAGTGTATAAAAAAAACAAATTGTTGAAGGTTTACCATTCTAATAGACCGTGTGTTCCACCCATTCTCACCAGCCTGAGTCAGCATAAACTAAATAATGTTCGGAGGGTGGACGCGATGCAAAATTCACATTAATAGCGTTACAAAATCGATCTTTCATTAAGTTTGTTGAACTTTTCGGTTATGAGTGAAATGATGAATCAGCTGTTTATAGCAATTAGTTGTTATATTTATTGTTCACTAGCTGTGCACGCAACTGCGTCCGTGTTGATTTTCGGTATTTGCAAAATCCCGTAGGACGTACCGAGAGAAAAGCTATAAATGTCTTATCACAAACACTTATAACTAATATTGTAGTAAGACTTTAGAACTAATCATTAGGAATGAAATACCTTTATATAATTGAACAGAATTTAATTACGTTGGTACAAATAGTGATATGTATTTTTAATTTGAGTTTTTCTTTTGATTCAGGTAAGTTATTGAAGAAGTTTTACTGCACTGCAATGCTACAGAACGCTCTCTTTCTCACTCACACTCGACGACGGAACTACTTTGTAAGTAATAGCTAGGTAGATTTTGAAATAAAAGTGATTTTTGAGTTACAATACAAAACTAACTGTTAAAATATTAAATTTGACTTAGTATCAAGTCGGTGCAAACGTAAGTCGTCTATGTAGCAACTCGTCTTAAACACAACTCGTAACTCTTGTAAGAATTAAATCGTTTATTTTATAAGTTAACAATGAGATAACTTGAAATTTTCATACAAAAATTTCTATAAAATGTTACTAGAATATGTTACAAAGTCAATTTAACTTGTCTTTAGCATCTCATAACATATCTTTGATCATAAAATTATTAATTTATTTCAAGTTCATTTGTTTCAATATGCGTATAAACATTGATTTAGGGTATGTTAAGTTTACGTAATTAAACTTTTTTTCAATTCAAATTTAAAAATCGATTTTTTATTGGTTTATAAAAGAATCTGTTTTAACGTTTCTAATTCTCGGTCTTTTTAAATAACATTAGTATGAATAATATAATGTTTCTTAAATTGGCAAATAGCCTATTTGGGACTTTATTAGCAGGTGAATTCTTAATGTATAAAAATATAATATTATGTAGTTTAAGGAGTCCTTTCAATACTTCCTACTCCGACTATCTTCTGAATAAATTCGATGTGAGTTCCAAGACAGCTGTAGTTTTCTCCCCCGGGACGTCAATGAGCTTCATCGCTTATTGTCAATCTGAGGTCGCCGTTGTTGATCCTGGCTACACAGAAGACACATCGGTGGGAATGTGTGGTGAGCTTGTCCCGATAATGTAAATAAATGATGATTTACTAAAAAAAACATATTTATTATTGATTTTGACGAAAAGAAACCGCAAGCAAAGGATATGCGGTATAGTTTTTAATTTTTAATTACTTACAGGTAAACTTACAGCTAGAATAATGCTAAATTAATATAGCAGATAAAATAAATTCAAATTATAGCTGTATATTTAACAGAATCAGAACACGTTTTAGTTTCAAATAGATTTCCTCGGGTCTCAAGGAACTTCATCAAACACATAATCTAGAATGCAGTTCATCATCATCAATTATGGTGAACATGCTGCCATCCTCGCGTACCATTAAAATGGTTAATTCTCTCATCAATTCCACTTCGACACTTTATCTGAGTATTAAGACACTAACGTCTAGCGACTTCGACTTCAATTATAAATTTCATATTAACCCAGAATCATTCCACTGCAGGAGTACATGTCCCTTCAACCGAAAGGAACCAGTGCATAGTCTGCCATTCTGCTCTAATGTGGATTAGCAGAGGTCAGTGTTTACAAACAGCCTAATAAAGTATTTGCTTAACGGCTTTCATCCATCGACAACAGCAGGCAGCAGGCAGAATAACGAAACCCATCCAAACACTGACTAAGGTGGACGTTGCTTAATATGACGACACCATCGAGGTTTCACTTTCGCAGACCCAGAACCTAGTCTTTGCTTCCGCACGGCCACTTTCGTCTGTCCTTTACGCCGTTTCGCCATTAGGTGATTTAAAGTCTATTGCTTAATAATCAAACAATATAAATTCTATTAAAAGAAGATGTTCGCGCTACATAGGGTAACACACAAACAGAGAAATAAAAGGTACAAAAATGTTCATCGTCACCGGACACTTTAATGCCCCACGCGATGCAAACCGAACTCCTTTATAAATGTTTATAGTTTAATACTTTTTCTTTATGGTTTTTACTTGTCTTTTTATATTGACACTTTCTTCCTCTTGTAAACTCTCTCCTATTACAATTTATCTCCATTTCTTCTTCAATTCTTCCTTCCGAACCCTCACCATCCTCATTACTTAGAAGTAAACAAAAATAAAAATTCACTTTTTATTTTACTTTTTTTATTGCATTGTAGGAATGCACATGAAAATATAACAGAGAGAGTATCTACATGACAATCACGACCATTTTGTTAAGAGTTGCGACCAAGAAGAAGACGATTTTAAACAAGGGAATTACTGAATAGTGTTTGTTTTTTTTTATTTTATCAAAAGATAACAAATACATAAAAGTAAAGTATTTTTTTAAGAAATATTATCTTGATTAGTGATTACTGAAAAAGTTTATTTTTAATTAATTTACAACGGTAAACTGTTCCGTAATTATTTTAACCATTTTAATAAATTTAAAGATAATAATTCACTTTTATACTAGAAATTCTGGGTCATAATTCACCACACAATGAAAACACATTTTATAAAATTTAATAATTCTGTCATATTTTTGAGGCTGAAGCAATATTTTGATAATATTAAAAACTTTTCATACTGAATTAATTAACAAATGAAAATAACTATTTGTTTTAATACACTTACAATTAATATTTTTTGCAAAAAATATGAAAAAGAGAAAAAATAAAATATTTGTTTTTTTAAACAAACACGAACTCTTGTTAGGGACCACCATGGACGAATCAAAGGTTTCAATTTATAATTTAAATTTCCTGGTACGTATATAATAATTATATAGTTTATAATTGATTTTATTATATATTTTTTTTATTAGCACCTAGTTTAAAACTTTAATATTTTCAAGTATGTAATAAAAACAAGTAAAATTGACCTTACCCCTTAATAATTTATCCTAAAGACCTCCAATCCACGTGTTTACGAGCCGGTTACGACGTTTTTATTATAAAACTTTTCTTATTTAGCTTTGACTTATGTGATTCGGAGGAAATGAGTTACTCGCCTTTGAGCCGAATCACGAGAAACCTATAAAACGTTATGATTATTTTGGGTGAAGTGTGACCTGATTTCCTTGCCGAAGTATTGGCTGAAAATTTTAATTAAAATCTGTATAATTCGACTTTTTTTTTTTTTTTTATGATTCGGCTGACTTAATATGCTTTATGAACATTCATAAATGCATGTTTTATTACATTTATTTGTTGGCTGTTTATTATGAGTAGAAAGGCGAATTAGTGAAATTGCTATGAGTTCCTATGTATTCGTACTCAGTAAGTAATTATCTTTTTTTTCATAAATTCAACTTCGTCAACTACAAGAAATCCAAAACGTTTAATGATTATAACTTTATGTAGAATGTGGTAAATTTTTAAAACGACCATTTATTTATTTGAACCGTGACGCACAAACTAAAACTATTTATCGGATCGTACGCGCGTCCCACGTAAATGCGTGTTATGCATTATCTCAATACATTTTGTTACAGATCTCACTCTGAGAGCATTTCCGAACAACTTCATAGTTCATTTTGTTGTTGTCTGTATTTGGCTTATTTGCTGCTACAAAAGCAACTGTCATCGTAAATTCAACTTTCGGCACTAGTGCTGTAAAGGTTGTTATATTTGGATGTTTAATAATATTATGTTTGTCTGTTTATGTGTTAGTATTGTTTGTGGTATTATTGTCATTCGTCATGGATGACAGGTTGTAATGGATAATGTGATCGCGTGCTTGTAAGACAGCGTCCGATGATGTTAAATATTAAAGTATTTCTTTTATCGTGTTTCTATAAACTTTCAATACAACATTTATTACAATAAACAAAATAAAGCAAGTGTTTGTCAAGTGGACAATCTGTTTTGAAGTATAAGTTAAAAAACTTTTGTTGAAAATATTTTTCATGGATTTCGAAAATATTCTACACTTTATTGTGGGTGGAGACTTTTGTCCAATAAATAGTCAATAAATAATTTTTACACAATTCACAGCCACACAGTCCCAAGTTGTTGAGTAACAAAATGATCTTTGTGACCCAAAGAAAGCTAGGTATAAACTGCTTGTGTTATGGACACGGATATATATTTGTAAATATACACTTACAATATAAAGAAAACAATTAGACTCGAGAACAAACACAAGTGACATCACATAAATGTTTGCCTCGACATCCATGCCATCTGGTGCCGAAGGTAGGATCTCTACCACCATCGGACTGACACTAGCATACGAGAACCTCTCTTTCTGTAATGATAGAATTTTAAATTCTTGATTAACACGCTTTTTAAATTTATAACAACACTAGTAAAGTACTCGCAACTTCTTTTGCGTATATCTCGCTTTCCCGTGGGAATTTTGAAAAATCCTTTCTTAGACCCCTAGACGTCGTCGTCGTAATGAACCTACATTTCAAATTTGGAATCTCTAGACCCAGCGGTTTGAGCTGTGCGTTGATATATAGTTAAATCAGTCAGGACTTTGAATTTAATATAAATAGATTACTCTTAAAAAAATCGTTTTGTTAAGAGTAATCATAATTTTTAATACGACAAACGAAAATTTTTGCTGAGTTTATTTTTATTTGTGAACTTTTGATATTTTCATAACAAAACTTATATTTTATTTTCAAAGTTTGGTAACGTAAACAGAGAATTATATATTCAAGCTTTGTTGGGGGCAAACATGAATGTCAATTCAGCTGTTAGACCTACGGGTGGGGTGACCTTTTGCGTAAGGTCTGCCTTAATTCTTTTTATAATTTCGCTTGTAACGGAGTACGTTACAAGCGAAATTATAAATCGTATCGTTTACAAAGTAGGTGTTTTTATTATTTTGATACATAAATCCTATGGTGGAGTGGCTAGCAATGGCTCTGCTGTATGATATGAATTCAGTTCAAATTTAAAAAAAAATGCTCATAGTGCTCGTAGTAGAAGTCAAACCATTTTTATGCAAAAATAATTTTTTACAAGATTTTAGAATTTGTATTCCATTTGCGCGCAGACGCGTATATTATTTCTTGTCCTACCAAAAATGCGAAAAAACAGTCAAAAAACGTAGTTGTATTGTGCAATTTATGTATTTCTACATCAACATGTTTATGTAAATATAGTGTTTAAAAGTAAATAACATTTTTTATCAGATGTGAATTGTGAAATTTAACAATGGTATCGATTATAAATCGATATTTTGAAATAATCCAAAAACCACTTGAGATATCTCGAATAACAATCGATTGAGATAACCCGCCGATGCATCGATGCGGATTTGCATTGAATGGAGCATCTTGTACATTGTACATGCGGTGCACCAATGATATTATAAGGTTATAATAGATAGATATAACGTTTATTTCTTGATTCTGACACACACAGACGATAAAAAATAATAAAACAAAGAAATAAAATAAAATAATAAAAACATAATAATCAAACGTTCAAACAAATTTTTTGCAGCCATTTGTGTCCCACAGCAGGGCAAAGGCCTCCCCCCAACATTTCCAATGTTGTCTCAAATTAAAAATTAAAAAATTCTGAACGTAGTGTCTGTGAATAAAACAGTGTTCGTGTTTTTTTCTTTGCAGCGGCAAGCAAAACTATAATAGGTACTCCATTTATTAACTACTAGCTGATGGCCGCGCGCCGCGGTCTTACCCGCGAAATGCCGTTACTCCAATTCCTGAAACGAATTATTTTTTATCCAAACAAGCTGACTCCACCTCACCTGATGTTGAGAAATAGAAACATCGGCGAGAGCAGCCACCGATCAGTCTCACCTTGTCGGCTTTAAAAAAACTTTTTCACTTTCTGTTTGACATTCGGGAATAAAACGCGGGGTATGCGCGTTCCGGTCAAAAGCAAAAATCATACACAACGTTGTTATACATACTCCAGACGTTTCGTTCGAGTATCACTCCCAACTTATCTACAGATGTTTAAATACATCATTTCTGTGTTCTCCGAAGTTGTGGCAATGTACTTGAGTGTAATAATAAACAGTTATTAAACATTTTATCGTCGTCGAACACAATGAATCAAAATTGTATGTAATTTACACTTCCCAGTATCGGGTCAGTCACGAGTGTCTCTTATGAATTTTGATAAAATCTTTGAGAATATTACGGGCAAAACACACTACTAACGGCAGCGTCTTGGGAGTGACGCGGGAGCATCTATATTTTATATATGTATTTGTGTGAACGACATCAGACTCAACGCGGCGCGGGTCGGTGGCGGCGGCGGCGCGGCGCGGGCGGCGGCGCTGTCTGTCGGCTCTCATCGCGGTTACGACAGCGCGCGTCTCCGGCTGCCCCTGGCAGTGGTTGCGATTGGGTTTCTTGACTTAAAAATTTAATCTAGGCGGATTTTTTTTGGATTAAGAAATAAGAACAAAAGAGATGTGCTTCTGTATGTCTCTCACTGAAAGAAAAACATTGCTGCTTTACGATGTTTCTGTGAGGTGGTATGTGCAAGTCCATTTGCATTCCATTCCATGCTCGAACCTGTGCAAAGCCGGGGCATGTCGCTAGTTTTTCAATACTCGAAGTACTAATTCATAATAAGCATAATCTGGCCTTTAGTCGGTTTTAAGTGACACGTTCCACATGTCGTCAGTAAGACATCCCAAGTCAAGGGGAGTTAACAGATGGCCGACTTTCATTATGTATGTCCGTTTTGGAGGGCGTACAACGTGATCGATTGTTTCGTCAATTCCTAAGGCCCTTACGTGAAGCACGGTATCTTACTTAAATGTTTAAAGGGACATTATGCTTAATGTGTAGTGAGCATGGATTGAAGATGGTCGATGGTGCGTCACCGCAACATAGTTTTCATCATTGAAAGGTCACAATAGAGTGAGCTTGTGTTGCGACTTAACACGGATCTACGGTGAGTTCCAGAGCTCCACTTTTTACAGAGTCGGCAACGCGCGAGTGGTACGGTCACTGCTTACCGTGAGGCGGGCCGTAGCATGGTTTGCCACCTTAGTATTTTTTCGAAGATTGTGTAACAAATAGTGCCCGTAAGTCTTACAAAATTACCAGCACCGCAAATACTTCATGTGCTGGTAGGCGTAATACCTGTAGATACAGCGGAGATACAGCGTCGCTCGTCAATGTAATAAATTGACTATTTGACCTGTATTGGAGATTCTGTTATCGGAATGGCAGAAAAGATAGAAGACTTCCGTAAAAAGTACCACACTCTCACAGAATATTGGCGTAAAACAGCAAAATTCTCATTCTCTATAGAATAATGTTAAAGTGATCCTTTATTGAATGGGTATATTATTGTATTATTTTATACGCAATGTCAACTACGTTTAAATTCTAACTTAAGGGTGTTTTCTTAACGCACCCCCAGAAACCCATATTAATTGGTTCGGATGAGAGATCGTTATGGAAAATCGTTCATTGTCTGGAACAAGTGATGAGCTTTCGAATATAACAAAATAAAAACTAATTGAACAAGCTAGTTAAGAATAAAACACAATAGCATTTGTAAAGGGTATACCTATAAAAGTTGGTCTTAGATAATTACGATTTACCTTTTACACGATTGATTGTTTGTTAGCCGTATGTCATAAAAAACTAGATCCCTGCAAAATGGAAAAGGTGGGTAGTGAACCTAAAAACAAAGACGTTGATGCTAATAATGTAAGCATCGCATCGCTCTGAAATAATGTGAACATTATTGACAAAATGTATAAATAAAAATTCGAGTAAATCCAATGTTTAACTATCTATGAAAATGGAAAAATAATTCTTCTTTCACAATTTTAGTAACCAAACGGCAAAAAAAAAATTCTTGTAACTGGTTACGAAAGTGAGAGCTTAGTTAGGTACCAAAGTGGACGAAGGACAATCTATTAGGGTTCCACGTTAGATTACTACAGAATTCTGAAGAACAAAACGCTCACTCGCTAGTATCTTATAAATTAACCCACATGATCACCCCACACAATATATACGTTCGGTGTGTGTATCGGTCTGTCTGTTCGCTCTCACTCCGCAAGTTTACGCTTGAATGACCGCATCGATTAAATTCAAAGTTACTTTAAAACTATAGCCTGCGAGTTTCTTAACTGAGCCTCAAATTGGGTTATAGAATATCCAGGCTGATGTGAAACTTACTGTCAAGTGAGCTTAAAGCTTGATATATATTGTCTAAAGTTCAATTATTGTAGTCAAATCACTTTTAAATAAAATACTGACTTCAAAAGAAACCAATGCAATTGTCGTAAGCGTAAGATCACAATGAAAGTTGTAAACTCGGACATGGATCAGTTTTTGGAGACGAGTTGCCCCCTAGATCAATATTCAGTGTGTCATTCCTTTTCATAGTTTTTTTTTTTTTTTTTAGCCCCAAAGTAAAGTTTATTCATCTCAGCCATAGGAAGTTTTCTGCTGGATATAGACGTATTAAAAACAATCTATTTATTAAAATAAATTATTATTTTTTATATCATGTACCTGATATAAAAAATAAAAAGCCAAAGCTCCTCCTTTTTTAAAGAAATAATACCTATTGAAACTATTTCCAACGGACTTCAAAAAAGAATTTAATCGCATTTGAAGTGCTATATTCATGGTAATCATCAAATATTTTTTTGACAAATTACACAGACTGATCCAGCCCCAAAATAAGTTCGAAACTTGTGTCATGGGATACTAACTCAACGATACTATATTTTATAACAAATACATATATAGATGAACATCCAAGACCCGAGGCCAATCAGAAAAAGTTCGTTTTTCATCATAACCCGACCGGGATTCGAACCCGGAACCTCCTGGGTGGCGGTCCGGCTTGGTAACCAATACGCCACGGAGGGCGTCATCAATGCAGTAAATGAAGTTAAATATGACCTCAAGTAACCCTACAACATAGTATGTAAAATATAGTGACAATTTAAATACAAAATGTTATACTTTATAAAGATCGTGTTACTCTACAAACATGTTCTTACAAATGGACGCCCACTGCGATTACGATATCCAATCGATTATCGTAACAATAGTCATTCGATATGTCCATATCGATTGTTTCGTGTAAACTAGTTAGATTAAAATTATGATTTGGTAATCGAATGGTTCCTGGTTCGATGCCTGGCAAGAGAAAGTTAGTTGTCTATTTTATAGTTGCCACTACTTTTGCGAAAGTTAATTCAAAAATTTGAATGGAAAAGTCATATTTTCTATTATTACTTTATGTATGATATTCGAATCATTTATTGGTAAAATACATAACTAAATAGCATGAAATTTAAAAAAAATAATTAAAACTAAACTAACAGTAAAAATTAAAAACTAAATAAAAACTAAACTAACAATAAAAACTAAAATTAAGCATTAAAAAGACATGGTCCCTGTGGCAGGGTGCCCAAAATGCTAGCAGCGTTACCTCGCTGTACGGCAATAGATATCCGTTGAGCGAAGTAACTGCCAGCCTTTGGGTCACCAGTCACTATATTTATATTTCAAGTTTTAATTATTTCTTGTAGATGGTTTTGGCATGAAGAAAAAAATGATTGTGCCTATCTTCACTAGTGCAAAAAAATAAAAGAAGAGAGGTAGGGCACAGCGGATAATCTGCTCAAATCGGAACAGCCTGTCTTTGGAAGTACCTCCACCTTACAGAAGAAAGTAGCCAAATAGCATTAGTCTCGGCCATGTTGTGTTCAGGTTTCCTGAGATCCACTTTTTTGGCAACGCGTGAGTGATAGATATCCCCCCCCGGTCTATAGGCTACGGTGATGCTTACCATCAGGCGGACCGTATGCTTGTTAGCGACCTTTGTGGTAAAAAAAAATAAAAAAATAAAAATTTTTGAACGAAAACTACATCAAAGTATGTTCCAGGAAGGCGGCGGATTGTTATTTAATTTAGGCTAATTTCTGTAATACTGGATTCATTTTGGACAAAACTTGACTTATATTATTATAATAAATAACTTTAAACGTTTTCTAAATTCCTATGGGAACGGTAAAATTGAGATTGCAAGGTCGTTCACGCGGAAAGCCCGTTTGGACTCAACCCCTTTGGAACATGTGTATTGTATAGAATCAATTAAAATCTATATACCTATATTCTACGTCATATTACCTCTAAGTAATTTCATTGTAGAGTCATGTTAGTCTAAGGCTCTATTCATAATTCATAATTCATAATTTAATGTTAGTCGGCCCGGGGCGGGCTTAAGTTTAGTTTAAGTGAGAATTTGAACTAATACAAAACGCCCCTTTGTATCTACAAGTCCGTTAATATATTTAACTATAAATCTTTTATTGTTCTGTTATTGAAACGAGTGTGGAATGACGTCACACGTTTTGACAATAAACTAGTGACACGGTTTCGTATGAATACAAGAAAACATCAACCCCTCAATCGAAGCGAAAAGCTCTTCTAGCAGAGTGCTAGCAGTAAAGTTAACTAATGAAAGAAGTAAAAGCAGGGTAGAGAACCAAGAACAAAGATTTTTATGCAAGTAAATGTTGCTTACATTACTTGCTTAAAAATCTTTGTAATTATGTACTAAAATATAAAAACAAATAAGAATCCATATTTTTTTTAAATATATCTGTGCTAACAAAATTTGTGTTTCACAAGGTTTAAAAAAAAATTATCTCAAAATTCATCTTGTTTATTTTATATTGCATAACAACATAGCGTATAAGATCGAGGATTTTGATAAAGAATTGCCGCGGTGCCGTAGTCGTCACTAATATTTTCTAAGAAATGTCAGCCAAAAACAACTTAATATTTTGAATAAGAATTAAATAAATCTTTCACCCCTTAATAAGTACACGTCTAATCACAACAGATGGCGTTTAATTCAATTTAACGAAACAAAGCAGATGCAATGTGCAGTCCCCGACGATAAAGACAAGCCCTTACGTCTCTTATCTAAAAACTATAAATTCTGTTTAACGACATCGCGCAACCGTCAAAATCCTGTGCGTAAGTTCCTTTCACACGAGTGAAGATTTTTGCAAAGGGGTATTTTTTTATTGCAACAATGAATCACTTTTTGTAAAATATCTCAATTAGTTAGATAGAAAATGTTTTAGTATTCGTAACAAGGCCGCCTTATTACTGAATAAGTTCTACTTCTTTAATGACATATCATTTAACGTTTTGTCTTAATCTATACTAATACTATAAAGAAGTAAAGTTTGTGTGTTTGTATATTTGTTAAATTGTAAGGGGTTATCTCGGGATCTACTGAACCGATTTTATAAATTCTTTCACCAATAGATAGCCACATTATTGCTGAGTGTCATAGGTTATATAAAAAACCGAAAAATAAAAAGGCTTTATGTGGTAATCGGATTTGCAAAGTGAATTGGAGAAAAAAAGGTGTTCTAAAAAAGAATTATTAACATTATGCCCAACGAAGTGGGCACGGGTCAGCTAGTTTATTAATAAAGAAATAAAAAATCTTACTATAAGTTATTTAGTGACTTGTAAAATGTACATAACCAATTATTTAACCTAATAGATTGTAATATACTACGTCCAAATGTCCATTCGATTTTTTAAATGAATCAGTTTAATTCACCTTTCAACAACCTGATAGGTCTGAGAGACCCCTCCACAAGCAAATGAAGACACAAAAACAATAGTCAACTTTAGTAGTACCCTTTATATTTTTTAAATGAATCAGTCATGTGAGAATACATTCCCATAGGTACTACACCCCCATAGGTCTAAGTGACCCGTCCACCACAAGCTAATTAAGATATAGAAAATAGCCAACTTTACAGTACTAAACTGTGCCCATTCGATATTTAAATACACTTTTTGTATAAATAAACCAATATGCACACCACCTTGTGAGAATACGTCCTACACTCTCATAGGTCTGAGAGACCCGCCTACCACAAGCTAACTAAGATACAGAAAACAATAGCCAACTTTACAGTTTGTCATTGTTTAATGTTTTCGTTAATTGTTTTTCCGTGTACGCCCTGTAATCGGGGTGGCATAATCTGGCTTAATCGAATCTTCATAAGGTTATTTCAGTAGGGTAAAACCAGTCTCTGTTAAGTCTATACATCGTTTAAATGTTGTTTTGAAATAAAGGGAGGAAAGTTTAGAACTAAATAAAATTTGTTTAATTAGGTAGGCTTATGCAAAACGTAGTTTTTAATTTGTGAATTAAAATTGATTGGTTACTAATATTATAAATGCGTTTTCATAATCTTTTATACTAGCTTTTTTGCCTGCGACTTCGTCCGCGTGAAACTCCGGACCCGTTCCCGTGGGAACCACATTGAATTTCGAGTATAGCCTATGTCACTCCCTGATAACGTAGCTTTCTACTGGTGAAAGAATTTTTGAAATCGGTCCAGTAGTTTCGGTTCAGGAGCCTATTCAATGCAAACAAACAAACAATGAAATCTTTCCTCTTTATAATACTCGTATTAGTATAGATGACTTTGTAGAATGGATTAAAATAGTATTGTTATATAAGTTTGTTACTGATAATCTGTCGGTTTTAAGAAAATGAATGTGTTATACTATAAATAATATTCTTCACAGTTAAAAAATAGATTTTTCACTTGCTAAAAAAATATATTTTTGTTTTTATAGCCAACTTTGACAAAAATATATTTCATTCATTCATTCATTGGGTCACACGTGGTATTGCTCAGTCCTTAAAAACCGCAATGAACTGGGGGGTCCAACGGGCCTAGTATTTCTTAACTAAAGCAACAAAATCAGACGAGTAATAGGTATGTACATTTTATTCATTCGTCACTGAATTAACACAGAAAACATCTTAATAAAATAAACACACACACATGCCACAGGGACCATGTCTTTTTAACGCTTAGTTTTAGTTTTTATTGTTAGTTTAGTTTTTAATTTTTATTGTTAGTTTAGTTTTAATTAATTTCATTGAATTTAATTTGTACCTATATAGTTATATATGAAAAACTAATAAATTTATTATTTAATAAAATAATATTTTTTCTTAAACAATGTACATATTTTGAAATAATACGTAGTTTCTTTAACATGGCTAGCTTATATTATCATTTGTGTGTACGTTGTAACAGTGTATACTTTACCGTTTAAATTTCAGTAGAGAAAGTGTAAGGTTTCTTAAAGACAGTACGGTTTATCAAGTACCTTTTGTAACGTGAAATCTACGATTTTCAACTTAGATGTTGAAACAAGACTAAAGCCCGACTTGAAATTGTTCGCATTAAATGAATACGGTTGTGTAATTAAATGTTTTAATGGAAATAACGACATTATGCAGTATAATTGTGTCAGTTTGTATTATATTTGGAGTGTAGTTTGATTTTAGAGTGAATAACAATGTCTTAGTTTCTGTATAAAATAAAATCTATCACAAAATATCTGCTGTAAGTGTTCCGCGAGGACATAGATTAAGTAATAAACGAAGACCAAGAGAATAAAGAAATTTTAGACTTTAACTTTGTGTTGGTAACGTTTAACTAACCCTAAATAATTTAATGTAGATTTTTGATCATCAAGCTTCACAAGTTGTTAAAGTACTTACATATTTTCTGCATTATAGATCCAACCCACACTGCTAGTGAGCTTTCCTTGCGCTTTGCTATTACTGTACACTTAAAGAGCACTACAGGCTTTAAATATCTCGATTTATTGCTCTGACCGCTAATGCAATCATAACAATTTATTACGAAATTAAATAAGAGCGACATGACACTCCGTCCCTGCTTGCACTCAAAATTTATACCCCTTTGTAGAAACTATGTTGCCCCAACGAGAAATGACCCAAAGGAACAACTGGGTATTTGATTTTTGAACCTTTACAACGGAATCAGGGTCGTCTTTCGCATGAGTACCCCAGACCAAGACTGTTACGTCTTTTTAAGTGGGTAGTTTGCTTATTTTTCTCTCGGCTTATGTTGTCTGTGGAAGGTAATAAATTATTTTGTGCCCCCCAACACCTTGTCGCTGGGACCGTCATGTGATAGCGTCATTTTTATAAAAGTGTAATGCGGTTTTCTTGTTGTGATTGCGTCTTGGAGTTGGCTCTTGTTTTTTAACACGATTTATATAGTTTCTTGAAATATCTATATATTTTCTATATATAATATTATGTATTTATTTACAACAAAAAAAAGTATCTGTGTATATTTATCAGTTATCTAGTACCCATAGAAAAAGCTTATAGCTTAGTTTGGGACTAGATGGCGTTGTGTAATTCGTCCAAGAGTATTTATTTATTTATCTAACAAATCAACCTTTAACAGCCTCAACATTACGACAGCTGGTAAGGACGATTATTGTAAGCTTTTAAAATTAAAAAAGCACTATTAAAATTACTCAAAATACCTACAAAAAGTATTCAATAAAAGTTATTTAATTACAAAAAATAAATTACATAATTATTTTTGCAGAATCCATTGAATAAAATATTACAAATACAATAACTTTTTTTCTAAAAGCAAATGCGAATTTCTTTTATGCGGCACATATAGTTAAAATACATTATTTCGTTTTACTTAAACTTCTAAGAAATTAAAACATGATAATGCAAATGGCAGCAAAATTAATTCTAACGGTCTCTTTAATGAGCTTACGATAAATTCTTTTGATATGAGAAAAAAACATTTTGCTATAGAAAATAATTCGAATTTTTTTTGCCACTCTTTAAGAATAAAACCCTCGTTAACTCCAAAATCAAGTAAGATATATGACTTATATTTGGACTAGTCAGTTTGTCCAGATCCTGATCCAGTGATGTAAGAGAATTATTGGTTTCCTGATGACAAGCATCCCTGTTGTACATCCACAGTTCGAAGAGTCTTACAGGTGTTGTCTATCTTAACCATAGAGTTGCCGTTTTTTTTTATGGAAGAGGTTGGCGAATGATGGTAAGTGATCACCGACGCCCATAGGACACGGAGACTGTCGGAGACATCATGGGAGTCCCTGAACTATTGCCGACCTAACAGGGTATTTTTTTTTACTAAAAATGTCAATGCTTCTTCCTTGTCGTCTCCGTCATTACTGAAGGTCGCGTGCCTGCAAGTTTTTACATTGCAGTTGATGTCAAAGCCTTCCAACTGTCATTCCTTTTCTATCCTCGGCTTTTCTTAGAGCGTCTGATAGTACCCAAGCAATTAACTCAGTCTACCCAGCGCGACGGTGATAAATATCTAGTTATTAAGAAATATTATTTTTTTGTTCACAATTTTCTGTATTTCATAAGAGGTAAAGTCAGCAGAAATGTTAGTTTTATAACTCCAGTTAGGTATTCACTGATTGGCAAATTGTTTGCGAGCCTCTCTAAGCTCTTTAGTAAATTACGGTCCAAATGTTAATGAGGGCTTTTTTTCTATATTTTGATGTATAAATTTCTCAACTTATGGATTATCTTCATTGATGTTAAATTTATAAAAGTATAGATAGGTATAAGCGAAAGCGATTCCTCTTCTGTGCTGATAATGATAGTAAAAACAATCCAAGTATAAGCAGTTATAACCCATCAACGTTTGTAATACCAGGAACATTACTAATATGCTGACAAACCTGTAAGAATCTTTATTGAAGAACCCCATGTTGTAGACATCAGGGAAAATCTTAAAATCTCATTCACTACATAACCTTGTAACACAACAATAGCTGGTAGAGGTAAATTAGCAAAAAGTAGGATAGACTCAACCTACCTCATCGGAAAATATAACCATGATGCTTTATAAACAACGACATGTGTGTCAACTGGTACATGTAAATATAAAAGTATTTCATTCGATTATTCAGTTACCTACATTTATTATAACGCCCAAATTGCCTGACCTAACCGTTATTGGACTAAATGACTTATAATCAAATTTTATGACGGTTAAATTGTCACGTTTCTGGATCGTCTGAATTGTTATTAATGATGTTTAATAATGACTTTATTTTAGGTATCATTTAAATATAGGAATAAAACCTTGAAATTTCTCTTTTTGGTGCCACAGGACACATTTCTACCTGTGTCTAACACCCGACGAGTAACGTAGCAGTAAACCCAGCATAAAGCTATAAACATCGATTGTAAAGTTGTGCTTCTTAGCAGTGGGGATGTACTCGTATTTACGCCGTGGTCTTTATAGAAGACCACACCGTACGCCATGTCATGATGCTTTTTAAAGAAACCAATGTGTGTACGCCGAACTGCGATGTGCGTAGCGATGTGTCTTGCTTTCAAGGTACATCATCATTGTAATATGCCACGTGGCCCACGTGTTCATGCTCAGCGTGCGCAGCGATGTGCACGCTTTGTGGAACAAGCTGTGTACCGCATTCACTGCGTGCATGGCGTTGACAGCGTTGAGCTATGTTGAGCAAGCCACGCGTGTATCAATGACGTCACTTGATGGTTAACGTGTCTGTGGGTTGCAGTGGACACAATCACGTACATCCTCTTGCAAAGCAAAGCTTAACACACGTGCGTAGCCTCTTCGTGCGCAGCAGTGGGACAGCGCCTTTATTGTCAACCAATAAAGAATCGAAGTGTATCTGAAAATACGCGGTGGCAGCGGTGGCACGGCCATTTTGGCATGAAATGGAACATCATTTAATTAACTACTAATTACTGGATGCCGCTTGCACTACGCAGCGTTAATACGAGTGACCCGATGGTAGGTGACATGGATGTGGTAATCTTTAAAAAAATATAGGTAAACATACCGCTTTACAATTGTGATAATTCGTTTTTCCTTCTTATCATACCTAAATGTGGCAACTGGTTAGTAAAAATTAGGTTTTTTGTCAAAAGGACTGTTTAGGACAGCTCGGTGGCTTTGGTAGTTAGGCTTCAATATCAGAGGGCGCAGGTTTGGTCCCCGTCACGGGGCAAATTTTTTTTGATGGCATTTCCATTTGTCTCGAGTCTGGGTGTTTTTTATTTCACCTATGTATTTCGAAAATTAGGGAGCCAGAAACACGCTGAACAACTTCGTATTACGATATTTGAATGTTCACTAAAAATAAAAATAAATTGGAATTAACATAATGAATGAGCAGTAATTTATAAATAAATTGAGTAATTGGACATGACTTAAATACGACAATTTGTCATTTTTTTCATGTAAAACTATATCGTATTATGGAAGTTGTTGGTATTATAAAAGAAAATAATTTTAATAGAAAAATATTGGTGTATTATAAAGAGAAGTTGAAACAGGACGAGAAAACAATCAAAAAATTTAAAGATGTCTAAAAAGAGTTCAGTTTGCTACAGCAATAAAATCTTCTGGCAGTGACAAGCGCATGCAAGTGGAAGTTGGTACTTTAGTTAATTTCCCTACACATCGTTTCGTCAGTACTGCCTCATCAATACATTCTCTCTTATTATGAAGCAGTGTAACACGACGTAACATTATTGAACGGAGTGGACTATCGGCTTAACCGAGTTAATTATTGCGTAGATTGATCCGCACTCTGAAACGGACGTGTCGCTGTTGAGCAGCTTTCGGGATTGATATAGAACCTGACTTTTGAAAAACTTAAATGTATTTTGTTAATCAAAAAAGTGGCAAACAATATCTCTGATTATCACAATATTGACAGACTGTCTTGTGACTTGTTGTGACTTAATCTAAGCTCTAAAATTCGAGGAAAACTAATTGTATTTGTGCAATAATATTAAAATAGGTAAACTTCTTCTTTTTGAGTCAATCACACTTTTATATTATTTAAATCAAAGGCCAGTACTTGGCAATGACAACATCTTTGTCGGTTGCCATCGAGGAGGTGTTCCCGAGTACACTCAGTTGGTCACAGTGGGCAAGCTGTTAGGTGTGATTTATTTTGGACTGTGTCTACAGTCGCAAATGGTCTGGGTGGGTCAATAAAACCTCACTTGGCCAGACTAAAATAAACTAATCTATAATGACATGTATATTAAGCGTCATTGCCACGCACGACGCGCCGGCGCATCGTTTTATTACGCAATATTTGAAAAAACGTAGCATTAGCTCGACACTCGGAACTCATACACCTAACCTTTAAATAGATTTTCTTCTATCACTACATTAATGCCAATAAAACTGCGAACAAAAAACAACTTAAGTATAATAATTCGAAAACAAAAAAATCCTTATCTATCATTTAAAAAACTAACAGTAATGTCTAATAACCGTTTTAAAAAACTAATCATTATGAATGCTTGTCTGTCTAGTGAGGGGATCGCGATACCAAAAACCGATACCATCTCGATAGGTACGGTACAGAGATCGGTGCGATACGCGGCTAAACAATTAGACGCCATTAGACAGATCGATCGGGTACCGCTCCGTTGCCTGAGCTAAGGACTGTGTATCACACCGTTATGAAAGATACCAGTTTTCTTAAGGCCAAACATGCGGCTCTGTAGCGCGGCGTCCAGTTAGCGCTCTGACGCCGTGCTAGCGTCGAATTGTGATGTTCTATGACGGTGTTAAGCTGTCAAACAGAGCACCAGTGCTAGCAGTACAGTTTAAAACGCGACGCTATTGACGTTATAGTACGCCGCTTATTCGGCAAACCCTTTATCCTGCTGTGGCGCTAGCGTACGGTCCTCGTGCATGATGATGCTTTCAAACGAATCCATAATACTGACGACCGTGCATACACTCGGCAAATTAACCATACTAGTTTTTTGTCTTTATTAAGTGTAGGAACTTTAGTTTACGAAGTAACTATTAAGTAATCTGTGCTTTAGTCATATAATGACTATGTCAGTCCCATCGTACGTAACTTATATTTAAATCTCACAGTCTACTATACAAATAAAAAAATGTGGTGTGTGCTATGGAAAATGTAAACCATAGTTAATAAATGAACTCTACACAATTCACACATAGAACCTAGTACCAAAGTAAGCTAGACTTAATCTGTTTGTGGTACCAGACACAAGCAGGTATCATTATTTCTTATCTATACATATAATAAAACAGTAGACCCCGATATGTCTGTACTTTGAACATATTTGGCAAAAATGGAGAGGGAACAGTTTGAGAAAGGTAATAAAAGCGAAAAATTTTTATTTTCAATTTTTTGTCTGTCTGTCTGTTTGAACGCGCACATCTTCTAAGTTACTGAACGGATTTTAATGCTGTTTTCACAGGAAGATAGAACTCGGCTTGGAGCAGAATATAGGCTTTGTTTCATTTAAATCGCGTGACAGGAAAAGGAGTTATCTTTATTTGAACATTTCACGAGAACGAAGTTGCGGGTAACAGCTCGTTTTGAATAAAATTGTCTTCTAACTTCGTGCCTAACTTCATTTCACTTCGCTCAACTCCCTCCCAACTCCCAAAGAGTATAGAGCTGGCCTAAAAGAATTGAAATCCTATATTTTAAATACAATTCGGTGTAAATGTATCCTACAACATCGAGAGGTTACGTGGTTCACGTATGATGGTATCTCGCGTTCTGGTATTTTTACCAGTTACCATACAAGTTTAATGGGTACTGTATTTTGAGGATTTAATTTCTTTTGATAAGACGTTTAACTAAAAATAGAAATAGTAATACCGACACACAGTTGTTGTGTTCCTACGGTGAGTAAGGTCTCCAGAGCTCCATTTGGGGGAGTTGGGAGGGTTGGCAACGCGTGAGTGATACCCCCGGTATTGCTTACGTCTATAGGCTACGGTGACGGCTTACCATCAGGCCGATCGTATGCTTGTTTGCCACCTGTGTGGTATAAAAAATAAAAAAAAAACACAGACAAATATCTCTAACTGTCTAACTAAGTAACAATATTATTTTTATATGAAAAGTATGAATAAACCTTATTTAAATACTTTTCATTTAAAAAATATTGACTATCCACCAGTTTTTTTTTAAACATTATAAGTAATATTACAATCAGTCAGCCAATGAAAGAGGTGAGCAGGGTAAAATATGAGTCAAGTTTATTCAGGATTTACTCTAATTTTTATTTGTCAAAAGTATTCATATTGTGCAGTCTGGTTCACGTCGAGCCTTACACTTGTAGTACAATATTGGCTCTTATGACATATAACTTATATTGTGAAGAATTTTAATTTTATACAGACTCATCGGCAATCAACATACTCCCAAAAAAACAGTATTTTTTTATACCACAAAGGTGGGAAACAAGCATACGACCGGCCTGATGGTAAGCCGTCACCGTAGCCTATTAGACGCTAGCAATACCGGGGGTTTCACTCGTGCGTTGCCAACCCTCCCAAACCCCCCCATGTGGAGCTCTGGAGACCTTACTCACCGTAAGAACACATGGCCGAAACCAATGCTATTTGGCTACGATCTTCTGTAATGTGGAGGTCCTTCCCCAGACGGGCTGCTCCGGTTTGAGCGGATTATCCGCTGTGCCCTACCTCTCTTAAATGCAAAAGTTTCATGACGATGCTTACATTATTAACATACCTAAAAATCTTTGTTCTTAGTTCTCTACCAATAGCACATGAGTAATGAAACCATCCGTGGTATTATTTACTCATGTGCCAATAGATACCTATTTCAATTGTTGCTGTACGTGGAATTTTTTGGAGTGGTAGAGCAATTATGATGAAATGGGCTAACTCGACCGGGGAAGTACCACCCCTCACAGAATATCGATGTGAAGCACCAATGCGTTTCGTTCGGTGAGTGAGAGAACCGGAAGCCCAACTCCTTCCCTATCCCCTCTTTCCCCCTCCTTCTTTCCCTTCTCTTCCTCCTTCCTTTCCTCCAACCCCCTTGGTGGACAACGCATTGGTAGCGCCCTTGGTGTGTGTATTGGTGTGGTTACGTATCAAATAATAAATTTCCCACATTCAGAATATTAGTTTTAATTAAAATCCAGACAGACAGATTCGCCAATCATATTATTAATTGACGAAACTTGTAATTGTAAATTCTTGATTAAACATAGGTATCCGCTGGTACATAAATCGAGAATATTAAAAAATAAAATAACTGAAAAGTGTTACCAATACGACCTCAATATTGTGAGGTGGAAAAATTCGGCAAATTTACCAGCGGCGCAGTGGAATTTATTATTCAATCATGCCCAGAAATCAATTTCATGTGTGTATTGGCCGATATCATTTTCATGACGTAATCGCTCCTCATACATTATTTACTCAGTTTGCACGTGGCTTCATTTGTTATGAATTTTTTTTATTTTTTTTGGAATAATATGTTGAATAAATAAATAAATATATAGGTACAATTCATATAGATTAAGCTAGCCCCAAAGTAAGTTCGAAACTTGTGTTATGGGATACCAACTCAACGATATTATATTTTATAACTAATACATATTTAGATAAACATCCAAGACCAGAGGCTAATCAGAAAAAGTTCGTTTTTCATCATGGGGATCGAACCCGGGACCTCCTGGGTGGCGGTCTGGCGTGGCAACCATTACGCCACGGAGGTCGTCAAATGGTGAATGCCGATCATGTATAAAATAAATTTTAAAAAGTCACAATTCACACAGCGCCACCTGGTGCCAAAGTATGCCAGGTTTAACCTACTTGTGTTATTACCAGATATATATTACTGTAAATATATATATGTCGCATACGGTCATGAGTATGGACATGAACACTAAGCAAAACGAGGGTGCGCCATCTAGCGGCGTGTTGAGGAAACGTTGCTTTTGGCGCGCTCCGGCAGAGTCGTGATACGGAAGGCGGGCTCGACTGAACACTTCGTTATCGGGCGCCACCGAGAGTTGGACTCGTAGTCACGGAACTGTCGCGTTTTACCTAGTGTCTATTTTATATTGAGAAACTGTACCTAATAAAATGTGTGTTGTAACAGCGATTGAAAAAGAGACCTAGACTGAGGTTTTTCTTGCGGCATTTCTTTTCCATCAGTGGTCATTCCGAAGTGCTAGTAAATTAAATAAACATTCTTTAAGTAAAACTAAAACTGTTGTTTCTCTCATATCACGACTACCCTCGTTACGCCCTTGTGATGTTGAATTGCACATCGATTAACCGCTAGGCTATCCGACATCAGAAGTGAGATGCAGGTCGTGGTATTGAGAGTTTAACAGATCTCAGTCTGGTCTCACTCAGTCTAGTTGACGGGTAAGACGTGACAAATTAAGAAAGTACTATCGTCGACTACGAGTGGTGGAGTTTGCGGACTACGACAAAGAGTATCGTATGGTGGGTACTTAACCTCAAAATGTATGGAGATTCTAATATGGTGTAATTTCAGGTGTATGACCGTGCGATACGCGACGATGTGTGACGGGTAGCTGAGGCTGAGACGCGACGCGCACCAGGCGGTGGCGGTACTGGCGGTGCAGCGGCGGCGGCGTGGTGGCGGCGTGCCCCGAGTCGCAGTGCAATTGAGGCAGAGACATGCCACGACACGAGTAAACACGGGTGTGTGTGCCCGTGGTAGACTGGTGGAGTGTACCCTCCGATATTATAAAATAAAAAGGTCAGTGTTGATTACGTATGATGCTAAGTTTAAGCTTAAAGTGCTAAGTTAAGCTGAAACTGTGTAAGTTTAAGCTGAAACTGTGTAAGCTAAAGTTGAAACTGTGTTAGTTTGAGCTGAAACTGTGTATGAAGTTAAGCTCATTGGTCATTTAGCACTATTCATTAAAATGAATTATTTAGAGGTCAAGGTCATTAAAGGTCAATGTGAGGTCAAGGTCATTAAAAGGTTAATGCACACAATGATTAAGAGGTCAAGGTCATTTAAAGGTTAATGCACATACAGAATAAAGTATTTTTGACTTTAGCTTTGACTTTGAGATTTTTGACTTTGGAGGTCAAAATCAAATGTATCACGTGGAGAGTGGGGTTCTTAAAAGGGGTTCAAAATTTTCATCCTTTTATCGCTAGGACGCACCGTTTTCGAGATAAACGTTTTGTTTAAATTATTTTTACTTAGTAACTTCAATGAACTCTAACAGTTGTTTTATTTTCGATTTCCGGACAATGAACGAGACGAGAATCAGCGGGTCAGCGGTGTGCGGACTCTGAAGTGGACCAGGTCTGCTCGTGTTGGTGGTGAGCTGGCGAGGCAGATGTGACCACCTGCGCAGCATTGTGCGGACAGCAGTGATTGCGCTTGCTGTCGAGGTTACTGCTCTTCGCGGGACCACCGGCGCAGTCGAGGTGTCCGGGATATCTTCAGGAGAATATTGTTTGATGATACTGGAGTGACTACTGAGCAATAATGTTGTTTAGAATTTTAAAAGTTCTGTTTTCATGTAAATTGAGAGACATTTTAAATGAAATGTTGAGAAATAATTGCTCAATGGTTTCGATGGTGGAGTATAATTTAAAGTATACTTAGTTCGAATTGTGCTCAGAAAGTAATGTACCAGTTTAAGTTAACGTACCATTTTATAATGTTGAGTAGAGTAAGTAATCTATGTAGCGAGAGACCAGTGGGTCTGTGAGATACCACACGGAGTTGTTGGTCAATGTTGAGTTGGCAATGGTGATTTTGTCGGTCGGCTGGTATTGCCGTGGATATACAGCAATTTCAGACAGAGCTATTTGAGATAGAGCTATTTGAGAGAGAGCCATTTGAGATAGAGCTATTTGAGATAGAGCCATTTGAGTAGAGCCATTCAAAGTAGAGCCATTCAGGATAGAGCCATAGAGCCATTCGAGGTAGAGCTGTACGAAGTAGAGCTATACAAGGTAGAGCTGTACGAGATAGAGTCAGTTGAAATAGAGTTATTGATAAAACGAAGGCGAAACTTTAAGGTTTCTATTCTCGAAATGGAGACAAATGAAAGTGAGTAATGAGAAAAGTTTAGTTGATTTAATTACGAGTTACTGTATTGAAATGTAATGTAATGACTGGACGTTTTGTGTCCGATGTGTCCGATGGACTGGAGGTTGTATGTTCGATGGACTGAACATAGTGTGTGACTCGATGCCTATGGATAGGATTGAGTTTGTGTGTTGGAACAACACTGTTGGTATGAGGAGTGATGCAATGCAGTGTTGACTGTATTGTACAATGTTAAACTAATAAGTTTCTTTGAGTAAAGTTTTCTCATTACTACAAACGATCCCTTTGTTGTTAAGGCCAAGAGAAGAGTAGACATGTAGGGTATTGGCAAAATACATAAAGACTAAGTACCAATTTCTTTGTCGTGACGTGAGTAATGACGAAATGTTTGTTGTGTACCCAGTACTCAACAGCAAGGGACCGCGTGAAGGTCACAGGGATGATCTGGTGGGGTCACAGGGCTGATCAGCTGTAACCACGGGGATGGTTATGGCACCTTGCTTTTGACGAACTCTGTTATATTGTTACTTAATGGTTAGGTGCTTGATTTGTTAAGCTAAGTGTGACTTAGAATAAATTGGACTTTATATTGAAACTTTGGATTTGAGTTGGAGAGAAAGTTCTTAGAATAGAAGTAAATTAGACTTGATATTGAAACTTGGATTTGATATTGAAACTTTGGATTTGAGTTAGAGAGCAAGTCCTATGTGTGGTCAGGAGTGACCGAACGTTGTGATACTGTGTGAGTATTGATTGTTTCAGTTACACGCGAGGACGCGTGTCTCGCAGGATGGCCGTGTCGCATACGGTCATGAGTATGGACATGAACACTAAGCAAAACGAGGGTGCGCCATCTAGCGGCGTGTTGAGGAAACGTTGCTTTTGGCGCGCTCCGGCAGAGTCGTGATACGGAAGGCGGGCTCGACTGAACACTTCGTTATCGGGCGCCACCGAGAGTTGGACTCGTAGTCACGGAACTGTCGCGTTTTACCTAGTGTCTATTTTATATTGAGAAACTGTACCTAATAAAATGTGTGTTGTAACAGCGATTGAAAAAGAGACCTAGACTGAGGTTTTTCTTGCGGCATTTCTTTTCCATCAGTGGTCATTCCGAAGTGCTAGTAAATTAAATAAACATTCTTTAAGTAAAACTAAAACTGTTGTTTCTCTCATATCACGACTACCCTCGTTACGCCCTTGTGATGTTGAATTGCACATCGATTAACCGCTAGGCTATCCGACATATATATAGAAAACACCCAAACTCGATGACGAATTCCTTCACATAAATGTTTGCCCCGAGCGGGAATCGAAACCGCGCCCTTTGGTACTGAAGGTAGGATCTCTACCAACTTTAGTTTGACAGTGACAGCTATAAAAGCAAAAATTCGTTACCTTATGGTTGCCTTGACATGAATCTCCCTACTATTGGGCCGTCTATTCCAAAATATGACGTGTCTCTTTAACCACTCGACGTTGGACGAATTTAATTGTGAAATATCATAAGAAGCCAGGAAAAAAAGATTGCGTTTAGTAATAAGGCCGCCTTGTGGCATTTACACTAGTTTGTATGATTGTGTTTAATGTATTTTTTTCTTGAGTATGTAATACAAATAAAGCATATTCAATCTATCTTTAATTTAATGTCATTAACTTGAAAAAAATGAGGAGCTCGATGGAGTCGCTGTGTGTCGCACTGTAATACGAACTATTACGAACACACAAGTCAACAACGTCGACCATAACCAGTGCTCAGATGGGTTTCGTTAACTCGGGCTTCTCCGTGCTTCGGAGGGCACGTTAAGCCGTCGGTCCCGGCTGTTGTCGATAGATGACAGTAGTTAAGCCAAGTCGGTGGCCTTGGGGTGGCTTGAAAACACCGGCCTCTGCCAATCCGCATTGGAGTAGCGTGGCAGAGCACGCTCTAATCACCTTTGAGTGAAGGGAGACTCCTGACCCGTATCCCAGCAGTGGGATGATTATGGTGTAGGTATTATTAGTACTTATTTAATAAGGGGTCATGTTTATTATAATTATATAATAAACAATTTTAACATCATTTTAATTTCCACAAAATTATTACAACAAAATGTTGAATCATATTTCCTATGCAATTGGTACCCAAATTGAAATTCCAGTATTCATTATTCGTGAGTTTGCAAATGGCGAATGTTACAATTAAATCCTTATCCGTCGTAACAATAAAGTTGATTTTTTATTACACACCCATCGCTATGGGACACTCCTGTCTATTATCTGTCGAACAATATGAGGCCAATGTGATTTCGTCATCAAATATTCAAAAATAATTTGTCGGTAGCGTTAATGTGGAAGTGTATTGACATGGACGACGAAATTAAAAGTAAATTGAGTTAAATTTGCTCTTTCTCTTTGAAATGAAATGAAATCTTAATTCAGAGAGTGGGCCTTCACAGACACGTTCTCTTGTCATATTTTACATATTGGTTTAATGATATTTAATATGTTTTGAATATATAGTATAATATAATAAAGAGGAAATATTTATATTTTTGTTTACTGGATCGATTCCAAAATTTCTTTTACCGTTGGGAAAGTACTTTTACCCCCGCGTAACATAGGCTAGGTATATTATAGTTTCAAAAAAATTGTCAAATCCCTGTGAAGGTGGGACAGGGCGCTGTATTGTATAAATAAGTTACTCTATAAACTACCACCATTTCGGATACAAAGCAAAAAAAACTGGTTACCGCCATCTTGTCAGTCTCTGATGCCGAAGGTATCACTTCCAACGCACCACCGAGCTGTGGAAAAAACGGATATTTACGTCAATTAACTAAACTATGACAACCCTACATCCAGGTAATCAAACTAACCAAACACCATGACGATCGGTCATTACTGATAGGGGTGACAATCAAATGAAATTAGCCGAAACATTTTATAGTTAAAGTGTTAAATTATGTAGTAATTGTAACAATTACCCAGGTACGTGGGGCAGCCCTGCAATTAACACGTCTGTCTGTCAGTAATCAGTGTTTTTTGTATCGAACGAGTTGAACTTTGACACAGAGATTTTAGATGAACAAAAAAAGGATGCAATTTCACGGTAATCATGCTTTTGGTTGCGCCAGAACAAGACAAGTGTTGTTATAAAAAAATTGTGTAGTAGATTTTTTTCGGTTTGGACAATTTATTTACAGACTAGCTGTTGCCTGCTTCGCCCGCGTGGGCTTATTTAGGTAGATAGATAGAATATGCTTTGTACTACTGTAAAACTTACAGATTAGTGTAATTGTAATGCAACAAGGCGGCCTTAGTGCTGAAAGCAATCTTTTCAAGGCAACCTTAATGTAACTATTTTCTGTATGGAGATGTCTGCATTTACTCATAAGAACATTTAACTACATGGTTGACTTGAAATGAGAAATTTTACAGATAATAATTATTTATTTGCATTTATGTGGGGCAGTCGGGTATTCGTAGACTTCTGGATCCAAAGCCCTGGATTTTCCTTCTGGATCCAAAGCCCTGGATTTTCCATAGACTATGAAATCTGACGTTTTACATTAATTCTCACTCTTTATAATTAATATAATTCTACAATTATCCATTTATATACTAGATTTATCATTTTTTGACGACCTCCGTGGCGCAATGGTTACCACGCCGGACCGCCACCCAGGAGGTTCCGGGTTCGAATACCGGTCGGGTCATGATGGAAAACGAACTATTTCTGATTGGAATTCGGTTTTGGATGTTTTTCTATATATGTATTTTGTTATAAAATATAGTATCGTTGAGTTAGTACCTATCCCATAACACAAGTTTCGAATCCATCTGTGTGATTTGCCCCTCTAAGTACATATTTTTATTTTTCTTATCATCCTGGGCAATGAGTTCTCAATCGCAGTGTCATTCAATGAAACAATCTTTTTTTTAAAACAGAGCCACTAAAAGGGCTTAATAATAGTAAAAAATAAAAACAAATGGATTCCAGTTACTAGGCAAGCAGCATTAATTAGTGGTGTGTTGTTTTTAAACACGTGGGCGAGAGAAGCGACATGGCTCCTTAAGGGAAGACCTTACAAAAAATGTTTATTCATCTCGTATTTAACTTTTTTTTTTAATCCATGACTTTTTGTGCACTCCCCATTTCCTCCACATCAGGTTACCATGTATTATGTATTATGGCGGCGACAAGACGGCTTATCAAATCAAATCAAAAATACTTTCTTAGGTATGTAGTTGCGGGCATTTAGACACGTCATTTCCCTACAACATATTCTCCTTCAGATTCTGTGTTAAATATAAAATTAAATAATGTACAGTCAAGAGCAGGTCGATCTTTACATATCAAACTTTGTAGACTACCACGGGTAGGGTGCGGCATTCTTAAGTTATATGTCATAAAAGTCAAAATTGTACTGAAAGTGTGAAGCTCAACGTGACTCTTCGTCTATTCGTGTAAAAATCGCTTCGAAATTTTCTACTTATCTACCTCCTAGTATATTTAACAATTATTTATCTATATAGTTACGTAGTTTAGTAAAAATATTTTGCTATCATACTTAGCTGGGTAACCAAGTTAGGAACTAGCCCTACTAATATTATAAAGGCGTGTGTGTATGTGTGTTACTTCTTCACGCTCAAATGGCTGTGCTGATATTTTGGATTAACACATAGGGTACTTTTTATTCCGAAAAGTTCGCGATACCCGTAGGATTTGGTCAAAAGTCTGATATAGATGGCGCTGCTGTGCATAAAATTAAACGCGGGTAACACCGCGGGCGGCAGGTAGTTACATATAAAAGTCACTTTTTCGAATAGGATTTTTTTTTAAACTATGAAATAAAAAAATATAACAACAAACAAACATTGCCAGTGAAATGGAAAAAATTAAGTAATTGCATTCCCACAAAAACTATTTTCTAATTAATTGATGACACGCTTTTATAAACATAAATAAAAATGTTTACCGGTGATTAAAAAGTTTAAAAACTTTCTTAATGACACAAACTAATGACTTCGCCTTAAATATTGTTAGTAATTATTATAATTAAACATGGCTATCAATATAGAACTTCTTCTTGTACTTGAATAATTGTTTTTTGGGGAAATTAGAAGTCTTACGAGGAGCTCGATGGCGTCGCTGTGTGTCGCAATCTAATAACACGTAGTAAGCAACGTTGACCATTGAGCCAGTGTTCGAATGGGTTCCGTTATCTCGAAATTCTTCGTGTTTTTGAAGGCACATTAAGCCGTTGGTCTGGAATGCAGCGAGGTGTCAGCATACAATACAATACAAAACACTTTATTGCACCAAAACAAAATAATAACACAATAAACTTAGGTAATACACGGTACAATAGGCGGTCTTATCGCTAAGCGATTTCAGCATACCGGGTAACCTACTGAGCCCAGGCAGTCTCCGGGAGGCACTCAGCGACGTCAAGTCCCTGGCTGCCTATTGGAGCAAGACAACAATACATAAATATAATACAAGCCTGGTCCCGGCTACTGTCGATGTATGACAGCCGTTGGTCTAGGTGACTTGAAAACCCTGGTCTTTACCAATCCGAATTAGAGTCATTTCGAGAATCCCAGTGCGTTCTGATCGTCTTCGATTGAAGACCCGTATCCCTGCAGTGAGATGATTATGGGTAACGCACGCAACAAACGCACAAAAAAATTGACCCGCGTCGTACTGTATGTACTGTAAGTTTAAACGCGCAAGAGCTGCAAGACTTAGAAAATCCAAGATCACACGTCACAGATTTTACATGACAACAAAACTAACAATGATATAGACTCAAATAAATCTAGAACCGTGATTCAAGGAGGCACTTCTTCCTCCAATTTAGTTGAGAAAACATCTGGAAAGACCATTAGGGCTAACAAACGGTCCCCGCTTCTGTCCATTGTCGCAGTCAAGTAAAGATAACAGTAGTTACACTACAAACGGATAAATTCGCACCAACTATTTACTCTTTACTTCAGTGTTCTTACAATCGAGAATTGCGTATAGCTCGGCTTCTCAACATCGTTTTTTTATAGAAAACTAGCTGCCCGGCCCGGCTTCGCCCGGGTACTGTTTCGTTTTTTTTTCAATCTTTCTGAGAGATTTTCTTAATATTTTTTTCCGTAAGAACCTTGTACAGAGTATTAGAAAACTACAAAAAAAAATCAGCCAAATCGGTCAAGCCGTTTTCATGTTATGTCGTGACAACGGAAAACGGGTTTCATTTTTATATATATAGATAAATATTTACCTTGTCTCAGAATATCAACGTGAAACAGCACAGTGATTTGCTACTGCGTTTTGTACGATGAGAGAGACCTATGCTGCTTCCTTCCCCCTTCAATTTTTAGGGTTCCATAGTAAATTAAAACTTTTATTAATTTAATACTCATTTGGAACATTAGTCATTTTTTCACTGTATATTGCTAATAAAACATATTATATCAATATAAGGTCTCCAGAGCTCCACTTGGGTGGTTGGAAGGGTTGGCAACGCGTGAGTGATATTCCCGGTATTGCAAGCGTCTATTTATAGTATAGACACTTGCAATACCTCCGGGCCTATAGCCTATAGATTCTATAGGCTACGGTGATGCTTACCATCAGGCGGGCCGTATGCTTGTTTGCCATCTTTGTAGCATTTTTTTTTTACAAGGAACTCATATACATAGATTCGTCATGTGCGTCTGTCCGTTTCCCATCCGCGGTGTAGGACCTAGACGCTTATTATTTTTGAGTAAAAAAAATTTTTTCTCGTTCTGGTTAGCAATTCACCAAATAGTGATTCAAAGCACTATTTTTCTTTCACATCTAAACTGGGTTACGGACATGCTAACAACTCGCAATTTGTGTTGTTCCGTGAAAGAGGCAGCCGGTAGATATTTTGTAAGTAAATGACCTTTGTAATTAGTTACTATTCATTAAAGTGTTCTAGTTACTAATTTGATAAAATTTGATTAAAGCTATACAATTAGAAGGTTCCTTTGTTTGTTGGCATTGCGAAAGACTATTTTTAAATAGTCTATTTTTATTTTTTTTACTGTCAGCCAATAAAACAGATGTGCAATGTCGTAAATATGATTCAAATCTTCTAAATAAATGCGTGAAGGGATTCACTCAAAATTTATTTATCAATAGTAGGTATTCATAATTGCACTATGTAATTATTAAGATTCATAAGGATGTTGTGATAAGACGCGTGTTACATATCAAAATCGTGGATTACTTGCTTATATTTTGAAGTTAGCAACCCGGCTAAATTTGGTTATATGTAATTTGAGAAATTCACAAAAAGAAACTTTTAAATTATATTTTTTTATGCTTATGCCACAAAGTTCGCAAACAAGCATACGGCCCACCTGATGGTAAGCATCACCGTAGCCTATAGACGCTTGCAATACCGGGGGTATCACTCAGGCGTTGCCAACCCTCCCAACCCCCCCAAGAGGAGCTCTGGAGACCTTAATCACCGTAAGAATACAACATGGCCGAGACCAATGCTTGTTTGGCTTGTAAACGTTCAAATATGACCAAAAAACTGGTTCTAAGCACACTGGTTGTTATAGTTAACACGCTGTACTGACACAATGTAAAGTTTAAGGCTAGATAATCTTTGAATAATAGGAAATAGTTATGTTTATCAGAAGACAAGGGCACCCCACAAGAATCCAACGAGACCATTAGGCCGTTTTAAAACGACATTACAGCTAAATCTCAGTTAGATAAAAAGCAACAATGGCGGGCAAGCAACAGGCGATTAATCAAAATGAAGGATTGACTTGAACAGAAATAGGTGCATCCATTTGTTCTGTATTGGTTGGACGTGTGGGTTGGTAAGGGCAATAGCATACGGACTACTAATAACATCATGCGCAGAGATTTTACATGTCCTACGAACGACACGCTAATGTCTATACACTATGTAGTAAAGTTTGGCGTTAGTTTTAAACCGTCTATTTGTGATCTTTGTTTCAAACTGAGTTTAAAAATACTTTAATAACGTTGTATTTGACTATTATTGTCAAATTCAGGTAGAATAAAAACCGGACAAGAGTGTGTGGGGTCAAACATAGTATAGGGTCAATCAATCAAATCGTTTATAAAAACAATAATACATTGCATTCGAATTGCAAAATTATGTTTAATTTGTAAGGAATGTCTAAGTAAGAATGTCTTAGCCTACCTAACTAAAATCCTCAACCCTATAACAGTAATTTCAGCAACAATTAAAGAGTTCAGTGTTTGATATGCTTTGCTTATTGCAGATCAATTGTTAGCATTCTGTGTGATGTAGCACTAAAACATAAGTGATAGTTCTCAGATTCTTTTCATTATTGACTGTTACAACATCAGATTTCTCCTACGATTCGTCTTCCAAACAAATATGATCATTATTAACTTGGAAATAAGATAGTATTTATTAAATTCTACAGCTTCAATTGTAAAATTAAATTTGTTTTATGCCATACTGTAGCTATTAATAATATTTCTTTGTTAAGACTCCGTTATCCTTACATATCCTTTTGTTCTGTGTTCGATCCGTAATTGTAATTGGGATCTTAATTAAGAATTTAATTGAGAAAGTTTTTATTTCTCGAAAATATGTCAGTCTAAAAATATATTTTATCAGCCGTCCTTACAAATTATTCTTGTCTACACAATCTTACTGTTCTTATGGATTTGGTAATGAAATTATTATATTTATATATTTGGAATTTTTGAAGTGGTAGTGAATTTATGGAGTAGCTAGTTCTACTGGGGAATCAGTGTGAAGCAACAATTTTGTTTCGTTCAGCGAATTAGTCGCTGTTTGTTCGTCGACAGTACGAACAGTGACGAATTCCGTTCAGCGTGTGAGTGATACGGAAGCCAAATTTTCTTTCTATTTCTATTCTCCCTATTTCCATCTTCCTTGTAGCGAAACGCATTGGTATCATCCCTGGTGTTGTTGATGTTCAAGGTGGTGGTAACCACTGATCATTAGGTACCGACCTAGCTTTGGCCACCTGATGCAAAGTGGTTACCGTCGCACTCATAGATTTATTATATACCAGCGTAAGATTGGCAATGCAAAAGAGATAGATCATAGCATACACGTTGGTTAGAGCGAGATAGATATGTGAGACCATTTTTCTATACATGCTATCGGACTGCATCGGCCTGATGTCAGTCGTGTTAAAAACAAATCCCACTTATTTTTACAAAATTTATGGTTTTTAAGTGTAGTTTTGGTGTTAATTCGACGTGATTGAATATGATTACCTGTGCAGTGCCTGGATGTAACTCAAACTAAAAGGAAAATCAACAAAATTATATATCTTGCTTGCATACATACATGTACATTCCACGCACACTAGTGTATTTTGTGTTTGGTCTCGCCTTAATCAAACCAAAGCCGATCTATAGGTACGCTAGTATTATAGGTACTATATATGTATAATCTATGGTCACACTGCCTATAAACATCAGTAAGACATGAGCCTGGACATGATCTGGTGATTAAAGGACCAATGCGTTCGCTGCGAAAAAGTTGCGCTGTGATTTAAAATAAAAACGTTATTGATCTATTTAAACTTATTTTTAATTGTTACCATATTACGAAACATTTGTTTCATGAAGCCATTTATTTATTTTTTATCTTCAAGCCATCTTCCCAGTGGGGTTTCTCAGAGGCAATTTAAGTCGAGGAACAGACTCTTATCATGTTATGGCTACTGTTTTTATTGACACATGAGTTATTTTTATTGTGTAAATGACAATGTTCTTGTCAGTAATAAATAATTATTATTTAAATAAGTGTTCCTACTGTATTAGCCTTCAAGCTGGGAGAAAAATATTTTTTGTATTATTTACATATTTTTTATAGTTATGAGAGATGGAAGACTGGTTCTGAAGTACCATCCTCAGAAAGAATATGGGTGTGAAGCAATCGCATTTTGTTTCCGTGATTGACATCCAGTTTCTGGTATGCATTTTAATTTTAATTGCGCAGTAAGACTCAAGCTATCTCTCTTTTTCTTATTTAGTTTGACAGTGACAGCCGGCTATAATTTAATGTGTCATTAACATTAAAAATGCGTATAAGAAACTGACTGTGAGAGGTCTTCTTACTAGTATGACGTCACTTCCATAAACTATATAAAGGTCATAACCTCAAAGAAAAAAGTTAAAAGAGAAAAAAGTTTTGATCTTTACCAGACGTAGCGGAGTCGAAAGCCCGGAAATACCCGGGTTTGAAATAATAAAAAAAATGGTTAACATTCAACCTATGCACCTTGAGACCCATCCTAATCGACAATAATAAAAATAGAAGGTGCTGTTATTGACTTTAATCACACCGTAGCAAGTTCGCATAGTGTTGGAGACCCCAGAAAGTAAGCAAGTTCGCATAGTTGGAGACCCCAGAAAGTGAGGTAAAATACGAAGTAAAATTTTGTATTGGGTATTATTTTTCTTGAAACCTAGTTCTGGAGACGGGCATTAGGGAAAAGGGGAAGAGGAAAGTGGTGACGGGATGGCGAAGAGGCTGACTGAAGTGGCGAGGGAAGAGGCGAGAGAGGAGCGATCAGACGGGAGCGGGGAAATGGTAGCGGGGAGAGGCAAAAGGGAATCCGGTATGGGGAGCTGGGAGAGGAGAGACTGTGTGGAAGCCCATAACAAAAATCCACGCGAACGCAGATATTTTGATTTTTAAACTTTTTTTTTTTTTTTTTTATACCACAAAGGTGGCAATCAAGCATACGGTCGGCCTGATGGTAAGCCGTCACCGTAGCCTATAGACGCTTGCAATACCGGGGGTATCACTCGCGCGTTGCCGACCCTCCCAATCCCCCTAAGTGGAGCTCTGGAGACCTTGCTCACCGTAGGAACACAACATGGCCGAGACCAATGCTATTTGGCTACGATCTTCTGTAAGGTGGAGGTCCTTCCCCAGACGGGCTGCTCCGATGATATGAGCAAATTATCCGCTGTGCCCTACCTCTCTTAAAAAACTGATGGTAACTTACATAAAGTGGGTCACGCAAATAAATGATAAAATATCTATTGTGAGGTCCACTGTCGGAATACGATTACGAGTCTGTGTAACAGCCAGCCAAGTCAAGAGCACTTCCTCTGACCGACCCGCGGTACATCAAACGAACCGCACAAAGCGCAATTGCTTGAGGGCATAACGATTATCGTTCGCGTATGTGTCGTTACTGTAGTGATGCCCCAATGGTAATATAAAACAGTATGTTAATATTTATAAGTGAAGTTAAACAGGTGTATGTTGAAGTTGTAAAGGTAGCAGGACCTATTTGGTTTATTCCACGTTCACCTATTATGATATGACCTGGGAGACGAAGTGGAATTTTTTGTGTATTCATATCACATTTGAACCATTTCACCACCCAAGTGAAATGATAAACGGTATTCTTTATGACCTTGAAACTAATTGACCCAAATGATCACGGGCGATTTTTCATATTAACCTTGTGGACTTTTAGTCTTTTATTACCCACATAAATCATGCTAGAAACACTATAAATTAACAATGAACTTAATATTATGAAGACAACAAAAATTCAATTTTTCACCCAGGTAAACATAGTGGAATAAACCGTTTATAGGGGTTTGGTTACTGTAGCCCATACCGAGACACGATTGTAGCCACCAGCAAAGCTAATTCAAAAATAAATTAATACAATTTTAAAGGAATAAAACAATAAATAAATATTAATAAATAAAAGGTGTAAACAAACTAAAGATTAAACTGACCATGAACCACGGTTAAAACCAGAATTTGTACAAAGAAATTCAAACAATGGGCAGGGTAAATACATCGTTAACTGATCATAAAACGTGCAATAAAAGTAACCAAGGTTTATTGCCGTGAAGTGATACAAACGTTATGCATGCATTGCCAACTATCTCTTCGTAGTTGAAATTCTAAAAATATTCGTACAAAAAAAACGTTTTTCTAAAAGAGTTTTAATACTTATTTACTTTTCGTATATTGAATTTCAATTTAATTTAGTAATTAGAAAATAGAATTAACATTAGTAAAAGAAGTGTCTGAATGCTCGCGATAATACTAATTATAATAATTTTACCTGGAATAGGTTTCCGTTTGACTACAGCGTGCCTGATGGTAAGCATTTCTGTGGTCTACGATATATAGTGGTGTTATAGTAAAAGTACCTACTATTTTATAAGAACTAGCAATTATTGCCAGTTCTTCTAATTATAATATCTGAATTGATAGTAAGAGCTTTTTTCCAATGACTATTTCTTCTATAAGGCGGATTTTATTTCTAAAATGATGGTAGCTTGTTGTACTCGTACAATGTTATTTACATTTTGATCAGAGAAGCCTCGTTAAGTAGGCTCTACTAGATACAGAGTATTAAGAAATGATAAAATTTATTTGATGAAAACGAACAAGTCAAAGACTGACATTGCACTCAAACTGTAAACAAGCAAAACTTAACAAAAATGGAACCCTACAAATACATGTTGAAAACTTAAAAAACCAAGATAAACTAAATACTTTAAATCTAAAGACAAAACTCATGTCGGTAATGCTTAAAAAGTGGAACTTTTGTTGTCAAAAGTATCCTTAAGATGGTTTCACTTAGAATGTTCGGAACACAGCGCTCTAGTTTTGTAAAGAAAAGAGATGCTTGCTTATGTATGTGATATGGTGTGAGAGAGAGCGGTCATGCATGTGTGTAAAAATAACATTTTTTCCAATGTTGAGCATACCCACCTATTTTTGTGTGCTAAATGGCTGGCTCTCTGACTAAAGGCTGGCTCTTGCGTCAACTCGTGAACGGGTGCCGCCTGGGGGGGGGGGGGGGGACTGGTCTGCCTATTTTCATCGGAACTGATTCTTAGGTTTATTTCTTTTTCACCATTGTTATTTTAAGTTTAACACGACACTATTATTTATGACACTCCGCGGTTTCTCATACTTGTAAATTTCTTTTTTGTGTTAACATTAAAAAGAAAAAAACATGAAAAAAAAAATTAAGATGGACAAAAAAGGCCGTAACCGGTTTTCTGTCGCCATTTCTTTCACCGGTGGCCATTTTGCTTTGTTTCCGAAATGGTGGTAGTTTATAGAGTAGCTTGGATTGGAGGACGTCTAAGTGCCCTCGAGGGCCCTACAGAATAAAAATATTTATGTTTTTTGGTACTTTTTATCCATAAAAGTACGCGATTCCCGTAGGATTTGGTCGAAAGTCTGATATTATAGATGGGGCTGTGCTATGCATAAAATTAAACGCGGGTAACACCGCGGGCGGCAGCTAGTAAATAAATAATTTATAAATATATAGATAAATCATAGTCAAATATTTTTTATCAAAAAGGCCTTAATAACAAGCTCTTTCGAATTCTCACAATTTCTTTCTAAAACTGCAAGCACCGGTTCAGGCGGCAGATTAGTGTGAAGTACTGGCAAGAAACATAGCGTTTATTTTTTTTAAATGATGCTAATAAAAATAACATTTACGTAAATAGTAATCTGGTATAATTTAATAATTCGCTGTCGCGTATCCACTATGCTCGTAGCGCAGCGCTGCTCGCTCGGTGCAACTCGCAACTTAGACAAACTTGCAACGAGAAATATACATTTTCCTACGTCGAATGCAACTTTCCGGTGCGCGGTACAAACTGATTTCTCTTTACTTTTGTATATACATAAATATCAAAAGTTTATAATGTATGTTTTGTAAACTGTGGACGAATTTCGGGACAAGTTATTTTATTGGTTAAGTTGGTAACATTAACCTTTTCTATTACGATGTTCGATATTTAAGTTTTTTACAAGATTCATGTGACAAACAAGCTTGAAGAGCTCGATGGCGGTTGTGTGTCGCACTCTAAAGGAAGACGCAAGTTAAGCATCGTCGACCAGTGTTTGGATAGGTTTTGTTATCCAAACACTGGCTAGGGTACGGTGGCCTCGAAGATAGGAGGACCATTTTAGAAAAAAATCGCTTGCACATCTTGTAAGCGGATTTTTTGTCAGCTCCGTCCTTTTCTTTGTTACCAAACAGGGTTTTTGTTTATTAGAGCCACATGAGTCCACTAGGATGTTGGATGTTGCAACCAAAAATCATCCTAAAGATGGTCCTGCTATCCTCGAAGTGTACGTCAAGCCTTTATTCCTGGCTGTTACCGATGGCTGACAGTTACGTTAAGCCTTCTTTGGAAATACTGGCCTCTGCCAATCATTGGAGCAGCGAGCGTGGCAAAGGACGCTCTAATCCCAACCTTCGATTGAAGGGAGACACGACACGGATCCCTATGTTATCAAAAATAATGAATAATAAGCGCTCATGCAGACAAGACGGTTTCTCGCCGCAGCTAAGCCCGGCGTCAGACCGGGTCAGTCTTGTATGGGATACTATGAAGCCAATCACGCGACGCCGGTGCTAGCGCCGGCTCACCTCGCAACCGGGCTTAGCTCCGGCGAGAAACCGTCTCGTCGGCATGAGCTAACAATGAAGCGTTTATTAGGTAATCAAAAATAAGAGGAACACTACCTGTTTGCAACCTAACAAAATAGTTAAAAACACGATAATATCTTTATCTGTACATTAGAAACAGCATAAAGATCATTTGTTTCCGAGATAAAGCGACCCGATAAACGAAATGGGTCAGAGAGTCTTACAGGAGTTTCCGACGCGCTGTCCTACGGGGGCAAGTTAGGCGATAATTTTAATGACTTTTAGTTCAACTTTGTAAACAAGAGTTTTGTTTATGGTTTCAAGCTTTTAATATTACTTACTTTTTAAAGAGTAATAGGCTATGATTGAATGATAGCGTTTTTTATGTCAGGCAAAAAGCAACCGGTATAATGAAAGCGCCGCCTATGAGCATCAGTAACATGGAAGGGTAAAAAAGAGAAAAAATAACATGTAAGGGTACTGGGAGAGGTTTTCTGCTATATGGGAAGAGGGCAAAAAGAAGAAAAGAAGAGGCCGCCGGCTTCGGGATCAATCACTCACCAAACGAAATATAGTACAAGAATGCCGAAGGAAATGAAAAGCTGTCCAAGTGATCGTAGTCTCACTGACAGATGGGTAGTGATGTTACTAAATAACATATTGAGCGTCTGTTGAAATCAAATCCACGACCAAATAAACCAGTCCAGCCACTCCTAATACTATATCGATACGTTCAAACGGGATGAGGTAACAAATGAACAAACATCGTTATGATCGATCGTTTTGTTTGCACCAGTTCATTTATTATGACTGGGTACTATCGATAAACGCTCATAATCGAGATACTGCAATATAGTCTGCTTTGACAATAACTTGTTCTATTATTATTATTTGGGTAAACATAATTCCTTAGCACAAATCTGCCGTCTGAACTGGTGGTAGGAAAAAATTGAGACGATTTGAAAGAGCTTATATTATTATTAGACCTATTTGAATAAAAATATTTTAAATTTGAATTTTAAAATTATTCCTATTGTTAGTTTACAAAAACATATTTAAAAAAAATGCACACCGCTTACGCATTGTAGTGTAAAAACAATCTGCTCTTGCTTAAGTGTGAAAACAATTTAACAAAAATATTAGGTAATCATTTGTTAGTACAAAAGGCTAAATCAACATTATTGTAAAGATAGAGCTTGTGAGGTTGTAGGGGGATCATCTCTGGATCAACTAAACCGATTTTGAAAATTCTTTTACCAATAGAAAGCCACGTCATTGTGATTGTCAGGATTCGAACCCGCGGCCCTTGGGATAAAGTGACCATTGCTAGCCACTCGACCCCCGGGCCTGTCGAATTGGCTATGTTTTAACCCGTAATAATTAAACCCGACATTAATAATAATGTATGCAGTCGTTTAAGCGGGCGATGGCATATTGAATATTATATTTATTTTTACTTTACTTAAATATTTAATTTGCTGTACTTAGTTTAAGACTAGATGACGATAGAGTTCAATTTGAAAAAATCTTTTACCACTCAGTTACTATCCCCGGGTGGACATAAGGTATATTATATTTGTAGGTAGTTAGTTTGTTCATAATAATGTAAATTAATAAAATTCTTTTCGTGTTTCAGGTATCATCCTTATTCTGCTTGTGGTGAATTAGTAAGTACTTTTAAAACAGAATATTTTTTTTTCTGCAAGAACGAAAAAACCCCTCATTCGACTTGGCTCCATTGCTAAACTCTTCAAAATATTTTCTACACTGCGCTGTCATGGTCGTTTAAAGGCCAATCGTAATTGGTATGAAATTTCTTCTCTGTTTTAAACCGTGTATTAAGGATGGAGAGGTTAGAAAAAGAGGAAAGGATGAAGAAAAATTAATTTAAGAATTAGATAAAATGGTACGATGGCGTAAAAATGTGAAGGTCAAAAGTGAAGTGAATGACAGTATATAAGACGTAGAAAAACCATAAAGAAATAGGAAACATAACTATTTACAAAGAGTTCGGTTTGTAACACCATGTTGTAGCTTTATTAATCTCGTAATTGTCACAATTTGACGCAGCTTTAGCTATTGTAGCTGTTAGCTATTTCTATAGGTATTTCTGACAATTTGCAGCGTAATCTACCGTAACTCCACGATATATCACAAAGGGCCGTGCACACCGGAGCGTGGCGATCGATTTGCTGGCGAACAGACGATATTTAAACTATTGCCGATTTGACGGACTATTTAGCTGGTAATTTTGTGCGTTTGTGGGATTAATTCCTTTGTTTTTAATTGGGTAAAGTTGTCAATTTTTATTTTGAATATCGCTTGGTATGTTCTTACAGTAATATATATCACAATGCTGATTGTATTACATTGTCCTCTATCTGGCAGAATCTTATTACTTAGAATTTCATTTGGCAGAATTTTCTTTAGACGAATATGCTTAGAGCAGAAAAGTTATTAAGAATAATTATCAATTGGCAGAATTTGTATGTGGCAAAATTTGACTTATCATAATAACTTATATCAGAATTAAAAAACTTACCGAACCTAATTGAATTGTAGTTATTCTCAAGATGGATTGTATAAAAAATCTTACATTAATAACGAAACTGCGCCAAGACGGAGGGAGTGTGACGGAAAATTGAAATGTGTTTCAGAAACTAAGTTTTCTAAGTCTACCTTATATGTAAGCAACGAAGTATCTGTACTAGACACGCGTTTATAAGCTTTAACCCCACACATTAGTGCAATAAACTCGACAATAACTTAATTCTGAGCAATGAAGGGCGATTCCCCAGTGGGTGCAGGGCGTATATGACAATGGTACCCTGTTTAATGTGATTAGAACGATCGATCGGTGTGCAGGGGACCTAAGTTGTAAGCAAAGTTGCCATAAACTGTTTAAAATGAGATGCAACGTACGTGTGAATTTGTATTTCGACAATGATCAATCGTCGCGAGGAGGATATCCAGCAGACTTCTTGTGGCTGAGATGATGATGATGAGATCACAAACAGAAAACATACCAATATAATAGAAAAGAACTAAGTATAAAAGTGAAAACAAAAACAATAGAAAAAAAAAGGAAGGAGGCTGCCAGTCGCCAACAAGTCTATTGTATGTTTGTCATGTCAGGTTTGGTTCTTTAGAATAGTAGAGATTATCTTCCTCCATTTATTACCATTGTTTCATAATTTGAAATAGATTAAATACTTACATAAATGATAATATTCTATAGCGTAGGAAATTAGATTATGTTATTAATTTGCTCAAATCAAAATAGGGTAAAAGGTTTTTTTTTCAAATTCGAATTTCGAATCACGGGTTCATTCAGCGTCTAGACGCGGCGCCGAGCGGACGTCAAATGCAAATGTCGCATTCGGGAAAATAAGAAAAATGCAACATCGACATTTTATTTCCTCAGATTTTATTATACGTCACGACGGTGGCCCTGACACTCCGTTGATTGTATGGTAACTTGTAAAAATTTTGAGCGTCTGCATTTTTGACGGAAACGTATTTTCAAAATGTTTTGATGCTTGGGTGTGATTTTATCGTACTATTTTGTTTGAATTTCAAGTGTTATTCTATACTAGTCGCCACCAAGGCTGACTCGCGCTGACGTCTAACGCAGATCGAAACTGACACTTATTACTTAGTGCATAACGAAATCGATTTTCAATTGTTTTATAGGCTGTGAACCGCTGCTGGTTCAGGTTGTTATCGATGTATGACAATCGTTAAGATAAGTAGGCCTTCAGGCGGCTTGAAAACACTAACCAATCAGCATTGGAACAGCGTGGCAGAGTACGCTCAAATCCCCTTCGATTGAAGGGATACATCCCTGCGGTGGGATGTAGTTGGCGCTAACGAAACCTCACGCTAGTATACTAATAAGTAAATAAAGTAAACATAAAACGCATCGTAGTAGGTTGTATTTCGCTGCATAACAAGTTATAGCAGTTTCAGCTTGCTAAGTGCTGCAACTCCAAACTTATGTTCGCATTACAGTTTGCAAGTATGCAATTTTAATACGCACCTGTTTATGATATTTGTGTGTTAGGAATTTCGGTTATATTACCGATTGTTTGCTACCTTTATACGTATAAAAATATATATTTCGGCTACATAGAATATGAGTATCAGTAGAGTATCATTAGATCAGTAATTGAGAGATTTTTTTTTATTGTTAACATCAACAAATCTATCTCTATTTGCGAATATAATATAGTGAATTTCTATAATTCGGTTTTCTGTCGTTATTTTTTCGCCAACAACGGGCCCTGTTCTATTACTAAGCCTTCGCCGTCTATCTGTCTGTCTGTCCAGGTTGTATACCAAATGTCTAAAACAAAATAATGTACTAACTACATAATCAAAACAATTTATATTTAAATAGATAAATTTAAAATTATCAGTTCCGATCAACCCGACTCCGCTAAGGACTCCCGATCCAGTTAACCCTTTAATCACTCGGCGCGGATGTCCCCACCAGTTTATTTATTGCATTACACTGTACGTTACATTGCAGTGGAATCCTAATGGCTCCTGAGACTGAGTGCTTTTAATTGAGAATTATATTGGACGTCTTAAATAATGGGTGGGAATGTAAATAAAACCATTATTGTCATTTAGACACATTTTTTGGCCACGTTTCCAATGGTGGCTTGTACTTTCGTCACATGTACAGCCATTGAAAGAGAAAAGTAGAACAGTAAATATAATTTAAGTTTTCTAAATATGGCGTGAAGTACTCGAATTTTAATTTATCAATATTAATATTGTACTACGTTACAAAGTTTCACAACGACGCTTACATTGCATAAAAATCTCTACCTTGCTCATGTCACATGCATTAAGGTGGTAAGTTTCAGTCCGCGCGGGAAATTCAAATTATTAGGGTTTTTTTTTACAAATTGCATCTCAATCATTGATAGAATTTTCGTAATTAGTTTTGCGACAACAAATACAATATATCTACTGAATAGTCATCATATAAATTATATTGGCTCTTCTTGTTATGAATGTGCATAATGCACGTTTATAGGGAAAATGATGTATCGTGTATAATAAGAAGAGCTAATATTTATTTGATAATAAAATTGTTCAGTAGATATATTGTATTTGTTGTCGCCAAATCAATTTTCACGAAAATTCTATCAATGATTGAGATGCAATTTGTCAAAAACCCCAAAAAATTTGAATTTCCCGCGCGGACTGAAACGTAGCACATTAAAATGTCAATTTGGTAAATCCGTGTAAGTGAAGCCTAAAACAAGTTTATTATTATTTATGATGATAAAATATATAATTTTCTCAAATCAAAACTTTCTATTCTACCAATCAACAAATTAACGCATGTTAATTAATATTGAAAGTGAAAAGCGACTATAAATTTAAATATTATTTAGTAGCGGTTATTTTACGTTTGAAAATAAATCTACATTAAGAGAATTTCGTTCACTACAGATTCTCGACAATGTTACTTCTTTGGCATTTAAAAAATATCTGTAGATATATATGACGATTCGAAAGAGCTTCTAATTTAGGCTTATTTGAATAAAAAAGTTTAAAGATTAAGTTTAATTAACATTATAGATTCGACAACTGACGACGTCTATTTAGCAGTGTCTTTTTTATCCAAAATTTCAGTGTCAGTCAGACAAATTATTATGTATTTTTAAACGTTTTAGATTCGATAAATGCTTTTTATATAAAACTAGCTTTTCCCCGCGGCTTCGCTCGCGTTAATTTTATGACATAGATCTCGTTTGACAACAAAACAACCCATAGCGCGACTTGTGGCGCCATCTGCTGGCCGATACAGCGCCCTTTAAAGTAGAAAAATTATTTTCCCATTGGAACGACATACTTTCACGGGATAAAAAGTAGCCTATGTTGGGCTCTGTATGTACCCCTAACAATGTGTATGCAAATTTTCATAATGATCGGCTGCTTAGTCAAGCCGTGAAGGAATAACAAACAAACTCACTTTCTCATTTATAATATTAGTAAGGAGTAAAGATAGACTTTTAGACAAATAATGTAGACTCAGGTAAAACAGGCAGTTTCTACAACGCATTTTTAAAGTTCACACATTAGACATAATGTGGGATTAAAACAAAAATGCTTTTCGGAAACTAGCTGTTTAAAAAATGCCCAACGACTTACACACGAAACGAATCATAAATAAACTACAACTCATGTTTAGAAGTTTTTTACTTGAACGTCAGCTAATTTCACAAAAGTAATAAATCACATCTGTCATTTTTTACTTGGTGTCAGTTAACGAAACAATTCTTGTTACATCCGGTAACTATTACTAATAACCGCAATGTAGGTATGTATACATTGCGGTTATGATGTGTATGTTATGCGAATCATAGTTTTTTTCCTCAATGTATTTCTGTAAATTATCTTAATACCTACTACGATGTAGGTACGAATATAATTTAATATTATACATAATTCGATATTGTCTTTTTAGTCGATTGGACCCGTTATAAATTTAACCGGCGGGATCAATTGACCAATTATAATATTTTTTGTTATTTTTCTTTTGTCAACAGAATCAAATCAACCATGAAACGCAATTCCGAAAATACAGACTGACGTTTCGTCGAATTCTAACCAGTGTTGAAACTTATTCTAACTAGTAATGTCTTTTTAATAGGACTACGTCTTACGCTGTTTCGGATGGAATTGTCATGGTTGCCCCCCAGTTTTAAAATATTCATAAACTTTGTACCTATCAAGTAGAGTTGTTAATTCCATGACTCTTGTTTTCAGCAACGTCTCAAGCGTAAAAATAATTTTATGTTTGTTTATGCCACAAAATTGGCAAACAAGCATACGGCCCGCCTGATTTGAAGCATCACCGTAGCCTATAGACGCTTGCAATACCGGGGGTATCACTCACGCGTTGCCAGCCGTGGGGTACTCTCAACTCTCCCAAGTAGAGCTCTATGTCATACAAATGTAATACAATTTGTTCTAGTTAGGTTATTCCTACCGCTAGGAGGCGTTGGTGAAGACGGACATAAAAATCTCAATTTTACCAATTTCAAAATATTCATATTAACTATTTAATCCCTGAAATTGGACTTTGATGAGACTTTAGTAGAAAGCTTAATTTAAAAGGAGTTATTTAGGAATAGAATTCATTCTCATAGGAATAAACATGCGGTTTAAGCCGCAGGCTATCATATAACACCCTTAGTTAAAGCACGTTAAAGTACTATCGATCGTCAAAATCTCACAACACCTAAAAATTCGTTATCACAAATCAACTTTGTCAAAACGTAAAACTTTTTGTAAACTTATGAATCACTAGTAAAAGTTAAAAAGGTAAAAAGGAATCACTAAAATACGAGTGATGACTGACAGACAGATAAGATTAGTTGTACGACCACCGAAATAGCTTTTTGAGTAACGCATTAACTTTTTTTTGAGCTTTCGTATACCTTACATACCCTTTGTTGACTCCCAAATTATGTGGTGAAAACAATATTGTTTTAAAAAATGATGTAGATTGATCATAAGCGATTCATGCCAAGAGTGGCACAATTTGTGTGTGTTTTGTCATTACAAATTAACATTATAAAATAAGTGGTCTGAGAACGGTTAATAAAAAAATCTACAGTTTACACAGCGCCACCTGGTGCCAAAGCGAGCTAAGCTTTACCTGCTTGTGTCAGGGGTACCAGACAACGGATACATTATTGTAAGTAAATATATAATTGTCATACATAAAAAATACCCGGACTCGAGAACAAACAAAAATCACATAAATGTTTGCACTGATTTGGGAATCGAACCCCCGTCATCTGGTGACCTCCTCGTCCTCTGGTGAAGGTAGAATCACTACCAACGCACCACCCACCCGGCTGTCATGTCAAATGACTGAAGTGAACACTGCTGTAGAACGAAGCAAAAGCAATCCTAACCCTTATATGTCCAGTTGCAAAAAAATTATTATTTTATGATTAACAGAATCTGTTACGTTATCTAAACCTAATTGACTGGAAAAGATGATTTTTAGTGTAGAGTGGTATCGCAGTGTAGAGTAGAGTGCCATCAAATCTCTACAACATAACAATTATACAATAACCAATCTACATTATGTAATTATCATTGGCCAAAAATATAAAAGTTGAACGTAAAAATACTGTCACATTTTTACGATTGAAAGCGAAAAATTCACATTAACTCAATGCTATAAATAATAATTTACCTACAAAAGAAAATATACGAGTAAGCGCAAAAAATCACTGAACCGTTTTATTTACTTCCATACTTATAAATCTTATGAATGAATATTGTAACTTTTAATAAATAAAACTCAAAAGCGCATTAGTAATGCATTCGAGTGCATATTCGTATCGGAAACTCGAAAACAAACAACGAAACTTAGCTCACCACTTAACTGTAACATACAATAAAAAAAACAACAACAAACGCGCACTTGAAGTGTTATTCGCATGTTATTATTAGCTGCAGTGCATATAAACAAGGTTACAGAGACCTATCGCCCCGAGCGTATCGATGCGTCGACGAGCCGTGCTTTTAAAAAGCTAACCCATCCCGCAAGAAAGGGACGGTTGCCCGAGCACGTGGGAAGTGGATTCCGAACGCACGCACCCCCTCCCGCTCGCGGCCACCCCCTCCCCTCGCTCCTGGCGCCGCGCGCACTCCAGTCGCGCGCCGACCGCCGTACAGGCAACACGTCCTAACAAAACTTATTGTTAAGCACCCGCCCTGACGTTGTGCAGTGCCCGAGTGAGAACGCATACGCTGTGATTTGTTTTGAGTGTGACGTCACTAAGTGCTAGTTGTGAACATAACATAATTGTGTTTTAGTGCACTATGCGGTTGTTTGCAACGTTATGAATGGTCTGGATCGCTGCTTCTTCGATCAACGTAAGTGTTTGTGTTTTGGAAGTCGTCAAGAGTAGGTTTAATGGTGAAATTTGTATCGCATTGCGGTCTGTGGAGGCTTTATTTGAGTTTAATGGGACGTAGTTGCGGATATCAATATTTTCGATGGTCTACCCGCGTTAATTATTTTCTGGGTTGTGTTTATGGAAGTCGATAGGGATGTGAAGTGAAACAGTGTTATTGCAACAAAATTGTCACTGTGACCTAAATAATAAATACGGGAATGATATAAATTCATTCATAAATGAAAATGTTTACAATAACATTATGTATGTTGTAAATCGTTAGTTTCAAAGTGATGTTGATAATTTATTCATACAGTAACCAATTTAGTCGTTATGTACAAGATTAGAGATAAATATTATTAAACATGAAATAGCATGAATAAATAAACTTCAATGTTTAGAATCGTGAAATACGAAGTCGGTTCGAGATTTGTTTTTCTAAGGTTTAAAATGAAACATCTAATAAGAAAGTTAGATCATTGGAAAACAATTCTTTTCGTGTGGTTCTTGAAATTGACATCAAGTGCCCGTTGGTCCTTGACTTAGCTTAATGACTCTCATCTATAGACAACAGTACGGTTCAACAGCACAACATGCTCGTAGCACGAATAAGTTAATAATATTGTGAAAATATTGAAGTGTGAATTTATTTTAGAGGTCAGATGGGTTCTAACAACATCTGATAATGCCCTGACTAACATTTGTAGGAACTCTAAGTTGTTAAGAGCACACAGCTACTTTACGCAATTTGGAACTAATAATAGTTAAAATCTTTATGATTTTACCGGAGATATTCTTTTTGTAAAAGATAATGAGATCTTTAAGGTTAAAGAATATTTTCTCATTAAATACCATACAGTTACTTGAGAAATATAAACTTAGTGTGGGTAAATACAAATCTGTCCAGTATCTGAATACAAAATTTTGTAAACAAACATAAATACAATGACAATGTTTTGAAATTGCTAACCTAATTTCATCAAAAGAAAGCAGATTTCAGATCTAACCAAAAATAATAAACGAAAAGTTAATCAAAGTTGGAGCACGTAAAGTGAAAAAGTAATAACCTCAGTGAATAAAAACGTAACAGATGTATCTAACCGTAAACAAAATAAGTTAATAGAAGAAGAAATCTCTATATGTTGAACACAATCACTTGCGCAAGCAAACCAATCCACAATAATTCGAGTCAGTGAACCTGACACTCGAAGATCCACAAATGAGCCCTTTGCAAGCTTGGAGATAGAATCCAATTTGTTGGTACGTTGGTACGTCAAGATAAAAACCTATAATGAGTTGTAAACAAAATAATTATCTTAATAATATTTACCGTATCTAAACTTGAATAATCATAATATTTTTAAATATTTATACCTACGCGTTGTTTCATACCGGCTACAAGACACAAGATTGTTTAAAAACTGATATTTTTAGGATATTCGCAACATAAAAAATCATATTTTATGTTACGGTTGGTGGGAAGTGTGAAAATAATGAAAAAATGAAAGAGAGTGAACCCATAAAACTTAAAAAAAACTTAGGAAGCAACTTTGCTTGAACAACCTTATTTAGACATTTTTCTCAATTATTTCTAATTAGATAGGTTTTTTGGTTTATATTGATGTAGACGAGGATAGCCTCAGGAAAATATATAATGTCATAGCATACTGAAAGTCCTGTATTCTCTGGGACGTCAAAGCTTCAACCTATGTTTTATTCTGTAAAAAAATAAAGACCGCGGTGGGAATTCATGGCAGGATAGTTCTAATGTTCTAGATAAATAGTAGTGTAATCTTTCCTAATTGGGTATAGAATAAAAATAAAACGATTAATGTTTGTTTGGTTTAAAAGACTAACAGAAAGTCCAGTAACAATTGTAGATGATTTGTCCAATTAGAGACTGGGAAGGGAGAGCGTACGATTTGTTGAAATCATCAACATTGATTGCTCGAACAGTTCGGAAATTTAATAAAGATACGAACTTGAAAAGGTTATTACCGATATTTTTAAAGTTGGTCAATCGAATTCTGATTAATGTACCGATAAGTGAATAATTTAATATCGATGATTAACAAAATGCAAATTCTGTATGCATTAATAACCAAACATTTGTGACACCAATAAAACTTGTTCATATACCTTAGTTTGAAGCAATAAAATTTTAAACGTTAAGTAAACAAACCACTTTTTTATGTTAAAAAAATTTGGAGCATCGTAATCGATACTCCATAAAGACTCAACAAATCACACCATGCTGTCCAACACCTTCGTGTTAAACAAATATAAATCACCAAATAGTGATGGCAAATAATAGGAAAAAATATTTAAATAGTCCAACCGCATTTGGACCACCCGTGCGATCCCTCCGACTACATCCGTGGCACGCACGTCCCCATTATACTATCAAAAGATACTGGCACCGCCCGTTTATATTCAGTTTTTACGTAATTTACATCTCGCCTATTCTTAAACACATCGTATTCTTTTTCTGAAGTCACTTTGGGACGGGTTTTTGTTTGAGTTTTGACATCCAGAGCATGCATCGTCATGAGGCCATTGTAGTCGCGTCCTGTTTTAATAGGATTCATTTTTATCGATTACATTATCTGCTACCGGTAATGGAAACAGTTTTTTCACGTTTTAGACATGACTTTTAGAATGAAACTATGATTTATTCATCTGATTATCTTTGTATTCATGCACAGTGTTACTTATAAATACTTTCTCTCCCAATGAGATATTTTAATGCAGTTATTGTTAAAATAGGAACTGGTAACGTAACGTTAAAGTCCCCTATTCCAGTTAAATATCTCGATTGTTATCCTAACACCTCGACAGACATTTCGATGAGTTTAAACAGGGTGGCATGTTTAACTTTCTGAGTGACTGCAACAAACCTGCACGGAATCTTAACTATTCCCCTTAAGTTTCCGGTTAATTTAACCCGAGGTCGACACATGCATCCAAACGGCACTCGAAAGACAAACGGAACTCCCACGTGTGTATAACAAACAATTCTCCCCAGAAACACAATGTCACAGAGACAAAAACGCAGCCTAATTGCTCAAACATTATGCTCGAATGAATCTTCTTAATAATTGTGCACTGTGACCTGCCATGCAATTATTTGAGCAACAAACAATACGTAATACCTCCCATAATTAAAGGTTGTCCATCCATATGTCGTGAATTTGGTAATACCGACTTTATGTTGTCTCAATTGTGTAATGTTTCTTTATTTGGTGATGGGTCACTTCTTAAAGGAGATATTTTGTCCCTTGCTATTGGCATGCTCGGAATATTAACGCCAGTTTATTTACATCACAAAACGGAATTGAATGAGACATTTATTTACAATCTAAATCAAGCAACACAATGTAGGAGACAGCCTAACCGATGCATTCAAAGTTAACTGAGGAACTTTATGAGAGTCTATAAAAGTGTTATGGTTAGATAAACAATCAAATTTGAACGATACAAAAGTAACAATACTTTCGCTTATTACTTGATGCGTTAACCGAGGTCATAAAACTGAGACAAATTGGTTTTAAAGGACCCCGTAAGCGCTTACGGCTTTTTTGTAAATTTTATTGCTATAGGCACTCTTGCACGATCGTTGGGCATAAATTTCCAAGCTGCCACTTATAGCAATCTCGAATTTCCTATTATGGTATGATGTCCATACATTTCATGACTGTAAACGTACTCTTTAATAAAAAGTGAGATCTTTGATTATTTCAATATTTCTCTATCTGAGTTAAAGTCGTTTATTACGAGATAAATGTTTAGATTTCGCTACATTCTCTGTGATCTCAATTATATTGGTTTTGGGGATGGTTTAAATTGCTAAAGGTAATATTTCTTCAGTCTGTTTTATCGTTGTCTCTTGATTTAGGATTTATGCCTCTTCGTGAAGATTTATCGCTTCATCTTATATATTGCCAGTAATAGAAATAATGGTTATTTTATAAATTAAAGTTTCTTAGTTAAATGACATTTTAATCTTCTTCTTTCATCTTTAAATGTAAGCAACTTTTCTTGTCTGTCTTTGCTACATGCAAGATTTGACTGAATTTAATTAAAATTATTATTTGGATGGCCACTGAGCTCATCCTACTCTCTGGTGCTGATGGAAGCAGATTCAATCCAGGCTATATGTTACTAATATTTATTTTGGCTTTGGTCTGGAATTTTCAATACTTTCCGTTTCATATTGCATTTACAAAAAACATACCATTATATGTATCTGTTTTACAATACAAACAGGTTGCCATTTTGCTTAACTCGGGATCAAGTAAAGTGTGAAGTGAGTGTTAATTTTCAATGATTTACTGAAAATTATGTCATCAATAATATACAGTCATCAAATACCGAGCTTTTAATACACGTTAATAAATTTAATAATACCTAATTAAGTATTGTCAATGTGTCGTTAATAACAGATGATTATATTCCTGAATATAATGTTATTATGGATAGTGTGAGAGGACGGGCACCGCGGTGGCATCTGCCAACGACTAAATTGGGTTAGACATCAATCACATTGATAACTCGTGAAGTGTAGGCGAAAGTTTGTGGAATATTAACGAATGTTAAATATAATAATTTGTTTAGTTTAGTTGTTTACTACATACGAGCAGTTCTAGATGAGAGAGTATGAAAGAAATAGCTCATATTATGTCAATTTAAATTTTCTGTTACATTTAAACAGTGTTACTCTTGTTATTATAGACATGATGTGTGTCCAAGGTGTCCCTGATCTTAACCTATTTGACCTATTTCCTACAAAAAATGTAACTACATATTTTGTATTTATTTGTTTATTACTCTCTGCAACGATATCGCGCGGTTCAATTCTGTATAATTTCAATTTAAAATTAACAGAAAATCCTAATCGGTTCTCTTAAAACTTTATACTTTACCAATTTGTTAGTGTACAATCCGATTTCATTCAGTTTAGTATTTAGTTATCTAGTATAATCTTTCAAGAGTACCTAATAATAATAAGCATACGGTCTATAGACGCCTGCAATACCGGGGGTATCACTCAACGCGTTGCCAACCCTTCAACCCCCCCCCCCCCCCCAAGTGGAGCTCTGGAGACCTTACTCACCGTAGGAATACAACATGGCCGAGACCAATGCTATTTGGCTACGATCTTCTGTAATTGTTGGAGATCCTTCCCCAGACGGGCTGCTCCGATTTGGGCGGATTATCCGCTGTGTCCTACATCTATTCTCTTAACAATTTAATAACGATCGCTCAGGATTGGTTTCAAGCAAGAGTAGCTTAGCAGTTCTGACTTCTGGGAGGACTTTGGTAAGAGTGAAATATAATATCAAAATTTCAATTTGCAGTTAGTATTATCCTAAGATTTCGATCGGCAGATTAGATTTATTCGCTGGCATGTAAGGACCATATAGGATTGGAGAAACCACCTCTTACCAGATTTTAATGCCTTAATCCGTCTCATCAATCAGTGACTCATGGCTCACTGAATATGATAATGAAAGCTATTATCCGTTTAGGGTATTATATTGAAAAATACTCCTTTTATATACTTACTAATGAAATTTGTATTTAGGTATGATCAGCCATTATGAAAAAAGTGAGCAATGCCACATAAATTAAATTTAAGTTTTCTAAATTATTGCATGAAAGGATTTAGGCGAATGGTGAATTTTTATTCATCAATAGCATTCACATGTTCTAACTAAAGAAAATATTTGTCCTTAGAGTGTAGATTGACGACCTCCGTGGCGTAATGGTTACCACGCCAGACCGCCACCCAGGAGGTCCCGGGTTCGATCCCCGGTCGGCTCATGATGAAAAACGAACTTTTTCTGATTGGCCTCGGGTCTTGGATGTTTATCTACATATGTATTTGTTATAAAATATAATATCGTTGAGTTAGTATCCCATAACATAAGTTTCGAACTTACTTTGGGGCTAGCTCAATCTGTATGAATTGTCCCTATATATTTATTTATTTATTTATCGAATCTGTGTTTAAAAATCCGGATGTTATAGTCCCTACAACATCGGGCAGTTTTATTATAAGTGTATCGATTAACCAACTTTCGATTGTTATCGATAAAAAAGATACAATTTCCACATTGACTCGATATAATACGATTTATAAAAAACCTCTATAGTTATAACGCATCGAGTGGCGATAAAGTAGCTGTAAACGATTTTTTGTAACTGCATCTAAAATAACTTCTTCAATTCGGGGCCGAACGGTCCCTTTGACGATTATTCTCGGTTATAAGAATGGAATTAGGTTGGATGGGAGTGTAAAAAATGAAATGAATGGGTGTAGATTGGACACGCGTGCGCGGGCGCCGGGCGGGTCGAAATTCGTGATGTTATTCGAGACTAGTGGCGCCATCTGTTATTGTGTGGCGGAACTGTTTGTAACCATTTTTACACTTACCTACCAGTGCAAAAATGGTTACTTATCTCATTTTTGCACTGTACTATGTTTCAAAAATGTTACTGTTTTTGTACGAAAAATTGAATTATTTGAGTTTTCTTTTGTTTTTTTTTTTGGGATTTTGTAGAAGTTGAATCCTAGTTGATACCTACTAATATACCTACCATACCTATCTGGCAATAAAACCTTAGACAAAGTAGTTTTTATTGCCAGAAGATAGGAAGGTAATTAGGGTAAATACCTACTCTACTTCTTGTTTGCTACTAAAGCTTCATAAAAACAATATCTAAATAAAGTAATTTCCGATTGCTGCCATATATATGTGACATTTATATAGAAATTGTTCTATGTTTACGATGTAATCGAAATCTTAGCGACACGTGATTTGTTTGTATAAGGAGAGTAAACTCGATATAAAGGTGCTCCCACACCGGTGTTTTTAAATGTTATTTAACAAACAGGTAGTACATTCAGTGTTTCTGTGCATCCACACTGCAGTTACTTTTGTTTCCAAGTGTGGGCAACATCTGATAACAAAAAAATACTAATATAGATATAACTAGCTAACATTCATTAGCATTCAAGGTACAAATGGCGACTATTATTGTACTAATATGTATCTTAAAGTTAATAATATTCTTCAGCGAAACTTTGTATAACATTTTTGCACATAACATAACTGTTTGGAACAGTTGTGTACTTCGGTGTGAGAGCCCCTTTAGGAGAGTAAATAGAATAAGTATAAATGTACCTACGTAAAATTAATCTTTGATGAAATCTTCTGATGTATTGATATTAAATTTGAGTTTTGATTACGTACGATTACGATTTTAATCTGATACATATCAAAATATTTTCTTCTGAGTGACTAACGGATCAACGCCCATACTGCTGATCTAGTCATAATATTTAGTGTCTTTCTGGTCATTTATGTGTGTCTACATTTTTTTTGTTATTGTCAACTTTCTGACTTTCTTTTCAAGAGAGGTAGGGCACAGCGGATAATCCGCTCAAATCGGAGCAGCCCGTCTGGGGAAGGACCTTCACCTTACAGAAGATCGTAGCCAAATAGCATTGGTCTCGGCCATGTTGTGTTCCTAAGGTGAGTAAGGTCTCCAGAGCAGAGGAGGGGTTGGGAGGGTTGGCAACGCGTGAGTGATACCCCTGGTATTGCAAGCGTCTATAGGCTACGGTGATGCTTACCATCAGGCGGGCCTTATGCACGTAGGCATCCAAAATAAAAGGATATATTTATACACCTTCCTCTTCAATCACTCTATTTACTTGAAAATAGCATTGAAATCCATCGAGTTAAATACTCAGATAACATTTAATACTATGTAAAGAAGTTTTTAACACCAACTACAAATAAATTAATGTAAGTACTCATAATTAACAATGCATGTTTGCTTTTTCACGTAACAAAATTGTGGATATGATACTCAATTAATATATTAGTCTGGTTATTGTTTACTGTTTAAAATGATTAATAGCATTTCTATAAATCATAACCATATCCAGTGGAGCGTGGATTCAATCCCCGTATAGGACAAATATTGTGATTAACATTTTTGTTTATCGTATTTGTATCATTAAATATTTGTATTTATTGTCTAATACTTAAGATAACAGTTATGTACCTTCCTTAACTTGAGACCAAGATCTATAGTTAATACTCGGTTTGATGGAACCAAATGTTTGAAGTTAAATTTGCAATTATGACTATCTAAACAGCCAGTTTCTGTCGTGTTCATTTTGAAAGTTAATAATACATTACATTATAGCAGTCACTTTCTAACTAAAGAAAACAAAGGAGATATAGCTTGAGACTCAATGTAGAATGAAAATTAAAATTCGTGTCAGAAATTGACTGAAAATGACAAATTCGTACCTACTCAATTTTTTTGTTTGCTTCATATTCTTATACTGTATTTGATAAAAAGAGACTCGTGAGAATTTGTACTATATCGAATAGATATAGTACAAACTATATAAATATATATAGATATCCTATCTAAAATTAATTTATGAACCATATGGAAAAGTACAAAATGTTGTCCACGGTAATAAAAATATGTTTAAATAAATAAAACGATAAATTCTCACGTCTTATGAGAAAACCCAGGTGGTTTCGTGTAAATTATTCAGAACGTGTAATATACTGTCAGGCTGTAAAGGACATCCAAGCTCAGTCTATATAATATTGACCAAAGTCCTTACGATGTTGACCTAATTCCCCTTTGTGGACTAAATCAGGTACAGTGTGGTTATCTGACAAAGACTGGCTCTAAGTCAGAGAAACATAGAGGTTTCAATCATGCATGGTTTACTAGCCAAAATAAAATAATTTCCACTAAAGTGTGCTAAAAAACGATAGAGATCCGGAAGCCCAACTCCTTCCCTATCCCCTCTTTCCCCTTCCTTCTTTCCCTTCCCTTCCTCCTTCCTTTCTCCAACTTCCTTGGTGGGCAACGCATTGGTAGCGCCCCTGGTGTTACTGATGTCCATAGGCGGCGGTGACCGCTTTCCATCAGGTGGCCCGCTTGCTTGTTTGTCTACTGTATGACAAATGATGAAAAAATGAAATCTTTTTGGTGGATATTTCAATCAATTTCTGACGCCGAAGGTAGGATCCGACCGAAGGAAATCAGTCAGTATTGGTCAGCAGATTTGTACTAAATTATGAGTGTCCATATCTATTTATATGTAAAAGAAAGTCGTGTTAGTTACACCAAATACTATAGACGAGTAATACGCACAGCTTCGGAAGAATTCGGGCAAGACGCGACACTAGCGCCCCTACGGCATGAGGGCGGCATGAGGTGAACGATTTCAAAACTTTTGTAAGCAAAATGTTATAGCGCCCCTAGCGGCACGAGGTGAACTGTGCGTTTTGTATGCAAAATGTTATAGCGCCCCTAGCGGCATGAGGTGAACGGAGGTTGCCAAGTCATTGTATGAGAAACGTCAAGAGCTGTGCGTATTACTCGTCTATAGTATTTGGTTACACTATGACTCAAGAACGGCTGCAGCAATTTCGCTGAAAAATGGTAGAGAGGTAGCTTAGAACTAGGAGAAGGACATAGGGTAGGGCCTCAAAGGCGGAACAAAGTTCGCAGGGTCAGCTAGTTAACTAATAAAATTTAACCTAAAATAGTTAAAAAGTCATAAATATAAAAAAATGTCAGAGAAGTCGCGTTAATAACTAGTGTATAAATTGTCATAGAAGTGCCTACACAGCTAAATGAAACGACAGGGCGACACTTTGTAAGTCATTAAGGCTTTGAAAACATAATTTTGTGCGGAATTTTAGCGACATCGGCTCATTACTGGTCTAATTATGGCGGCTGGGATACACGGACGGCTTGTTAGGCAAGCTTTGACATTAAAATGTATATCCAACTTGCTTGTAATGCTCTAATTTTTTGATATATTGTCTCAATTCTGTTTAATGAAAGGGTAAAAATTTTTATTCTTTCAATGTATGAATGAGTAAAAGACTCGTCGATAAAACGGTCGTAGGAAATGCGCTGGACAGAAGCCGGTGGGGGCAGATCATCCGCTCCAGGTGCAACCCTGAAGCTGTCCACGACCCTCAGACATGAGGGACCGACTCCAGAGAGAGAGATAAAATCTTTTACTCTTTCGTTTTTTCAATAAGACACAAAATTTTGTTGAAAATTCTGCTAGCAGTATTTACACTGACGGCTTGTTAGGGGAAGCTTTGACATTAAAATGTAAAGCAACTTACTTGTGCATTCGGTTTCGGTGATACATTTAATTCTGTTTGATAAAAGAGGAAAACTTTTATTTCAATACGAAACAAAATAATTCAGATTAATAATTGTTCATCGAACTTTATTACCGAGTGACATCTCATACATGTTGTATACATTTAATTAATTTATATCTGTACATAATGTAGGTACAGACGATGATCAGAGACTCTATGATGAGCCCTTCTTGTTACAAAAATATGGCTATATTTTGGTCTCAAATATATAAATATAAAAATATATATAGGGACAATTCATACAGATTGAGCTAGCCCCAAAGTAAGTTCGAAACTTGTGTTATGGGATACTAACTCAACGATATTATATTTTATAACAAATACATATATAGATAGATAAACATCCAAGACCCGAGGCCAATCAGAAAAAGTTCGTTTTTCATCATGACCCGACCGGGGATCGAAACCGGGATCTCCTGGGTGGCGGTCCGGCGTGGTAACCATTACGCCACGGAGGTCGTCTCACGGAGGAGGTCGTTCAAAGATCCTATATACGCCGTCGCGTCGCGAGTCGGTCGTTTACAGCGTGTTACGTTACTTGGTGTTACTCCAGAGTAAATAGTCGTAGGACATAATGTGTAGTGGTAGGATTTTTTTTTAAGTTTTAAAAGAAATCGGATGCTTTTAAATAACAAAAAAATAATCTGCTAAAAATCATTACCGTTCCCGTATCCTTAACCCGCAATCCTGTCGGAATCTCCATTAATTTACCACAACTATGCATTTACCGAGTCAGTACCCTACTTGAAAATCGAACCCATGTTTTTTTGTCATGACTAATCTAACCACAAGACTATTGACTCCATAATCTGTTAAAGTATAACATTATCTGAAAGTGTCGTCTGTCCGTCTGGATTCAATGCTCGGCTATTAGTCTTGATCAGCGCGGGCACAATAGGTCAGGGTTCGGCTTGAGACACACTTGCGACATAAGGGCACTTGAGAACTCACCTCACAACAGAATATGTATTTTGTTGTTGAAAATTTACTATAACTAGCAGATGCCCGCGGTTTTAAACGTAAAATCCCGATGTTTCCGGACAGTAAGTTTATATGAGAATAATTTATCACAAATACAATAAGAAACGATACTATTTAATAAGATATTATTGTGTTTATAGTTGGAAATTGCATTCATAAGAATGTGCAATAAAAAGTTGAGTTGCAATTTGTTAAAAACGTAAGAAAATTTGAATTCCGCTGCCCCTGCGAATAAAACCACCTTAAATGCAATAACCAAATAATATTATAACAGATTTTTAACAGTATAACACTTTGAACGGGGCTTGAACACATAAACGTACTTGTTTTTACACCCGACGTTTCCACAGAGTTTCATCAGCCGTTGATAAAGTGTGTTCAAAACGCGATAGTTTCAAATATACAGATTTCGAACAGTCCCAATGCTGCGATAATAACGCCGCAATGGAAGTAGGACGTTGCGTTTCTCCGTTCTGCGACATTCCGATATGAGTTCTAGAACGTTACCGTGTCAGGACGCAAACGACAATACACACCTGCGATTATAACGTTAGTACAAGACGCTCTCTCGTCGTATCGGACGATAAAATCGCAGCTGTGTGCAAGGAATCGGGACGCATTATCGCAATAACGCATGCGATATTATCGTCCTGTAAAAACGCGCCTGCGTGTTATAGGATTAATAGGTTAAAAATGTGTACAATAAAAATATCATTACCGTTCGTGTGTACCAATCCTTAACCCGCAATCCTGTCGGAATGTCCGTCCATTCATTTGGCCAACAATCCAACACGGTTTCAATAGCTTATACCTGTTTATTAATGCCCCCTATTACGGTACTAAACAAGAATGGTAATGAGCGAGAACCAAGATTCCTATATTTGTAACTGTCACCCTAATTTGGTCGGCTTTCCTCTCTTTCATACAACTTTCATTATGTAATTGTGTACCTTTTATGGGCTACTTAGTGATGTAATGATTTATGGAGACTTCATATTTTGTGATCTGTTGATAATGTCCACACGAAACACGTTATTTTTTATGGATCGAAAAGAAAAATTGTAACTATAATTCTGTTCCAATCCAATATGGTTTTTTGTGGTTTAAAGTTGCAGTATTTTTTGTTATAAGTATGTGTTTTATAGTTGTAACTTTTATTGGTATCATTTTAAACAGTGCTGAGTTTCTTTTCAGTTCTTAGTAAAGTCAACCAATGAAAGAGATAACCAGGGTAGAGAACTATGTGAGTCTGAGACTCGAGATAAACACAAATGCCATCACATTAAATGTTTGCCCCGAATGGGAATCGATCCCGCGCCTTATAAGAAGGCACTGCTGTTTTTTGAATTGACAGTCTAATTCCCAGTTTGCAATGCCCGTCAATGGTATATTATTTATAAAAATACTTCAAACCCGAAACATTTAAAATTCATAGAATTTCTACCCATAACACTTGCATTGGATGCCAAATGTTTGTCAATGACGTCATATAAAGCGAACGTGCGGCCTTTTATTTCAGAATTCGAATTTAAAATTCGAACGTGACCTGAGAACCGTTTGTACGCTTCTTAACTCTGCTTGGCTGTGATTGGCAGTTCAGTTCAGTTACAGATTATTATATGCCAATATTGGTACCAATATTTGACCAACATTATCTTTAAATAATATAAAATGAAGTCGTAAGTCTGTCTGTCTGTCCCTGTGTATGCTTAGCTCTTTAAAATTACGCAAAGGATTTTGATGGGGATTCTTTCAATAGATAGAGGAAGGTTTATAAGTATAATACATTCCGAAATTCCCACGGGAAAGCGGGATACACGCAAACGAAGTTACGAGGGTTTCGCTCGTATAATATTTCAATGGACACTGATAATTTGAGCCAATGTTTGTTCCAATATTTGACAAGTATTATTAAGTCAAATTGGAATGTATTGTTATGGTAATGACGTTATCTGATAGATTGTTAACTGATTTACGATTGTTAGATTATCTACTGATATGGATATGAGTATAGGAATCACACCACTCGATTTTGAACCTTACTGTATTAACTTAAACTTACGGTCTTGCTGCTTTTATTGTTTAAACTAGCTTAAAGAATGAGTATTGTCCAATGAGTTACTTATATTTTAATGAGTAAATAAAGATTATTAAATAAAATTATATTTTTATTAATAATACAATACATTTAATAGATTTAATAGATAGAATAGGCCTTTACTTTAATTTCTCTAGTCAAAGAATACTTATAGTCAGTTATAGTAATAAGTAATAAGTGATTAATTTGTGTAAATTAATCTAAATGATCACTGTTAAAAAAACTAATGTCTTTGTCATTTAACAATACATATAATGGTTTTTTTTCATAAAATAATAATTCGGGTATATTTCTTTGTAATTTGATACTTTCTTCCTCTTATTCCCAATTGAAACTACTATTTTATTATTCTTACTCATTTACGAAACTATTTTCAGCTTGGTTAAATTCGCAAACTAAAATTCCGAACGAATAAATACATAATTGTATTCGAAAATAACAACGTACAACGTTTAGTTTCGGTTTTTTCGAATAAAAAAGCCGAAAGGGCCCGAAGCGGTTTATCATGCCGGCTGACATATCGCCGTATGCTGTCCTGCAGACTCGTATACCCCGAAATCCCGAATTTGTCCGAAAATCATCCAGAACATTTTTTGTTCAAACAGTGTGAACGATAACGTCCAGTTTACGAATTAAAAAGCGCCCCGGGCTTGTTGGAAAAATGTTTAACTGGAATTATGTTCCATATATGGGTCAACGTTGATTTTATTTGGCGTTTTTCATTAGCTTAGTTGGCTGTGTTGCGAGTGCACTTGCACAACAAGTAACCCACGACAAACAAGGCACAAGATCATCTAATATTTAAAAATTCTATGATGAATTTTTACATGACAAAAAGGCCGTAACTGGTTTCCTTTTGCCATTTCTTTAACCAGTGGTCATTTTGCTTTTGTTTTAAATGTTGGTAGCATATAGAATATAATATTTTCACTTCTCATGCTCAGAAAGTGCTTATTTGCGCAGGATATAGGCTGCACAAAATCTAATTTTGTGCACAAGGGCAGAAAAGTAAACTCATAAATGTATCTATATTAAGACAAAGGAAATAAGCCATACAGCCAAACACAACAAAAAGTTCAGAGATAGAATTTGTTATTTTATAATATTTACTTTAATTTATTTGCCTTATGTGTTTTTAAGTCATAAAAGATATTAAAATTTAAATTAAAGTACGGTAGGTTACTTAATTAATTTAAGAAAATTATTTTATTACAAAATTAATTTAATAGTAGGCTGTATAGGTCTGCAGCCCAAGCCTAATTTCAAAGTCGTAAGATTTTAAAAAAAAATTCACAGATTTCGTGCTTCACACGACTATCGTGCACATTGGAAATGAATCTTCGGAATTCGAAAAAATATTGTCGCTGAGCGACGAGGAGCTCGATGGCGTCGGAGGAGCTCGATGGCGTCGCTGTGTGGTGTGTCGCACTCTAATATGAACACGCAAGTTAAGCAACATCGACCCTAGCCAGCGTCTGGATAGGTTTTGTTATCTTGAGCTTCTCCGTGCTTCGGAGGGCACGACCCGTGGGCACGACCCTTTCTTTATAAGGCAGCGGGAATATATTTCCCACCATATTTTTTTGGATTTTTTTTGAAAACGAAACTAGTGATCGAATTTATTTCTATGGCCACAAATTGTGGATTTCATTTTTTTTTTTAAATCTAGGAGTTAAGAACGGACGTCATAATATTTTTTTTATCTGTGACAGTTACAAGTTTAAAAACAACTGAATTTCGACACCTGCTGTTAAATCTTTATGCATCTTCAAATTTTGCGACTTTCGAAAGATAAGTTGTTATTAAACTTAATGTCTAATGTATATTGCATTTGGAATAAGTTTAATTTTTCATTATGTATTTACGAGGCTTTTCTTACACGCTTTTTTTGTGCTGGTAAAAATATTCCCTTTGCCCGTGGGGTGACCAAATTCAAATTCAAAACTTTTATTTAGAGAATAAGCTTTCACAAACACGTTCTCTTGTCAGAGTATACAGTTGTAATAAATGATTTGTATAAGACGAGCCAAGCGGAGCGCAAGGGCACTACCTACCTTTTCTCGAAACGTTTCGTCGTTTTTTCGAACTCTCATAACTTTGTTTTGGATGATGCTAAATAGTTAAAAATTTCAAGATATATCAATAACACCAGTACAATCATTAAACATAAACTTTGAATGTCGTAGCTATTATACTTTAGATTTTATTAATGTCCTAAAACCCCCCATTTCGTCACTTGAAGGTGTAGAGTTTGTGAAGTTAGGCCTTGTAGAGGTAGGGCGTGTAGAGTTAGATGCTTGGCTCTACATGAGATCTGATAACTTTTTGACAATGCAAGTCATTATGGTCTCGTCTTGGCAACATTTTACATGAAAATGTTTTTGGTGGGATTAATCTACTCTATATACTACTACTATTTCGGAAACAAAAGCAAAATGACCACTGGTAAAAGAAATGGCGAAAGAAAACCTGTTACGGCCTTTTTCAGCATTTATAAATATATCGTGTTTTTTTTTACCATAAAATTTAAAACTAGGTACATACAACATTACGTCAATAAATAGTGCCATCAATTTGTCTTAACATAAAATTAAATCTAAAATATAAAAATGCAAAATCGGTGTTAAAGATAGGAGCAGTCCAGGCCCGCAAGGCAGCAACCGTTCTCGTGTATTTTCGAGTTGACGTGAGAGTCAGCCTGCCAGCCCCCATTACTGGGCTCACCATCAACAATATTATGAACAATATTGAAGGGAACAACAGTAACCCGACCCACAACGCCACCGCCAGTTTGGACAATTTGCGAGTATGGTGATGACGTGCCCGTACATATTAACATCCTTGTCACCAATTATTTATTGTAAATTATATTAAAATGTAAATAATATAAAAAAACAGTCCCATTTGGATGACACTACGACGCGTGTACATATTACAATATTGAAAACAATTTTTTATTTATATAATTTATTGAACATTGACTGGCTTTTCACGACAAGTTTTAGCATTTCACCTTCGCAAGGGGGCCAGGGAGACCTTTCATTTAGATACTCGTTGATAGTATAGTACGCTTTACTGGTTAAGAAATTTTTGACATTTAATTTAAATCGATTGGGCAATTTTTTTTATATATTCTGGAATTTTATTATACATAATGCAAACTTTGAATCATAAATAACTTGCCCGCTTTCCTAAGCCTGAATTTTGGAACAGCTAATTTATTTCTGTTACGCGTATATAAATTATGAATATCCACACCTGGTTATAGTCATGAATGTTCTTACGAACAAACATGATGCTGTCAAGAATGTACTGTGAGCCACCGTGAGAATATTAGTGCTTTTGAAAAACTCGCGAAGAGACTCTCGGACCACGTTAAGCCTATTTCCTTTTTTGCTTATTACAGACTATCTGGCAAATGAGTAGGAGTAGAAAAATACTTAACGACTAGCTGTGCCCGCGGCTTCGCCCGAGTGGAATTGGGCTTATGACTATGATAATATAGACGGATTTAACAGTCTCCTATTACTACTGCTATAGTTTTTCCCCGAGACGTCGGTGTTCTTTATTGCTCATTGTCTATTTACTCGCCGCTGTGTTTTATTTAATTTTATCGTACCTAATCAAAATACCTAATGTAAAATCAGTATGAAAAATTTAAATTATATTTAAATTGAAATGGTCAGCTTAGTTATACTAAAAAACTTTCATAGCGCGATTCAGAATCTAACAGTGCCATCTAGTGAATTTTAGAGGAACAAAATTTTAAATGGTTAACTCAAGTAAAAAAAAACTTTCAAACATAGTGCTACTGAATTTAAAAATGGTCGTTATGAGATATCGGGCGATTCCGACTCAGCAGTGAGTGACAATTTAAAAATTCTTAGGCTGTTGAAAATTTAAATGAGGGTAACTTCTATTCCTGACATCCGTTCCGGTTCGATTCGGTTCGATCCGGTTCGGTTCGGTTCGGTCCGGTCCGGTCTAGTCTGTTGTCGGTAGTTATGGTGTACCAAGTCTCAAGTTTGTAAGTGCGAGAAATATTTTTCTTCTTACATTGACAGGGTAGAGACCTTTAAATGACCATAATTTATTTTCCTGATATCCTATTTAAATGCGATAAAGCCTATATTCTGCTCCAAGCCAAACTCTATCTTCCTGTGAAAACAGCATTAAAATCCATTCAGTAATTTAGAAGATGTGCGCGTTCAAACAGAGAGACAGACAGACAAAAAAATAAAAAAAATGTTTTTTTGCTTTTATTACCTTCCTCTAACTGTTCCCTCTTCATTTTTGGCAAATTATGTTCAGACATCGGGGTCTACTGTTTTATTATATGTATATAGATTTACAAATAGTCAATGAATTGGAAGACATATTTTGTCTTCCCGATGTATCTGATGATGGTTTTGAATCTGTTGAAGACGAGGTTCATACAATACGTACTGTATTGAACGATCCTAAAAAACTATGACGAGCCTAATGACGGGCCTATGGCACCGACACCTGATCCACCTCGCAGCATAATACCTCTCGAAAGTCGTACCTAGCAGTTCATCTGTTGATTTTTTATCTAGCCCTCCGTCCTCCATCGTCCCATCCCAACGCGATCGTTCTAGGCGGGCAGCAAGATTTGAAATTTTACTCAATATATCTGGTACTCAGCAGACCTCAGAACCTCAAGCCACACGGGCAGAGGGAATATTTTTACCACCGTGTTTTTATTTTTTGAAAAACATAAAAAAGCAATCTAAAAACATCGTTTTTTTATGTACCCTAGATGCTTATGCCCTATAAAGGGTTAAGCCATCGGTCCCGGCTGTTATCGATGGATGACAGTCGTTAGGCCAAGTCGGTGGCCTTAGGGCGGTTTGAAAACACCGGCCTCTGCCAATCCTCATTGGAGCAGCGTGGCAGAGTACGCTCTAATCACCTTCGACTGAAGGGAGACCCGTATCCCAGCAATGGGATGATTATGAGTTGATATGATTATGATGATGAGCGACGATAAAGTCGGGATAAGGAAAAAGTTACAAAATAAAACTACAACGTTTTTGACTTTGTTCAAAAAGGTTAAGCTACAGGGCAAGCCCTTAACCCGATCATCTTTGTTTTAGGCTCAAATTATAGCTGACTAAATTGTCCAGACGAGTTTTTCTCAAATTTTTGATATCATTCTTCGTTTCCAAAATATCGAGCGCCAAAATCAAAAATTCTGAAAGAAATGATTTTTATTTTCACAATTTCGGCTATAACTTTTTTCGTTTTTGACTTTCTCAAATAATTATTTTTGCACCTTACAGCTCTCGTGAATACACGTCTTTTGAGCCTATTGTGAATATCATATCTTTACAACTCTCCGAGATATAAGGGGATCGCACTTTTTCGTGAAATCGAAGCCTATACTGAAGCGAACGAAAAGACATTTCCAATGTCAAAAAGCGGCGGGAAATGGGAAACAGGGTCTTGTTTTTCTTGCGTTTATTTATTTATTTCCTCGCAATCGAAGTGAAAAGCAGAGTTTATAACTCGTCCACAAAACCATTTCTATCCTCGACATTACTATCAGCCCTCGCCTTCGGCTCGGGCTGCTAAAAGTCTCGGATAGAAATGATTCGTTTTGTGCACTTGTTGTAAAATCTACTATTTCACTTCTCATGCTCAGAAAATGCTTATTTGCGCAGGATATAGGCTGCACAAAATCGAATTTTGTGCACAAGGGCAAAAACGTATCTACTCATAAATGTATGTATATTAAGGCAAAGGAAATAAGCCATACAGCCAAACACAACAAAAAGGTCAGAGATAGAATTTGTTATTTTATAATATTTACTTAAATTTATTTGCCTTATGTGTTTTTTAAGTCTTATAAGATATTAAAATTTAAATTAAAGTACGGTAGGTTATTTAATTAATTTAAGAAAATTATTTTATTACAAAATTAATTTAATAGTATAGGCTGTATAGGTCTGCAGCCCAAGCCTAATTTCAATGTCGTAAGATTTAAAAAAAAAAGCGGCGGGACGGGAAAGGAGAAACAGGTCTTGTTTTTCGTGCGTTTATTTATTTATTTCCTCGCAATCGAAGTGAAAAGCAGAGTTTATAACTCGTCCACAAAACCATTTCTATCCTCGACATTACTATCAGCCCTCGCCTTCGGCTCGGGCTGCTAAAAGTCTCGGATAGAAATGATTCGTTTTGTGCACTTGTTGTAAAATCTACTATTTCACAAATCATCTATCTATCTATAATATAAAAATGAATCGCAAAATGTGTTGCTAAGCGCAAATCTCGAGAACGGCTGAACCTATTTCGACTAATTCTTTTTTTAGAATATGCGTTGAAGTACGTGGATGTTTCTTACGGAGAGAAAAATTAAAAAATTCCCACGGGAAAGTGGGTAGGGTAGGGTAGGGGTAGGGTAGGGGTAGGGTAGGGGTAGGGTAGGGGTAGGGTAGGGGTAGGGTAGGGGTAGGGTAGGGGTAGGGTAGGGGTAGGGTAGGGGTAGGGTAGGGGTAGGGTAGGGGTAGGGTAGGGGTAGGGTAGGGGTAGGGTAGGGGTAGGGTAGGGGTAGGGTAGGGGTAGGGTAGGGGTAGGGTAGGGGTAGGGTAGGGGTAGGGTAGGGGTAGGGTAGGGGTAGGGTAGGGGTAGGGTAGGGGTAGGGTAGGGGTAGGGTAGGGGTAGGGTAGGGGTAGGGTAGGGGTAGGGTAGGGGTAGGGTAGGGGTAGGGTAGGGGTAGGGTAGGGGTAGGGTAGGGGTAGGGGTAGGGGTAGGGTAGGGGTAGGGTAGGGGTAGGGTAGGGGTAGGGTAGGGGTAGGGTAGGGGTAGGGTAGGGGTAGGGTAGGGGTAGGGTAGGGGTAGGGTAGGGGTAGGGTAGGGGTAGGGTAAGGGCAGGGTAGGGGTAGGGTAGGGTATATTTTATTATATTTTATGTACCTATGTACTCCAGACCAGACCACTCCAGGATAGAGTGCCTGTGAAAGTGTGCTTTTGTTTCCGAAATGGTGGTAGCTTGTAGAGTAGATCAATGAGTAATTATACACAAATAATTTATTATTGTATGTACTTTAGAGCCTGTATGACTTACTCTCATTACAGGCTGAATGACACAATTAATTGTGCATAACAGTTAGTCCAAGAGGAATAGGTACATGCTTTCAGAATAAATGTTTTGAATCTTCGAGTCTTATAAGAAAAAATACTGCTACAATGTTGTCGCGGCCAGATTAGGAGGCCGCTAAATCCCACAAATTCTTGACTAACAAGACAGCTGTTGCCGGTTCAGAAAACCACTTAATCCCATCTGAAATAACTGAACCCTTCCTCTCAACCCCGTTTTGGTAATCGTAAATAACTCATTGGAAGATGACCGCTGAGAGAATTGTAAATTAAAAACCAATGGATATCTACAATTCTATTTATTCGTTGAATAAGTCATCGTTAAGTTTAAACAGGTTGCAGATCACTTGTAGACATTTTAATTTTAGTCAAAGTCAAAGCGTTTATTCAGTGGATAGCACTTTCTGTACTTGAAGTGTGAAATAAAATTGATATATTATGTAAATAAATTTATAAACCACACAAAATAACCATGATTCTGAAATCGTTTGACAAAACAGTCGATTGATAAGTGATAAAAAATTAGTTTTTTGTCATTTCTTTCATCATGGTTTAGGTTAGGCCTTTTTAAAAGCTTTTTTTCATTTAACAATCAGTTAAAATCTGCTTTAGGTACTTTAGGCGATGTTTTTAAGAATCATTAATACCCCCAAATGACCACTCAAATAATGAGAGTTCACAAAAATAATTAACTGTTCCAACTAAAAATATAACACGCGAACTTACTATAAAATTCTATAAAAGCTCGTAAATTTAAAAGTGTTAATATTAAACTCGGTTCAAGGTGGAAAGGTTTAGATAAACATTTGTGTTAATTCTGTGGGAATGTGTCGGCTTCTTAGTATTAACCTTACGTAAGTATTATTTTTGTTCCGACATATGGGGCTGACGCATCTGTATCATGGGATTATGTAGGCATATTGATTTTACATTTTTTTTTTATGACAGTTGAGGACAAAAGAAATAGCAAATCTTGCTCTCTCGCTTTATCTTGTCGTTTACAACTTGTATATAAAAAGAAAATAAACTATGTATGTTATAAACTACCACCATTTCTGAAACAAACAAAATGGCCACCGGTACAAGAAATGGCGAAAGAAAACAGGTTACGGCCTTTTTTGTCATTTAACAATTTTTCTATTTTTCAATGTATTAGTTTAAGCGTCTAGACATTAAAAATTTACCTGATGGTAGCGCAATCACCACTGCCCATAGACATCTATAACTATATACTTGGCAAACGATTTCCAGTGAAATTCAACGATTGTGTTAGAATTTAACTATCCATACCATAATGTGGTAACATAAAGTTGTGTACTAAATCTACACAAATAACACAGCGCCTGGTCCCGAGCAGTAATCAAACCCGCACCTTCTAGTGCCGAAGGTAGGACCATATCAGCTGTTATATTATATGTTAATTTAACTATCAATTCTAACTGTAAAAGGTATGTTTGTCACGACTGTCGACCATCCTCATGATAAAATGCTAGTGCCGTCATGTCTTCCATCTTAATTTACATTTTATCAGCGGCAACCATTACTCCGATGTAATGACGAGGTATGCTCAAAGTGGTGTAGATAGTGTTAATTGCCACAAAGTCTAAGTATACTTTGATAATGTCTCTATTTGTTTTAACATTCAAATTACTATAGGAACCGATAGAAACCTTGTAACTTACACGTGTAGTTATAACAAAAGAATGTGATAACCAGGGTAGAGCACTAAGAAAATTTTTATGCCAATAATTCAAGAATTTTTCAACTTTGTAATTTACATAGTCCAATATGAATAGGTACCTACTATCATATTTGTATTTTAAATGAGAAAGTGAGTTTGTTTGTTTGTTATTCCTTCACCGCTTGACTAAGCAGCCGATCATTATGAAAATTTGCATACATATTGTTAGGGGTACAGAGCTCAACATAGGCAAATTTTTATGCGGACGAAGCCGCGGTTAACAACTAGATTTAACAAAATAATACTTCTTATTCTAATTACTTTCTGATTAAAGTTGTGAGTTTCAAAAACAGCTGTAATTTCTCCCCCGGGACGTCAATAAGCTTTGTTACTAATTGTCAATCTGAGGTCGCCGTTTATCTAAAAGAGACTCAATGTTGGGAAAGTGTGGTGGGTTCGTCCCGAAAAAAATCGAAAGTCTAACTTTTTATTAGCTGCAGTAAAATGACGTTTTGTGGGTTGCCGGGCATTGCAATTTGTATGTTGAATGACATTTAGATGACATTTAGAAACGTCATTTTACTGCAGCTAATAAAAAGTTAGACGATTCGAGATCGCCGCCTTGTCAACGAAGGTCGTCAAGATGGCGACCTCGGATCCTCACCGTACCACGTTGCCCTTTTAAAGTGTACTTTTTTGTTAAAAAGTGTTCATTTGAAATACTCGACATTGGCGAAATTGTCTATGTGTCGTTAAGACACGACAGAAACGCCATTAATTAAATAAGAAGAAGAAGAAGAAAAAGTTAGACTTTAGTAAATCCCTTCATGAGTGCGGGTCGGGCTCGTTGGTAGGAGCTGGAGGAAGCGAACGTTTGCGCACTGTGATGGCACATTTAGTGAAAAAAAAAAATACATTAAAATAATACCTTAATTAAAGAAATCGGGTAACAAACGAGTCTCGTGTTGCACAATAATTGGTTAACGTCACGTTAGCAATGGAGGTCAATTTGGTTGAAGTCGATAATTGAACAAACGGTTCTATGTAATTTAATATCACGAATCATCACAATGAAAAATTCTACTGTTTATGATAGCACGGTGGTGTGTTGGTAGTCTTACATTCGCTTCGGTACAAGTAAGTCCGGGTTCGATTCCAGCTCGGGGTAAAATTATTGGTAGACGTTTGCTGTCGAGTTTTGACTATCTACACTAAATTAATATTATAAAGAGGAAAGATTTGTGTGCGTGTGTGGGTGTGTATGGGTGCATGTGTGGGGAGGGGGGGGGGGTTGTTTGTAATCTATAAACTCAAAAACGACTGGACTGATTTCAAAAATTATTTCACCCAAGACATAATAGGCTATAATACATTTTCAAAAAAAATTGTTATCTTTAGTAAAACCCTAAACATTTTACAATAATAATATTCATTGTCTGGTTAACACAAGCAGGATATGCGTAGTTTACTTCGGGGCCAGATTCTGTGCGAATTGTGTAAATTATTCTAAGTTTTCACGGAACACGGTTTCCACAGAAAACCAGCGTAGTGGTACTCGTGCCACGACATATGCTGAGTGGAGACCCATTTGGGACACAATTAGCTATAAGTAATTTTAAGTTATTATTGTTTAGTGTTAAGTGTTCCAAATATTTTTTTTTCTTTCTTTCTTTCTTTCTTTAATATTTTTAAAAGTATAGTTTGAGCGGAATTGTTGCAGCAAGTATGATAGTATATCCCCACTATGACTTTACATGTTTGTGTGGCCTAAATAGCAAATAAAAGCGATTTAGTTTGAATTTAATAGGCAAGAAAAAACTTTATCTAAATCGTTAGGGATAGAAAATGGCGTAGATTTGAAGGTCTATTTTCGTAATAAAAAGAGTTAAAATCTAGTCTCAATTTCAATAGCTAACACGCTCGTTTTTAATTTTGTAGTTGCACTAGGATGTCCTGTATTGCAAGCTATTGCAAAAAGCAGTAGCTTCATTTTGACATAATAGAATAATAGATAACTAACAGCCAGTTTCTGATTTTAATTCCACATTGGTGCTAATTCTGTTGTACATTTAACTAGGTCTAAAAGTGTTGCTATCCTTGTCACTAATTGTAAACCAAGGAAGGACAACAACACCTTTGGTCCTGTCAAAATTAGTTTAGTCTAGTTAAACGTACAACAGAATTAGCACCATTTAGTCTCAAACTTCTTTCTTCTTTAGTTTGACAATGACTAATATAATTTAAAAAATGCGTTTCCGAAACTGTCTGTTTATGAAATATCTAATAAACGCCATCTCTTATCATTTGTATACTATAGTAAAGCCTCAGTACTAAGCTCAGCCTCCCGTGTGCCGTAAATTTACAAGCTAACACTTTTCTAAATATCCGTTACATTATTATGGAATGGTGTTGAAATATGGTCTAGGTCTTACCTAAAATCTAGATTATAAATAGACGTTTATTAATCAGATTGACTTCTAATTATCACACTACTGCAGTCGCCTTCAATTGAAAAGGCTTAGAGAGTACGCTGCCACGCTGATCCAATGAGGATTAGAGAGGCCAGTTTCAAGTCAAAATTGATAGGAATTGAGCTTCTCACCGAACATGCATTGCTTCTTTACGCCGATATTCTGTACGAGGATGATACTTCCCTGATCGAGTTAGCCCATTTCAAGAGTTTCATTAATATCAAGAGTAAGAGCCTTACCAGACTAGCTGCTTTTAGCCGCGGGAATCGGCCTTTATAGTGATTTAGCTGTCAAATGTGGCAAAAACGCCGATTGCCGCGACTAAAAGTAACGAGTGCAAATAGTGCAAACGGGCATTAAGGCAGCTGTATCGATGGGTGATTAAAAACGCTACCTCTTATGAATTAGACCATCACCCAAAGCTTACCACACTAAAGTACCTAAGTTGGCCTCTCGTGTATCGTAAATTTTCGATGTATGCGCCCTAACTAGACGGATTTGTTACACGATTTTTGTTACTGCATTATGTACTATTAATTTTATTGTGTATGTATTGTGTATATTAAACATGCAGTATGTTTTTTAGGTTAACTCAAAAACACATGTAGTTTTTGGAGTGGGTAATGCATTTTTTTTAAGCGCGTAATAACACTACACGATATTCAGAGTAGCAAAAGAGATGGTGCAATACGAATAAGCGAGAAGCACTTACAAACTTCTCACTTCTTAGTATTGCACCATCTCTTTTGTTAGACTGAATATCATGTGGTGTAATACGCGCGTACAACCAGCGCCATCTGTATCAGATTTTTGACCAAATCCTACGGGAATCGCGTACTTTAATCCAAGGTATCAGCTACCTGCATACCAAATATCATAAATATTGGTCCAGCCATTTGAGCGTAAAGAAGTAACAAACATACACGTAGCTTTCGCCTTTATAATATTAATAGTATACACAATTTACATTATGTAAAGCCTAAAACCTGGTCCGTGTTAACTACGTAGAAACCTGTTATTATATTATTGATTTACTATAATCCGATAATACTCTTAAGTCATAAGTCTTTCGAAATATTTTCAAACAGATATTAAAAATTAGAATCCATAAACACGATAATGTCAAAGAAAAAACCTTAGATTATTTTACCATACAAAAAAATTATATTATGAACATGAATCGATCACAAATCACTTTAATATGATAAATACACAACAATAATGTTACCACAATAAGGTATGGCAAACTTGTTCAAATTCGAACATCATTGAACACTAGAAATCTTGTGTCAATTTCAGTAGAAAAAATGTTGTGTGTGCCAAGTAAATACCATTTAAAATTATGATGTTCGCAAAAACAAACCATGTAATATTTATGCCGATGACGTGTATTTTGCTCTTTCGTTTCTCACTCGTGTATAATTATAATATTTTTGCCAATTAAGTAATTTCATACAATTTCTTGCCTTACAAAATATAGCGAGTTGTTTTTGTGGCGTGTGTGTTATTACAGAAACAGAAATTATGTTCCAAAGGAAATGTGTTAATAAATAAGAATTAAAACAATTTATTCGGTCACCTTCAGCTCATAATAAAATTGTTGCTTACTTAATAATTAAACGAGTTATTATATTTTTGTTTTTACGATCGATTCCGTTCTGTTTTGAAATTTTGAATTTTATTCTTATTTCAAAATCTAAATTACGTCACGTGTTTTGTTTGGATTCTTTTGTTTTAATTGTAATTTTGAATTATTATTAATTTAATAATTTTTGTACGATTTCTTATTTAGTATTGTGACGATATTTTTTATGATTATTTAATTCGTTGGCGTTTTTTACATTTTATCACACATTTACATTTGCATAGCCCACGAGTAGACCTTAAATGCAATTTTTAACAAGAAGAGACGCGCCCTTGTTGGTTTAACAGCCTCTTTTCAACTTCATCATGTCTCTATTAAAAAATATATAATAGGAGTGGTAACGGAATAATATAACTCAATCTGATTTGCTCTGAAACTAAGAGGACATTTATTTATAAACATGAAAATTAAAATATAAATCATATTCTGTACTATTAAAATTACTCACGTAAGAGAAACAACATTTTGAGCAAATAAATATCATATCATAAAATTATCTTCTGACGGCAGGTAAGTGACATTATACTCTTTGATGTCTTAAATAACAATCGACCAAAGAGTATAAACTAAAAATAAAGAATGAGGCCTTTATATACAAATATAATCCTAAAGTCAAAATAAACAAACACATAAAAATTTAATCACGCTAGGAATACCGCAGTGCCGGTCTAAGTTTTGCTCTACATGCAAGCCACAATCAGAGGTTGAATTAAAGCCATCTAGCTTAAATTATAGCGGCAAATAAACTTAAGTCAAGTTAATCTGACTTAATCCCACTTAATTCAGTATTATACTGAGTCAGCGTGATACGAGTTTCAGTGCTTTGTTCGGCACATGTGATAATAGAATACTTTATGTAGTTACTTTTTCAACATCTCATAAACTCACAAATATCGTAGTAATAAGCTTAATACCCTAGTTGTTAGTGACTATAGCTTCTGCAGGGCACAGGTTTGTTTTGCAGGGGTTGCGGAAGTATCACCAGTGCCCGCGACCCCGCCACGTGAAGGCGGAGAAGGTGGCAGACAGTCAGGTTTTTAGTCGGTATCCCTCATTGGTTAGAGAGGCGAGCCCGACAGACCCCCGTCGCTTCCCCCAAGTGGCGGGACATGCAGTAATGCATTTTCCTGACTTTAAACAAAAAAAAAAAAAAAAAAGGGCACAGGTTTGAATCCCATCCTCACAAACAATATTTATCTTATCATTTAAGTGGGTGTTTTGGTATATGGGTTTTATGGTTATTACAATTTACTATAAAAAATAAGAATTAATTTGAAGATAAATCAATTAAGAGACGTAGGTATCCTAGCAGTGGGATTTAAATAGTGAATTTAATAAAAACAACAACAAAAATAATGATTTTTGTCTTCGGTCTGGATTTTTAATAAAATATTACAATGTTAACATTTTACATTATACCGAAAAAAAGTGATCTGGGACCGCGGTCCCAGTTACCTACGTCAAAAGTAATTATTAGGTAATTTCAGTGTGTGTGGCGTTCGGTGCCGTGGTCCCAGTACCAAACCAACCTATCAGAGTTCAGAGCATAGAATGGTCCTATTTTAATTTCGTACGGGACCTATAACAAACCGGGTGAATAAATCCGGCTGTCGAACACTCAATTACGAATATCTTTTATTTTTCCGGGCATAGTTTTGCTTTCATAAAGCTAAATTTTAATTTTGTTGTACAAGGGGAAAATATGTTAAATACGTAAAATACGTTTTTTGCTATGAAGTTTTGGCCGTGACCTATTTACCCGGTTGTAAAAAACCGGATATAGATTCATGTGAAAATCTGATTACTTTTTCTCATATCAGTATAACATATTTGCTGTGCGTGGGCCCCACTCACGACCTACTGTACCTAATGCCGACTTTATTTTCGCAAAGTTGACCGGAGTGAAGTAAAGTTAGATACGAAGTAAGAAGACAAAATAAAACTAAAGACAAAGTGGGACAAGGCAAGCAATAGAACAATCTGCTAATGACGAAGTGGTTCTCCAAACACCAAAACATATTTTTACAAAAAAAATTGTTGATTTTCTTATTGTGCCGGCCGGCAACCTACGTTACTTCTATCAGGTTTGCCTCTGTACAAATTATTGAAGATATCAGGCAGGTCAGAATTTTTTTTGTGAAAAAAAAAAGCAAACGCAGTCACTATAAAAAGTTATCGTTCAAATGATATAAATGAAAACGTTAGACAATAAACATTTTCTTGGGAACATTCGGGGGGGAACACGACTAACAGAAATGTCGGCCATCCGGGCCCGTGACCTATATCAAGGCGGAAACTAAACATCGACTTGTTTACACAATAAACAAAAAATGAAAATTGTAAACAGTAAATTGTTGAGGTAACTGAACATTTCATATTTTACAATTCAATTGTCATTCGATTCAATTGAAAATTTTTAATCTTTTATTCAAAATATTTGAATAAAAGATTAAAAATTTTTCAACATTTATTTTTACTGTTTACATTTCAGTTGTCATTCAATTCAATAGTAAATTTTGTGTTTTTTTTAATTTTAAGGTATTATTTTATAATTTAGAAATAACAGTCTTGAATCAAAACTTATTCCCAAGTGGTAAAACGAAATGTTTTACTATTTACAATTTAGAAAAAAAGTATATAACATTAAATTGAAATATATTTTATTATGTTATGGCAACTTAACATTTTGTTGTTTACGTTAAAATAGTTTAATTCATTCATTCAATAATTGATTGATTGCTTTTATTTAGAATTAATTATACTTTTTGTTAAAAAAGTGTATTATTTATAATTAATTCGATTCTATTTCAGATTACTACAAGCAATGGTAGACAAAATTGATGTTGTATCGTTAAATATTTAATATTTTAGTCTACTTTACATCCAATTTAAACCACACGAATTCAATTAAAAGTAAGTAAATTAGTTTTTTCTCTTTTTATGTAAAAATGAGATTAATTTTGATGTTACGGCAGTCATTAATATAATTAAACACCTCATTTAGACTATACAATACAATACATATGTAATGTTGTAATAAAGTTATTATTATTACTAACGAATATGAATTTTCTCTGGCTGAATAATTTAAGCTGAAAAAACAAATCTTGACTTCAGTGAAAAATTGAAATAAGTATTTGTTCTATTCTAAAAACATTCTAAAATGAAATCGAACATTAAAAAACCAATCCACAAACTAAAACAAATGAACAAAAAAAAAGAAAATCTAATTTCGAATCGGCATCTACAAAAATAGTGTAAGTACGTAATTCAAAATTCCGCATTAGTGGCGCGAAAGAGAACCACGTACTCAATCGGGAGCCTGACCGTCCGAATTCGACGGCTATCCCGAAAACGGCGTGACTTTTGGCCCCAGAATTGAAGCGGTGTGGGTGCTAGGGGGTATTGATCGCGCTCGGGGCCACTTCGGAAACGCTCGGAGGGTTTCGGCGCCCTTCGGGTTTGCTTGAGAACCACCGAGAGTGCATGGTCAGTTGACGTCTAAGCAGTTGATTGAAGTTTAATTGGGGCAAGGTTACTTCGTTTCCAAGGGTGTACAATTACGTTTTCCAAGTTTCCGAAAACATAAACTTAGATCATCATCAATGTCTCTTTCAGATTTCTTCGAATCTACAATTTAGTAACTTTAATTTTATTGAAGAATCTAATTTGTCATTTATTGTCGTAACTTTAGGATACATTTAATAGGATTTATACTGAAATTGGAATTGATTTTTTCGATTACTTTTTCTAGTCAAGGGAATAGTTATATTACCAATATACGTTTAACGACAATATAAGCGTGACTTTTGTGCGTTTCTATATAAGTTTACTCTAATTGTATCATTATGTTTAAGGGAATTATAAGTACAAGAGCCCGTAAACCTTCACACATCGAAGTTTGTACCATTCTTAAGTTCTATGTCATAAGAGCCATAATTGTACTGCAAGTCTAAAGCTAAACGTGCACCTGACTGTACAAGTTGTACAACCCGTGCTAAGCCAGGCTTTCTTGTTATTTAAAATAACTGTTTCTTCATTATTACACTTACACTGACAACTCAGAAATGCATTTTAGTTTCATTAGGTCTTAGGCATTGTCCTAATAGGACGCGAATCCGCGATCATCGCGCGAGTAAGCGATGCAACCATCGCGTGTTCATAAGCGTGCGCCTAAGCGTCGCGCGATTGTCAGTTAGGACACCTATTCGAGTTCAATATGTTTGATCGCGAGTTCGTACGAGTAAAATTCGCGCGAACCAACGATGGTCACGCATTCGCATTCTATTAGGACAATGCCTTGGTGGTCTTAAGCTATCTTTTTTCTTCCTTAGTTTGACAGTGACAGCCAAAATATAATGTGTGTGCCATATCTTACAAAACTGGGACCTAACTTTGTATCCTTTCTATTTTATTTATTTCTGCTTATTTACTTTATTACTTCGATATCATGTCACTTTTGTTATATAAAAGATTGGATGTATATCACAAATTGGTATAGAAGAAATTCGAGGAAAATAAGCAGAAAATTGCGTTGATAAGATCAAATATAACATGTACCATGTAAATATGTAGGAATGGTTCGTAGACAATACGATAGGCTTCGGCGCAAATTGGCATTTCAACTTTTGCCCTTTTTTTATTGCCAATGAGATACGTCGATGTCGTCAATGCAGCATACTGTATACCGTTTACTCTATTTGTTGAATACATTGGACCTAATAAGTCAATCTAGTTGTAGATCTACAAAAAATACAAAACCTGACGAGGTCTTTTCTTCAGATTATAAGTACTATGGGGTTCTTCAAAAGGGGCATTAAAAGACTTTCAAACAGGGTCGGCAACGCGCGAGGCGTACAGGCTACGGTGACCGTTTACCATCAGGCGGGCCGTAAGCTTGTTTGCCACCTTAGTGGTATAAAAAAAGATGTTTTAAATGCTATCTAGCCTATAAGTATTTCATTCCCCCACTCGACATAAAAGTACTAAACAATCGCCTGATTTAAAATTTAAATCGATGTGAAATAGACTTGAATCGATAAAACATACAACACTATGTTACAATGGGGTATGACAAACTAATTCTATCTAACACTGTCATTGAATTTCCGTGGAAATCTTGTGTAAAGTATATTGGAAATAGCGGAATGGTAGTTTGGTATCCGGGATAAAAACTATCCTGTGTGTAAAATCCAGGTACTAAACTATCTGTGTAATTTCAAGCAAATCTGTCCAGTAGTTTTTGCGTGAAAGAGTAACAAACATTCATACATCCTCACAAACTCTCACGTTTGTAATATTACGATGTAATAATGCTGCTATTCCCAAGTAATTGAGTTAACATTCACGCGATGAATCAACGTCGAAGTTGTCAAATGTAGCAATGAAAAATATTTTGTTTTTAACACGGACAAATCAAAAGTTGAAAAACTATATTTCACAACGAACTAATTCACGGCGGACGTTTAAAATGGCACTTTTTTTATTATTCCACACGAATGCCGCCGCAAAATACAATCAAAACGTTTTCATTTTGGCAACGCACCGGCGCGTACCGGTCCAAACCGGTTGAAACCGCCCGCGTCCGGTTCTGCCCGGATCTGAGTGGTATACGCGAACACCGCGTATTCGCTTAATTGAAAAAGTTAAATCGCCCATTTTCGCGAAATCGTTTTTTGTATGCTTTTTTTTCATGCATCGAATCTCAGAATGGAGTTTACGGGGTCACTGGGATATTGATGCATGTTATTGAAGTTTGGGGCTTAAAATAAAAGTCTATTTTATTGATGCGAAACCCGCGCAACATAGTTTTCGCTTTCCCATGGGAATTTTGGAATGTTTTATACATAAAAACTTACTCTTGAATCGCTCTTTCTATTAAAAATTGCAAAAGATCCGTTGCGTAGTTTTAAAGATCTAAGCACACATAGGGACAGACAGACAAGCGGACGGACTTCATTTACTATGTAGGTATGTAAAGATGAAAAAATATTCTTTTTTTTGGGTTAGGGGGCTACTCGGACCACTATTAAAATGGTAGTGGTAAACTCGACCCACATTTGTTAAGCGATGTGAGCCAATTTGAATAAGGGCCGAGTAGGCTTCAGAGAATTTGTTATGGGTGTAGGTATTACAAAGTAGTAGTACTACAAGAGAGAGACAAACAGACGAAATGAGAGAATTCGATAGCAACTGGAAAATAGAAGCAGCAGAGAATAGGGATAGTTGGATGAGAGGAAAAGCCTTTGCCCAGCAGTGGTATATAAATGTCTACAAAAAAAGTACTTACTTAAAATGAAATAATTAGTTACGTACGTTGCATTGTTAGTTACTGTTTATTTATTTTATCAACATGTTATGTTTCTTATCGTATTGTCAATTGAAAGAATAACATTTCGTATCGTCAATATGCGTATTGACAATACGCCAAGTAATTCATCGAATATTTGATCATTTTACACTGTGGTTATTTTTATTTGTTAATCCAATAAAGCCGTGTCCATAAAATCAGTCATAACCTCAACCCTCGAGTAGCCAGTGAAGACCCCGGCTAATTCCTAATCAACCACAGAGGCGAAAAGTTTACGATTATGTTATTGGTGTGTAGCCAGTGTGCCAAATAAACAAGTCATAAATTAACCTCCTGTGGTCTCGACGTAGGGTAATAAAACGTAGTAGGCTTCCAGTACAGTGTACACACGTTGATATCTTGATTGATGGTTTTATAAACATAGTTTTATTTTAAAACAAATAGCGTGCTCGAGCCCATCTTTATTTTAACCATTTGACTATTGATTTGATGCTATAGTTTAAACGTAAAGTCATGTATGATGTATAAGCGACAAACACGATAGTAACGCCATCTAGAATACTCAGCTGTTATGAAACAATCACATATTACAATGTAGAAATAATCTATATATTATTTTAAGTTCGTGATGTTGTACGAGGTTATTTCTGGATCTATTGAACCGATTTTGAAAATTCTTTTAATAATAGAAAACCACGTCATTTACGAGTATGCTGCTATAAACCCTAATTGGGCGAAGTTGCGGACAACAGCTAGTCAAATAAATATAAAGATAGATACGTAGACTTTTCGAGTTGTACAGCATACATGAAATAGGCCCTAACTAGACCCCCGATTTAAATGTTTTATGTATTTACGAATTTATCACCTAATGTCATGTTTTATTAACAATAATCATCCAACCTCACATTAGAACGTGAACCCTATCCAATGATCAGCCATAACATATTTTATACGCTATGAAAAAATAATAAACGTTTCATATTATACATTTAACTACAGGACAACTCGGCGATTACACTAACTGACTGTCATAATGTATGATTGCTTTATGGTGCTGTAAAGATACGTGGTCCACCCCTCAATTGTTTTAATAGTTCTATCCCTATTAGTATGACGTCATTGTAAAATGACGTTAAGCAACGATGGTTGCATCTAGTATTTGGATAGGATTATTTTTGTTAATGGCGACCTTAACTGTAACTCACTAGTATTTAGATAGGTTTGTCGTTGTCGTATTCATTTTACATGCGTAATGTCGTCATCAGGCTCCGATAGGGTTAAAAAATAGAAATATTAGGATGGAGGCCTATCAATACTAATATTCCATATCGATACTATCGAGTATCGATAGCTGTTTGATTATGTTTTTGATTTGATTTGGTGCAATACTATTGATAGTATCGATAAAAATAAAATATAAATGATAAAATGCAATATGTGTAAAAATAATAATAATGATAAATATTAATTTGTTTTTATGCTATTTTTCTATTCTTTTTGTTATTATTTTGTTCTTATTTTTATATTTTAGTTTAGTTAAAATTGTTGAAAATATTGTTAATATCACTCATACCTTGAAAAGGTGGTTTTACAATTTTATACAAGACGTAAATTTTACCACTTACTATGTGAACTTCATTGTAAACCATTTTACGTGAATAAATGAATATGAATATGGATAGTGTAGCTTTGCAATGTGACATGACTGGTAGGTACTATTTATACCTACTATTGTTTTAACCGTACTACCAAACTATTGATAGTCTATCGAGTTGTTATAGTTCTATATAGTTGTTGACTAAGTATGTATGTCTGTACATGTAGGCAATATACATCTTGAAGTCTCGATGTGTTGTTAGTCCCCCTTGAGATAAAAATCTCAGTCTCCGATTGTTCCGTCAAATCACCTATGCCTGCCCCCATAATACGAAATGCACCGAACCACCTCTGAATTTTGTATGTCCTAATAAAATCCAACGATTTTTATAAAGTATAAAATGAAGCCGCTTTCGCTGTCTGTTTGTTTAGATCTTAAAAGATATGAATATTCTGATTTTAATAATATTTAATTTCATCCTTATATAATTCTTATTAACGAAATAAATAATAACAATTTTCGGCTACTTGATGGAAGAATTAAGTCCTTTAATTCTATATATACTATTTAAGTGGGATTCCTTTTTTTGCTGGTTTTATAATGCGTTTTACTAACTGTTAAACCTGTATTTTTACCCAGCTATTTCAACTCTTAATAATAATTTTCTTGAGTCCAAACTAAGATCCATTATTCTGCAAGAACAACATAAATTATAGTTTAAACTTGAGCAAAACCTATCGAATCTTGACCGCGCTGGATGTTTTATTTAACTCGCGCACAGCCCTGATAAATGGACTGCACTGCGCGGAACCCGAGAATTGATATTTCACTTGTATTGACCTCCTCTGTAGGGTTGTCGATATTAAGTTTTAATAAAATTGCAGTGAAATTGAAATTTACCTGCTTTTAATTTTTATCCCGCCAACAATATTTCTGCCTTACCTGATGGTTGACTGATAGAGAATGCCTTTAGGCACTAAGTCCGCCAATTGTACTTTTCTTTGTGCAATAAAGAATAAATAAATAAATTTTTAATTTACCGTTTCAATTTGGTCTCGGACAGCTGTTAACTACGAATCACATGTATTATAAGAATAAAAGTTAAATCGTGAATGGTCTAATGATCGAAGCGTCCATAGGCGTGACCACTTACCATCAGGCGAGCCGAAAGCTTGTTTGCCACTTTAGTAGTATGAAAAATGATCCCGAGTTTTGACGAAGCGTGAAAAATTTGGGTCGACAAGGTGAAACTGATCGGTGACTGCGCTCCCTGTCCGCGATGCCGATGATTCTCACTTCTGGACTCCACAGTTCAACATCGGGCGAAGTGGAGTCAACTTGTTTTGATAAAAAAAAATGATAGTGCAATTAAATATTAATCATTTTATTACTTACGTCTTTGAATTTAAGAGCTCTATCAAACGAATATGGGCCTTAATACTTAGAAATAAGGTCCACCTACTAGCTGGCCATATAAGGCATTGTCGTTTATTCAAGCAACCTGACCATATATGGGCATTTTTAAAACGAATGACACCTATTGGATTACAATCTAAGTTAGAAAAGTTAATATTTGAACGTTTTAATTATAAAATTACGTGTGAATATAATTCACAACGTAACACGTTCTTGGCGGTGTAACAGCCTCCATTTTCCTCTCTCCTGTGCCATCTCCTTCACCTCTCTATAAGACGCCTGTCCTTTCCTTCACTTGATCCATGTACGCCCTTCTCGGCCTTCCCCTTCCTCTTCTTCCCTCTATCTGTCCTTCTAAGATGTTTCTGATAAACTCGTCGTGTCTTATAAGATGTCCCACTAGTATACCTCTTCTAATTTCTATTTTATATTATTCTAAGTTATTACTAACAGAATGTTTTATTAATGAAGAATATAGATTACTATAACTGTGTGTCCTTGATTGACAATGCTCTGTCTCATTTCTTAAACAATAGACAAAGAACCGTTACTCATACTCGTATGTGACTCAAGACATGGGACCTGTCCATTGTAATTATTTTTAGTTATTTAACGACCTTCGTGGGTAGATAAGTGAGAATGACTCCTTGTGTGTGTATTATTGAGAATACCTATTACATTCAAAGTATTTATTAATATTGTGGAAGTCATGTTTAAAATTAAAATTGAAGAAAGAGAGGACATCTACCAAAGATCGTAGCCAAATAGCATTGATCTCTGATTACCATCATACCATCATCACCGTATCCAAGTTTGCCACCTAAGTGGTATAAAAAAATGTTTGGAACACATTCCTTGCCACCACAAAGTCAAATATTTTTATTCAAATAAGCATATTACAAGCACTTTCGAATCGTCATATTTTTTTCTTACCACCAGTTCAGACGGCAGATTGACAAAGCAATAAAGCTTATTGACGTCCCGGGGAAGAAACTACAGCTGTCTTGGAACTCACAATGAATTTAGCGACTGCTTGAGAGACAGCAATTTGAAACAAAAGGCGTTATAGCCCAGAGAGATGGCAAATCAAGTGAAGCTCGATTGTCGATTATGTCCAGCAGTGGACTTGAGGCTGAGATGATGATGTTGATATTTAGACTAGTTTTAGAGTTGACAGCACGCCCGCTGACCGTTGGCGCTGACAGTTAAAAAAGGAATGAACTTCTAGAAAGCGTTTTTGAATTACGCGTAGTTGTCAGCGCGGACGGTTCAATACATTTTGCTGTGAGTCAGCGCACCACGACGACACAGCGTGCGGTCAGCGCAACTCTATATTATTTTATTTCTATTTTCTTTAAGTGACAACCCTAAACAAATACACTGTAGGAATATATTCAACAACATAGATTTTTTATCCGATTACACACCGCTCCACTCCACATCGCCGGCGCTTTGTGTTTTCCCACTGACCTGGTTAAAATCGATTTTAACCATTTAGTTTAAATCAAGGTCAATTTTAACCCTGCTCTGATACTTTGTTATCATATTGCGTGGATTTCACACATTACCAACATCACGCTGGTCATTACCAGTAAGGTGGTAAACAGAGCCAAAAAAATCTGCAAGGTAAATTAAAAGTCTCTGAATAAACGGTAAATATAAATAACAGATGTTTGGTTTATAATATTTTACAATGATCCATTGCAATTGCAGGCCACTGTATTACGTATTGTACTGCACAAAAGTGTATTCGGATCGCGAACTAAGTTTTAATCATCGAATTCCCTTTATCCTAAATCGAGTTGCTTATTCAATATGCGGCGATTATCGGAAAATTCTTTCGATAGAACCGTCCGGCCTTTCAGTACCTCGGCTTTATGAAAAAGTAAATTTAAATATTAAGTAAGTAATGAAAGGAACAAATAAACGAACCTTCACGAATACTATTCAGAGTCCTTTGGAGACGCGAGAGTTTTAACGAGAGCCATTCAACTGCTTTCCGAACTCTAATAAAAAGATTATAAAAAAGAATTAACAAAGTTCCTTTAGGGGGTATTCGATGGTCACATTTTAATTGTATGCTAAGACCTACTTATTATTCCATAACAGTGGTCCCCTGGAAGACCCTCTTTGGTGAAAAATCAACCGGGAAAGTGCTTACATCGTCTAAACAAACGTCATTTGAATAATGGGAAAAAACCTCGAGTTTATTCTGCCAATGAATACCTTTCTGTAACAGATTGTGTGTGCGGGACGTATGAAAAATTTGCGTATTTTTTTTTTACCATTCTATTCAGTGTGTGTTTGATACTTTTTAGAGTACCGTAAAGGAAAAATCGAACCACTACACTTTGAGCAGTTTACATTACGAAAATAATACTTTATACGGGAAAAGAACACCACACATTGCCACCGTTGTGTCTTCTGTATAGCCAGGATCAACAACGGCGACCTCAGAATGACAATAAGCAAATATGCTCCATCACATAAATATTTGCTCCGAGCGGGGATCGATCCTCTGGTGTCAATACAGCACCGGGCTATCATTTAATAACACTATTCAGGGCATTTTACCTTTTTGTACCTGTAGTCTGTGGACTGAGTACACTCAAAAGGCGATCGGAACCCTGCGCGTCCAATACAATAACGGGTTCAGGGCGCTGATGGGGCTGCCTCGGTACTGTAGTGTATCTGCAATGTTTGCGGATGCTCACATAGTATGGCTTTCAAGCGATCATTCGTAAGCGAGTAGCCTCCACGTGACGCCGGCTACGAGGCAGCCCTAATTGCCTGCTGGCTGAGATAGGGAGTCGCTATTGCTGCCCTATACAATCAAGTCCATGTTGGCTCAAGACCGGGCTGGTCTTGGTCCATGGTTAACATTAAATAAAATAATGTATAAATAAAATAATAAATTGTACTAACATAGGTTTTAAGCATATGCTAATTCAACATAATCATAATAATTCCCGATTATCAATCGATAAGTAACGTCGCGTGTGTTAAAAGTAACTTTTGTGATTATTAGTCATTCGGTACCTGAATTAGGTAATTGGTTTGACGGTACGTTTAGTTAACTGTAATTGCTTTAAGCTATTTATAATTTTATTGGTTGTTTAATATGATTTTGTAATGAAAATAAAATTATGTATCAGAAAAAATCAGAAGTTAGGGATAGTTTTGGAATGTGCTTGAAATGGTATTGGGGTTTGTTAGGAATGGTTTTGGGGCGAATTAAGAATGGTTTTGGAGTGTATTAACAATAATATTCGGATTTTATCTGTTAAAGTCATCAGCAACGCAATGACAACGCAAAAACTATCCCTAACTTCTGATTATACATATTATGTATAATCAGAAGTTAGGGATAGTTTTGGAATGTGCTTGAAATGGTATTGGGGTTTGTTAGGAATGTTTTGGGGCGAATTAAGAATGGTTTTGGAGTGTATTAACAATAATATTCGGATTTTATCTGTTAAAGTCATCAGCAACACAATGACAACGATATGACTATAGTCATTGCGTTGGTGACAGGTGATTGTCACTTAATGAAAGACCTTACGTCGCAGTAACTTGTTTATGTGCTACCCTTACAATATTCTATCTCACATAGTAATACAGATCGACAGAGACACCACAATTTGAATTTCAATTAGCACAAATTAGATGACATCTATCTCCCTAAGGACGTGTAAAAACAAGTTGAGATTGAACAAGGAATCAAGCAGTTACTTGTATCGAGCGTATCGAGACGAAATTAAAAGAGACGGGCCGCAATTTATATTGTTCTGCTAGAGTCTTTATCTATTAACGCTTTCCTCTTTCTGCAAAAACTATTTGTTATTGTTCGCCCTAACCCCCCTAACTTGTTTATAAGTGTTGAGACACATTAGATGACGACGAGACATCCGTCCGCGACGCGACGCGACGAACAAGCGAACGTTACGATTCACTCGGAATTGTCGATGCGTCAATTCGCCCACATTTGCCGAACATTTGCCGACCTAAGGATTGACAATTGCACAATTGCACAATTACAATTGATCAATTGTTGTGTCAATCGCGATTGTCAATGGGCTTCAATTAAAATTTCCATCAATCACGTAGTTGCGATTGATAATGGCTTCAATTGCCTCTGTATACGATCATTTGATCGAATTTGGTCCGGGCACGCCACGGTCACTGTCCGGTAACCCACCATATTCCATTTTTCATTAAATACATTGAGCTCTTGTCAGTGCTCCTCACCAAATTCGATCTTACTTTAGAGTTACAAGTGCTGATAGACGATCGAATTTGGTCCGGCCGGTCAAACGGTCCGGTCACTGACTGTAGAGAAACATGCCACAACCGACCAAATCAGCAATAATAACAATGTGACTACATGATCATATACGCATTTCGTCACATCCAAATATTATAATACTTTATCCATATAATATAATAATTTAGAAAAAGGTTCTTAACTAATTAACCTAATTGTATTTGTATGTGACGTGTATGATGTGTAATATAAACATTTGGATGTGACGAAATGCGTATATGTCATTGGGCGTGTGATTCAAAAATTCATGTTTATATTTTTCGAAACAATTTTTGCCAATTTTCATTAGCAACCCAGTCATTTATGTCGCAACCTTAACTAGAGAATTAACGGTTACCTCCCCACTAGTTATTTCAGGAACGTTTGTTTTGTTCCATTGTAAGAGTGGATGGGTTATTGTCTCTGATTTCTTGTTTCCCGTTACTCTTCAATGGTACCCAACAACGTTTAGATTATGCCATTAAATAAAAAATAAGGATAATTTTCATGTATACTTTTCATCAGTATTAATTATTATTAGGATGTCCCACTGCAGGGCAAAGGACCATTTTTCTAGTAATCCCGGTCTATTGCCTTTTGAGCTTAATAATTTAAAAAAAGGTAAAAAAGGAATAGAGGAGCTAACTACTACGAATGTATACTCTAGCCAGTATTTGGATGGGTTCCGTTATCTCTCGAGCTACCGTGTCGATCGATGGCATTCGGAAGCCAAGTCGGTGGCCTACAAGCGGCTTCAAAACACTGACTGCCAATCCGCATTGGAGCAGCGTGGCAAAGTATTATCCTTCGATTGAAGTGACACCGGTATCCCTTCAGTGGGATGATTATATGGGTTGATGATATGCTCTATCTCATTCATACAAAATATGTAATGAACGAGACAATGAATTGGTTTAAAACTAGATTTTAATTGTTTTTGTTCCTAGAATAGATTCACATAATGGATGCTAAAAGGCAATTTGCACATTTTTAACTCTCAAATAAACACAAAGTGCTTTTTTATTTTATGTAAAAGAAATACAATATAACCTTTATTGTAAAAGCACTCACGACATTAATTATGTACTGCAGAATATCAGGTAGCAATATCTCGTAGAGGTGAATAAACGTCAAAAGCTTGCATTAAGCTTCTACATAACACGACGCTGCAAATTGAGCTTAATAATTTTAGCTTAAAAGCTCCTGCAACTATCGCTTTCGTGTGAAAGGCTTAGGAAGTTCCGCTCCATCGCTTTTTAAGCTAATTTTTGGAAAAAGGATTGAATTTTGACCGGGTACGTATTTTAATCCTTTCAGTTTTGTCGATATTTATTCTACTGTTTTCGTTTTGGTTAAGGCTCGTTTGTAGTTTTTTTTATGTTTTAAGACAACAAACAGACCAGCTGGCTATTTGATGGAAAGTGGTTATCGGCCTCTTTGTATCACTTCAGCACACACTAAGTTTCTACTGCTTTTGTTACTGTCAACTTTTTGTTGATGTGTGTCTTGGAGATATGAATAAATGATTTTGTCTATCTATCTAGTAATAAACAAATAAAAAATCTTGGATAATCCATGTTAGAAACTATCCGTATATCTAGTTAATTTTTAGGTTGACAAGGTAGCAAACAATACAGGTCAAAAAACGGGAGAGGTTGGAGTTGCATTGTGACAGACATCATTGATAACATTGCATGCAAAGTTTCACATTTCAAAAATTATAATATTTTTTTCGAAATCCCTTTCTGACCCTCGATAATCACAAAACGCTTTTATGAGATCACGTTTTTTATAGATAAATCCATATTTTTTTTGCATCGAGTGTCATATCGCATTCTTGGGGTAGCGGAAGTGATAAAAAAAAACAGACAAGAACGTTTATTTCTTTGAATATGGTTCCGTGTAATAAAAATTAACATTATTGTTTTTTTTTTTTAAATGCATTTATTAGTAGGTAGATGTTGAAAGAATGAAAAAAAATTTGGTAATTACATTTAAAATTATACACAATTTTATTTACACATAGACCAGCATGTGTTATGGGCCTGTCCTCGACGCTGGTCTGATTTCTCCCTGTCTTGGTGATTCAGTTACTCTTAACCTGCTTTTATTTAAATGTTTAGTAATAATAATGTGTGTTAAGAAAGAAAAATATGCTTGTGTCAGAAAGTTTTTTTATTTTTTATTTATTTACTAGAGACAAGCAGTTATAACATTTTTTACACTAAGCTATAAACACGGACCTTTAGTCTCCTTAGGTTAACACGCCAGTTCATCACTCGAGAGGTCCCGGGTTCGAATCCCGGTCGGGTCATGATGAAAAACGAACTTTTTCTGATTGGCTTCGGGTCTTGGATGTTTATCTATAAATGTATTTGTTATAAAATATAGTATCGTTGAATTAGTATCCCATAACACTAGTTTCGAACTTACTTTGAGGCTAGCTCAATCTGTGTGATTTGTATATATATTTATTTTTATTTATATTTATATCTGGACGTCTCGTTTGAAAACCGTCGCTTTCACTTCGAATCCGTGCTTATTATAAAAAATACACTGCCAATCAAAGAATTCGGTGCTTTGAGAGCGTGGTTCTTTGACGTTTAACTTACTGACATGGTTCACATACAATTTATAGCGAACAGCATTTCTAATGAGGAGTAAAACATCCAGATCCCAGTTCTGTGGTTCCAGAAATTTCACTACCGATCCCTAAAAATCTTATCGTAAGGGTTGTTTGGGTCTTTTACCTGAACTGTATGCTTTGATAAACCGTTTGTTGGTATAGACAGTGACTCAAACGCTGATAAAGTAAACGGAGATAACTAAAATATTCGATCTTTAAAAAAAAACATGATGTGACAATTTTTTCTTTATTTTTTTTAATTCAGTCGTATTTTCATGTATGTGGCATGAAAATGATAAAATAATCTAAATAAGTATATAAAATACTTCGTCCTGACTGACTGAGGGAGGATCAACGCACAGCCCAAACCGCTGATCGTAGAGACCTGGGGCCCGATTCTACTAACACAAATGCACCAATGGACTCTCAATGGTGTCTCAATCGTGTATAGACATGTGTTATGGACTTAAAGAATAAGTTGTTATTGTTTAAGTCCATAACAAATGTCAAAAACTATTCCACTGATACACTATCGGCATTCTTTTGAGACACGATTGAGACACCATTGAAAGTCCATTGGTGCATTTGTGTTAGTAGAATCGGGCCCCTGGAACTTGGAGGGTGTATTCTTTGTATGACGTAGGCATCTGATAAGAAAGGATATTCCGAAATTCCCAAGGGAAAGCAGGATAAACGCAAACGAAGTTGCGCGGTTTCACTAGTCATTTTTATAAAAAACAGGATATTTTAAGAAAGGTTTTTCATAAGATTTAAAACAGTGTAACAGTGGTTTCTTGCCAAATCTTCTTGTCAATATTGTTTTTAATCTCGGTTTTGAACAAATGTTTTAAATCGTGTAGGGCAGCCTCTGTTTTGACTGAAAGTTCTGTTTCTGTATATAAAAAGATCTTTACAAACAAACACAATATAATACTGTAGTCTATTCTTTCAGAAATCCTACCCTCCGGAACAACAGTAATCTAAAGAAAAAATCTTGTATAGTCTATAGAATTCTATTGAGTGAATTTATAGTAATCTTATTCTATAGAAAAAGGCAACATCGCCAATTCGAGCCCCACACACAGAAGGCAGTATTTACAATTATAATTAGTCATTAGACTACATTTAGAACGCTAAATCGTTGTTACGAATTATTTTATGTTACTATCCTATTTTGTTATGCAATCACATATAAACAGTACCAATTATTATAAACTAACTTTTCCCCGCGGCTTCGCTCGCGTTTAATTTTATGATGACAACAAAACAACCCATAGCGCGACTTGTGGCGCCATCTGTTGGCCTGCAAATGCGAATTGCAGCGCCATCTATTTTAATAAAAACATTTTCCCATTGGAATGACATACTTCCACGGGATAAAAAGTAGCCTGTGTTGGGCTCTGTACCCCTGACAATATAATTATGTACAATTTTCATAATGATCGGCTGATTAGTCAAGCCGTGAAGGAATAACAAATAAACAAACTCACTTTCTTATTTATAATATTAGTTAGGATTATTTTTTTCGTGGTGTAGGACTACGAAAAAACAATTTTTTGTCCTATTAGTAGTACCACAAGGGAGATTGTTTCTCTTGGTTCTACTATTTAGAAAACAAAAAGTAAACCTCTTCTCTAGCTTTTATGATTAAAAAATAATATCTTGCAATGGTTTTAGGATGGATTAGGTCATTATTAATGTCTCTAGTGCTGAAGGTAGGATAAGGCCTACTACTACTACTAATTCTAAATCTGACTTAAGACGTAAACAAGTTATGTTCTGTTTTTGTTCAGTCAAACTTAAAAAAAACAAACAGACTTCTAAAACCGATATAAGACGCAAGCGGAATCAGTCCCCCGAATCGGCCACTAAATCACAGTCGACTGATGTATAATTCAGAAGGCTGAAATCGAAACACATAGGTAATATACCCAAGCACACTTAAACCTTGTCAGTTTCAAAATAAGTATGTTAGGTAAGTAAAATTTTGTTTTTAACTTTTGTCATATTCGATATCAATAATACTTGTTAGTTAAGACAGTTAAAAAATACTTACTCTTGTCAATAAGCTCCAGATTATAATCAAATACAATTGACAGATTTTAAATTTATATGATTTTTACATTTTTTTCTCAGTTTTTTTATAACAAATATCCGCCGGTAACCTTTAAAAAAAATTACGTCTTTTACTGTCCAATTTTTTTTTTATTATCCATACAGAAAGTGAACTATCATATTTTAATATTTCTTAATAATAATAATTTACCTATTTTTATACTAACAAAACAAAAATTAAAACTATAAATAAAATGATATGAGATGACACTCTCGATTATATTTAAACCCGTTTATTTATTTTTTTTACGAAATATTCTTCACAGAAACTGTGAAAGCATCTGAATGCTTTCACAGTTTCTGTGAAGAATATTTCGTAAAAAAAATAAATAAACGGGTTTAAATATAATCGGATACAAATCAATATTATAAAATTAATAATAAATGCGTGTAAAAGTAATTTCATCCGGGCAAGTACACAATATTTGGCCGAAAAGTCGTAGGAGATACGAAATAACCATGCGCGGTGACCAATTTTACGGTCTGCTGCAGCCGACTGGGCGATTCAATTTCGGACAAATTTTATTCGCCGACGACGTCCACGATTTCTATTGGTACCGAGGCCGCATATATTCGTGGTCACTCCTTTGAATGAAGAAAATAATGTTTTTAGGTTGAATTGCCATAATTCGGAGTCAAAGGTTGGGATTTGTGTAATAGAAAATGTTATTGCTAACGTATAATTTTTTGTATATTCCATTCGATCACGTGGAAAATTGTTAGTTTTTTCTGATTTATTTTCTCGTCAGCAATCGTTTTTATTTTAATAATACTAATGCTATTGATGTAGAAAAATCATATGTTGACAATTTAACACTATTTCATATTTCTATAATGCAAAAAATAATATCTTAAAAATACGAAGAAATGAGAGCGTCTGGATGTTTCAACAACTGAAGTTCATGGGCATCTTCACGTAAATATTATTTTAGGGGATAGTCGAGCCACCCCCATTTATAAAACGCTCTATCCTGAATGACTGATAGATCAACATATAGCCTAACCCACTGATCATAAAGACCTAAAACTTGTAGGGTGTGTTCTATGTATGGCGTAGCGTAGGCAACCGATATGAAATTATTTTTTGAATTCCTACGGTAAAACGAGCAAACGAAGTTGCACGCATTTCGCTAGTATACCTACCAGTAAAACTACACAATACTCGTAAGTTCTAATAAATATTATAAAATCACGTGATTTATAATCAAATACGGAACATAAACAGATTACATTTTATAATTAAAACGATAAATAATGTTATTCTAAACCATCAATTTTGATAAAGGGCCCTTTCCTCTCAACACTCGAGCTTCAGAAATCATTAATAAGTATCTAAGTTCCATTAAAAAGCCCTATTACATTGACAAAAGAAGGGAGCTCTGAAAGAAGACATCCAAATGCATGTATTAATGTTAGGGGACGCGTCGTATCAATCAATTGTAGAAAAATATAGAAATCTTAAGTGTACGGTTGAATTGTGTTATTTCTTCATGTTATTTATAACTTCTTTTAATGTCTAAGATTATACTTTATCTCCATCGCATAAGGTTGTGTTTGTTCACTGTTTACTTTATAGGGGAAATTAAAATATTTGGTACAATACTAAATAGTTTTTATAAAAAGTTCTAGGATGATTTCTTTTACGTGTTTTACGTTATGTATGCTGTGAATAGGCATCGATAAGTGGCAAGTCTTCGTATCGTTTGTGACGAAGCTTTTCTCGCTAGTTCGTGGTGTGAAAAAAGGTCATTACTTAAAAGAGCAAGTAATAAGTTTTTTACCATTTCTTAGTCCAAATCTGCCGTCTGAACTGGTATAATAGAATATGAAATGACGATACGAAAGATTGTAATATTTGTATTTGTACTGTTGGACACTCTGAAATATAGTTAGCATTCTACCACAATATTCGGTGAGCAAGTAACCGCAGTGAAAATCATGGATATTTTGTAATGATATTAAATTTTATTGGTTCTGGAAATTTGATTGTACACTGTACACCACACCACACAAACAAAATTACTTTAAAGTTTAAAACAATCTAGGTGCGTCATTTATTTTTACGATTAATGATATTGCATACTACAAAATTGTTTTAAACCACCTAGGGTGGTGTTTTGTAAGCACAATGTTTAAAAGAAGTTTAGATAGGTTGTATAATTCAAGAATGGTGGACTTACAAAATGTTGTTTAAAGCCTTACCTCTTTGTTTTTTATTCTAATAATTTTGTTCTTATTTCACATTTAGTTTTCGCGTTTTTGCCTCTGAGCAGTAATAGCGTATTGGTTAAATAACAAACATTTTAACTGACGGTTCTCTTACTCAAATCGCGTGGACTTCTAACCTACTACTACGTATGATATACACTATCGGTTTTTTTGACATCTCACTTCCAGGGCTTAACTTTTGCACCAAACTGACCACCACACCTTTTCCAAAAGACAGTGTGCGTCGTTTAACGTCAAAGCGATGACGGGCATCTACAGAAGACCATTCCTGTGGAGGCAGACAACGCCACGGCTTATGTGAGCCTATTTTGTTGTCTATTACATTTTTTAACGTTATATTTTTGATGTGAAAACTTCGGCGCTTGGCACTTTTTTTAGATGGGTAAAAAATGTTAAACTCGCGTCAGATCCGTAGCCTGATCGAAAAAGCAAAAGTTTCCCTAATCATTCCAAAATATTTAAAAATGCACAACGTTGATGTTTAAGTTTTCACTTCTGCCGGCACTCCCGGAGCCCCGTCCTTTTTTTAAAACTTTTTGCACGTGAAAAGAAAATGGTGTATTTATTGTCTTACTTGTTAGTTTCATAATGTAACCAATCTAGTTAAATAATATCATTTACACATTTTTTTCTATGATACTTACAGTTTACACCCCGATCGAAATGCAATAATTTTGACCCCCCATCCCCATACTATTAATCAAATGTCGTGAGCTATTAAATGGGGTGCTGAAAGACGCACTAGTCAATAGTACTTTGAACTACACTGACGACAGTTGTAACGTATATCGCGTATGGATATTATACCCGCTTGATCAATATTTTTTTTCTATATCCATCGTAATTTGGGGTTCTTTTGATAGTCCATTGGGTCAGTTGGTAGTGACTTTAGGTATCATAGGGCGAGGTTGGATTCATGCAAGGGGCAAATATTTGCTGAACAGAGTCTGATGTGTTTTTATGCATTTAATTTACTAGTGAAACCCGCGCAACTTCGTTAGCGTGTATTTATTTATGCGCAACGTCATCTATATCAGACTTTTAATCAAATCCTACGGGAATCGCATACTTTTCGGGATAAAAAGTACCCTATGTGTTTATCCAAGGTATCAGCTACATAATTGGCCCTGCCATTTGAGCGTGAAGAAGTCACAAACATACAAACTTTCGCCTTTATAATATTAGTGGAATATATCATTTTGCAATCTATAATACTGTCTCTCACGCACGTAGTTGCTAAGAAGCGGCCTTTCAATACTTCCATCTTCTTTCCAAGTCATTTCGTTATTTCCAAGACGGTTGTAGTTTCTCCCCCGGGACGTCAATAAGCTTCATTACTTGTCAATCTAAGGTCACCGTTGTTTATTCTTATTTACAGGAGACCCGACAGTGGGAATGTGTTGTGGGCTTGTCTTTATATATATAGATAGATAGAAGAGATAGAATATACTTTATTTGCAATTCACAACAGTAGGACACAGTATACATAAACACAATATACACACTAGTGAAATCGCAACAAGGCGGCCTTATTGCTAAAAAGCAATCTTTTCAAGGCAACCTTAGGGTAACGAAATATTTTATGGATTGGGCAGGGCTAGTAAAATAAGTACTCATGAATAAGAAATAACATATGACACAATAACGAATATCATAATAACAATAAATATACATATAAAATAGTATAATATATAGGTATATATATTACATATCGTCGCTGCGCCTGACAAGTTCCACATGTGATTTTTGCAAGGTTTTGGAAAACAACAAAAAACGTTTTATTTTAAAAATTGTTCATTATATGAAACAACCAATGTTATAGAAAAATAAACATGTATTAAAAGTATGCCTATACCACAATTTGGTATTGTTATATCAAATACTTAATGAGATATAATTTTTTTTAATCAAAAAGTGCACATAACTGTTTTGGCACCGTTCAAAAAAATTATGCATGTGCGTTATTATTGCACATATAGGATTTTGTTATTTCCGATTATATCAATTATCGGATAACATTATGTGAATCTTTAGTGTTTTATAGTACTGGCTAAATGCAATAACAATTATTAAGACTATAAGTAATATAATTAAACACAGCCACATTTAGTAGTCATCGTCATCATCATCATCTCAGCCACAAAAAGTCCACTGCTGGATATAGGTCTCCCTCAAACGTCTCCAGTGCGACCTGCTGGCAGCGGCTTCCTGCGACTTTCCGCAGGTCGTCTAACCACCTTGTAGGCGGGCGTCCTACGCTGCGCTTTCCGGTATGTGGTCGCTACTCCAGAACCTTCTTGCCCCAATGGCCATCGATTCTGCGCGCTATGTGCCCTGCCCTCTGCCACTTTAGCTTGCTGATACGTTTGGCTGTGTCGATTATTTTGGTTCTGCTACGGATCTCCTCATTTCTGATTCGATCTCGTAGAGAAACCCCTATGCTCGGGGTTTCTCTACGAGATCGATGTCTCTTCATAGCTCGCTGAGTGACCGTGAGCCTTCTTATGAGGCCCATAGTGAGCGACCACGTCTCAGATCCATAGGTCATCAAGCACTGAGGAATTTTGGACGAGAAGATATGCCGTAATTTCTCAAATGCTGCCCAGCCGAATCGGATTCGTCGATTGACCTCTTTCTCGAAGTTGAACCTACCTAATTGGATGGTTTGTCCAAGGTATACGTACTCGTCAACAACTTCGAGGATCGAGCTCCCTACTGAGACCGGGGCAGGTGTGATATGGGACATTCGACATGATTTTCGTCTTGTTCATGTTCATTTTTAGACTCTCAGAAAACTCGGTTCAGGTCTTCGAGCATGCTGCTCAGGTCCTCCAGCGACTCCGCCATGACCACGATGTCGTCGGCAAATCGAAGGTGAGTTAGACTCGCCGTTGACGTTGATGCCGAATCGTTTCCAGTCTAGAAGCTTGAAGGCATCTTCCAGAGTCTTCATGAACAGTTTCTGAGATATGACATCTCCCTGTCTCACGTCTCCGTGCAATGAGATTGCCTTCGTGTTAAGTTCCTGTACTCGGACTGACATGGTGTCGTTTTTGTATAAGCACGTCAACGCTTCGATATATCTGTAGTCTATGTGGCACCGTTGGAGAGACTGTAGCACGACCCATGTTTCGAACGAATCGAAGGCTTTCTCATAGTGCACAAACGCAAAGCATAATGGCAGATTGTACTCTTTGGTTTTCTGTAGAATCTGCCGCAACGTATGAATGTGGTCTATGGTACTGTAGCCTTTTCGGAATCTGGCTTGCTCGGGAGGCTGAAAGTCATCGAACTCGCGATCGAGACGATTCGCGAGGACCCTCGAGAACAGCTTGTAGACGTGGCTCAGAAGCAAGATAGGTCTATAGTTTCTTTAGGAGGGGTTTATCTCCCTTTTTAAAGATCAGAACCACCACGCTTCTGTTCCACGCCTCAGGCGTTTTGCCCTCAAATAACACGGAATTAAACAGCTTCTGCAGTACTTTAAGCACCGGTGTACCACCCGCTGTCAAAAGCTCTGCTGTGATTCCGTCCTCGCCCGGCGCCTTGTTGTTCTTAAGCTGTTTAAGAGCCATCCTAATCTCGTACAAGCTGATGTCCGGGATGTCTTCGTTGTAATGTCGGGGTAGCGTGGCTCTTGGGTTCCTCGCAGTTCTGCTGCTAACGGGTTTGGTGGCTGAGACATAAAGCTGCCCGTAGAACCTCTCGACTTTCCTCAACACCTCTGCCGTCGTTGACGCCACGCTACCATCCTTTTAGACATAGACATGTCTCTTACGAACACTTTCGAGCTTTTATTGCGCTCTATCGACTCCTCGATGCTTTTAGCATTGAAGGAGCGAATATCGTGTTGCAAGGACTTTGTTACGATCTGCCGGTACACTTCAGCGTCTTCGGAGGTACGCAGCGCCATAAATCGGCGTTGGTTCATTAGGTCGAGGGTTTAAGTTGGGAGCTGATGTGCCGAGTGTGACGTAGAAGAAGCCATGTCGCCTCAAAAAAGTAGCGTATAGTTAGGTAATATTTTATAGGTCTAGGTTATTATAAATCATAACATTTTAAATTACACAAGATCGTTTAAATTTTTTTTCTATGTTAAGTCGATAATTTAAATTTAAAAGTATAAATTACCACGTTAAAAATTATGAATGTATCAAACACAATAACAATACGAACCATTAATAATGTACCTACTTACCGAAATTTATGTATTTCCCTATTTAAACATTTCTTAATAATTTGTTTACATCACATACTGCGCGTTCACCAGCGGCGACGTCACAAACACGAAACCCTTATGTGCATATCTACTGCACATGCCGATTTTTTCAAACGGTCGCAGCACATGCAGGATTTATTAAACTAGTTTCTAGTTGGAATTTTACAAAAGTGATTTTACAGACACATAAAACTCGGGCCATAGATTAATTTGACGTAAAAAACGAAAAATCAAAAAAATGCACATATGGAACTTGGCAGGCGCAGCGACGATATTATACATAAATATAATATATACATAAATATACATAATAATATACGAACATGAGAAACATGTACTATTTATAGTCAAAGGGCCAGGAAATGACATTTCACTTGCTTTTTGAATATGTCAATGGATTACATATCCGTTGTCTGTAAAAACACCCAGACTCGAGACAAACACAAAATAATGGTATCACATAAAATATTTGCGTCGGGCCTGATTCGAACCCGGCACCTCCTACCAAAAATCACTACCAAAGCGCCAACTGTGTAGGAAGAGTTGAATTTACAATATAAAAGTTAGGTAACATTTATAAGGATGCGAACCCACACAAATCAAAGCGAGTCCTTAATATGAATTACGTAAGTATCGGACAGTCGGTAGCATCCGTCAGAGGATTACCTATTGCGTAAATCGTCCCATTTTATCATTAGACGAACGTTAGTAGACCTTAAGCCTTTTAAAATACAGTTTAAATTACAATTGCCATGTTTCCTCTCGTGTGTAGCATTAGGGATTTTATCATTATGGAAGTACTTTAATTTGGATCTAGGTTCTGCCTGCGGCTTCGCCTGCGTAAGCGAAAATATAGACGACCTCCGTGGCGTAATGGTTACCACGCCAGACCGCCACCCAGGAGCTCCCGGGTTCGATCCCCGGTCGGGTCATGATGAAAAACGAACTTTTTCTGATTGGCCTCGGGTATTGGATGTTTATCTATTTAAGTATTTGTTATAAAATATAATATCGTTGAGTTAGTATCCCATAACACAAGTTTCGAACTTACTTTGGGGCTAGCTCAATCTGTATGAATTGTTCCTATATATTTATTTATTTATAGCCTACTAGTGAAACCCGCGCAACTTCGTTTGCGTGTATTTATTTATGCACAGTAGCGCCATCTATATCAGACTTTTGATGAAATCCTACGGGAATTTCTTTTCGGGATATTAGCTACCTCAAACATCATAAATATTGGCCCACAAATATTGGCAAAGAGTATGAAGAAGTGACAAACATACACACAACTTTCGCCTTTATAATATTAGTGGGATTAGGGATTAGCCCCCTTAATAAGCATAGTTTAACGAGTTTATAGTTAAACACTGTTGTCACTGTCTTTCTTGATGAGAATTAAATGAAGTGTGAAAGGGACAAAACATTCCATAACTATACGCATATTACACATCGTATAATAAAGGGGTGAGTCTTTACAGACACTTTCTCGTCAAAGATTACATTAAAGTAATCAATTTGTGCAATCAATCTACTCTATAAATCACTAACATTTCGGAAAGAAAAGCAAAATGACAATTGGTAAAAGAATTGGCGAATGAAAAGGCTATTCACCTTATCATGATGGTAAACTCAGATTCGGTAGTAGAGTAATTTCAAAATAAATCTCGGAAAGTAGAAATATAATTTTAAATTTTAATTACAACTGTGGCGTTACCAAAAAGGTTCATTGTTAAGATTTTCCGTATTTAATAATAATAATACGGCCTTAATCCGGGCAGCCCTAAGGTCATAACTCGTAGGAACACCGTCAGAAGGGTTACAACAAATAATAATATGACGCAGCACAGTCAATTGTTTTAAATCTAACTTCACTACTGGTTTGTAGAGGTACCGACCTCTACGGGTCTATTCTCGTCGTAAAAAGCATCAAATCTCATGTCAATCTCAAGCGGCTATCTTACACATAACGGTGGTAGTATATAACGTAGTTTATTTTCTTCATACATATATACAAATTGTAAATGACAAGAAAAAGTGCCTGTGAAGGTCTAATTTCTGAAATAAACGATTTCATTTCATTTCATTTCATATAAATTAGAATTGAGCGAGATAATGCGCAAATTTGAGATGAGATTGAAACTGTTTTTGTAATGAGAATAGAGAAGTTAGTTTTACTTCTGGATGACGTCTCGCTGTGTGTCGTACAGTCAGGTGCACGTCGTGCACACACTTGCGGTGCAATTTTGGCTCCTCAAAGTCCAATATGTAAAGGTCGACCTGCTCTTGACTGTACTCTAAACAAAGGCGAATCAAGCAACGACGACCCCTGCCAGTGTTTGGATGGGTTTCGTTATCTCGAGCTTCGCAGTAGGATGAATATGGATTGATTGATATGATGCAAAGAGTATCGGTGAACACATACTCATATTCGTCATTTAGTACATAAAGGTCTATAGTTTTAAAAGTTCACAACAATATTATCTACCTACTTATATGAACTTGAGACACTGCTAATTATTACCATACCAAATGGTAAGGCCATCGCTAGAAGGGTTAGGGCAGTTATTTATAAACCAATTAAAATATCCACTGCGTCCGTAGATAACGCGCGCGATCATTCGGAAACACCCTATATGCGACTCTTGACTGTGTGTGAAATGTCATTGATTTTGTAAGCATTATTTAAATTAGGCTTCTGCTCAGCAGTGTGACATGCAAGTATTAAAAAAAAAAAAAAATTAAAAACTACTTCAAAAATGTTTAGAGATTAAGGCCTCATTTAGACGACGCTAGTTTCTTGCACATTCAAGAACAATAATTGCATGCAATCTAGTGGGAGCGTCTAGACGGTGCATGTCAATTATTGCTTTGACATTATTGTATGCCACAGGTAATAAACTTGTATGGTCCAAATGGGCCTTAAATCATGTTTATTTTCGTTATTGATCCGACCAGTTACTACTAGTTATCGCTGTCGGGATTTTGAAAGTATCACAGTTTCCGCAGCCCCCGCCACTGATAAGTGACAGGTTTTTAGTCGGTATGCCCCACAAGTGGTTTTTATGGGAGGATAGTCCGACAGACCGCCGTTTCCCCAAGTAGCGGAACATGCAGTAATGCATTTTTTTGACTAAACACAAAAAATATGGTCATCTACATCAATAAAATGTATTAATCCAGGCTGTAAAGCAATCCCACCGCAGGTCACAGTGACCTTTGATAAACGGCGGGACTGGTTACATCGGCGATTAGCAAATAAGGGAGCAGGACAAAAAACAATGTGGCAATAACTGATGGCCAGCATCCGTCATAGCGCAGTGATAAAGAGGCCGATTTGTTGGGTATGACCACGGACATAAATTTCAATAGAGACAGAACATACTGAATAATTCGAGTGGTAGAGCCTAGCTATTACTTCGAGCAATAAGGCCGCCTTGACCCTTGTTGCATTGCATTTGTTTGTCTATTGCAAATAAAGTTCATTCTATCTATCTTATACTATGAAGTGGCTCGTAAATGTGCTGACTAAAGTACCACCCTCTCACAGAATAGCGACGTGAAATAGCGGTGATATGCCGCTGTGTTTCATACGATGAGTAAGAGAGTCAGAAGCCTAATAGGCTTCTGCTACCTATTCCCTTTTACACTTTCCATCTTCCGTCTGTCTTTTTTATTCCTTCATAGGTGGGCAACGCATCCAAGATCTTGTAGTCTTGGATGTCCATAGGCAGCGGTGATTGCTTACCATCAGGTGACCTTCAAGCTCGTTTGTCCTCCTCTGTCATAAAAAAATCTACTTCATATCGCAGTGTCATTACGTTTAAAAGTAACTAATGACACTCTTGATTTTTGTAGCTGTATGCGACATGCGTTGTCTATTTAGTTGGTTATTTATGTCTGTGGACTCGGGGATGGGTTACGATTTGGCTTATGAAGTTAATATTTTTGGTGTTTAGTCTCTGTTTATATTAATGAGGATAACGGCGATAGTGTCCGGTATTACATTTTGCCGTTTGAATTATTACACGCAATTATTTGTTGCTTAAAATATTTAAATGTTAGCCACTGTAAATTACTGTTACAATACAAATGAAAAAGATAATTAGGTACATAAATTTTTGTATGTACCTGAATATGTATTTTATTTAAAAAAATATGATATGTAATATTGTTAAATGACAAAAAAGACCGTAACTGGTTTTGCGGGCTAAGATGATAAATTTATTTATTTAGTTCACAAACATAGAGTAAACTATTAAAACTTAAACACAATACAAATATTTCTCATCAAGTGCCACTACAATTAATCATAGGTAAAGTCATCACGCTTGTTAACAAGAAGAGTAACAGATTTAAAAAATAAAATAAGAATACAATATCATTTGAAAAATAAAATTTAAAAAAGTTTAAAATTATAATGTCAAAAAAAAAAAAAAACAATTAGGTAAAATTAAAAAAAAAATGATGAGAAAAAAAACAGTTTATCTAATAATGATTGACGCCCTTTCAGTTTTAAAACAGATTCAAAATCAATATAACACAAAAAAATAAATGTCTGTCTGACACATAAAGTGCTTTTGGTATGACCTCAATTTCTTTTGATTGGCATGTGTCGTGAAAAACAATAATATAAAAGAAAATTTGAATTTTACGCTTCAATTTTTTTACGAGTGGACATTGATTGGATTATATAGAACAATCACATAAGTCTCACAAGAAGAGCTGAAACTAGCAACCATAGAGAATGTTTGTACTCAGTAATAAGGATTCCCTTGAAGAAATTTCAGCTCGATCAAAGTCAAAGTAAAAAATACTTCATTCTGTAGGCCGTTGAGGACACATAGACACGCCGTTTACAATGAGAGAGTAGGCTTTCAAAGGCACATTCTCTCGTCATGTAGTGTATTAAATATTAAATAAATAAGCTACTCAATAAACTACGACCGTTTCGGAAAAACAGAAAAATGACAACTGGGAAAAGGAAATGGCGAAAGAAATTCAGTTGCAGCCTTTGATTTGGATTGTTAAGTTTATATACTCTTGACAAACATACCATGCCAGCTCTAACTAAATACTAAACAAAATGAAATCGGAGTATACGCTAACCAAATATTTTGGAAAATATTTTCTTTCGCCGTTTCTATTGCCAGTGATCATTTCGCATGTTTTCCGAAATGGTAGTAGTTTAAAAAGTAGTTTAATTACACAAATAATTACTGTATGTAATTACTCTTTGATGAGACAAAGTGTATGTAAAGACTACTCACCTATTTTTAAATCTACAAAGTTTCAAAACTACGAATTACCTATGACTTTCCATTAATTTTAATAATACAGAATTGAAAATTGTATACAGAATTGAAATTTGCGATTTTATTGTAGAGTAAGCTAGAAAGTTGTACTTAAGTTTATAACTATGACTGAATTATTCACAGCACTTGGACTAAAGGTCTAAACGGGCAATCCGTCAAAGATTCTATCGCGGAATCGTGACCACGAGAGTAGTTTGTTTAGAGGGAACTGAGACCTTTCAAATGTATGGCCCTGTTGAAATTAACCTACGTTATGAACAAGACACATTTCTGCTTTTAGGATTAGTTTGTAATACTTCTGTGCCGTAAATGTGTTTTTTTTTTAATATTACATGAAGGGATTTACATGAATTTTTAGTATTTTTGGATTAAGGTCTCTACAGCTCCACTTTTACAGGATCGCGTGCGAGTGATGCCTCCGGTATAACCGTCCATAGGCTATGGTTACTACTTACCATCAGGAGGGCCGTATGTTTGTTTGCCTTAGTGGTATATTTTTTTTATCCATATTATTCATTTGAAACTGCAGTTACATAGACAATGGCAAAACGATCTTGACTCATTTTAGACGACTGGCCGGTCTCCTTGGTCTTCCTCTACCTCGTTGTCCGTCCAGGAGAAAGTCTTACTTATATATGACGACCTCCGTGGCGTAATGGTTACCACGCCAGACCGCCACCCAGGAGGTCCCGGGTTCGATCCCCGGTCGGGTCATGATGAAAAACGAACTTTTTCTGATTGGCCTCGGGTCTTGGATGTTTACCTATATGTGTATTTGTTATAAAATATAATATCGTTGAGTTAGTATCCCATAACACAAGTTTCGAACTTACTTTGGGGCTAGCTCAATCTGTATGAATTGTCCCTATATATTTATTTATGTCCCTATATATTTATTTATATATTAACAATGATAATTAGAGAAACCATGAAAGTGTCCATCTGAAACAACGAAACACGTAGTCCCATCAAAAAGGACATTATTAGTTAGAATAAGGTTGAAAACTGCTTAGACTGCGTCAGTCTGTGTTTCATGGTTGCCCCGCGATACCATGGAGGGTCAACTCACGTGCTACAACTGTGTATAAAATACAAAGGGTTAAGTCATAATTATATTTAAAAAACTAATTATAATACCTCAATTAAACTTATTAAAAATTACTTATGACGTCCACACAGTAATATAATAAACACTATAACTAATGTCACGGTAAGCCGTGCCATTTTGTAAAACCAACACGCTAGTTTCGTGATTTATATGAAGTTAGAATGAAATAGTATGTTGAAATTATAATTGGTTAACTCACATGGTTCCGTGGAATATTTTTTTTTAGATTTTATTCATATCCTAAATTTCTTACAATGCCACAAACTAGAACTAATGAATACGCCTTATATACCTTAACATTTACCCATGCAATTACCTTCAATACCATAGATCACAGCTCCTCCGCCATCGGCACAGATAAGTTTGTTTGTGGCACTGAATCTGCCTCTGGATTGATAGTTTTTGTATTAGCATAATAATATCTGTTGGATAAATTGACAGTCTTTCTATATTTTTTTTATTTATGACACATAAGCTGTTACAAAATATATTATTGTAAAAAGTAAGTAACGTTCATTTCACACGGAAAGTTACATATTATGTTCAAATACTTATAGCATTTTTATTTACGATCAATAAAACGTTTATGGGTCTAATTTGAAAGCACCAATACTGCATGAAGGCGGATGGAGCCGGATTTTTCTGGAAATATCTAGAAATAACTGGATTGTAACTGGATTTATTAGAGGTATAAAAGTTACAGTTTCGCAGTTTATGTAAGTCGTAATGTGCAGACCAGTTCCCGGTGGCTACTTTTCCAACTTTCTTGATGTGCTGTTATTTAGAAAATTTAATACACTGCAAAAAGGTTTCGTTTTTTTAGCCTTGGACCTACAGGTGTATTATAAGGTTGTCTTGTGTATACGTCTGTGTGATATCTTAGCTCCCAAATATAATCAGATTTTGATTCAGTTACTTGCAAAATGGCATGTTTGAGAGTGTTTTAAGCTCATTCAAGAAAATCTGCTAAACCTTAGTATTCTAACATTGATCTTGTAAGGCATATTTTTTAACACGATTAATATTTTATAAATGGGTATATAGGGACAAATCAGACAGATTGAGCTAGCCCCGAAGTAAGTTCGAAACGTGTTATGGGATACTAACTCAATGATACTATATTTTATAACAGAAATAGATAAACATCCAAGACCCGAGACCAATCAGAAAAAGTTCGTTTTTCATCATGTCATGACCCGACCGGGATTTGAACACGGACCTCCTGGGTGGCGGGCTGGTGAAATGCGAAAGTGAATTTGTGGGCCTGGCTGTAAGGTTTAAAACTGACTATAATTTCTGTCTCTTTCAAAGATGATTGTAGGAGTTAATTAAACAACCTACTCATGAAATAATTTCTGTCATTAAATGAATATAACTGATGAATAAGGTCAAGGGTCGAAGTGTATAATTATTTGTCTAAATCTGTAATATTAAAATTATAACATGGTTCCTTGATTACCGCCTACACTCAAACAATTTTTTGTGTATTACGTATTACGTACGTATTTTGTTATAATCGTAATTGAGTGATGTATCACTCACATTATATAAATAACATTTTACATGTTCTACTATTAACCTTACTATAACTATAAATAGTGTACGTAAACGCGTGGGCTGCTACGCCGTAGGCGACTACGTTTTTCTATGAAAAAAATACACCGGAGATAACCTTTACTTTGCCGTGTTACAAAAAATATGATTTTTTTTATAATCCCACAAAGGTGGCAAACAAGCATACAGCCCGCCTGATGGTAAGCCGTCACCGTAGCCTATAGACGTTTGCAATACCGGGGGTATCACTCACGCGTTGCCAACCCTCCCAAGTGGAGCTCTGGAGACCTTACTCACCGATAGAGATTAGATTGATTAAAAATTTATAATTTTCAAATATAGAACAAACCAACATGTTACAAACAGCGAGCCTTCGTACCTTAGGGATGTGCTCGCATCGCCGGGATTTCAATCCCGAGGGCACGGGATTCCGGCGCCGGCCAGTGAAACAAATGAATGGACCAACTGAATTTCATCTGAACTACGTTGGGGCGAATTCTCCCATCGGGACTCGGTTATGTGTCTAAAACGGTAATGGATTCCGTGTTTGAATTTGAATGTCTGTGACACGTCGATTTATGATATTTTGCATATAATAATGAAACAAAATATTGCAAATTTCGCTGCTTCGTTCGTTTAATGCAGACAAAAATTAAGTAACGACCACATAGAAATACTGGCCGTATTTCTATGCAATTTACACAAACTCTTCCATGCTTCAGAAAACAGCAGAACCAATCATTGGTTCCGACCGTTTTTGAATGTCATTTATTAAATCAAAAGTTACATTTTAAAGTAACGTTTCCAAAAGATTACATTATACGAGGTCTGGTTGTAGATAAATATTACGTGTGTCACAGCCGAACTCTCTGTCCAATTCGTCTGTCACAGCAACTGTTGCAACTTAATAGAAATATCTATCAATATCATTATAATCCCGTTAATTCCCGTTTTGTTTATAAGTGTATTACAAAAGTGATGCACACGCGAAACTGTCAGTCGAATAATTTTATTTATCAGTAAATGGAAATAATCTTTATGAACCGAATGAATTAATAATTAATCAATGATCAAGTACACTTAATACAAACGTGTGCATTCCGAAATCATCAATATAACAGTCATTGAGTGCCATATAAACACTGTTGCAGAGCAAACAAATATACAGTTTAATCCCTCGATACACAGATTAAGCGACCCTTTTAAAGGCAATGATTGAAAATACGTATCGTTTACTTAGCAAGTCACATACCGCTATGTCTCCTGCACGAAAACCACAGATTATCAATAATAACTAAAGATTATTGACGTCACGGGGGAAAAATAAAAAATAAAATCTGAAAGAAATAAAAAATATTGAAAGAACATTCTCTTTAACAACGTTAGAGATTGAATTGAGCAATAGTGCTTGTTCTTTCAACTTTTTTTTGGTCAATTTTCTTTTAATCATTTAATCCAGCCAGTAGTTTTTTTTATTTTTTTTCATGACGATGTTGTGCAGGCTGGTGAAGCGCTAATGGGATACGCTTCACCAGCAACATAGGTTTTACGTGGGCGAGGTGTCAACCCGCCGCACAACCCCCGAAATGCTGGAGGACCACACCCGTCGTTGGTCAGCGAGTCCATCGGACTTAGCCGGTTAGTGTAGCTAGGCTGTACTACCGACCATTCCCCTATCCGCCACCTTGGGGACGCTCCCCTACGCTGTGAGGGCCAGCGCGGGGCCAGCCAGTAGTTTAATAATATGTTAGCTCGACAGGTGAAATACCATTCTCTCATTAGAGCCCAACGTCCTTCTATATTTTTTCCCACCTTGTGTCTAACAACGCATCGGTAGCATCGCTGATGTTACCGTGTTAGTAGACAGTGATCACTTTACATCAAGTATTCCACTTGCTTGCTTGCATAAAAAATAAGTAATTTCACACATTATGTCGGTGAATAGTGTGTAGACGTACACATAAACAAAGGTCAGTACCCGCCCCGCGACCAACCCGCATTCAACCCACAGTCATACTCTATGTGTTGCGCGCTTAAAAGTAATATCGCCAAGGAGACTTGAATACAAGGCGCCTACTTTGATTGGTATCCATTAAGTTAATTGTCACTGTTATAGATATCTATAGGGCTATCTGTCGGTCAGTTGGCCATTCGGCTGTTACGCATAAATCGAATAGTCACTAGTTGAGACTAAATGTGGTGTCGGCTTAATACATGTTGTGGCTACGAAAGTAGCGAATCATATAATTTTGTTATATAAATTCGTTTGGAAGTATTCGTATTAGTTTTTCATAATATCTCTATTTAGCTACGACAGCTTCGTTGTTAGTGAAAGGTCACAAACAAACATTTATGTGACGTCATTTTGTCTAATTTGTCTGTCCATTTTGATTTATTACGAAGCATTGTTCTATTATTCATCTAAAATCCATTTTAATATGGCACGAAATCTTCAAGCAATCGTCGGATTTATAATATTTTATATAAAACTCTAATCAATGACTATATATATGTATATTCAATTTCACATTCGCCTATATAATTTTGAGTACTGCTGCGCCACCTACCTATTCTTTATCTTTGTTCTTTTTCGAACTGGTTGCCTGGAAGAAATTGCCTAGCGATAAGGCCGCCTATTGTACTTTTGTTAATGTTTATTTTTCTTTTGTATTTTATGTATATTTTGGTGCAATAAAGAGTATTTATTATTTATTATTATTGCAATAAAGCCCACAACATTTTGTTATCACGTGCCAAGCCAAGTATAGTGCAACATTTCCTGTTGGGCCAACAGTGGAATGGAATATATACAAAAATCAATATAGGTACCGCTTAATATACACAGACAGGTTATATAAAATGTATCTAATAATCGTATTCTCAATGGCCCGACCCGTCATCGTATCGGGCGATACGTCGCAGTACTAATGTGTCCGCATAGCTCTGTGTTACTCTGGGACCTGCAATGCAGTTTCTGTATGACTGATGTTAACATAGAGGCATAAATATGTTGCCACCATAGTACCTTGTCAAGTTGTCACTTGCCAGTACTTCTTAGCACAAGTCTGCCGTAGGTAGGAAAATATTGTGACGATTCGAAAGTGCTCATTTAGGCCTATTTGATTACAACATTTTGGTTAAAAGTTTTCAGTAATTAAAAATAAGGCCAACCTTGCGGCATTTCTCAACAGACCATTCACGTTGATGTGCTAGGAGGATTTAAAAAAAATTACGTTTTGCCTGTAAATTTACTTGCAAAACAAATTATTTTGTTTTTATGTAAAATGTGTAAAACTTACCATATTTTAATTAAATTAAGTAATGTCAGAATACCCGCTACCAACCTAATCAACGCTTATCAAAGACGCCATTTTGCAAAAACAAAAAGCGATCGCGCATACTTTGTAGACGCGTCAGCAAAAACGTCCAAGAAACCGTAAAAGCAGCGAAGTTACATGAATTACAGCACTAAAGACGAACTCCTGGCCATAGACAAAAGTCATATTAGATGCCGCACTTCACAGTCAAGTTCAAGTTCAAAAAGTCACGAGTTTCTTATCGTTGTTATTGATTTTCTCAAATTCGCGTCAAGTTCAAGTAGAATTTTGGCGTTAAAATAGCAACTTGAGCTCGTGATTAAATTAAACTGTGTATTTTGAGGTATGATTCATAGTATTAATAGGATGATGTACAACAAACTTTCATGGTGATCATCAAATCAATTGGAAAGTTTGACAATAAGATTGGGGATTGAGTGTAATAATTTGTCAAAGCATGATTTTAAATAGCCTCGTCCTCCATAGTCGGTCCCTCAATGTTGAGGATCGTGACTCCGACGTAACTTCGTCACAGTTTCTCTCCATCTGTTTCGATCTTGTGCCAGATGGAGAGCTGCGCTCATCGGCATCTCCAAGCTTTCAGCTACCTGGTCCGTTCGTCGTCTAGGGCTGCGTCCTCTTGGTCTTTTTCCTTCCACCTTGCCTGTCACCAAATAGCATAAGGATTAATTTAAATAAAACAATTGCAAAAATAATATAAGTAGAAATAAGTTGTGGCAGTCGTTTCATGGAAAAATCCAGTTTCTCCAATCACTTAGGCTTACGTAAAAGATCTCACAAATCCTAATGAATTAAAAGACAGGAATAATAAGCTGAGATAATTAATAAGAGCATATTGTTTAATAAGAAAAAAAGCGACACGATTCGTAGATGAAAAATGCTTAAAGCATCTTTTTATGAGTTCGATTTCGTTGCTGTGTTTCACACTCTAAAACTAATATGCAATGGGTTTCGTTATTTCGAGCTTCTCCGTGCTTTCGAGGGCACGTCAAGTCGGTCCCGGCTGTTGTCGATGGATGACAGTTAAGCGAAGTCGGCCTTCAGGAGGCTTGAAAAGCCTCCGCCAATCTGTAGTGACAGTGGTGGTCGAGTGGCTAGCAATAGTCACTTTATCCGAAGGGCCGCGCATCGAATCCTGCGCAAGGCAATTGTGTGCATGAACATGTCTGTTTGCCTTGGTCTGGATGTTTTCTGTGTATAATGAATATTTATTTACAAAAAAAAAGTATTCTAGTACTCATAATACAAGCTTAGTTGCTTAGTTTGGGACCAGATGGCGTTGTGTGATTCGTTCAAGAATATTTATAATATTTATTTATTTTATATTTATAGCGGCGTGGTAGAATACGCTCTAGTCATCTTCGATTAAAAGGACATCCTGTATCCTTGCTGTGGGTTGATATGGGAGTATCTTTTTAAATTTATATCATTGCTACCGACTTACAGTTTCAGTATCGTGTAATTAACCGCCCAGAAACGCTTCGGAATCCCTTTGAAACATTCAAAAGACCTTTTACATAATATAGTCTACGCCTATTCACATCCTGATTACTACAGTCGCTTATACTCTATGGGAGTTCTTCGTTATTTTTGTGAAGGCAGCCGTATGTAACTTACATTTTGTGCAACGATTTTTTTTACATACGCACCAAGCGAGAATAATTCTTATTGCTTATATATTAAGAGGAAAAGTAACTGCATGATAAACGTTGGTGTTGGTACGTCGAAATTTGCACGCGCGTGATTTCTGTCAAAGGAATATATACTTAATGTCGTTGTGTTAAAGTGTTATGTCGATTAGATTGATTGTTGCAGTGTTTTGGGCTCTTTGTATGGACGCGTTGGCGTGTAAGCCAGTGTTTCGATTATTGGAGTATTGTTATTAATATGTTCAAAGTTAAATGAAGGTTTAATGCAGAAATTAGTTTGATAACCCAAAACTTGTGGTTCAATTTTAAACATGTTATAAGCGTCTAGTACGGTTCATTCATCGTGAACTTTTATTACCCACTATTGGCGGTGGAGGATGTTTTTTTGTTGGTTAGTTTCTATCGCAGACTCAAGTAATACCCCGGTGGTGCGTTGATAGTGACTCTACATTTGGCACCAAGCGCAGCTTCGATTCCCGTTCGATACAATAATTATGTGATGGCATTTATTGTCTGGGTTATATTATAAGTATATTATAAATCCATTGTCTGGTATCCATAACACAAGTTGGTTAAACCTTGCTTACTTTGGGACCAGGTGGTGCTATGTGAATTGGGTAGAATTTATTCATATTACTACACGCCGGTACTTCCAGTTATTTTAAATTAGGCGACCAACTATTGCAATAGGTATCATCACTATTGTCATTATAAATAAATAAATTTAAAGGGACAATTCACACAGATTGAGCTAGCCACAAAGTAAGTTCGAAACTTGTGTTATGGGATACTAACTCAACGATATTCTATTTTATGACAAATACATATATAGATAAACATCCAAGACCCGAGGCCTATTGGAAAAAGTTCGTTTTTCATCATGACCCGACCGGGATTCGAACCCGGGACCTCCTGGGTGGCGGTCTGGCATAGTAACCATTACGCCACGGAGGTCGTCAATATTTCCATAGTGCCAAATTCAGTATTCTGCTAAAAGTTAACTAGTATCTCAATGTATTGACTATAGAGTGTATGTGGAAATGAACGGAATGGTCGACAGTTAAAATCTACAATTAACAACTATTTCAGTTAATCGCTTTGTGAAAGATACTACCGTAAAGATCAATAGTAGTTCGATAGTGTGTCAATGAAATGGCCTCGGACTTAAACAAATATGAGAATACCAAATGTCAAAAACTATTCAAGTGACACACTATCGAGACACTATTGGTGCATTTGTATTTAGCAGATTTGGGCCCCAGACCTTAACTTATCCACAAAAAGAAACATTTCGATCCGTTTTACTTTCGACGTGAAAGGACAAAACAAACACACTCGCATTTATAGTATGACTGTAGAATATTATTCTAACTTAAAATGTTACACTGCGGTAAAACTGAAGAGTAATTTAATTCTTGTTACTTGTATGTGTTATCGATTAACTCCATTAATATTTCGTTAAAAAAACTCGTTGGTCAGTTAGTGAATCGGTTATCGAAATCGGTTTAACTTTAACTCGTTATTAAAAAAATGCCGATTGTAATTTATTTTACTTTTGGGTATTTTTATTATATCCATAAAAATACTGTTAAATTAATTATTCAATTATACTTTTATTTATTACTATATATATAGGTAGTGAACGGCGCAACATCGTTTGCGTGTATTTATTTATGCACAGTGGCGCCATCTATATCAGACTTTTGATGAAATCCTACGGAAATCGCGTACTTTTCGGGGTAATAAGTACCCTATGTGTTAATCCAAGGTATGAGCTACCTACATACCAAATATCATAAATATTGGCCCAGCAATTTGAGCGTGAAGAAGTAACAAACATACACATAACTTTCGCCTTTACAATATTAGTAGGATACCCGCTGTATTCAATATGTATCTGACATATAAAAATTAAGTGCTAAGTAAAATAAATAAATAAATAGGGACAATTCATAGAGATTGAACTAGCCCCAAACTAAGTTCGAAACTTGTGTTATGGGATACTAACTCAACGATATTATATTTTATAACAAATACATATATAGATAAACATCCAAGACCCCAAGGCCAATCAGAAAAAGTTTGTTTTTCATCATGACCCGACCGGGGATCGAACCCGGGACCTCCTGGGTGGTGGTCTGGCGTGGTAACCATTACGCCACGGAGGTCGTCAAAGTGTACAAAAAGAGTACAAAAAGTGTACAAAACGTGTACAAAAAGTGTACAAAAAATAGGATGAGGAGTGGTTGGGATTTGGGATGCATGATTGTGGTAGATAGGCATGTTATGAGAGAGAAACAAGGGAATGTCGGCAGAAAGATGTGGAACATGAAATTAGGAGAAGTAAGAAGTAGGCGACTGCAGACCAAAGAAAAGAATGGATTGAGTGCGTGAAGGAGGATATGTGGAGAAGAAATGTTACGGTCGAGATGACATTTGATAGGGCGAATTGGAAAAAAACTTACATACTGTGACAGGTGGTCGAGTGGTCAGGAATGGTCATTTTATCCCAAGGGCTGCGGGTTCGAATCCTGCGCAAGGCAAACGTTGTGTGCATGAACATGTCTGTGCCTTGATCTGGGTGTTTTCTATGTATAATAAGTATTTATTTACAAAAAAAGTATTTAAGTATATTTATCAGCAATCTAGTACCCATTAGTACAACCTTAGTTGCTTAGTTTGGGACTAGATGGCGTTGTGTGATTCGTCTAAGAATAATTATTTATTATTACTGAACTATATATTATTAGGAAGAGGAAGATACAAAAATTAAATGCTGTACGTACGCGGAATGTCTTACATATTCGTGAAAATAGTGAGAAATTTCGTTTCACGTTTGAGTAACAGCAATACGAAAAGTAGTTGGGAGCCAATTTCCATACAAATAAACACGTTTTGCCCGCAATCAAGTGGGACCGCAGGCGATGTATTATAGAATAGGTCGGTCTGTCAGTCCGCAATCGTGCGTGTCGAACCGCGAAACGCGCCCAGTATTGATATCAAATTGAGGAAAGCTGATTCGTTTTATGTTTAACACTATTATGGTTCTAGCTTCGTTTTCCTGGGTTGTAAATAATTTTTAAAATGCCCGATTTTTTTAAAGAAAACTTACATAAAGTGTTTTTTCTATTGGGGAGCATAGGTCTTGGTACTATGTAAGTACACACAACTTCGAACATTTTTGGTCTTTTGTAGTTTCCATTGTCTAAATTTATGTTTCCGGACCAGAGTTTGTTGAATCTCTTCTAGGAGCAAAATATGTTTTCCTAGGTAGACCAGGTACTTATATTCTGTCTCATGAGTGACCCGAGCCCGTGCCCCTACACTTGTAGATTTTATTTTATGAGCTCCTCGGCTATTATTCAGTAACTAGTAGGTAGAGCACATCTAATGGCATCCTACACCATAGACTCTATGGACGATATAGGAATTTTTCGCGCGAAAAATTCCTACTTAACATTTAGGGACTTCCAACAATTGCAATTTATCGATACGAAATATCGACAATATTATTGTCAAAAAGTGCCAATCAGGCTAAGACGCGTCTAAACTATACTTAGCATTGGCGCGTTAGAGGCTTTTCACCCCTTGATAGTTAATTAAACGTCGGGAGGGAAATATTCGCGTCATTAGGAAAACTCGAGACGGTGCCGCCGCGGACGGAAGCGCCGTCGCCGACGCCCCACCCTCTGCCTGCGCCTACCACCGGATCTCGATTGGGAATTTTATAACTAACCAGCGAAACCAGCACAATTTCGTTTGCGTGTATCTCGCTTTCCCGTGGGAATTTCGGAAAATACATATAAACTTTTCTCTTGAATCATTATATCTATTTAAAAAAATCCGTTGCGTAGTTTTAAAAATCTAAGCATACGTAGGGACAGACACAGGAAGCCACTTGATTTTATACTAAGTAGGTAGGTATGTGTAAGATGTTGGCAAACATAGATACAACAGGAGGGGAGTCTAAACCGAACCCCCCCCCCCCACCTACCAGTTAAAAAATTGATAGAACTTCCAGCTATTCTAAAGTCATTCGAGTTTTCACGGTTGGGTCATCTCGCGTGCTAAACAATATTCCATCAGAATTTGAATTTAGAGCTTCGAAACGCTGTTGATTATTTCGCTTATTCGATTTCTGATGACCGTTGATGTGCCATTACTGTAATATCGATTAAGTAGAATCTGATTATATCGATATAGGTAACGAATAATCGATAATATGAAATGAACTAACTTAATTTTATATTTAACTAGCTGCCCGGCCCGGCTTCGCCCGGGTACTGTTTCGTTTTTTTTTTCAATCTTTCTGAGAGATTTTCTTAATATTTTTTTCCGTAGGAACCTTGTACAGAGTATTAGAAAACTACAAAAAAAAAAAACAGCCAAATCGGTCAAGCTGTTTTCATGTTATGTCGTGACAACGGAAAACGGGTTTCATTTTTATATATATAGACTAGCTGACGCCCGCGGTTTTACACGTGAAATCCGATTGTTCCCGTTCCCAGAATATTCGAGATAAACTATTCTATATGTTAATCCTTACTATAAACTAACTGTGTTCCAAATTTCAAGGAAATTTGTCTTATTGTTTTTACGTGAAAGAGGAACAAACATACATCCTCACAAACTTTTATAATATTGGTTAGGATTTGTACATTCAGTTATTTCATCTAAATATTGTCATGCAATTTAGGCGAACTGTTGCCTATAATTTGCTGTTCTCTTTTTAGCGCCTCTCATATTACTCATATGTCGACGGACACCATTTTCCATCAGGTCCGCTTGCTTGTTTACCTACAGTATGAAATAAAAAATAAAACGCTCGATAGTTGACATTATTTTGACCTTCATATAACACAAAGTTCTAACATTCAATCTAGTTCTTTCACATCACTAGCTGTCAAAGTGGGACACCGTCTCACGTCTGTGAAGCGGTGCATCGTTTTATCGAGCACTCGATATGAATGCGCCCGTATCGATACGCATCCGATCACCTTGACACAACCCGTGCTCCATTGAGCTGTCATACGCTTTTGTTTTTTTTATGAGGGGTTTGGGAATCATGTTATTCTGCCTTTCGATGATGTCTTTGTTAGATTGGAATTTTTTGTGCGTGATCAGATGATTAATTAAGATTTATAAAATCTGATTTTATTTTTATTTTGTAATACTTTTATTTGTACATCTTAATAAATCTTTGATCTTTTAAGCGCTTGAGTCATAAAGAAAAATTAGATAAGTTAATTTAACCTACTATAAACAAATATTAAAATATTTTTTTAATTATTTGTATATAGTAATGTGTCGTAAACCATAAGAGTTATTTTAAAGGTATAATAACTACTTATCAAAGCCGAAACTATAAATTCCTTTTTGATAAAATATATAAGAGAAGTTTTTTAATTGGGTTTAATATGAACGTAAAGTTAGTTTCTTTACGAATACGATACAAAATGTTCTTCCTTTTATGAACATGTAAAAATTAAATTGTTTGTTTTCTCCAAAAAAAACGAAACTATCATATTTTGACAAGTATTCAAAAATATACATACATCATAAACGCGTATGACCTCTGTTGACCTGCTCACGACTTACGAAGGCCTTTCCTCCTAATATGCGTACGTGAGAACCCAAAATAGGTATGATAAAGAAATTGTCCCCCCCTGAGGGGGAAGGGAGACAGAAAGGGGTGAGGGAGAAAGGACAGAGTGGTCAAAAAATATAAAGCGCCAAAATTAAATTCCGACCATCCCATAAAGTATAGAATTACGTCATTATAAAAAAGAAAATGGCGGATTTTTGCATTTTTTTATGGACAGATTATGTTGAAAGAGTTTTTTGTGTCGAACGATACTTCTGTCACAGGCATATCGACATATTAGTATGAATTTAATTTCAAATTGAATACTTGTATGTACATTTTAATTAAAATAAATTAATACCTATTGAAAGTATGAATTAATGATATTTAAAATAGGACAATATTTTTAAATATTTCATTCGATTTTAAAATGTATGCAAACTTGTCAGCTCAAAATAATTATCAATAAGGGTGGTACGCTTGTGGTACGTTTCGGTCCGCGCGGGAAATTCAATTTTTACAAATTGCATCTAAATCATTCATAGAATTTTCGTGAAAATTGGTTTGGCGACTACAAATACAATATATCTATCTATATTAATCATCATTTAAATTATAAATATTGACTCTTCTCATTATGAATGTGCATAATGCACGGCTAAAGGGAAAAAGATGCATCGTGGACATTCATAATAAGAAGAGCTAATATTTATAATTTATTTGATAATTATTCAGTATGGCAGGCTATGATTTTTTTTCTTTGATATCAGCCAGCCAGCACAAAATGATAATAAAATATGTATAAGTTGTATGTTTTTTTATTTTTTATTTCTTTGTTATCAGCCAGTCACAAAAAAAAACAATTAAAAGAAATACCTAGTCTGTATGTAATAGATTTATGTTTTTAATTTTCGTGCTGGTTGGATAGAATGGAATACCGTCTCGCGCCATTTTCAAAGACAAGGAAGCCATTACATTTTAAAGAGTTCCAGATTCAAATCAAATGCGGCGTGACGATCGCGCGACACGACGCGTGACTAGACGATGGAGTTCGTAATCTTAGGACAAATTTAAAACTTTAATTCCATAACTTTAAAACTTAAAATCGTTTACGTAATCTCTACACGTGTTCTCACGGCAAATTCGTGAGAGTATAATGAAAATTCTTCAACGTTATTTTTCAAAATTATTTCTAACCAAATATGAACTTTATGATCTGTTTGTTAAAACTTATGTTAGATGTAAGTAGTTATTTTTGTTAACATACTGTCACATCTGTTTAACTTGTATCCCATCAAAAACATAAATGTGAAATGAGAGCCAAGTTGAATATTATGCCTTGTTGTTAACTTCAACGGCAAAGACCAAGTTCAATGGTCAGTTCTATAGTTAAAAAATTAAAATTAAAAAGGGATTTTTCTGGTTACTAGCTAAACAATGATTATTTAAAAACTTTCAGTTAAAGTTAAAAACAACATAAAATAAAATTTCTTCTTAAACTTAGGATAGTTATTGAAGCCTAAGTTATGAGGGGGCCAAATGATTCATGAAGTACGGTGCCGCTCGCCAGTTCTGTTTGCTTGAACTTGGCTTGACACACTACCGCTTGTATAAGTTTTCTTGTAATGGCCCTAAAACCATTAAATATATCCATTTTTGTATAACAATTGTACACACAGTCACGATTCAGTTGTCATGAATGAAGTTTTTTACTATTGTCGTCGTGATGATACTATGAATGGAAGTAACAATTTTATACTAACTGTATACCGCGGCGACGCCTGCACCTTTCTCCCCAAATAGTTATTATACGGGATGTAAAGGGTATCCATTTGTATCCCGAACATCTTGAGTGCAAAGCATTTTGGTCATTTACCAGTTTAAGCTACTTTTTTATTGTTTATTTTTTAATTATAACGACCTCCGTGGCGTAATGGTTACCACGCCAGACCGCCACCCAGGAGGTCCCGGGTTCGATCCCCGGTCGGGTCATGATGAAAAACGAACTTTTTCTGATTGGCCTCGGGTCTTGAATGTTTATCTATGTATGTATTTGTTATAAAATATAATATCGTTGAGTTAGTATCCCATTACACAAGTTTCGAACTTACTTTGGGGCTAGCTCAATCTGTATGAATTGTCCCTATATATTTATTTAATTAATGACATCATAGTCGATTTATTGATAAATGACATACGTTCAACCAAGTCAGTGGCTTTCAGGCGGCTTTATAAAACTGGCCTTTGCCAATCCGCAGTGGAGCAGCGTGGCAGAGTACACTCTAATCCTCTTCGATTGAAGGGAGACACGCAGCGGGATGATTATGGGTTGATGATGTTTTTTTTAAATGTTTTTGCAGTTTTTTTTATTTTATTATTTTCTAATTATACATTGTAAATTGTAACTTATTAGTACGATTGTAAAAGAGCTAGTGCTAAGTTGCTTGCCAGTTGTTAGTTGTATGTAAGTACTAAGTTTGTTGACTGTAAATATAAATTTGTATGTTTGTCTTTTTCAGGTGAGTCTCAACAACATGGGGATGACTGCAGTTATAGTTATATAAGTGAGTAGTCATTAGAAAATATTAATTTATGTATTCTTTTATTTATTCAAATACGCATGTTTATAATGCATGCAATATCGAAAGGTGTGAAGTGTACTGTATCGTGCATGATCGATGTGGACTATTTCAATCTGTTGTCGGTCGATTGACTATCGATCGATGGTCGGTCGACCCTTAGGCCCCATTTGCAAACGCACACGCGTAGTACGCGCTCAGCAAACGCATTGCGATCGCTAAGTGCCCGCGTCGCGATCGCGTCGGGCTCGCGACGCGATCGCTTTTGATCGATATAAAATATACATTTAAAAAAAGGATTAAAGTTCAAATTTTTTTAAGCCCCTACAAAGAGTTCGGTTTTTACGTGATGCTTACGCGACGCTCTTGCGTAAAAATTCGCGCCATATGAACGCGCCCTTAGACCGCTCTCCCACTACGCTACCCAAATAAAGCTACGCGACTAACACGCAACCAAGACGCATTTATACCTGTGTAACGCACACGCACGGCGCTTTTGAGCAATTACGTATGTAGCTACGAAAAAAAAAATTTTTTCCTTGATCCGTCCAAAAGATACTATGTCGGTCGTCCTTATGATGCGAGGCAGGTAGCGTGCGACCAGAAAGAACAATCGCGCGAATGGTATCCGACGAGTACTTCGACACATAATATGCTCTCACGGACACACTCACGCGCATAACTACATAATCTTACACACAAGAGCCTGGAGAATCTGTAGCACAGGTTTCAGACTGATTTCAGAGTCCAGACTCTCACAAAGACAGTTATAATAAATGAAAAATTTTATGTAACATAGAAATAATGTTTAAAAAAAAATTAACCTAACCTTTGTGAGAAGTAAATAAAGTATATTTTGTTAATACTTGTATCACTGCGGCACACGCACACAATTTTTGTTGCCGTCAAGTTACAGTTGTTTATGTTGTTTTGTATATTTTTGTTGAGATTTATGTATTCTTTCTTTTTATGTAATGTGTGCTTTAGCTGATGCAAATAAAAATTTATCTATCTATCTATCTTATTACTATATTATTAATAGGCAAAGAAAACATTTGGATTTGGATATTGACTCAAAAATAGGCAAAGCCCCGGACGACAGTTCCATTTTCGCTTTTATTACCTTTCTCTAACTGTTCCCTCTCCATTTTTGCCAAATATGTTCAAAGTACAGACATATCGGGGTCTACTGTTTTATTATATGTATAGATATTATTTCCAGTCCTGGGATCAACCTTTTCATTTGTTGACTGTTCGAGAATAGACCCTCTGTATCATGACATAGCAAATGTTACGTTTCAAATTGTCGCTTCGCCTGTGTAGTAGCAGATTTTGACCCTTAGTCATAGCATTCCAAGTGCTCCGTTCTACTGTAAAAATAGTTCTCCTTTATGGAATAACTTTAGACAACTTCGGTATCTTATTATTATGGAGCAAACTTCGGTGCCAGTTGGAGTGCCCTTAACATTTTTAATTGTAGTGGTGATTATGCCATCTTTTCTCACTCTTTTACATAATAAATGTTTATATTCCCATCTCTTTCTGACGATAGTATACAGTGGATAAGTAAGCAATTTATGAACATCTGCTCAATGGTCAAATTTCTCGTGCGTGTGATTCTTAAAAAGCCAGGATCATCAGCGGCGACCTCAGATTGGCAATAAGCAATAAAGCTTATTGACGTCCCGGGAGAAACTACAGCTGTCTTTCAACTCACAACGAATTTAACCAGAAAGATATTAGATGGATGTTTATTAGAAAGATATTTGACGATTACAGCTAATCCGAGATTTTTTTATTTATTTCAAAATCGGTCTTCTGAAGATGCTTGTTTGAAATATAGTTCTACTGCTATTCAAAGTCGTCGTCCTGATGACCTGATCCTGTTTCTAAAAGTAAATATTTAGGTGTTAATAAAATCTATATTAAAACCATATAAAAACACCTAGATATATACTTAACAAAAGAAAAATAGCGTATGACGTAAAGTAGGTCTCACTAGCGCATTTACCATTCCGGCCACGTCTCAGACTGTCCGCATAGCGTCTGTCTCTCTCACGCTAAAGGGATTTGTATATCACCTCTCTTTTTACGGTGCATTCGATTGCAGGATTTTCAGTACTCATGGTACTCACATTTGTTTCGTTTTTAGAATAAAAGAATATTCCGTTCGATGCCAAGATAGGATTTTCGGATTCAAGAGGATTGTTTTAGCTTTTTCTCCAGCGTTGACTTATAGCTTGGTAGCTTAGTTGACAGTGGCCTCATTACCGGTACCTACTTGACGACCTCCGTGGCGTAATGGTTACCACGCCAGACCGCCACCCAGGAGGTCCCGGGTTCGATCCCCGGTCGGGTCATGATGAAAAACGATCTTTTTCTGATTGGCCTCGGGTCTTAGATGTTTATCTATTTATGTATTTGTTATAAAATATAATATCGTTGAGTTAGTATCCCATAACACAAGTTTGGAACTTACTTTGGGGCTAGCTCAATCTGTATGAATTGTCCCTATATATTTATTTATTATTTACTTAAAGTTGGTACATGAGATCGATACCTCGTATCATATTCCACAAACATCCTACTGCGGGGATACTGGTCTCCCTTCAATCGAAGGGAATTAGAGCGTACTCTGCCACGCTGTTCCAATGCTAATTGGCAGAGCCCAGTGTTTTTAAGCCACCTGATTACCACAGGCTTGGCATAACGACTGTCATCTATCAATAACAGTTACTGACTTGGCCCAACGACTCTCATCTGTGTACTAGATTGCTGCAAATTATTTTTTAAGTTACGATATACTTTACACATTTTTTTAAAAGACCACTGAGTAAATACATTGTAACTGATGCGTAACTTATCATGGTATAGAATATTCAATTTGTACTTACACATTGAATACGAAATCGAACCCATGACCTCATCATGTCAGGGCAAGGCTATAATGTACTTACATAATGGTACAGTCAATGTAACGTATTGTTATATTGGCATTTGATTTTTTTCCCTTATCAATGCCATACTTTGTACAGGGACATTGGAAACAAAATAATATTCAGAGGGTAGAGTTTCATTAGCACTTTCACTGTGCAGATCATAATAATCATTACACAGTTTATAATGCATCGACATAAAAGTAAGACAAGCTGTCCGGTACTGAGATTTTGCGGCATTGCGATGGTGCACATGTACACCACCATCCTTCAGTCAGTTGCGAGCGAGCGACAGAAGCTTTGGTGTCCAATTGACAGTAGTTTTTATTTAACAGATCGTTTTTTGTCGCTCGCTCGCAACTGAATGAAGGGTGGTGGTGTGCGCGTGCACCATCGCAATGCCGCAAAATCTCAGTACCGGACAGCTTGTCTATACTTTGATGTCGATGACAAAATCAAATCGCTTTCGCTGTCTGTTAACTTAGCCTGATCTTTTAAACTACTTACCAGATTTTAATGCAGCTTTCAACAGTAGATAGAGTGATTCAAGAGTTTTATATCTATTCATATAATAAAACAGTAGACCCCGATATGTCTGTACATTGGACATATTTGGCAAAAATGGAGAGGGAACAGTTAGAGTAAGGTAATAAAAGCAAAAAATTTATTATTTTTATTTTTTTGTCTGTCTGTTTGAACGCGCACATCTTCTAAGTTACTGAACGGATTTTACTGCTGTTTTCACAGGAAGATCTCGGGATGGAGCAGAATATAGGCTTTGTTTCATTTAAATCGCATGTGAGGAAAAGGTGTTATCCTTATTTTAACATTTCACGCGGACGAAGTCGCGAGTAACAGCTCGTGTATAATTTAAACAAGTATTTTACAAAATTCCTACGAGATACAGCATGCAAACGCAGTTGCCCGGGTCTACTTATATTTTTGTTTTGAACAACATACTTCGGGTGGCCATTTTGATTTTAATGTAATTTACTACACAATTTTTGTATATCGTTTAAAAACACTCCTACTCTTCTATAAACTTAACAGTCTTAGATAAATTTTTAGACTGTTAAGTGATTATGTAACATTGTCATTAAGTCTTATAAGACTACTGTTACGTGTAAATCTTAACAGATGTTCTGTTACAATAGTAAAAGTGACAAGTTGGGAATGAATTATTATTTTTTCCAATTGCATTAATTTCTCTTATTGTGTTTTTAAAATATCATTTGTGTATTTGACTATGTTTCGTGTTATTATAAGTTCTTTCTTTTTTACAGTTGAAACACTGTGAAGGAAATGATCTGACGTTTAAGGTACATACAAGTAAATACCACATCGCTTTGTTATGAATGCACGATGCAAGTTATTTTAACCAGTATTATATGCAATAAGCGGTCGTTTCCCCGTGAGTAGTTCCCAATTCGTCACAATCCCAATTGGTCACAATTCGCTTATTACTATCATGGCCTTTTTACTTAAAACTGCATATCAACCTTATTGTAATTAAGTAGTTTCATAATTAGTTATTAAGTATTTAAATAATATACCTAATGTCCTACATAAGTAGTAATATAATTTGGCATTCATAATTTAGTCCCCAGAAATAATTATTTTTTGACTTGCGATGCAAATATTTTGTCACATTCCTTTTGCTGCCTGTTTGAAACACATTGCAACTTGTAGTTTATTGAAAAAGCAAGCTTTGAAGCAATTTTATGTATAAAAAATCTTTAACAGCCCAGTGGTGCGTTGGTAGTGACCTTCGACACCAGAGGGCGCGTCTTCCATCGCACGCAAACATTTATGTTATGTCATTTATGTTTGCCTCGAGTCTGGGTGTTTTCTATAAATTTACTATAATATATTCGTTGTCTGGTACTCTGGTCTGGTAACATAAGCAGGTTAAGCGTATCTTACTTTGGGACCAGGTGACGCTATGTGAACTGTGTTAAAATTGTTATTATTTAATATCGAACCACTTTTTATATATTTTAGTTTATATTTTACCTTTACAGCGATGAATTCTTACGATTTCGACTATTCACAGATTAGATTATGCTTTTTATTAAAAGTTTTAAACAAAAATGTCTTCAGATCTACGTTAAAGATAACTTGAATTCCACATAGCTATCCCCACAAATTCCATAAAATTTAACGTCCCGATAAAACACCCCAAGCCAGATAAAAAGCATAATTATTCTTTTTTTTTCTCCACTCGACGGCAAAGAATCGCATAGCGGCGCACCTTCGCGAAATATGGTCTTTCATAAAAATCCTATATAATTTAAGGCATCCCCGAAATATAATATGTAAAAATACGCGGTTCCACGTCGGCCCGTTTCGGACGATTTCGACCCCATTTCGACCCGTTTCTTTCCCGTTTCGGCCATTATGGGCCCATCTCGGCCGTTATCTACCCCGACGGAATAAATCAGGATATTATTTTCCTGCGAAATATTATTCTCCATATCTAATCAGTGAGGCAAGAAATATGGATATGATATGAGAATCGTATTTATGGGTTGCGATTTCGTTTGGTGATACATTGTTGCACTAGAATAGTTTACTTTGCAATATGTGGTTTTACAATAGCGATGTACGTTTTGAAGGTATAAAATTTGACATATATCATACTTTTGAGACATTGTTAGTTCCGAACAATATTTTCTATAATATCTAAGTTTTTATTTATTATTTTGCGCTACAGCTGTCATTGTTCTCAAATTAGTTAAACGTCGGCGGTACTTTCTAATATTTAGATGGGATTGAAAACCCTTCAATCCACGGAGAAGCTTCTGTTCAATCTGTCATTTTCGCCTGGTCAATCGGTTAATTCAATCGAGGGAATTATTAGTGGTATAAGTAAGGATATTTATTGGAATATAAAACAAATATTATTTTGTTTAATAAACTAAACGAGAATGAAGCAATTACCGAAGTATCTCTTATTTCTAACCAACAGAACCTTTTCAAATTTCAAAGGCCGTAACTGGATCTCGTCTGCTTGACGTTAGCACTGGCACCGCAATCCGTCTGGTAAATTTTAATCAAGAAATCTTTGTCGCCCGTTTAATCAAAGGAACACTTAATGAATGAAATCTGCGTTTGATATATTTTAGTATTCCACTAAATATACTTATAATCCAATCCAGTATAATAATATATTTACTCCGCACAAGATTTCCAATAAAATTTCAATGTTTGTATTTGAATTACCTTGTCATACCTTATTGTGGTTGCACTATAAATTGAACACGCAAATTCAGTAAAGTTGACCTTAGTCAATGTTTGGTTCGGTTTTCGAGCTTCTCCGTGTGTCGGAGGGCACGTTATGCTGTCGGTGCTGGTTTATAATACATAATTTTTTTCACACCTAAATTTCGAAAGAAGTACACATAGACAGATTACATTGTAGATTCTATAATTATACGAATGGAATTTCAATTAATTATAATAAATAACAAAATAGGCACTCTGCGATAGAAATCCCTCGATCCATTCGAGTGATAAGCTTAATTTGTCGCCAATAAATAATAAAATAAAGCCTAATGTGACGTAAATAGAGTCACTAATGGAAAGCCTGTTGTGTAATCAACAGTTAAAATGCACGTTTAATTTGAAAAGTTTCTATTTCTGTCTGTTATTGATTTTTATCGTGAGTTGTATGGCATCGAATCGGTCGGATTACAAGTGGTTTGTGGCTGCGTGTCGCTTGTGGTTTTTTGACCACATTCCGTATAAGGTTACGATACGTTAATCAATGATTTATATTTAACTACTTTCGAAAAAAGGCTAACTGTTGATTTTTTTGCGGCACTTCTTCTCAACAGGCTATTCGACGGAAGTGCTAGTCGGAAAAAAATTTTGACCAGTTTTACTATTTGGTAATAAAGCCCCGAATAGGCTATAGGAATAGGCGTCTGTTTATTTGACGGATAAGCTATTCGGGATTGGTTTAAATGACCCTTGTTGAATCAATGAATTAATAATACACAACTTATTGGAACTTCCCCTTATGCACGCAGGCTAAGCCGCGGGTAGTGACTAGTTAACAAGTTTCAAAATATCCGTTACGGTTTAGTTGGTATGGAAAATAAAATATTAAATACCCACGAATGTATCTATTTAAATAATCGATATTCTTATTTTAACAAGAGTGTGACGAATCGGGTATACATCGGATAAAAGAATAATAAAAGTATTTTTAGAATCTGTTTACTTATGTAAGCATTTAATACAGAGATCTTTGCTTACCAAGAAAAGGTTTTCCAAATATGTATTTATACCGGGAGCAACCCAACCTAATAGATGGAAGGCTCCCAAGCCGTCAATTCAGACGAAACTTGGCCGATTTTCATCAGTAATTTAGTCAGTCGTAATGCAAATCCGCCATAAATTGTCAATAAAGGGACTTTGCGATAGTTCCGCCAGCGGCCCGTGACGATTTATCGAACAAGTTTTAGATGGAAAAAGTTAGTAATCCTGTCTCCTTACGCATCTATTCGGTTTTTTGCCAATTGAGTTATTGCGTTATTTCATTAGGTATTTTTATTCCTAAAACAGCATTTAGTTCGTAACTCTTTGCTTATTTTTCAATCAATATAAGTAAATGGTTTAAATGGTAGAGCCTACCCACTACTCTATAAACTGGCAGGGGCTCGTAAATGGGCAAATCTTAAAAGGTATCAAAGTTATTTTTAAAATACCTATTCAAAACGAAATCTTGCTTAAAATTTTTTCGATCTAATTTCAGATTTTGTTTTGTTTATGATGGCTATATTTGTGGCAGTAGCGACACTGTGACACTGTGTTTTAAATTGAGAACTTTACCATATTCGCTTTATTGCCGAAATACAAAAATAAGACACAGCTGTTCTTCTTGACTTATCAGACACTGTCTGGTGGTCTTGCCCCGGTAGTAGTCTTACCCCAACTGACCTTGTTTAACTTTATTGACCACAATACATAAGTACTGATACAATAGGCGGACTTAATGCTAAATTGCATTCTTTGCCAGTCAACCAGTGGAAAGTGCAGAAATTCACGAATTCGGTTTCGCGTAATAATTTTCCTATGCCGGGCTCTGTACCACAAGGAATAACAAACAAACAAACTCACTTTCTCACTTATAATATTAGTACGATTATTATGTACGAAACATTACTGAAATGTTTTTTTGATCAAAATCGACTAGCATCATAAATTATCCATCCTCGATTCTCGTTATGCGGAGTGAAGTTAGGCATTTAGGTTAAATAAAAGAGCATATAGGCATACAATGGGTACCTATTCTCCGTTCTGAATAGGAATTATTAAATACGCTTACTAAGCATTCTGAAAGAAGTACCAGCTCGCGTCCCTTTGTGTTTTTATCGAGGTCAATCACACCATAGCTTTTAACACCACTTTAGAAAACAATAACAGCTGTTCGCTGAAGTAGCTAAGCGGTAAATTTAAGATTGTTTTGTTAGGACAAAGAAAATAGTTGGCTTAAAAGAGGTAGTGCCAGTAGTGCTTATACATTTTTGTACAAAATATATTGCCAAACAAGCTTATCTAGAATCCAGTTCTCCTGTTTTACAAAAATAACTGAGAACGAATTGAAACTGAATAGCAATTAAAATATCAGCATTTCTCACTCATGTTTTATAAAATATGTATATTCCACAATGTATGTACTTGGTACAAGATTTCCACTGAAACCCAACGATACTATTTGAACTAGTTTTTTTTTTGCAATAATGTCATTTGTGATAGATTCATGTCTATTTTACATCGATTTATATTTTAAATTAGATAACTCTTATTAGATTTTGTACAAAGTATATTGGAACGGAATATGACAGTTACTTAAATTTCCGAAATGGTAGTAGTTTATAATCTACTCTTAGATTAATTATAGGTACAAATCATTTATTGCTGTATGTACTCTTTCACAAGAGAACGTGTTTGTAAAAACCTATTCTCTGAATAAAAGCTTTGAATTTTGAATTTGAACTATTTGAATGCCATTTATTCATGCGATCTCATAGAAGTTTGATTGTGATCTTTCTTCAAGGCCAATCCTATAGGTCATGTTGAGCCCGGATTTGTTTAACCCTTAACAAAGTATCGGAACCTTTGCGCGTGGAATCCAATTCTGACATCCTTCTGTTTACTTTACTTTGTTCTGAAAAGATAATAAAACCCCTCACGTAATATTTTTGTGTTATTCTATTCAAGATGGGATGTGATGGTATTGTTTGAACAAAAGATGGCCGCTGTAGTTCAGACAGAAGGATATCCCAATTATGAGAGATTGAAAAAATATTATGTTTCTGGAATATTGTTTTGATAATATATTATTTTTGTGATGTCTAAAAATTGTTATAACAATTCAATTCAGAGTGCCTGCCTTTGTTTTTTTTAAATCTAATAAAAGTGTCATTTGCCTTTGTCGATTGGCTGCAAAAAATATAAATACCTACCGGTGACGAATTGGGAATATGTGACAAGTTGGGATTCGATTGTAACTATTATATGTACATAGTGTAAAATGAAGTCACTTTCGCTGTCTGTTTGCTTAGATTTTTTAGTGTCATAGGCAAAGTCGCGGGCACTAACTAGTAATCATAATGTATTTGCATACAATTTAGAAACTGTATAAACTATTTAAGGCATGAATGTATTTATCTAGGCACTTTCTCTTGAAATTTCCACGGTTTCACTACACACAAATGAGATACAGTCTGAGACAAACACCAAAGATGGTCCTAACTTATTACGATGGAACCACTACAATCTTAGCTACAATCGCCTATAATTCCTATAATAAACTTTGAGCATATGGTATGATTACTAAAATGTTAAGGGAATGCTTGATTTATCACATCAAGCTTTACAGTATTCGTGCTATTTCACCGACTGTTTATCGAATTATAAGATAATCTTCCACGCCGTAATTTCTTGACTCCCTATAGCCTAGAAATGTACCTAGAGATTTTATGAAGCAAAATATTTTGTTCCAATTATGTACTGTTAGCCAATGAAAGACCTGCTCACCATGGTTGTAAATATTATTTGATTTTTCTAAATATTTCCAGAATGAATTTCCTCGAATTATTATCTATCAATAGTAATTAGAAAGTTTCATAACGATACAAACATTGTTAGCATAAAAATCTTCTAATTTCGACTTTATAATCCGGTGCCAATTGGGAATTGTGACGAATTGGGATTGTCTCGAGTTTTCATAATCAGTCCCAAACTAAGCAAGGCTTGTACTATGGGTACCTAATATACTATTCTTGGGAGATAGTAGCTATTGCTAGCCACTTGAACAAAGGGCTATCAAATTCCCATAAGATTGATAAAATAAAGAAATTCAAATAAAAAACCGGTAAGAGCAAATATCGTTTATGACAAAATTCATTTTTAGAATAAAGGCGCATGTTGTATGTACATTGTACATACATTACAATATTATGTAATAAATTGTCTATTTGTCCAACAAAATATGAAACAAAGCAAATTACGTTTCCAGTCCCGAAAGAGACATAAGTATAAGAACGGTAGACTTCGAGGAATGATAGAAAACATGCTAAAATGTACTTTAAAGTCTAACATGGAAAACTCAGTTTTATATAACACGGTATACAGCCGAGATAATCTTGTTGAAGAGTCATTTTTGACCAATTTCAGGCGGGTATTGAAAATATTTTATCGAGGCCCATGTTGCAAAGGCTTTGTTAAACCCTGTACACATGTAAGCGCGTTGGCATCGCGTTTCGTGCTACATTGCGCTCATTGTATGTTAGAACTCACGATGAAATGTTAGCAACTACGCGATGTATAATAAAACGACGATGAAAACACGCGACAAATTCACACCGGACAAGGTGTTAGTTTTTCTAGTTTTTATTTTTCAGTTTGCAAAAGCTTGTTACATCTTCTTCTTATAATACAAAATAACCTATACTAGTGAAACCCGCGCAACTTCGTTTGCGTGTATTTATTTATGCACAGTAGCGCCATCTATATCAGACTTTTGATGAAATCCTAAGTGAAGCTCTGAAGACCTTACTCACCGTAGGAACACAACATGGCCGAGACCAATGCAATTTAGCTACGATCTTCTGAAGGTGGAGGTCCTTCCCCAGACGGGCTGCTACTATGAACTCACCGCTAGCAAACAGGCAAGCGGCCACCTGATGGCAAGTGGTTGTCAATATGTGTAACAGCAGAGGCGCTACCAATGCGTTGCTACAAAAAAGGGAATAGAGAGAGAGGCTATTATTTTTTATTTTTAAAACTTTTCGGGATAAAAAGTACCCTATATGTAAATCTAAGGTATCAGCTACCTACATACCAAATATCATAAATATTGGCCCAGCTATTTGAGCGTGAAGAAGTAACAAACATACACAAACCTTTCGCCTTTATAATATTAGTAGGATAGGATTTTACTCAACATACGCAAAGACAAAATTTTCGAGTGTTATAGAATATCAACGTAAAGCAATATTCGTTTCGTTCAGTGACTAAGAGATCTGGAAACCAAATTCCTTTCCCCTTTTCCTTAAAAATAAAAAATAATAGCCTCTCTCTCTATTCCCTTTTTTGTAGCAACGCATTGGTAGCGCCTCTGCTGTTACACATATTGACAACCACTTGCCATCAGGTGGCCGCTTGCCTGTTTGCTAGCGGTGAGTTCATAGTAGCAGCCCGTCTGGGGAAGGACCTCCACCTTCAGAAGATCGTAGCTAAATAGCATTGATCTCGGCCATGTTGTGTTCCTACGGTGAGTAAGGTCTTCAGAGCTTCACTTGGGGGGATTGGGAGAGTTGGCAACACGTGAGTGACACCCCCGGTATTGCAAGCGTCTATAGGCTACAGTGATGCTTACCATCAGGCGGCCGTATGCTTGTTTGCCATCTTTGTGGCATAAAAAACCTCTACATACTAGCTCTACCACTAAGTTTTTCTTTTTTCTTTCGTTTGCAATGCCAACACAACAAAAACAATCTTTTTTCGCAAGTCTGCAAACGCCTCGCAATGAAATCAAAATCAAATTGTTACGAGAAAATGACATTACTCCTGGACTATAGCAATAAGAAACGGACAGAAATGGCAGACAACAATTCCTTATTAATTAATAAACTATTAAATTGTTTCAATTGCTACCGTCCGCTCGTCTGTTTTGTTTTTTTTCCCTTTTTAACGTCCTGGTGAGGTGTTTTTTTGTTATTGTTATTTTTGATTAACTTTAGGTTCGTGTTATTTGCAAAGGTAGAGTGAAAGAAGTGAGATAAAATTTAGTTTTGACTGGAAACTGGGAGAAATATTAGAAATCGGAAAAAAAAACGATTTTATCAAGTTTGTTTTATTTGTATAGGTAAAAAATATTATTGATCAACAATAAAGGCCTTTATGTATTCCCAGATGTCCATTTATTGATTTTAAAGATTCTAAAGGAACTACTGAGACTACATAGTTCCTTCATTATGTTAGGGATGTTGTTGAACTAAAATTTATGAAATAAATATTCACTCATGTCTATCAAAAGCAGAGTTAACATTTAAAAAAACAAAGCAACAGAAACGTTGTAAGTGGTACAAACATTAAAACGCCCTTAAATCACTTTTCCATTAATCATAATGTAAATGTCACATTCAATTAGTAGGGGCGGAAAAAAAAACAAAACCAAACACATGTGATAGCAATCATCCTGTGTAAAGTCGGTACTAAATCATGCTGTAGATAAATCGGGAACGGACTAAATACGTCATCACGGAAATTAAGATGGCCGCCGCAATTCGAATTTGGAACGTGGAATAAACAAGGATCTTTTGTGTGGATACAATGACGGCTCTGTCGCCGCGGCCGACATTTCATTACGTTTCTTACATCCGTGGATTTGAGAATTGTTCTTTTTTTTCAAAAGACTGACTAAAAGCAACACGACAAGATTAGTCATTTAGTCAAATACTAACAGCCAAACGCAATTTAATTTTAATTCCATATTATGCCATAAGTTATCTCTTTTTGTCTTCATTATACACTGATTGACAGTGACAGCTGTAATATTAATGAGTCATTACCTCAAAAAATGCGTTTTAAAAAATGGCTGTTAGTTTAGTACCCCATTTTAAAAAAAATTACAGTTCTCTGCTAGTAAATTAAAGAATAGGGGATCGATTCCCACATGCGACAAACATTTATGAGATGCTGTGTTTGCCTCAAGTCTTCTTCGAGTCTTAATGTTATTTACAAAACAACAGTTAAGTATCTAATACCTTCAGGCTGCAACACAAGTCTTGTTCTAACTTGGAAGCACTTAGCTCTGTGTGAATACAAAAATATTAATTTAAATAATATAAAACACAAAATATTGCTCAGTTTCTATATTTCGAACAATAAAGTCCCGTTAAAAGTGCAGCAATGCGCACAAAACTGCAGGTCCTTATCAGAATGTCATAGAAAATGTGACGCTTGCGTACCTCACAACGCTTGCTGGTAACAGCCGACTGGGGACCAATTCTCTCCATATTACATACGACGTTCAAACTTCGAATTTCAAAATTACGACGGCCATCTTGGTTCTGCTGTTTAACTTATGGCGCTCCTGAATTTAAGATGGCGACTTATTATTGATCAAATTTAAATTTTAAATCTGTATTCATCCTTATATTTATATGGTTATAAGTCAAAATAATAATTCACACTGTTTAAACGAGTATAAAAGTAATGTCATTTAGTTTTATTTTTAGATTCATAAGTATTAAACTTACCTACTCTAATTTTGGCGGCAACTCGATAGCATCAACTTGAGCTCGTGATTAAAAATTTAATTTCTGTGTGTTTCAACGTTTGATTCATAGTATTGAGTGTAATGTGAAGCAAACATTAGTTATAGTGCATAGTGATTGTAGTTTATGATCAGAAACTATTAAAAGTGTTATCATCTTTCTTCGGAGCATCTTGACTCAATGACTGTATACTAAGTCGATATAATAATAAATATGTTGCTTTGAACGATATATTATTATATTATATGACACTGGCTAATTGCAACGAACAAGACTGTAGAAGTCATAACTAAAACTTACTCAAAACGTCATAATTTAATAATAGATAATTTTATAAAAACCAACACGGTTTTTATTCTCCCATTTCATATGAATACGTATTTATTACGCACCAGGGCCCTATTTAAGCACTTTGATACCTTTTTCACGCAGTCATTTCATTTCATTGTCACGTAAAATCGTTTATTGTGTAAATTATTTAAAACCCATGGATTTGGGGCTCCTATCATTGTATTATAGCAAAAATATCCATCATATTTTTGTGAAGACTTTTTACTGCCATCGGATCTCTGCAAGTATCTACTGTACTATTTATTGGAGATCTGAAATTTACCACCAAAATGTGATTGAGAAATATAAATCCGAAAACAGTGGGTTTACAAGCTGGTTCCTGAATTATTAATATAATGTTGTATGTACTTACCTAGTTGCTATATTTTTTAATAAGATGTTAATTGACAAAAATGGCCATAATTGGGTTTCGTCTCAGATTAGTTAATAATTACTTCGTGTTTCGTTCACCATTTCTTGTACCAATGGTCATATTGCATTTGTATTCGAAATGGTGGTAGTTTATAGAGTAGATAAATTAATACAAATCAATATGATTTGTACACTTTGTCAAGAGAAAGTGCTGTGAGAGCCTAGACTCTGAATGTTTCTTTATCTTTTTTACTAGACAACTGCTAGTTGAACAAAACTCAAAATAAAATACCCACAAAACTGTGGCTTCAAAGGATGCAAGCTGCACTTCATTTATTGTCATCCCGACTTCTCAATATACTTCGGATCTATTTTTAAACCGACAAAATTGAGACATAAAGATGACTTTACTGTCGCGTACTATCTTAACGTGTCTCTAGATATATTCGGTTTATTGTTTAACGGGACAAAGGTTTTTTTTAGTGTGCTTTTAGAAGTCTGGCACTCTCGCTTGATTTAATATTTATGAGAATTTCGGTGCATGTAAATTTAGAGCGTGCGTTTTTTTTCTTTGTTGACAAGAGACTGGGACGTTGCCCTTTCTGTTACATGTCTTTTGAGTAACGAAGTTAGTTTTACTGTAGTGGTTGTTTTTAGTATAGAGTTTTTATGACACTCTCGTGCTAGTTTTTACAGTTCTTAGCTATTATCTAGACATGCATTTTACGTCTCTTTCTATTTATTCGCTATTTTTAAACCATTTAATTGGAATTAATGCTTTTTGACATATATTTTTCTGCGATTTACATAAGCTGCTTGTGTCTCATGAATGTTTCTTTTTCTTTTCTTACACAATTATTTTTCTTAATTCTCATGAAAACAGTAAAGTAAAAATGTCTAAATTTTTTTTTTTTTTAAACACCTACTTTATTTTATAAATATTATTATGATAATAAAAAGTCAGATTTAACATTTTTGATATTAGAGTAGTCAACGTCTTAAATGAAAGCCCCATGTCCATAAAAACGATAAAGCACTATAAAATCATAAATTCATCCCAGTGGACCCACTGTCAACAGCATCAGATGGACACTGGTGTTGATAGTGCTAACGAAAATAAAAATATATTGACCATTATAATTTGACCCCCAAATGTTGATATCGACCCTAAAAACACTGATAATGTAGGGTAAAATACAGTCCAAGTTAGATTAGTGTGGGATGTTAATGTGTAAAGAGTGGTTCACAACAGCGTAATTGAATGATCGGATATCTTTTAAAAAAAAGTTTGTTACATGACACGCATGTGCATTATTTCCCAACATTGCAGAAGATTATAAGTTCATTCAAATTTTTATTCCGGCACTATTCTACATCCTACATTTTTACTTACGTTACATAATTTTGTACAAATATGGTCCTATATTGAAATAAAATACTTTAAAATGTCATTGGGGTCGTCAGTAATTAGTTTTAATTGAAATACCTACAATAAGAGGTTATATATAATACCCACAGTTTTGATTTAGGCGATACTTTTCAAATAAAGTCATATCTTTGTTGGCAATTTTTTTATGAATGTTCGATGTTTGATCTATGCTTGAACCATTACTACAGGCCTTTTCACATCTGACTGCATATTGACACAATTTTAGTGTCGATTCCAATCCTAGAGTGTATTTATTTTGAGTCGACGGTTGTGTTTATTTGCGGTGTCGTAAAATTTTACAGACAGATTGAATCGAGTCTATTTTGAAATCCTAGGTTTATATATCACTCGACGTAGATATTTGGAGTTACAGAAATCTTAATTAAGACTTTGTATTAAAAGATTAAAATAAATAAATATTCTTGGACGAATCACACAACGCCCCATACTAAGCAAGCAGCATGGGTACTAGAATGCTGATAAATATACAGAAATACCTACTTTTTTTTTGACTAAACACTTATTATACACAGAAAAACATCCAGATCAAGGTAAACATAAAATTTTTTTGCTATAAGTAGGATTCGAACCCACGACTCTTGGGATACCGTATTATAGCCATCACTAGCCAGCAGCAGAATTTTAGACGAGGAAATAGATACTTTGAAAGAGAGAGCGGGATGAATATAAACAAAATTGTGCCGTTCGAACAAGTTAATCATATAAGTATATCAACCCACACACATATTGTTGAAGCGATACATAAATTATTATTATCAAGTGCTTAGATCATTCTGCTCAAATTTTTAAAACTGTATCCACCCACTTTCCTGTTACGATTCCACAATTGCATTTTATCAGGGACTTCACTGATATCATTGTGTTTTGAACACTGTTTAAAATTTAGCCGTTTTAAAAGTAAAATATTAAGAAAGCTAACTAAAATAGTAACACTTATTTTGTTTCCAAAAATACCGGTTCATAAGTGTTAATAACTGTTATAGCTAAAAAAGTTTACATCGGAATAACTATGCGACAGATCACAGGGGGTTGCCATTTTGTTAACGGGTTTAAACGACAATTATCTATGTAAATATGTGTTAGTACACGAATACACAGTACCTACGTGCTGACGTAGGCATTTGCTAGTAACACTTATAAAAGTGTAACAGATATAAAAGCAGGTTTAAAACACCCGAACAAAGTGTTACAGTAATAATTCTATAACAGATATAGTGTTACAATTATGAATGTGTTTCTGTTAGGTGTTTTTCAGTTCCTGCATGATACAGTAAAACATAATGCATTTGAGAATTAAAGCATTTTGCTCCACTCATTAGTGATGAGGCCGCATTCACATCATGATTGTTTAATCAAAATCTAACTCGACAATTACTAAATTATTCTGAAATTTGATAGTCCACGAATTCAATATCAATACACGTTTATACGATATGCATTTAATAATTATGATTAATAATTAGGTACGTAACAACAATAGTAAATGCATGCGTGATTCTGCCCTGGTTGGGAACAACTGCAGAACTTCAGTCCAGATCATACCTCATCTGCACGACAGTTATAATTTTTTAATAAGTCATGTCAGTGACCGTTAGTTGATTTGATAACACTGACATAGCTACCAAAAGACATAATTGCGGGAAGCACACGAAAAGTAAGAGTATTTATAATAGGTTTGCGTTTGACCACAGCGTGCCTGATGGTAAGCATCGCTGTGGTCTACGATGTAACACGCTCACCTAGAAAAAACCTAACCTAACCGTAATTTACGTATAACCGTAAGTTACGTAATTTACTCGTATTTTGAAGACCCCTGGATTGTATTTTTCAGGAAACATCGATTCCGGTAGAGAGTTCCAAAGAACCGCAGTCCTTACAATAAAGGATGAAGCAAAGCGCTTTGTGCGCGTCTTTGGAATCTCCACCGTAAATCGATATCTTCCATCTGAGCTTCTAGTTGTTCGGCGATAGAACGGAGAGGGTGGAATCAAATTGTGCAGCTTCATTGCACACTCCTCAAAATGTAGCCGATAAAAAACAGACAGACTGGCAACCTTACGCCGATGCTCAAGACTTTGCAACTTCTTAAGCAGGCGAGGTTGACCGATGAGCTTCTTGGCTCTGTTCTCAATCGACTCCAACGCTTCAAGTTGGTACTTAGCAGAGCCATCCCAAAGGTGCGAGCAATACTCCATGCACGACCGAACTTGTTCTTTATAAAGTGCGAGCAACTGTTCCGGCTTGAAGTAACGCTGCGCTTTCGAGAGAATACCAAGCTTTTTGGCCGCCAACTGAGCTTTGGACTCAATATAGGAGCCGAAATTGAGAGACGACGTCAAAGTGACACCAAGAAGTTCAAGTTGGTCTGTCAGTGGTACGGATACATTTTTGAAAGTAGGGACCACGTCGAAAGGTTTCTTTTTGGCGGACAAGACACGCCTGTCTTAGTTGCATTGAATCTAACCAGGTTGACATAGCCCCATTCAGAAAAATGCCGCCAATGAGCCTGTAAGATTTTATGTTAATATCATATAAGATATGTTTGTGTAGAAGAAGAATAAGTTGCTCAATAGGCGTATAACGTTACCTCCGGTATCCGTATCATCTCGAATAACGCGACAAATCATAGACGCACAAAACCGTCCTATCCACTTCTTGGCGTGGTCGCGCGTCCCTTGGTTTTCTCGGTACCTGCCGCTTCTCTCCTCCATCAACCTTCTCTCAGTGTTGCCCTAGCCCAAGATGCGAGTCCTCCTCTGAAACGCCAGTAGGCAGATATTGTAAATTTTAATCGGTAACATTTTTCCGCTCCCGGAATTGCCCGGTTTGGTAGTAGCAGTCCATAGTCGAACTTCTAAGCTTCTAAGTACACCTAAGTTTTTCTTCAAATGTTTTCAACGCTATATTTTATATATTTACAAAAACAGAAAAGCATTTACCTAGTTGTGAGTAAAGAAACATACTGTCCGGCTATATCTATGTGAAAAATCTTGCAATGCTTAAATCTACTCTTTTTGAAATAGTTTCGCCTACACTTAAGGTTTACGACCGTCTCTAGTCTGATCTTCACTTAGCAGTTTACATCTTAAGTTTCTTTCTATCGATTCTTTTATCTAGTATTGCCACCCTTTGGGATTTAGAAAGATTTACTGTTCATCTTGTATTTAATAGACTTTTTCTATCAGTTTCATTTCTTTTAAGATTTGAGATACTTTTCATAGTTCTGTTTTTATTATTTGCCAAAAAAAATTGTTTGCCAAAAAATTATTCTTTTAGACTAATTATAGCGATTCGTTTGCGTGTATCACGCTTTCCTGTGGGAATTCCGAGAAAAATTTTCTTATCGGATGCCTACGTTTTAACTACATTAATATAATTAGGATACAGCCATACGAATATGATATAAATAACGTTGTTAAGCCCTCCTCTCATCCTACGTATAACATTTTTATTACTAAATTAAACTCAACACTTTAATTTTTGCCGTACCTTGCCTTTATACCCTTTTATTTCTGTCCATCATTATCATCATAAATTAGAGATCCTCCGGCCACATGTGCCGCTATTAGGCCAATATATCTATCTCCCTCTTTCTGGTTTATCTCTACAAATCGTGGTTATACCACAGCTTGAAACAATCACGATCTTTGGTTTGATTGGTAGCGGATAGCGGAGAGGTCTATTATCTACTAACTTTTTAATCTTTGTTTGTAATAAAAACAGATTTTATTGCTTTTCACGTTTGTCTGTTTATTCGCTTACTTCTTCTAAAAGTGACATAGCACATTTAAAAAATATTATGAAAAGGATTGTTCGCGGATTTTAAAATAAACAAGATGGTGTTATATTAGCCCTTGTAATGTAAAGTCGAATATGCGAGCAAAGTTAACTTATAAAAGAAAAAGCACCAATTTCTACTCAACTTACTACATATTTGGAGAAAATATTTTTTACTTCTTCACATCTTAATGTAGCAAACCATTTTGCGGCAGTAGAATATAATTCTTAATACAACGAATTGCAATTAATTTTACACAAGGAACCGCACTGTTTCTTGGTCTCGCGTTTCGCTCTTCCTCGACTACCAAAACCGCAGACCGAGCACGCGGGTGCGCTCCGTAAAACCGACGAGCGTAAATTATTTAGTCGCCGTTGTCTCATTACTACTCCCACGTTGATGGCAAACTGTAAGACAGTGGTATAACCATTTAACTATCTTCCTTAGTTATATTTATAGGTTATAACGCTTATTTATCGGTTTACGATGCAATTGCAATGGTCCATTGCATTAAGTAATTAGTTTTATGAGTGTATCGGAGCACATCTGGGCTCTCGTAGTTGTTTTATGAAATTAAGATCCACTTGAGACTAAATTTATAAATAGACTGAAAAATCTATATTGTATTTAGTTAAAATAAGAATATTATCTTGTAATACACGAAATTTTATTTATGTCACTGAGTCAGTAATATACAGTGGAAAGAAATGACGCAATATATAGCTGAGATTCGTTTTCAACTTTAATAATAAAATTTTATGCTTTGATACAATATTATATAAGTACATGAGTACACGTAATCTTATTCATGCATATTGAATTAGAAAATAAAACTTAGGATTATTACGTTAGTTCAACTATTAAAGTAATCCAACATAAAAAGTACAATTTTTATAATAAAATCTATTCAATAGGAATTTTATATGAAAACAAAACGATATGAGTCCTATCCACTTGACCTCGATTCGTGGATCCCGAATGGTAGCGTCATACGCCGATCGATAACCGGCAACGTAAATAAATCACTAAGTTGGAGCTCAGATCCACCTCAGCACTTCGGAACTTGCTACGGGTTATTACCAGTATCCACTTTGATGTTAGATCATTACAAAGGTAAACAACTGGAGTCTAATTAGTGGCATATAAGCGGATCGGTTGCTTTTCGGTTAGATCTCGCTAATCTGCTAATTTAGTGACTGATTCTATTAATTTTCGCGTTCATTATCCACTGTTTGTACTGTTTATTGTTCGGATTGTTTTATTGGCACGTTTGTTATAACCAGTCTGACTGATTATGCTATTAATTCATTACTCGAATGGTCGTTGTTATGTAACAAAGCGTTAAAAAACATTTGGAATCTCTGTAGTCCGAAGTACAGTGACATAGTGGATGTCCCGTGGAGTACTGAGGCCAATCCGAGTCCCTCGAGTGGCATGCCGTCACTCGCCGTAGCCTGTTTGACGCCATATGCGACAAGTTCAACAACGAAACATCCTTAATTCCGAGCCGTTTCAAATAAATCTGGATTTTATACACCGTACAGTAAGGTAAATATTCGATTGTGGATAGAACCGAGGGGTGGTAGTGTCGGTATGGGGTAAAGTCCCAGAGGCGACGTACGGCACAGTCCTCATCATTTCCCCATTGTCTCGTTAGACAAAAATCAAAAACAAACACTCGCTGTAGGGATTTTTCGGTTCTAAGTTTTGGATGATTCCAATGATTGTGTAGATTGTTGCGTGTTTATAACGCACGTGATTGTACCTCTGGGATGTAAGCTCTATCAGCTGTCAGCAATTGCTATTATCTTGTTACACAAACTACTATTGGCGCTGTTGTAATTGGTCGTTTAAAATTGTTAGTCACTTTTATAGCATTGCCATTTAAAAAGAGTAATAACGTTGAATATTTAAATAAAAAAGACTTTGTAGAAAACGTCGACTTTATCGCTAATATTCTACACTACACAAACTGCAAAGGAATCGCTTATGTGATTCGTTTGTTGCAATAAAAAATTTAACTTGCAGTGAGCCACGGCATGAGAAGATACTAAACTTAATAAGCAAACAGACATCTTCTATACATATAATAAAACAGTAGACCCCGATATGTCTGTACATTGAACATTTTTGGCAAAAATGGAGAGGGAACAGTAAAAGAAAGGTAATAAAAGCGAAAAAAGATTTTTAGGATTTTTTTGTCTGTCTGAACGCGCACATCTTCTAAGCTACTGAACGAATTTTATGCTGTTTTCACAGGAAGATAGAGCTCGGCTCGGAGCAGAATATAGGCTTTGTTTCATTTAAATCGGATGTCAGGAAAAGGAGTTATCCTTATTTTAACATTTCACGCGGACGAAGTCGCGGGTAACAGCTCGTACACTATAAAAATATTACTTATTTTATGCGGCTAAAGAATAAAATTTTACACTATTCACACAGCGCCATCTGGTCCCAAACTAGGTCTAAGCCTTGTGTTATGAGTATCAGACAACGGAAAAACACCCAGACTCGAGACAAACACAAATGTCATCAAATAAAATGTTTGCGCAGAGCGAGAATCGAACCCTCTGGTGCCGAAGGTTCTATTTATGTTTATATTATATTTTCTGGCTTTACTTTTATGTTAGTAAAATACTCGCAACTTCGTTTGCGTATATCTCGCTTTCCTGTGGGAATTTTGAAAAATCCTTTGCTTAGTACACCCTTAGACGTCGTCGTAAGGAACCTACATTCCAAATTTAGAATCTCTAGGCCCAGCAGTTTGGGCTGTGCGATGATATATAGTTAAATCAGTCAGGACTTTGAATTTTATATAAATAGATTAATAGGATATCTAATTGCAAACACCACTACTGGTATGAAACCTTTTGTTTCTATTGCAATTGCTACTACTATTTTATATTGAACTAGTAAATGCTTATTAACAGTTCTCTTGAAAGACTTTCACCAACGCCTCCTAGCGGTAGGAATAACCTTATGTCATCAAATGTCATACCAATTGTTAGGTTATAGGTATCGAGAGCATTGGTGTTATACAAAAATAGACGCCCTTTAGATGTAAATTTTGCTTTCATCTCTATTTTCTACTGTGATTCAGTTCTCAATGTGTATTCAATGTTTATGTAAAGCTTCATGTAAATGTTAAATACATTTGTCAACCTGAATTTTATTTCAATGCTCTGTACTCTGTGTGAAATTTATTTGACAGTCCAATGAAAAGATTTGTGTTGTTTCACGTGTTGCGCTAAATTCGATTGCGTATACGTAAGTGTTGGTCGATTTGTGAATCGTGCTCTGAATATCAGCTGTTTTATCTTTAATGTGTACATAAAATACATTTTGACTATTATTATATACAAATATAACAGGTTAATAAACCAGTTGTGTCCTTCTCTGTCTTTCCACTCTTTCTGATCAATCGCTTTTGACTTCCAATCTTTCTTTACAATTTAATTGTTTTCTTTTATTTGAGTTTACGGTTCTTATTAATGTTTAATAATTATTATTCTTTATAGTTATTGTTAATACAAAAAACTATTTAATAAGAAATGGAAGCCAAGAAATTCATATCGGATTTGCAGATCTTTATTTCCAAAAATCCACCGTAACCTTTGTCTGCTTTGAAACGTGGAAATTTTCTTTGAATTTTTCCGGATGTGTCGATACTCATCCAATACCCTCCCCATATCTGCATGCGCTCATCGCCCCTATGCATTGAATTACTTCGAGATTCCCCGCCTTTTGTATAAATGTAATTCTTTCCTTGAAGATTGTGCCTCCGCCGAGTCTCGCGCGTTCATACGTGACCACAATACTTAAGCCCGTTGTCTCCAGCCTCTCTTTTATGTCTATCATTTATTCTTTCGATACGCGAACGTCAGCGTTTGACAACTACAGTTCATGCCGAATAAATTGTCGGTGAAATTGCACGGCTAAGATGTGAGTTACGACTGTGGACGAGCCCTTCGACTTTTGTGTTTTACTTAGGTTCGACAGATTTATCGCTAGCTTTGTTTTTCACAAAATTCTCTCTCAAATATTTTTCTGCTTCAGTTACGCTTATTTGCCCGTGAATTTATATCTTATCCAATTCGAACGCATTCGCATCTAATTCTTTCAACAATATGGTGGAAAAACAAAATCATATATTTTATTTTTATTTTTTTCTTAGAAAATCTTCTTTAATATTGCTCACGTTTGTTGAAGCTTTTTTAATTCAGTTTTCATAAATAGGCTTTCAATTTAGCTTATTGACAATAGAAAAATTAATCTAGACGTCTTTTCAATAAAAATTGTCTCGCTTAGTTTCAAAAGGTACACCCGCCGTGAAGATTATTTCTAATGCTCGAACTCGAGACGCAATAAACTAGCGCGATGATAATAAAAATGTTCAGCTTATCCCCCGTGTTCGCGCTGTAAATCCAAACGGAGGCATTCTGGCGATTCCCGACCTTACCACCTTTTATTAATGTCACGATAGAACATTTTAATTTTAATAAAACTGAACATCGGCACGCCCGACCTATTTGTCAACCTTCTTTACTTTTGCTGGCATGAAATCATACAGTCGCACTCTGCGTAACTACAACTCTGTCGGTGTAGAAGCCAGCATCCGCAATATAAAACGATCTCTTTGATTACCACGCTAAGATATAAATTCGCGCGATAATCCATGTTCATGCACGTATGAAATATGAATTCGCCGAAAGTAGCATCGCTGGATTTAAGCTTTTCTCTTTAAAGTAATAAAGGTGTGTTTTATTTGCACTGCAAGGGATTATATTTGGGATTTAGATGGCGAAACACGTAGGTGAACCATCGCTCATGTGACAAATTTCTACGTTTGCCTTAACGCGGGCCACCGTGTTTAGAATATTATATGGAGCGGGAACTCTGGAAGTCACATTGATTTACATTTGGAAAGAAAAGGGTACGTGAACGAAGGTGATCAAGTTTGTCAAAGTTTGGATTACGAAGGACCTTGGGAGGAGTTTGCTGTACATGAAAATTGTAGTAGATAGGTAATTCCGTGTGGAATAAATAGTAATCATTGAATACGTTATTTGTGAGTGAGGGATTGTGACAGTTGTCTCCCGAGGGGTACGTGGTTTGCCGGTTCGTTTATGCGAGTTTTTTCGGATTCAAATTGTAGTTTCTTTTATGTAACGAAGAACGAACAATACGTGCGGAAAGAGCCGCGTTTATTTGCCGAATGTTACCGAATCTTTGGGGGTTACTCCTAACTCGCGGAGACGTGATTTCGCAGCATAAGCAACTTGCCAATTGTATATTTATGACTTCACTATTTTGTCGGATTGAATTTTACTTGATGTAATTTTACTGTGGGTTTATTTGTTTACCATTTTGCTTATGTTGCTTTTATGTTATTTTGATGATTTCTATTCATCAACAACAGCTCCTAATCTTAATCTTATATCTACTTGTATTTGGAAAAAAATACCCCGTTTCTGTAAGTCATAAAGATTTTCATCTAAACTCATATAGTAGTGACAATAAAATAAAATGCGAAGTATTTATTCAAGAATATCTCATATACATAAATCATACTGAACCAGGTCAGAATTTTCTAATATAGCTTGAGAGTACCGACAGGAATGCTCATGTCGATATTGAGTGATACCGACTATTATAAATATTAAAATAAATAATGTTACCTCAACTATGTAAAGTCCTAAAGCGAACTAATAGTTAGGTATCAGAAAGTTCTTAAGTTTCTACCACGGATACATCATCCCAAAGAATATCGGCATAATGGTAAGGTAAGTATAAGTGAACTCGCCTTCCACTTGGATCCACTGGCTCGATTCACCAATGGATTGCCTATAATGATCTGGAAACTCAAAGATTTCTTCTCTGTATACTTTCTACCTTTTTCTGTATCCTTCTTTTGTCTTATTATGTAGGTTTTTATTTCTTCTAAAATAATATGAGTATGTCTCTTGCTCCGTCTTATATTATCATCATCTCAGCCAGCCTCTGCTGAACATAGGCTTACCCAATCACTTTCAGTATGACGGATTGGCAGTGGCCTGCATCCAGCGGCTTCCTGGCTTATGAGTTCTGTATCTGATTGAAATCGTTCTGAATTTTAAAATTAGTTCTAAAATGTTTCTGTTGGTTTACCGTCAATGACCTTCTTGTTCTTGAATCTCTTTTATCTTGCACAAAATTAGGTCACAAAACTTGCTGATTAAAAAAAAATATGGTCTTGGTGACGATTCGAAAGCTCTTGTAATATCGGTATAAAAGAAAGTAATTAAAGGATGATTCATTGTGTTTTGGGTGAACGGTGCCGTGTACGGAGGAACACGATATAAGTATATTGTTGTAGTAATGTTTGAAATTAGTTCACTGCAGGTCATAGTATGATGACCCGTTTGCTGTGGAATTTGATTCTAGTATTAACAACCTTGATTATAATAATTTTAAAGAGAAGTTAGTAATTTTGAAGGTAATTTTCAAACTACAAATAACTAAATTTTTATTACATAAGACGTAAATCATAGTACGATTGGTAATAGTGTAATACATTTTGCAGTTAAATGTAGGGAAGTATGCTCTAACTACTTCCTTCAAAAATATTCTCGACGAAATCTCCAAGCATCGCGATGCACACGCATCATCTTTGTAAGCTGCTCTTTGAGTATGTTGAGGAATATAATATTAAAGATCTCTGTTTCTGTAAATATGGATGATTGTCAGCTATTTAAAACGTTGTAACATTAAAACAAGAGTGTTATTATAAATCGAATGACTACTTATCATCGCGGACGTCCTGCCTCAACTTATCACCACATTTTATCATTCCCAACGGAAACAGGCAATGTTTTTATTTATGTTAGTTAGCACCCACACATTTTGCTGAATTCTAGAATGTCTTAATTTTATGCAAATTAGTTTTATTACGCTTATATTTAACTGCGAACGTGATTAAGGTTGTTTTGTTCGGGATTCGTTTATGTTATCTGTATTATAGCAGTGTACAAGGTGATGTGCTTTGAAAATTGTTAAATTGAGATAACAATATCGTTTTAATTTAACTGTTTATTCGTAACTGGATTTATAACGATTTCCTACACTTTGTCGGGTGAGTCCGTGTTAAGTTTAATTTGTACTCATTTGTTTAAGTCACTCTCTAAGATAATTTAGTAATTTAAGTTTCTCATTATTACATAATTCTCAGAGCAATGATTCTGGTGTTAATGAAGCAACATTTTTTTTATAGACAAGAACAAGTACAGTAAACTTTTTACCAGAAAGTGATTTTTTTTCTTTTTAAATGTTATGAGTGTTACTTGAAGCAACAATAACTTTATCGTACTTACGGTAAAAGTGACAGTAAAAATATTGGTCTCTACATTATTATTTTTTTATCACAAATATTGCGTCTTCCCAAAATTCAATATTTTTTATTTGGCCGAGATTTGGATTGAACAGATTAAAAATAAATAAAATTGCATTTAGAAAACATGCAACCCATTCACGATTAGCATTCCTGATCTGGAAGTCTCAAACTCGATCGAACTACGCGGGGGTTGCTTGGCAAAAATTCTGCTTTAACGAGCACATTGTCCTTTTTGTTTGGCCCGCCTTTGTGAAGGGTTCCGACTCCTTAATTATCGCATTGAATAAGTTTTGTGGCCATTTGATTAGATGTTGGGGTGCAAGGCGTTTGCTGTATCTATAGAGGGAGGTAATTGGAATTTTTTTGAACCCACGTCTTAAGATGTTGTTACATGCGTCATCATATAAATGTCGTTTTTTGTGTCTGTTTGTCGCTCATGTAATATGATGTCTATGTGTTTTGTTAAAGGTTTGTAGTGTATTCAACGGATTGTGATACGATTTTCATCGAATCGATTGGTATTATTACCAAGGAATGCATAAAAGTATAAAAAATTCATGATGATTGCAACAACATGACATGTGTTTATCAGATTAACTAAAGTAAGCAGTATATATAGAAACCGCTTTTTGTGCTCAGAAAGATCTGTTTTCTGGTCAGCTGCCATCACTTCGTTCGTCTGAACTGTTTTCTATCTGATGTTGATTGCCATATCAGTCTGGGAGATTTTAGGGAGACATTTTCATTTAAGAACATATACAATACAACTTGTACTTTATTATGAACTAGTCCAAACTTACTAAACTAATTTATTAGTTGAATGAAAGGCAACCTTTCCACTCTTATGCAAACTTCCTAAAATACGGGGTCTAAACGACAACGACTTTCACATGCAAACTGCACACTCAATTACTGAGTCCAGTAATGAGGTAGATTCGAAACTAATTTTATTTTCTTCGAGTCCTTTGAGTTGGGCCTCTCGAGATGTTTGCCTTAAATTAAAAAGTTTTCGCTGGCAGCCTTGAGAGCTCTCAGCACGGCCGCTTTCGTCTCTGATACTTTTCCCTTAATGATCTCATACGATTAAGAGTAAAGTCCGGGATTAAAAGAATTTCACGAACCCGCTTTTCAGTAAGCTCTTTATGAAATTCGTAACGAGATATTTTCGGCCGATACTTATCTTCTATTTGAATAATGAGAATTGAAATTGGGAGATCATGAGATGAGATTATATTTGCCTGAATGGCTCAGGTTGGGAATGTAGAGCGGCACTGATTGCGATGGGGTAGACAGCCTTTCCTGAAATGAGACCGAGTATGAATTTTGAAGACATTTTAACGAATTGGTCGCGTTTCGTGCGTCGACAGTACGTAGTCGAATTCTATGAAAAATGTTGTTTACCCAAAACTGTCGACGCACGAAACGCGACCAATTCCATAAATTAATTGACCATTGATAGCCACTCGACCATCAGGTTTGTGTGTGAATGAGATTCAAACCAGCAGGTCTATTCTCGGAACAAAAAAAGTTTCAACCTCGTCTCAAACTCACACGCTGTCCTGTTCAATTTATTTTGTAGAGAAGCGCATGAGATTGGCACCGAGATTTCAACTATTTTTGTTACGAGAATATCCCCTCTACAGTTCAGTTAGTATTTTTTTTATACCACACAGGTGGCAAACAAGCATACGGTCGGCCTGATGGTAAGCCGTCACCGTAGCCTATAGACGTAAGCAATACCGGGGGTATCACTCACGCGTTACCAACCCTCCCAACCCCCCCCCCCCCCCCCCCAAGTGGAGCTCTGGAGACCTTACTCACCGTAGGAACACAACATGGCCGAGACCAATGCTATTTGGCTACGATCTTCTGTAAGGTGGAGGTCCTTCCCCAGACGGGCTGCTCCGATTTGAGCGGATTATCCGCATGCTATATTGTCCAATAAATTATAACTACCTTTTGCTATCATTTAAGTACAATATTGGTTTTCAATTACCTCATTATGTATGCATTAATTTCAGTGTGCTATCAGAATCAGATTCTATGACAAGCAAATTTTTAGACTAATTTGTAACTGCGCTACCGAAACTAAAATAATGGTTAAATACTACCCTATAACTAACGGGTAATTACTAACCGTTGTGTTAATGAGTTGTTAAATTAACGGTAGTTACGATATGGTTCGGTTAGAATGGTTATGACAACAGTAGAGGATCACTGGTTCAATTCAGAATTTTCTTTACCCATCTTTTACAAATTACAGGAATCTTTAACAGATCCATCGAATAACGTTATCATGGTTTATTTATTATTTAGTTATTACTATTGTATGTAAGTAATAATTATATTCTATGTATTATTTTTTATCCAAAATGACTAAAAGTATGTATGAAAACCACAGCGGATAATCCGCTCAAATCTGAGCAGCCCGTCTGGGGAAGGACCTTACAGAAGCTCGTAGCCAAATAGCATTGGTCTCCGCCATGTTGTGTTCCTACGGTGAGAAAGGTATCTAGAGCTTGGGGGGGGGGGGGGGGGGGATTGGGAGGGTTGGCAACGCGTGAGTGATACCCCCGGTATTGCAAGCGTCTTAAGCTACTGTACAGTAATGCTTATCATCAGGCGGGCCGTATCTTTATTCTCCAACTTTGTGGTTAAAAAAAACTAGATATAAACTTAATTGTCAGTTAAATAGTTAACAGATTTTGCTAACAAACTAACCATTTCAAAATTTCCGTAGGAATGGAAATAACAGGATCACGTAGTTAACATTATCTTTAGCATTTTATACCACTTTTTTTTATTATATCAAAATGATACGAAGAGTTTTAATAAATGTTGTTTACATAAAGCCACTGAAAGATATTCCATTCACTTAGTACTTTGAGTAACATACGTTAAAATTTTGCCACAGTGTAAAAATAATAGTTGAAACATTATTTTTTTATCATATCAACCTATATTCATTCCCACTGCAGCGATACGTTTTAATTTTATGGCTCAACACTAGAACCAAAATGGTCGCGTACTGCGCGGTTTCAGAGGAGTTTCCTCCCGCGAACGCTGAGGCTGTGGAATGAGATCCCCGCCGAGGTCTTTCCTTTAGATTATAACATGGGGTTCTTCAAAAGGGGCATTAAAAGATTTTTACAGAGTCGGCAACGCGCGAGTGATACTCCCGGTGTTGCAAGCGTCCATAGGCTACGGTGACCGCTCACCATCAGGCGGACCGTAAGCTTGTTTGCCACCTTTGTGGTATAAAAAGAAAAAAAGATAGATATAATATGCTTTATTTGAAATACATAACAAGACACATATTAAATATGATAACACACAGAAGTCCTTTCAATACTTTCTACTCAGATTATCTTCTCTCTGATTAAATTCGTTGTGAGTTCCAAGGCAGCTGTAGTTTTCTCCCCCGGGACGTCAATAAGCTTCATTGCTTATTGTCAATCTGAGGTCGCCGTTGTTGATCCTGGCTACACAGGAGTCACATCGGTGGGAATGTGTGGTGGGCTTGTCCCGAACTTACAGACTGGTGTATTGGACAAGGCGGCCATCATTGCTGAAAGCAATATTTCAAGCGAAAAAAAATCGCTTGCTAGCCAGTAAGCAAGGTGCGCGTTAAGCATTCAAAATCAGTTTTAGCAAGTATTTGTAGAAATTTCTAATGTATTAATTATGTTTTAGAAGTAAATTTAGACGGTTTAGGTTTAAATTAAAAATTTTGAAAGATAGAATATGTTTTATTTGCAATTCGCAACAGTAGGACACAGTACACATAAATAACTTATCTCCCTTGAAATCGCAACAAGGCGGCCTTATTAATTACAGATGAGTGTAATTAATTGAAAATATATCGCGTGGATAATGATTTTTTTGCATTTTTTCTAAACGTCTACGTCATAAAAGATGTTGTTCTAACTGATTCTCTCTACACTGTGTAAACATTTTTCCTTCGGCAGCCACAACATTACTTAATAAACTCCACATCAAAGACACGCGCCATGATTACAGGTGGAGGCCACACACAAAATATTCACTGGCATGCCCATCTTTACTTTACGCTTTTTTAGCCCATGCTTTGACCTATTTTATTCTACTCATGTTATTATTACTAGCGGTTCGTCCCGGATTTTAGTAAAAAGAAAAAAACTTAGTCTTTTTCTAAATTTAACAGCTGTGCTCTTGTTGGTGTAGCAGCCTCCATTTTTGTCTGTCTTCTGCCAGATCCTTGACCTTTCTATAAGACGACCATGCGTAAGTTCTTCTATACCTTCCCTTAAACGGGTTTTAGTTTAGTAGCCTATGTGACATGGGGATAATATAGCTTCTTAACGGTGAAAGATTTTTTCAAATTCCGAAACTACTGGACCGTAGTTTCGGAGCATTAAAAAACAGTCAAACAATTTCATGTGATTGGCTAGCTTACTTATGAGTATGTAAAAAGCGCACAATGCGGTGGTTTCTCTGAAAATTGAAAAAACACTATATTTTTATACATTTATCTATGTTTAAACTCAAAAAGTTTGTCGTCATTTAACCTTGCGTGTTCGATTAAGAAGTTATGTTTATATTTTCTTTTTTATAGCATACTAGCTTTTCCCCGCGGCTTCGCTCGCGTTAATTTTATGACATAGCATAAATCTCGTTTGTGCGCGACTTGTGGCGCCATCTGTTGGCCGATAGCATCCTCTACAGTAGAAAAAATATTTTCCCATTGGAACGACATACTTTCACGGGATAAAAAGTAACCTATGTTGGGCTCTGTACCCCTAATCTAACAATATGTATGCAAATTTTCATAATGATCGGCTGCTTGGTCAAGCCGTGAAGGAATAACAAACAAACAAACTCACTTTCTCATTTATAATATTAGTTAGGATTAATATCTTAATATCGAATATTTTTTTCTTTTATTTACGTTTCTGTGCTTCGTCTAGACCAAAGTAATGCAAGCACGATTAATAGACTTTCACTGGCTTTTCTATTTATTTAACTTTGTCATTTTAATAATCTTAAGTACACAAGTTAACCTTTGGCTTATACTTAGCAATAAACTTTAGCAAAGTAGTTAAACTTTAAATTAAAACTAAAATTATAGTGTTTTTTATTTTTTGCAAAAACTTTTGAAATATTTAGGAGAAAACCTGTGTTCAGTTTACTTTATTTTATGCTTTCTCGTGAGAATTTCGAAGAAATTCCAAAATTTCAGCGCTCTAAATACACGGGCCTAGCTAGGGAGTTGATTAGTCAGTCAGAATTTCGATTTTGTGGAATATGCAGTCTTTATGGAATGTTTGAAAAAACAACGACACAAATATCTAATTAAAAATCGACAACGATATCTAATAGAAATTGCAACTGCTACCGATGAACTAATACTCTGCAACGATTTTTCATAACACGATCGATAAACTGCACACATTGCACAGATAAATTGCTAGGATTATCGTTACGTGTGTAGCCGGCATAATAATTCTCAATAAAAACTCATTTCCCATACTCCTGTTTAATATAGGTAAATAAACTTCACCAACATTATTTGCGTTACGGATCACTTCTGTCTTTTCCTCGTTTATATTAAAATTTGCGAGAGGAACACTCGTATTGTGCTCTTTGTCATGTTCTGAAGCCTTATTATTTCTAATTATGCTTGCCCTTTCTATGTCTATACTTTTATGTGGCTTCTTTTTTTTTTTTATCAAGTTTCTATCTTTTTCTTCCTGTAAATACTTAATGTGTTGTCGGTTGTTTCAGCTTTAACTTTAAATAGAACATTCTGCTTATAATGAATAATATGTATTCCTGAAAAACAAATGCACACAGCATTTTTTTTTCAGTATTTTTTAAAAGCTTTATTTGACTTGCAATGTAAGTTACTTTGTTTAGCTCTATTTCGTATTGAATAATTTTATTTCGACATTATTTTTCACCTTGTCAAGATCATGTATCTCAAGACTTTGAATTCATATCAGTCTCAAAAACAATATATACATTCATAATGATCTTCTTTATGGTTCTTATTTTGATAAAAGATAAAATAAATTTTCTATTGTCCCCGTAAATTCAGTAAGTAACGACAGATGTTTGGATAGGGTTTCCTTGGGGGTAACCGTGATTAATATGTTGAAATTTATTTGCACTGCTTATTTGTGAATAGTATTAAGTTTCTTTGTAAACAAATTATCTTAATTTGTTTCTGAATTTTCGGTTCATACCCCAAACATAATTTGGAAGATGTTTTAAGGAAATAAAGATTAAATTTTAATTAAAGGTGGTAGAATGTTATTATAATTTCCTCTTGAATTTCAAAGAACACTTTTAAGCAGAATTGGCTACCTACATCATTTTTTTCTTATTGGGAATACGGTCTATATTGTGTTTTGAATTGGTATTTTGTTTGTATCTCAAAGATCAACGCGAAAGTTCCATATTGTGTCATTCTTAACCATATCGATGTTTAGTCGCACTTAGCACTCTAGCTCTTGGTCACCATGCCAGACCGCCACCTAGAAGATCCCGGGTTTTCATTTCAAAACGAAGTTTTTCTGATTGGCCTTTTTTTTTTATACCACTAAGGTGGCAAACAAGCATACGGCCGCCTGATGGTAAGCAGTCACCGCAGCCTATGGACGTTTGTAATACCAGGAGCATTACTAACGCGTTGCCGACCCTGAAAGAACCTCTTCACACCCTTTTTGAAGTACCCCATGCTGTAATCGACAGGGAAAGCATGGACAGGGAGTTCATTCCACAACCTGAGGGTTCGGTGAAGAAAACCCCTCTGGAATCGCGTAGTACGGGACCGATTTGGTTCCAGCGTGTGAGGATGGATTCCCTGTCGATGGCGAGCGGTGCGATGATAGAAAGATGCCGTTGGCATCATATCGAATAGCTCCTGAGAACACATCCCATTGTACAGCCGGTACAATACGCATAGGGAGGCAAAATCTCTCCTTAAGCTTGGGTCTTGGATGTTTATCTATATGATCTATATGTATTTGTTATAATATATAGTATCGTTTAATTAGTATCCCTTAACACAAGTCTCCAACTTACTTTGCGGCTTACTCAATCCCCTCCTAATCTGTGTGATTTGTCCCTATATATTCATTTATTACTGTAGCTATATGCTTAGAAGAGTGAGAGTTCTCGTTATCTAAAGACATTAAACTTAATACTACTACTAAATATATATTTTGTTTGTTGCAGGCCTGGGCCGGCTGCACCCGTACGGCTCGGGCAGCGGCAGCGGATCGAGCAACGGCAGCGGGCGCCGGCGCACGCGCAGCCGAGGCCTTTCCGACTCGCCCACCGCTCCCACCACCCCCACCTCAGCGTCGGACAACGCCTCGGACGCTACCCTTACGGATTCTGAGCTGCCGCTTGCGAGAGACTCCACACTACTCGTCCAAAACGGTAAGTTTGCTTTTAAATTCTTGTCTACCTCAATATTTCTCGATAATGCCCAATTTGAGATTGGTAACAGTATCTAGTCTTTGTAGTCTTGCAGGCCTTCTACGCATATAGGCTGATGGTGTGCCCTTTGTGGTATAGGTAGCCTTTTGTACAGTTAAACAAAAAATGCTCAACTCAAGTTCTACTACTTATGTTCGTAGCGAGATATACCTACATAAAAAGTGTAAACTAAGCGCCTAAGTTAAGAATGACGCACATGCGACCTCATTTTACTATAAGTTATGTAACCGTTTTATAAGTACTTCAGTCGGCGTCTTTATTCAGCACCACTCTCCTGGCAAATGAACAGAGTCACGAGTCTGCTATGTAAATATACTGGAGGCACTGATGAAACATCATGAAAATTCAATATTCTTCTTTTCAAGTCGATGACACTCACAGACAAAATCAGATTTGACCACTACTTGGCAACAATATCTTTATCGAATGTCATGAGGATGTCCTCCCGAATACACTTAGTTAGGCACAGTGAGCAAGCTATTAGGTGTACTCAATCTTAGACTGTGGCTCCATAGTTGCAATTGATATGGGGTGGATCAATCAACATTGAATTGAATGCATTAAATAGAACAGTTTGAAAAGTGATGTTTATATACAGAGCTTTTTATAGTTTCATAAGATGATGATCAAAACTGACAAAAATAAATATTTACAAACCAATTTATTCCTAGTTGTAAAACAGTTTGTCAAAAGGATATCAGCAATTCTTTTAATTGAAACACAAAACCCAACAACTAACATCGTGTACAAACAATGAAAGATATTCTCCAATTATTTTCTATCAAAACAATTCATCTTTCACATCACTACTTGATTTTTCGTAGCAACAAATTCACGTCAGTTGTAGCGACCTTCCGTCCTAAATCGACCCTGTAATTTTGATTCAATGCCCTCCCGCTCTGGCTCAAATCGAAGTCTCTGTATAACAGTTACGTTTCCGATTTCGTATGTCAAACGCTATCTTCGTTGTTTCGATACAATTGGTCTTTATTTTGCTTTCACCGATTTCTTGTAAACGTTTTTTGGTGCCAACCATTTGATTTTCGGCTACGATGTTTGTTAAATTTGCTTTTATAGAGTCTATGTCTCAATGGACGTTCTTATGTATCATTATTTTTACATTTACATCAATATTGATAGTACCATTTTCAGCTTTTTAGGTTTAATTGTATGGAATGTTATTGTGATTCTTACCTTCCAGTTACTTGAGATTTAGATCACATTACTTAATATTAATAAGTCACCTGATTTAATTAGACTTAAGTTCTCAGAAATAGCGTATTCTCTATCTATAACAATTTATGTTAATTATTAATTTAATTAGTTTATTTATTATTTTGTTTCCGAAATGGTAGTAGCTTGTAGAGTAAACTAATTAAACATGATTACTGTATGTATTGTTTTTTTTTTGACAAAAGACCACTACCTACTTTCTAAGTAAATTTTGATTGTAGGTACAGTGATTTTACTGAAATCAATCACACAGTTCAAGTCTAATAATAGTCAATGATATTAAAGTAATATAAAAAAAAGTGAAACATTCACGGATTTAAAAGTTTAAAGGAACGCAAATATTGAATGCTGTTACGCGTTACCTATTAATGGTTGGAAAGATACGCCGGCAAAAGTGTTTGCGGGAATGCAAAATGAAGCATGTGATTGCTACGGAATCGCATTACGGAGATCTAGATACTAGAACATCTGTTATGCTAGATGGGATACATTAGAGATTCTTAGATCAAATTAGAATTAAGAAGGATAATCTTAGTACAAATCTGCCGTCTGAACTGGTGGTAGAGAAAAACATGACGATACTCGTACGAAAGAGCTTGTAATATGTCTTTTTGAATAAAAATATTTGACTTTTGACAAATTTTCATTGAAAAATGTACTCTACAAGTTACCACCATTTAAGAAACAAAAGCGAAATGATCAACGGTAAAAAAAACCCTATTCCTAGTAGTCTTACCCCTTACCAGTAGTACAATCCTTCGTTTAAGAAATATTATTTTCTTTTTTTATCATATTTATTACGTATCTTATATCCTCTACTTCTATTCGTTCGGCCTATTCGTATATTACGGATTTTCACAGTAATATCAATCTTAAGTTAAATCGACTTTAAAAATTGTGTTGTGTCATTCATCACAGGCATATCGGTTTCATTCAATTAATTGCACATAATTTAGTGCGTTATGTGATATTATAATTGTATGTATTCCTAAATTAAATGTATTGCAGGATTTCAATTCACTAATAGTATGTTTACTTGATTTTTCAAAAAAAAATTTTGGTCTACGAATGGATCTTGATTTTGATCTGTATTTAGGCGTACTCACTGGTTACTAACTGGTTTTTAAATAATTCATTACTTTGAAATCAGTGCAGTAAGATATATTTTTACAAGGAATTAGCTTTACAAAGGCAAATCTCGAATAACGAATTTTAAAAACATGCAAAATTTCAACTCTTACGAAACTTTAAATCTCAAATCTGCATTGATCCTCTTTCTATTTCAGTGGCATAAAATACAAACGTTTCCAGATGTTGGTAATCGCTTAGTAAAGTTGTAAGCCGAGTAGACCGATCTCCATTTTTAATAGTATTGGTATTTAGTATAAAAAACAGACAATATTTTACTTAGTTTCGAGACTTTTGAAAAGGAGTAGACAATAAAGGCTCTAATTGGGGATGTACTGAAAAAAAAGGCTAGACTTTTGTCCAGCAGTGGGACAAATTAGAAGAAATAGATTTAGACGTGTGTTAGTGAAAGCCTTTTATGATATCAATTTGACTGCGCAAATTTTGACAGGATCCTCACGGGATGAATTATGATAGACAGAATTTATCTTATTTTAGTTATATTTTAATGTTACTTTGTAGTAGTTTATTAGTTTAATCATTTTAATAAAAACAATTAATCAAATATTTAAAATAGTCCAAAATGTTCATCCAAATAAACCTAAATAATTTCATAAAGCATTTAAACGCATTCTCAATAACTCCCTTATTCTAGTAATAAATATTTTATACTAGAATCTATTTAGGCGTACATGTCAAAGGATTGTAATCGGATGACCTTTGTTCTTTCATCAACCAATTGCACTCATAAAATATAATCTGTTTTGTATGCTAATAAATAAAAGCATACAAATACGATTTGGTGGGATATAACCGCAGTTAACAGAACCAATATGTATAGTTAGCAAACAAGTAGCACAGTTTAACTTAATCGTTTGAACTAAGCTTCTCCTGTATCCCAGTGATTGCTCGAATACGGATACGGATCTAACCTGCACAAACTTTGAAATCAATACAGCCGGTAGCATTCACTGTTATCGCAGATCTCACTACAATTAAAAATGTCTACAATACTTTGAAGACGAAAGTAAGGAGAGAAGTGGAAAACAGGAGAGCTCAAAATAAAATTGAACTGCTTCTCCTGAGAGAATTAAATAAAGAAAGTAATTTTTATAAAACTTCTTTGGAGAGATTTATTTGGATTTTTCCCACGGGATAGCGGTATATACGCAAAGGAAGTTGAGCGCGTTTCGCTAGTAATCATATAAAATCCTCTCACACTAAAAGCACACGAAATAGTTTATAACTTCCTTGATTTCTACAGGATACCTACTACAGCAGTTTCACCAAGATTTAGCAGTGCTGTACACAGATTTCGCACGTGTGAAGCCTCAGGCAACAGCCATACATCCAATAACTATCAAATTCAGTAGATTTTGTTTGCTGCAAAAACGTACCAGAGCCCGATCGCTTCGGGGTAAAAACACATAGTTATATAAAGCCGAAAAAATGTTTTGTTTTTTTGTAAACGTACGTGTAAAATTCATAGATGTTACAATGTCCTTTCCAGTTTTCATACCCAATCCGGCTTTTAGAGAAGCATAGTGACACAGCGGCCTCTGGGGCGGTTAGTTAATGGATTTTTATCGTGTCCCCTCCATGAAAATTAAACAGGAAATCCTAGGGAATACCGCTTTTAATTTGCCTACCAACGGATTCTATAATCGTTCTAGATTCTAGATTTCATTGAATGCAATTTAATTGGAATTCTCTCGGTGTGCACCGATTGAAATCGGTAGCGTCAGTGGGTCATTTGAATTTTGTATTTTAATACATTTTCCTTTTGCCTCATCACCCGCTCCGATATTGAATAAATTATTCTTTACTACAAATTATTGTGGACCGACAATAACGAATAAAATACAATTTGAATACATATAAAGTGTGGCCGTAATATTTCACCACTTTAATTAACTAGACGCAATTAGCCCAAATTATTCTGAGGCTTCCCCAGTCTGCTTTTATTACAATTAGTAAAAGAAATTTCTGTTTAGCAATTGCCATTTGGAATTCGTAAATTTGCCCCAAAAGTACCATATTTACATTAAAAGGGCAAAATTCTACGTGTTGCTTCAACAAAGCGATAGTTATAAACTTGACCCGCAAATTACAAGCGAACATTTTCGATCCCACCGCGTGTTTTCAATGTTTTCCGTGGCCCGAAAACTTTCACCACCAAAATTTGGGTTCCATGTTTGTTTACATTCAGTTTTTGGGTTCCCAATTTAAACTATCGCTGCTTTTATTTGTCGTTTAGTACGACATTTGTCGTTTCGCGGTCTCTCCGAACCCTCTGTTTGCGGCTCTGAATTTATTCTGCCTATGTTTTGGTTTTACCGAATTTCGGGGATAATTTGTCCGGCATAATGGAAGTACCGTTTAATCTTTAATTTGGGTCGCTTGACGTCACTGGACTTCATTTCTCGTCACACGTTCATTCATTTAAGTAAGTGATGTGATCCTGTACAGGGTTTGTACGAGGTATTATGTCTATATTATTATACTTTGCAAGGGTTTGTTCCCTTCATATAATTCTGGATGAATTACTTTTAATTTAAATCTTTGCTTTTCTCTAATTCAATTATAAAAGGGCTACTTGCTGTATGCTCAATGGCAAACCCAATAAAATAATGCTAACAGAAGCTAAACATCTTCCGTGTTTATTTGAACAAAGCGTACTTCCTTCGTAATAAATAGGAAATAATACCAAGAAGTTTTCAACAATTAAACTTAACGATCCGGAATACCAATCGACGGTTCTAAATTTAAAACTGAAGCATATCACAAATCGGTCTGGATGGCCGTCATAAACGCGCGACAAGTCGTAAAAGCGGTTCCACAGTCGAATGTGTTAAACAATTTGATACGCGGTAACAACGACATTTTTATGTCGCGATATTTCGGTAGGCCCCGGAGTGCCGCTTTTAATTGTGGCTATTAAACGCATGCTTGCGATGGATCGCCGAGCGATAGATGAGTCGTTTTTCTATATAAAACTAAGTCTATCCCTCTTAATTCTTTGTTTGAGAGTGAAAGAGATGCCCTTCTTTTATAGTGTTTCGGTAGCGTCCGTGGGATAATCATAATGAATGCCGGAAATTCGTTAACGAATATGGCAGCGCTTCGTTAAATTTAAAGCGTGTTTGTTTAATGAATGAATGCGTTTTTAAATTTCCATGTGTTCGCCTGCTGTGTTTTAAATCTTTATATTTGTGTTTATATTAAAGTAATTGATAGCATTTCTGCATTTCGTATTAAAATAAAGGTACGATTAAGCTGTGGCGTAAGAAAATTCTTGATCTAATTATAATCAACAGTAAACTAAATGTATTAGTTTTAGATAATTATATTCTCGTCAGAATCGCGTAGTATGCTTGAAAATACAACCAAGATACTCCAATGAGAGCATAAGAAGACCTATTAAATTACTAATATAATATTATGTTTATTTAATAGTATGAAACATATTCTATGTTTCTAATTAGTAGTAGGTAAAGTAGTCCAAGGATAGTAAGAATAAATAATGTCATGTGTAAAGGAACGTGGAAAAAAGAGAGCTTAACGTAAAATAGAGAAATAATATAATAAAATGAACGATACGTATAAGAGCAAAATACATAAAATCTCATAAAATAAACAATACGAGACAAAAATTAGAATAATCAAAAAAAAACTAAAAAGAAATAAAGAAAGAAAGAAACAAAGAAAGAAAAATATTTATTTTGTACAGCACATGAGAGACAAGACAACAACAGCATGTTACATATACAAACAAATAAAAACAGACACAAGTCCACACATAAAAAAAATAGTAGTAATAATTTTATTTCATTTTGAAAAAGTATGTACTCTCCAGCCTGGCAGCTAGCTCGTGTCGTGGCACCCGCTATTCCTGAGTTTTCTGTCTTAGGTAACTCAATAAAAATATATTTAACGTCTCAAGTGTACCATCATTAGCGTCATCCGAGATGTTCTCATCTTTTTCACTATTTTACACCCCGAAATTGTGGAATTAAGGCTTCCGTATTCATCCATCAAGGGTATTCCGTAAATTTCGCTCCCGGAAAGCACCCCTTAATCCTTAAGACGAATATCTCAAACTTACGAACGGAGCGGAATAATCGCGAGGTTGTGTCGGCGAAAAAAAAATGTATAATTCGTCACTTAATCCGAACATCCAGGGGATTGGAGTCTAACAAATATCTAGCATTAGCGCGACAGACATGTCACAAAGTAATATATTATGTCAGTATCTTGATTGAAATCACCCCAATGTTACCCCAAAATTATGATTTGCTTAAACGGTCATTTAAGTCTTTAAGGTACATGCGGTCACGTTGATTACTTTTAAGTAGTAAATTGACTCAGTTGTATTGACCATAGACAAGGCGAGATTTCGATTTATACATTATGTTCCAAAACTGCCGCACTATTCCTACAGCGTGAAAATTCAAACCCTTTAATTATTGTAGTTCGACACATTTTGACTGTTCAGTATTTTTCTTTTCGTCTTATTTATTGATCTATAATAAAATTATTGCATTACAGGCAATTTTATCAGTTCAATTTCCTAGAGAGGAAGTGCCTTTACGCAAATAACGTAAAAAAGAAATATGTTTTTCATATTGCAAAGAACTCATTAAAATAATATTACAAGGGATTGCTATTCCGAACGACAATAGTAAGGTTTTAACAGTACATCGAGCATGAGATTCAATGGAAGCGAAGAAAGATATAACCTAATGCGTAATGAACTGAGGGCCTTTGCCGCAGTCGTTTGACCACCGCGCAAATTGAAAGCGGTAGCGGAGCAAACACACAGAATGGGTCCCAAAGCAGCACCTTGGGAAACCCCGGTACATAACAAACTCGCGACCCAAACTGTTTCGGACTCCCTAGCTTCCTTTCTCGTTATTATTTCCTTATAAATACAGCCGCTTGTTATTTGAGCCAATACCTTTATGCAGTAAACTTGACTACAAAGCTACAACCTCCTTAGTCTGCTTGGAAGCACAAAGGAGTTTCGTATCAGTCGTCCAGACCCGAAAAAGTACAAGCCCTTTGAGAAACCAATCCTTTAATACTAATTGAATCATAATTTCGGAGACGGAAAGTTTCTTTTTATGTAAATCTTTTACCATCTGAAGGCTCAAAGGCCTAAGAAATGGAACCGTAATAATCTTGAGTTTGGAGCGTCCCCCGCCGCCCGAAGAGGTCGTATAATCGGGATTAAAATTTATTTCGTTCTTATATCGCGATAATTTGTTTAATGACCTCGATAGGCTCAATTCTATCTGATATTTTCGTATTATGTATATTTGAATAACGTTTTAGCACAATGACATCCAAAGCTTTTGGGAGAAATAATTTAACTTGCTTTGATATTCCCGATTCGCAGAAATGTTAATTTAGTAAGATTTTCACTTCACGCGAAATATTTTTATAATGTTATAAAATTAAACGTTACATATTTTTTATATCATACGAGTAGCTTGTTTAGTAGAAAAGAGTTGAAAGCTATTAATAAACATGTAAGACACGAAGACTTGGCATTTTCTTTATCGCAACGTCGAGTGTCGGGGGTGAAATCAAAAAACAATTTACCGACGCACACACGGCACGCCGATAAATCTCGCGCACAATTTCCGAAATTTTTCTATCTAGGAGATTTACACTGCGCGGTTCATCCCGCGAAAGAAAATCGCACCTCGAATCCTATTATCGATCCCTATTTCAGTACAATTTGCGCGTTGCGCGGGCGAGCGCAAGCAATTTTAAAACTTAAATGAAAATATCGGGGAAGGCAGAAAGGCAACAGGGAGCCGTCTCCGCGAGTTGCCGATAGTTCGCATCCGTTCCATGTCGAACGCAGCCGACAGTCGTTGGGAGACCTCCTTTGTCTTAAGTTCCTTCTGAAGAATCTACTTTCGTACTTTAATAAATTTTGTCTTTGATGATATTTACTGTAACAAGCCCTTTGAGGGATAATTATTTGTCATTTTGGTAGATGTTTGCGAATGAATTATGAATGTTTTAAATATGATATCTATAAAATCTTCAAGAATGTTAACATCCTTCCTCGTTATACAAAATGGTTGTTGAATTACATACTAATTATTATTATTATATAGAGACAAAAACTTGCGACGTTTGGAATGTTTATTTTGCTGACAAACAACTACATCTGAAAACATTTTCTGTAATTAGATACAATTAGTTTTCTTTTCAGCGAATACTTCCTCTCTATCAATCTTAATTCATCATGGTTTTTTCTGTAATATAATTGGTAGTAGTATTTTGATAATTAGTTCCTTTCTCTATAAATGTAATAACATCAGCTCACAACTAAACATCAGCTACTAAAGCAAGCCTATGTAACTATAAATCCTTAACTGTTATATTTACTACACCGTTAAAACTTCCTGATAAGCTATAGTAAACTAAATAATCGCCATTTACGCCTTAATCTGTTTGAAATACCACTTTTATAACTATCCCATCCTTGACAGATACATTATTTTACCTCAAGAGTATATTATCATATCGACACGTTGTAATTTTCGACTCCCATGTCTGATTTTGCACTTTGACAGTTTTTATGACCTTATAATCAAGATCTTTGTATAAATAAATATTGTTTTATTAGTAATAATTATTAATAAATTATCATAGTGCAAAAAATAACATAATACTTAATATTGAAATATAAAGTTACCTATGCATTTACTTCCTTAATGAAATTTCTGTTTGTGTCTCATCTCATATCATGCTTTAAAATTTGGATATTCAACAATAACTTTTAAATGTAAAAATACAACGAACGAAAAAGTAGATGGGTATTTTTAACGCAATCAATAATACTTTTGCTGAAAAAATTTTTGGAATTACTTCTTTAATTTACAAAACACAATGGACAGTATAAATCTATACTAATATTATAAAGAGGTAAAGTTTGTGTATTTGTTAAATTGTAAGGGGTAATCTCGGGATCTACTGAACAGATTTTAAAAATTCTTTCACCAATAGAAAGCCACATTATTGCTGAGTGTCATAGGTTATATAAAAAACCAAAAAATAAAAAGGCTTTTAACATTATGCCCAACGAAGTGGGCACGGGTCAGCTAGTATAAAATACTTTGTTACCAATATACACGATATCATGAATATCGTCCAATTAGTGGCTTAAAATAAAAATAATAATCGAATATTGTTCAATATTATATTGTCGACAAATTTTACTACAGTAAAAATAACCCCTCACATATTGTTTCTGAATATTGTTTTATTATGCGAAATTTTAAATTTGCCAATAACGACAGCCGACGCCTCTTTTATCAGTCGACGCGCACCGATGCGATAAATAATAGTTACAATATATACAGTTCAAGATACTCGACAAAAGGAGAATAGGTATACAGAAAAGTGGCAATTTCGTCACCCTGCACGAAATTTTCATGTCTTCTTTACCGTATTCGCTGACTGCTTTGCCCTTTGTTGTCTTATCCTAAGATACACTTTCGCCTGCATCTCGACTATATAGAATTTGCTATTCTTAACTCAGTTACCATGTTCCTGTTTTTTCGACCAAGGGTTTCGCGAAGTTTTCGAGTGTTATATATCGTTTAAGTCGGCGTGCACTCTGCAACTTGGTAGATTAGCGACGCGGCACCAAACGTAGATGAAAAGGCACTTTTAGTTTTCACATTGGGAAATACATAAATTGTTATTCATATGAATTCCAAGTTAACAACTGTATAAAAAAACCTTACGTTGACAATAGCTATTTTTTTATTTTCTTAGCGTTTATTAACAAAATATATTTTTTATTATGCAAGATAAAATGCTATCGAAATTGCTCCAATTATGCAAATAACAAACTTCCAAAGTAACTGCAGGAAATTGATAAAACAAACTTTTATTTGCTACAATATATTTATACTGGAAAAAAATTTGCTGAAACTCAACAAAAAAAGTGTGAATGTTATACGAATAAAACGTTCTATTAAAGTCGTATCCAGTACAAAGGCGTGCGAGGTCCCCACTGATAACAGCGAAATCAAATTCCATTGAGAAAAGTGTAGCTCTAGTGAAAATTCCTGTAAAGAAGAAGTTGTTAACAAAAATACGGTGGGTTCGCACTGCCTGCGGGCCCCTGATAAGGCGGGGGATCCGCAGTAAACACCCGAGCTACGAACCGCTTTTCAAACGGCCCAAGTGATAAGTTATTGCATTTGAGAGATAAAGACGCGAGTGATGCTTGAGATATAATGTCTTTACTTACAGTAGGCGATTGTAAACGAGATCGTGATGTGAATGAGGAAATAAAAGAGACAGTGTCCAAAGTAGACAAGTAAACATCAGCAGAACCCCTTCCTATGTCAAGTAAAGACAACATACAATGATAATTATGGTCAAATATACCAGATAAATAAAATAGTAGACGTTAAGAAAATAGTAAAAATATTTTGCGTAGGAATAAAAAAGTAATAATTGTTTCACAGAACTTTTTGAAAAAAGGCTCTAGTATGATCTAACGGTACGAAGAACGGTACACACGACGCATTGGTCGTATGCGAGATTGGACAAGTAAAATAATAAAACATTTAGCCTTTTACAATCGATGATACCTATGTTAGTGAGTTGAGCCAATAATAATGCGCTCAACGCATCTTCCGTTGCATATGCTAGAATCTATAGTTAGTCATTTTGCAATCAGGGAAATCTGATTGCACAATTTTCTCTAGTCTATTAATCGTTATTTGCCATGACTTACACCACACTCTAGTAGGTATTTACGACCTGTTAGTGAAATATCTAAAGATTTCCAACAGGGATGATGGTGATGGTTGATGGTGTTTTCAAAGAAAACGTGTATTGATGAGTTAATTAAGCTTCGTATTCGAATTTTCGTCAAAATTGTTAGATAAAGTTTGAATTACATGTTTTCGGTTGAGTATGCCCGATTTGTTTTCGGCTATTAGTTGAGTTTTAAGTAATTTCAAAGTTATTATATTAATTAAGACGTGCCTGTCATCTTAGTGCCTTCATAAATAAATGTCTTGAGTTGGGCAGTTGAATTTTTTATCTACGAAGTTACTCTTAGCAAAATTAGTTTGACTCTAATCTTAAAAAAATATTTATACTCACTTCTAATTATCTCCTATTTTACACTCAATGCGTATTTCGCCAATAATGTAGACGTAAAAAATATTAGACTACTTAAAATTTTAATTTTTGTATAGGTTTCGCATGTGTAGATTTATTCAACAATGGTGCATATTGAAAAGGCTCTATTTAGGTTTCTTTCTTCACCACATCAATGAATACCTCAAGTTAAAAGAACATCACAGCGAGGGCGTACAATTAATTCCTTATTCATAACATTTCAGATCCAAAGCTCCCATATTTTAAAACATAATTTATACATACATAATTCATAAAACAATAAAATCCCTTCGCGCTATTCGCTTTTGGAAAATTCCATTAAAACTCTCATCGGGTACCCTACACTTTTAACATTTTTTTTCCAGAACAAAAGAATAGCCGAAGCCCCAAAAATTGAGTTAATCTTCCGACTTTGTGTATAAAAATGTATTCTAAAAAGTAGTAAAAAGGCAACAAAACAAGAAAATTAGATTACAACCGGTTTCTTTCGGTATGACGGAATAACTTTCCGGAGAATGATTACTAGAAAATTTGGTCCTCTACAAAAACTTTATGGTCGACAACCCCTCAGGGATTCTTTGAAACAATAAAGTATCAAAATATAAATCAGTTTGTGTTCTGTCACACTTATTAGTATCTTCTTCACTCATCCTTGAAAGCCTATTACTCAAAGTAATGGAAAATTTTCACATTATACAACTTTTATTAGTCAAGTCATATTTATCAATGTCTTTGATTTGACTACTACAGAGTTTACGTCTTTATCATGCAGAATCAAACCAACCCTTAAAAAGAATTTTCAACATCATAATTCGGTTCTTCCATCACTGGAACTGTCAGCCAATTTTACGTAATTCTACGTAAAATTGTATATTGTTGTACACACGAACGAAAAATCAGAGGAGCATAAAAAGGTTTTATACCAGTCTATTGATAATCCGAACGCCTTGGGTGCCTTGAATAGAAAAATCTCTCTGGTAATAGCAACTCACATTTCATGTCACCAACGCCATACGTTCCCAAAAAGTGCTGCATCCGAAAAACGTAAATTCTAACCCCCTGCCATTGACGTCGCATCAAAACGCATCATTACACTTGCCACACACAATGTGCCCCCATGATGCAGAGTGCGGGTGACGGCTCGAATGTGTGCTGCATTCAAAAGTGAACGGATTGATTTGATTTCGCATTTATTTTTGTTACCCTGTGTTACTGATTTTGATTTGTTTGAATTCTAAGATTTAAATGGTATTATTAAAAGAATTATAAAATCACTCAGAAAAATATCCTCCAAGTCCATAGAATAAAAGTTTTTTTTTTTCGTTCATTTGTAAATCATAATTTTTATTTTACTATTTCTCAGAACATTCAGTCATTATCGCCTCAAAACATTGTAATACATTTACAAACATTTCGACAACTCGCATCTACCGTGGTCACGGGATAACATTGTAGTCATCATAGTTTTGCGTACAATGTATTCTAGACTCGATAGTTTTAAATGATTGTGTATCCACTTCCACAATGTAGCTTCTTTTTATCATTTTACACTCACTCCTTCAATTATTCCTAAAAAAATACAATTTTGAAACTAGAATGAAACATTTATATCTGAGACCACTGTAACAGTGAAGTTGGTTTAAAACAACACCGGTTTAACTTCGCTTTCTGGTACCACCTCGCTTCCGTCTAGTTTTACAACCATTTCATGATAAGTTGGTACAGACTGTTTCAATATTTAGCATTGCAACTTGAATTACAATTTTTAAAATATACTCGTCGTTCGAATTGTTTGTGAAATGTTTATGGAAGAACAAATAAAATCATGTCATCTGAAAGTAAGCAATATTATGTAATAATCGCTTACAGTTCATAATCCGTGATTCAAGGACGTATCGATCGCTTTAGGATATGGGAAAAAAGAATAGTGATAATAGGAAATAGAGTGAAAAGGTGGAAATATTCTGTAAATTGAAAGTAACTCTTTTCATTATAAACTTGAACTACGTTTTTTTTTTGCATCGTTTTTATGGTTGCCATTACAGAAATGTCTATTATCGTAATATTCTTAATTTATAGTCTCATCTATTCTGTCTATTCTCTCCCTGTGTGACCTTTTTCAAAGGACGTCATAAAATTTGACCTTCAATTCTGCAGAACCATTCTTACCAAACACTTTAGATATTTAGGGCGTTTCTCGGTTTTGCCTTAGGGCTATATACTTTATGTAACATATGTAGTAACATGTATTTACATATGTTACTGGAATATTATGCCTTCCTGAAGGTGTGGATGTTAATGGCGGGTTAGCTGATGATATTGTTTTTATGTCACCCGACGGTCACTGACAGTATACAATAGGATTGATCTCGAGATTTTTATATCCATTCAGACTGCCTGTTTATTGCTTAAATTGAGTATTCATTCTGTTTTGGCACATTTGAATGCCATCGTGATACTCCAGATAATACTAACATTACTTCAAAGTATACAAAAGCTTGGAAAATCCAAAAAATCATCAGAGAAAAAGCTAGTTTCGACAATGCGAATGAAATTACCCAAGTTGGATCTTTAGCGAAGCGGGGAAACAAAAACAGGATGAAACTACATTCGCGAACAGACCGAAATAGTTTAAAGATAAGATTCTTGAATAGTTCTACTTGAAGTTACTTCCTCATTTAAATGATTTGAACATAAGTATTTTCTACTAATATTTATAAAATAAAAAACTATTCATTAATCATTCACAAGAAACAGTCATCTGATTTTTCACACGAACAGCTTGAATTATTTCTATCACTCCTGTCTTTTCGCACCCTTAATTTAAGTGTGCAACTGTAAGTAAGACATGCTAAAATTATTCTGGAAAAGTCTAAATCAAGTCAAAATAAAAGCTACTAATTCTCAAAGTATAATAATCAAAGCTATAAAACTAAAAAGTAATAATAATATATTTTCGATTTTTCCAAATAAAATCATGCCTAAGCCTCTGAATCATTTGACCAAATCCCCGAAAATCTCAACACTCCTAACAGCCCGCTATTAAAGCGTGCGTCAGTCTCTCTCAGTACACTAAAACAGGCTATTATACGCGGCAAATCTCCACTAAGTTGCTGTCAATCTCACACCTCAGGCAAAGAACGAAGAATCTGGATCATCCTAAATTAGATACGCAATAACGAGCGCGCTTCCTGAGCCACGATAATGGGTTTTCTTTGCTAAGGGAAAAACCAATTTTCGTTGGTAAAACATCAAAATATCTAAGTCAAGTTGGGGATAATCTTCTGAGACGACGGTAAGTATCTTACGTCACGATATTACTTTGTTTGTGCTACGGGGCGCGTTTACACGTGAATATTGTAATATATAATTTTTGTATACTTTCCTGTCGTATGGCTCCGAGTGATTTGTCTTTTCCTTATAATAAAATGTTGCCTCTATAAATTTGGGATAGCAACTGTCAGCTGATATTCAAACTGATAATATATTTTTTGTTTATTTTTAGTGACTAGAAATTTATCATGTCATTATTGTTCGTCGTATTTGGTAATTTTGTTTCAGTACTCAAAAGCTTCATTGTTATTTTGTCAAATGTACATACTAATTTGAGAATTTTATAGGATGCACGAATGATTGTATTTCATTGAGCCCTTGATATTATATTATTTACATTAAAATTAATTAAAGTGAGGGGACCCTGCACAGCAAGTTTTTTTTGAAGAATTTGAAAACAAAAAACGATAGGATACGATTCATGACGCATCTAATCATAAACAAGAAACAAATGACTTTTGAGTGATTGAATTTCTGATAAAGTGAGGAACAGAAAATTAATAATTTCCTGAGACTCGAGTAAACTAACGCAGTTTGTATGCATGACAGCAACAACACAAACGATGATGACAATGACAATGAAAACGGGGTTATAAAGCCGGTTATAACAATCTGCTGAGAAGACGGTAGTAAAGGTCCTTCTGAAGTTGGAAGCGAAAATTCGATCACGTACGCTATAACCTGCAGTACGATTTAAGGCCCAGACAATGTCTTTGGGAAACGGTAAATAAATTGAATGCTTTTTGTAGCGATCGTAAAATTGCTAGATTTATATTTTCTCAACGCAAATATATCGATGTTGAAGTAAATTAGAATTTTCTCGGCTATTATTTTGCTACACGAATTTGTGTTACATAATTTTCTTTTTTAAATAGAGTCCTATTGGGGCCGCATTTGGAGGCGTTTGGGGGAGGTCTATGTCTAGCAGTGGGCTTCTTGTGGCTGAGATGATGATGATGAGGCTGGAAGTTTGGTAGAAAGGCGGATGCTTCACTCCGATGTCAGGATCTGTGAGAAGTTGATTGTTGCCTGGCTCTACCTGCCTTATTGGCAATTTAATATGCTTTATACATGTCATATTCGAAAGGATAACTTAAACATTAGTGTAGTTCTACGTAGACTATCATTCTGATCAAAATTATTGTGAGTTCCAAAATAGTTGTTTTTCCCACGGAACGTCAATAAGCGTATTTATCAATCTGGATCGGAGTTGTTAACCTTGGCCATGAGACAGCGATGGGAATTTGTGGTTTTGCTAGTCTTGAGAATCTAGTATATTTCAAATGTGGCTTTATTATTAAATAACTTAAATAAGTTTTTCTCGTACTTTATTTTATTATATCGTATTATTTACATTTTAAAATATATACTAGCAATTGTAAACAGCCTCAAGCAACTCATATTTTTCTAGGAGTGGTCTACAAAACGAGTACATTCTTCAAGATAAAGCGAGGTGATATCCATGACGTATCTGGACCATTTTCGAGACTATTTCAACTGCAATACATTACCTGCCTCTGCTAAAATCTAGATATAACATAAATAGATGATGCTAATATCTATTTCACATCATAATATAGACGCATTTTTATCGATTTTATTGTAGTGTTTAGTATTATTGACAAATCATGTTTTTTTGAGTTTTGTATGAAATAAACGTTAATAGATTCCAAAAACGTTTGCCACTTGGATAGCGGGTCTCTCTTCGGCGGGATCCTCATAATAAAAAACAGTTAAAATATAATAGGTATTTTCTATGTTAAGCGCTACCTCGCTCGTTTTATGTTTATTTTGTATGACATTGATACTAGATTTTAAGAGAATATGCTATTGCGCTAACTTTAATATTGATAGGTACTCACTGCTTTTAATATTGTCAAAAGTTTAAGGTTATCTACTTAGATTTGTGCCTAACCAAAAGACTTGCAAAATAAACTTTATTTGTATCAATGCCATGAATATTTACAAGCACGCCCAACTGAACTCTGCAACTTTGGCGAACTTCTTTCATTCATATTTTATTAGTTAAACCTTTGAACAATACTTCGGGAGTCATGAAGAGCCATTTTGCTTGCTATTATGGTTTATAATGTATGTCTTACCTTCATCTTAACACACGTGTGTGTTGCTTCAAATTCTTGTGATTTTCGGAGTATGTTTTAAACCTCTTCGTTTGGAGGCAGATTTTCCTGCAGTGGGATTAGCGTTTGATGACAACACTAATTATTTATCTTATGATGACAGAATGGTATGGCTTAAAACTACACAAAAATCTGGAGTGAAATCCAGCCTCCACCCTTTCACTCAAAATGGACACGACTGATGCCTGATACGGAAAAGCCCACAAGATGTCAGTAACAGTACCTAACATATCTATGAGGGAAATTATAGAGTTACTCGTAGATGAATAAATAATACAATATTTCATGTTATAGTACTTATTTGGAGAGACCTGGTAACCTATATACCAGATAGCTACAATCGTAAATTCTTCGCAAAACATGTAACACAGCCACATGTACCCGAAGGCTTTCTTATATGATCAAATTTGATCAAACATATCTCCAATTATAAAAGCATAACATTTTTTAATTACGCAAAGTGGGCCATATAAAATATATAAAGGCCACGCAACAAAGGCTCTGGCTCGTAAAAAATCGAATACGGACCTCTTCGTGAGGGGCCGACAATCATATTATCGAATTTCCGTAATAAAGGTGTAGTATACGAAAAAATATATACGCAGTATTATTCCGGAGGTAAGTCGCAAGTCACATCTGGGGGATTACAGTGGCATCGCGGAATGTTTTCATAACTCGAACAAATATTATCTCCTATGGTCGAATTAGTTTTATCCAAGCTATAATCCCTAAACGAAAACATGCCGTGTAGTTGTGTATTACCATATTTTCCTCGAGCGTGCGGCATTGCATTATTTATTGGGAAAAACTTTATATTTTCACAACATAACCTAACAGATGCTTCACTCACCTGTGGTCCTCGAGACTCTCTATTAGCATACAAGGTTTTAGCAGTCTCAACTTTGTGCGAAGACGTTAGGGATCGTTCTCGAGTGGTCGGCTGGTTAAGTGAGGTTATGGTTTGTTTTTATAGCTGTTTGTAATCGCCTCGTCGGCAGTCGTCAGTGTAATTTTCGTAGCGGAGGATTGTGTCTAGCGAAATGTTTTATTCAAACGTTTAGAATTATCCGCAGTATATTTTTAACGTCTGCGTCTGTTTATGAATGGAAATGAGCCACAGGCAGGGTAATGCATCGCGTGTCTCACTTTTCACTTTCCAATTTTGTCTTGTTACAGTTTTATATATTAGTAGCGATCTGGCTTTGAAGGTGTACAAACATGGGCATTCTGCTAATGTCCCCTTCATTCTGCTAATGTTGAAATTTACAAAAAACTACCTTACTGTTGAATTTAAAATCTATGCTATGTGTTAAACCGTGTTATAAATGATAAGCAAATCTGTTCAGCTGTTTTTGCTTGTAAAAGTAACAAACATACAATTCGCGTTTATAATATTAGTAAGGTTACTATAATAACCCTAATAGAAGCTAATAAAAGGCTAGCCTAAACACACAAAATATGCCAGAAGATGAACATTGCACAAGTAAGCGGTTGCAAGTTTTTCGACATGTCCCAACGTGTCCCACGGCCCATCTGGGACATGTTTACACGAGCCAACAATCGCTACACCCTGTCCATTTGTATATTTTCCTCCCATAGACTTGTTCAGATCAGAACAGGGGTATATAGAATTTTAATCTAAAAAAAATTGGTCCGCTGCTTTCATTTTTGCTTTTTTTTTCATTTGTTTTGTCTGCTGTTTATTGTATTTTTGTGTGCATCAGTTTTTATTTGTTTTTGAGGTTTTAGTGCGAAAATTTTGTGTGATTCAATTACTATAATATTTTAATAGTTTTATTGAAATGGAATATACCTACATATTGATACAATTACTACAATATATTTTCAATAATTATTTTCTGTTTATTTCAATACTTTGATTACAATTTTTCTATTTACATTATTTTTTTTATTTCGGTTCGAGTAGGATTTTGGATTATTACGATACTTTTATTATTTACTGTACTCTTTTTTACTCATTTGTTTTATAACAAAAAAGAGATTATCATTCACTATTAAAATATTTTGGCAATACCTTACTAGATTTAAGTCCATTTTCAACAAGTAGTGTCACAATCACGTCTACATTTCTTTTATCAGTCAGTGCTCATTTCGCTTTTCATTCCGAAATGGTAACCTTACCTTGTAGAGTATTTTAATTACTTACACAAATAATTTATTACTGTATGACGAATGAAAGTGTCTGTGAAGACCTACTTTCTAAATAAAGATTTTGATTCTTTGAATCTTTTTGGTACATATTTTAAGGAGAAACCATCGAAATTCGAGAATATATTTTCGCTGTCATTATTGAATAGAATAGAACAGCCTCTTTATTCAGACAAAATATAAATTAAATAAAAAAACGAAAATAATTACTAAAACAATTTACAAAATTAAAAAGAAATGTATGTTTTCATAACTTATTCTACTAGACTACTAGTTGACAATATCAGTTCCATTGTCTGTATGCCCTTTGGCAAAGACCTCCTCTAACTCCCTCCACTTCACTCGGTTTCTTGCTACCCTTGTCGACGTTTGTCTTGCCACTTTGACTATGCCATCTTCATCCCCTTTTACGCTTGGCGGCTCTAGGATACCACAGCGTTACCCGCTTGTTCCATCTCTGCTGTCATTATTGTCATACAAATAAAATATACAGACAATATAATCAAGATCTTGTAAAGAACGTAACTTGTCCAGTCACGTCACAATATCCCGAGACATGTTTGAACAAGCTAACAGGATTGCTGCAGTCTCCTCATTTATTCACACACCGCTGGCCCAGTTACATTAGCTGTCCAAGTTTCAAAATAAACGTGTTTGAATATTCCACTGTTAATTAAACTTTTATGGTTAAAACTCCAGTTACTGAATTAGGAATAAATAAATTGCATACTATCACAAAATCATCAGCAATTCTATTCTCGGTAGTTTCAGTTTAGTTTCAAATCTCATATGTTCCGTTCGTTTCATGTTTTTTACGTGATAGTGTGTGAAATCATTTGATAATGTCAATTTTAGTTAACTACGTCCTACTCCGTCTTCACTTTCCCTTTATTGTCTAAGTTCGTGCATAATTTCACTTCGATTCTGTCAACTTCGCCAGAGTGTAGTAGCATAAGTAAAGCCCACTGGCAAATAATACTCACCGACTCGGTTACCTATTTAAAATTGTCTAAAATTGTCAAAATTCAACTCACACTTTTTCTCGATCATACAAAATGAGAAAGAGGAATGAGATTGTGTATGAGATTAAACATATTCTTATTACGAAACTAATTTACCCATAGCTCAACGAATTGATAACAAATGAAGATCAGCCATGGTATAACTAACTAAATCTACTTTTTTAATTTCACATGATCCAAGAGACTCCCCTGGTGTCTCTTCTGTCAACTTCTTCCAATAAAAAAACTTCCAAACTTAAAAAAAGCCCTACTAACAATTAGCATATTTTTCTTCAGAAACAAATTCCGGTCCGGTTCGTTCCGGTCTGGCACGGCCCGGTACGGTACGGTTCCATCCGGTCCGATCAGTTCCGGTCCGGTCGGTCCGGTCGGTCCGGTCCTTATAAGTCCTACATACCAAATTTGAAATCTCTAGACCCAGCGGTTTGGACTGTGCGTTGATATACACCCTCGCAACATCGTTTGCGTATATCTCGCTTTCCCGTGGGAATTTTGAATCCTTCTCAGTACACCCCTAGACGTCGTAAGGAACCTTCATTCTACATTTGGAATCTCTAGATCCAGCAGTTTGTCCTGTGCGTTGATATATAGTTAAGTCAGTCAGTCAGGACTTTGAATTTTATTTAAACGATGGTTTAGGATGTTGGTAAACAGGATCAACACATTTCAAGGAAAACCTCTAATAGCTTCAGTATGCGAACTTTAGCGTAAGACCGCGGATTCTATCCAGTTATTAATAATTATGATACTCGTATTATTCAAAGAGACCATAATACCGCACTTAGGTTAAATTAGATCGCAATTAGCCAAATAATTGCTACAACATTTAATCGCTCATGCGATAAGCCAGCGATTATAGTATAAAGGCCTTTACACACGTTTCAAAATCACAGGTGACAATTAGCACATTGATATCATAATCTAGACGTGTTTGTTTGTATTCAAAGTTGTTTATGTTAGTGTAGAATTATTTACTTGTAATAATTAGGAAGAGTATAATTAGACTAGTAAATAAAGCAGCTTATTAAGTAACCGGTTCCTGGTTCCGATTCTCGTGGTGGCCCATGTTCAAATCCCTAAATTCCAGTTTTTGGATGTTTATATTTCCAACTAGCGAAACCCGCGCAACTTCGTTTGCGTGTATGCCGCATTCCCGTGTGAATTTTTAATTTCGCAAATTTTCACTAGTTTCAACTAAAATTGTACAAGTTCATTAAAATTTATGTGGTAAACAAGTCGTTTTGGTGTATTTACCACAGTTAACGCATTAGTGACCACGTTATTTGATATTAACAATTTAGCTTTAACGTCGATTTTGACGAGTATCATTATTTGATAAGTATCTGTTCATTGCGTTTATAAATTGTTAGTATCATACGTATGTACTTTTGATTGGTGTAATTGCAGTTTTGAAATTAAGTGGAAAATGGTATAAATATCTTCGAAATAATTGCTCTGCTTCATGATCAAAGACCAATTTTGACAAGCCCACCACAAATTTCCACCATTGTGTTGTGTCTTCTGTAGACCCAGGATTAACAAAGCAATGAAGCTTATTGATGTGTTATTGCCATTCACTATTTTGTCAATATTTTGCTAAAATTTATTTTAATAATTTAATATGTATTCCTATTGTGTTTATGACATTACTTATTTCCTTGTATAATTAGAAGATAAGTCAAAAAATATTCCCTCTGACCTCGAAGTTTTCTTTAAGTGTTCTGAAAAAATATAATTATTTCGGTACTTTAATGTTTCTCGTTTTATTATTTGTAGGCTTTATTTAATTATCTTTCCTTTGTTCCAGGTATGAATATAATTGGTATCATTTTAAATCCGGACTAAGTACCTCTATTAAGGTAACTACATTTATAAAATGTTTAGTTAAACGCTGCGAAATTCCACACAGACAAGTTTATATCTTTGTTTTTTTAATAAAAAGTTGTTAATTATAGACTTAACTGCTTGAAGTAATTTTATGCTTATTTTTTTTTTAATTATACTACCATAAGGATGCTAACATAGAAAAGCAGGTTTCTGTATAAAGTTTATCATCGGCACCGATCTCCTGTTTCTTTATAAGTGTCATTCATTAAGATACATAGTGACGACCTGCCTCTCTATGTAAGCACCCTAAAAAAGGACAATGCATTTAGATAGTAAGCATTCATTGCTGCCAAGGTACAACCGATATTTATAGAAAAGTTCCTAATTAAAATCCATTTCGTACAATCCCTGCCGCATTTCTGGGTTTTCGGACGAATGAGAGTTCCTTTGTTGGGGAAGCATTACATATGCAATTAGTACCGAATTGAGGACGGTCGAAGCGTAATTTTCGACATTTCGCATCCTTCCTTGTTTCATCGAGACGGCAGCGTATGGAAAAACCAAATTACAGTGCCAAACTTATCTGTGCTGGTGCACAAAATTAGAACTAATGAATATGCCTAGAATACCTTGACAATTATTTTCAATAGCTTCGATCCTAGCGCCTCCGCCATCGGCATCGATTAGTTTGTGGTACTTGTTAGTATAGCTAATTTTAGATTTATTTCAAACTTCATTTATTATGTCAAAGTGACAGAACAGAAGAAGTGGCAGAAAATATATTAAATGAGCTAGCTGAGACGGAAAAGTACTACCTAGAAAGTATCAATGTGGGACATATTAATTGATTTATATTTTTAGACATGTCCTAGAGCTCCGCCAATTAATTTACTTAAGACTGTGACTACTCCATGACTTTAGATTTCCAAAAAGGTTCTCAGAGAAATTATTGTTCAAAAACTGTGGAGGCCACACGTTTACATCACTTTAATAAATCGGTAAATAAATAGCCAATGTATCGACTTTCGAAAAATAAATGACTACGCGATTTAAAAAAAAATATAGGTACACGTTCCAATCCCAAAGAAGGCATGAAAAAAATATATACGAAAGAGGTTTTAAGGACTCGTTGCGTTGATTAAAAAACGATCTTTGAATTTCGAATTTGGCCATAAGTGAACGGAATGTGGATTGTAAATGAGGCTATTGTCCCTTCCATAGCCGGTTGCATGTGACGCGTCTGTCAATTGTTTATTTCCATTGTGTTGAAAATGAGATAACTCAGCTTACCCCGTTTTGACGTACATTTTGCATTGTTCAATATTTGATTTTGTCTACCGATGATTCGTAATTCAATTTAGATTTAAATTTGACTTTGACAAAAAGAAAATTTCATATCTCTAAATGTTTTCATTGCATATTGTCGTGACAAATAAACAAAATTATATTTAGTTTAACAAGAGTCTAACAAACGATTACCGATTATTTTTTTTGTGTTACTATTGGTTACGTTACGATTACGAGTGTTGCTTTTGGTCAATACAATGACTCTCAATCTGTCGATATCTGAAATGTCCGATACGTAACTCACATGGCGAAGCAAAATGAGTTGGACTTTTTGATGAAACCAAATGCCAACAGAAATTACCGAAATTACGCGGCTCACTACTCAAAAATTTTCACTTACTTGTCCTTAGAAACAGTTCACAACGCCCTCCACACCGCCGGAGACAGAATCAGATGGAGAAAGATCATACGGGAGAAAGTGATGCAAAAGGGAGGTCACGACCCTCAGGAATGAGGAATACGACGCAAGGAGGAGACCTTAGAAAACTCAATAATATATGGAAGAAATCAAAAACCATTTATTATTCCCTCACAATACATGAATAATAGGCTTAGTACAGTGGTTTAACTATACCTATTGTGAGGGATCGGAATCTGTTCTAGGATGAAAGAGAAAAGATAATATGTACAAAATATTATACAAGGAGTTGTCTTAGTTTCTACATCATAAGCTTACAGTTTGTTGGTTAAACGAAACGATAATTAGTTAAAGTTTGAGTTATTGACATCTAATTAGGCAAGTTAATGTCGTTGTACAGAGATTAGCATAGCAAGAAGCGGCTGAAACTTTGCAAAAGCACTCCGTAGCTTGCGAGCTTTTAATTTTAAGTAATTAACATTATTTAGTCATAATATAGTCATAACTAGTCATAAGACAGGTTCGGTAGTCTCTTGCTTAGCAATGGCTATTTTAATCCCATGGGCCACGGGTTCGAATCACGTAATACAAATATTTGTGTACATATGTCTGTTTTCTAGGTCTGGAATGTCTGGATATTTCCTACCGTTTGGAAATATTTACAAAAAAAATAATTATATATTAACATAATCACTACTTAGATAGCGTTGTGTGATTCCTCTAACAATAATTATTTATTTAGATATGTATTGCGCTCGTGAAGTAGTATTTTAAAATTTCAGACGGATAAATCAACTCGAGTTAGTGTTGCCAGCATAATACTTTCAATGAACTGCAAAGGCTTCAGTTAGTCGCTATTTTTGATTTTAAAATAACCTAAGCTATATAGAAATATGTAAAAAGTCGTGAGCTAAGTTTAATTACGGAGCTGTCCAGTACCGGCCGTCCGCGGCCATTTTATTTTAGTTTTAACCTTAATTATTTTTTATAGAAAATAAATCAAGCGCTATCGATGGACAACGCTAATGACATTAAAAGTTAATTTGATGCTGATATTTATCTAGCAGGGTCCACGTTAAATTGTCAAAGGTTAAAGATGATGACGAAGGAAGGAAAGAACTCTAATGAGGCCGTTTTAGAAGAAAGGGTCTCATGAACTAGTGAGAATTGAGAAAATTATGTGTTTCAAATTAAAAATATTTATTTAATATGTAGGTCCTCACAGACACTTTCTCTCGATTTGTTGCCATAAAGAAATAAGAATATGAACATTAATGATATTCAAATTATAGCATTGATTGTTACTGGCAGTAATATCAATTTGATAAAGTTGTCAGAAGTCGGAAATATTACAAAAGATTCATTGTTCAGAACTATTATTATTGATAACTTGGACCAAACCTATCAACGCTCTTTTCCATCTTTTTCAACTTTTTTTTTCAATTAGACGATAATCCAAAGATTCATTTTCTAGGTGACTTTCGTGAATCTTATTAACCGAAAGCATACAACATCTTAAATAAACTTCAAGCAGATTCATTTCGATATCAATTTCGTGTAACCAGAATTTCAATCAGCAACCATGAAAACGTTTCAGCATTGACTGAAATTAATCCCACGTCGCTTAGAAATAGCCCAGACGTTGCTTAAACAGATTCAAATCGGCGATTCTGAGTACCATAGCTGTAGTTCATTGAAATTACTTTCATGAGACCCTGATAGCTAAGCCCGCCAAATCGTTGTACCTACATTGATGATTTTCAGAGATAATATCTTTAATGTGATTTGAACAATGCTTGCTAAATTGCATTTATTTCTAGTCTGTTTTTTTAACAAACGAGTATGTCCCTCGCACATTTCCGATACTGACAGAGTGAGATGGGCATTATATCAACCATTACATTGCACTAATTTGCACTGCGTTAAGTTCTATGACACAAAAAGTAAGTAAAATGTGAAAAGATTGCATAACATAGTTCTACATGTTGCAATGTATGCAAAAAAAGGTTTTTCTATTATTCACCATAAACAGCTTCATCAACCACACACACCAGGCTATCAGAACCCTCAAAAGGTCGACTCGTTTACATTTTCAATTGCGTCTGCAACGCTGCCGCGGCCGTGGGCAGTGCATTAACATAATTGCACCCACTATATTGATTGGCCAGCTCGCGGGCAAGGTGAATTCTCCGTAGATGCTACCAGGGAAACAGAACTGCGGTAGAGTTACTTTGTTTTACAGTAAAATTGCAATTTCAAAAGACCTTTGGAAGGATTTTTCAAAGTTTGTAAGTTGTTTGTTTCTCGTAAACATATTGTATGTTTTCTTTTACTCGACTCACATTTTAGTGAAACTTATATTTTGTTATGAAAATAAAGATTCGCTTTTACAATTACTTAAAGTCGGGGATAGTTTTATTGATATCTGTGCTGACATTGTTAAACTTTATTTTCTTACCTTCTCTTGCTAATAAATGTACATGTTTATGTTTTTCTGTACTAGTATGCTGTACAAGTAGGGATCCTTAGTCATGAGTCATGACTAAAAGGAGGCTTTTACCAAATACCTCCAATACAGCTCCACATATTCCTTATTCCACGTAGATCAGTAGGCGGTACGTATGTCAGTAGCCGACGGTGGCGGGTCGAGATATGATCACGACTAACATTATACCTGCCAGCTTTACATAATGCCTCGCTCTGTTTCTATCGTGAAATTAAATTATTTCAATAATAGAACACTGTTGATATCATAGAGCAAAATCTTTGGGGCGTCAACTTCTATAGGAGCTTTGTGTAGTTCACCAGGATCTATAGTCGATGGTAGCTATTTATTTTGTAAAAAGATACAGTTGGATTGGTTCTCTATGGTATTAAAACTAATTCACACAGTAAAGTACACACTTTTATCGATAGCACATATACATATACATTATATCTCGGAAATATCGCCGAAAATCAGGAGAGAACATGTGCTTACGTACCCAACAAATCCAGACTGGTTCTGTAGAAGCTTAATATTTCAATATGCTACTTTGTTTATAAACAAACATTTATGTTGTGTTTTGATACAAAAATATATTAACCTATCCCAAGAGATAATGAAAACGAAACAATATCCAATAACAATGTAAAACAGCTAAATGATATAAAAATTTATTTACAATGTATACCCAATGAAACCCCGAAGTAAACGATACTTATTATTAAAACCTTATTAAACCCAGTATTCAAACAGTCGAGGTATAAAGCGAAAAGCAAAAAGTAAAATCTATTAAAATAATCTCTGAGGTAACCGACCGATTCAGCGATTCAGACCAAACTGCAGACCTAATAGGGCGGACAAACCAGGATTTTGCAGTAGGTCATAAGCGAAGGAATATTCTTTTTGCTGATATTGCAAGATCACCGAGATTGGCTTCGATAGTTTGAAGTCTGGTCTAAAGATGAGCTTACTTTGAGCTCGCTTGTATAAATTTGTATAGATTTGAAGATTTACTAGATTTATTATTTTCTTTTTACGTTCTGTGCAAATTATTGTTTGAATCACAAATTTTTGGTTCATTAAGCATATTGATGTTTTGTTGGTTTCATGGGTCAGTTTAGTTTCTGATAAGTTCTGGATATCCATGTTCTAAACTCGCAGATATCAATAGAGTTCTTTAGTTAATGAAATAAGGTCTAAATTTGACTGCACGTGTGCAGATGATCCAATACAGAAAGGAAAAAACAAAAATAAATATGTTATTGTACTAATACTTTTATTTTGAATGAATACAATAAAATCATCTACAAAGGGATATTTTTCAAGAAAGCCTACTCGAATTCCTGCCGCAGGACGCAAACAAGCATCTCCCACAGTAATAAAAACATCAAACGCATTTGTCATTCAGAAACGTGGGTGCATTACGTCTAACCGCAACGCAACCGAGCAAAGACTTAAAATATATACATGCCGCAAGATTATTGTAATTTATATTAGCAAGATCAAGGGTAAAAAGTGTAGTAAGTGCTAGGTTAAAAGTACAAAAGTGGTGGAGAATGATATTTGGCTGTTGTTCCGTTTGTCAAGAATCGCCATCGGGTGTCAACCGAAAATGAAATAATTGTCTTGTTATATTGTACTGAGATGTATAAACTATAAATCTTATTAAAATGCTTTCGATGTATCACATTTTGTCGTTCGTCAATATAAAATAGATTTACAGCTATTTGCAGAAACGCATTTTATTATTAATGTCTAGCTAAGTCTAAAGCTATCTCTTTTTTCTTCTTTGGTTTGAGAGTGACCACCATAATTTATTTTATCTATGTCGTGTGCAACACACGAATTTTAGTTGTCGCATGGAGGAATCTATTTGGATTGTTGTCTATGCAACGCAACGAAGGGACAGGATGGACGCGTACAGAATTTGCGAATTTTATTTGATTCCCGATTTAAAATTTTATTTGGTTACTCCCTTTTACAATCGTGCATGTTTGATATCTTAGATTTACTCGTTCTACCTAATAAAGGTTTTTTTGAATCGTTTATTACAAAAATAGTACATTTAAGTCTAACGTTTTCTTTTAATTTTATAAATTACGTACGTACTACTAAGTGTAGGAATCTAAATTATTTTTCGAATTTGTTTTTGGTTTTGAATTTGTAAAACTAGAATTCCTAACATGACATTGTTTTGTGATATTTTCACACAACACAGCGGCATCAAAGTACATTCAGCAAAGTCAAGCACGATTCATCTTTTGAACTTGTAAATTCACATTTAATGTTATAGCAGTTACGTGTAAACACGTAATTTAGGAATTGTTCGAAATTTTACTAATTACTCAAATACTTTAGAAGATTTATGTCTTAAAACAGATAAACAAACTTACCTCTTACTCTTAATATATGAATGCTTAAAATAACCACGAGATATCAACCGACTGTGTGTTTAAACAAACTTTTCATCCCCCCAGCAGTTAAAACGTCTCGGAAGATGAATTGGAACATCAGAAGGGAAAATTAAGGCTTCACGGCAATATTTTAAATTTATTTGCGTTATGCAAATTATGAAATAGAGATAGGGGTGCTTTTTTTTCTATTTCCTTCCTTAATCGAAGGGGGCTATTGTTAATGCTGATCCGGCTATGTTTACTTTACATTTCCTCCTATTTATGCAATTTGATACATGATGTTTCCTTTCAAAACTTCTTTTGTGCTGTTAGGATGAATTGAATAGCTTTTAGAACATGCTGCCAATAGAATTAGGGCTAAATTATTCTCGCTATATCGATATTGGAAGAGGCACGTTGCCAAATTGTTGATGATAAATAAGTATACTAAAACTATCAAGTACCTAATATGGCAACCATTATTTATTTAGTTGACAGTTAATGGCTGATAAAATAATATTACAGATGATTTAAAATTTGGTGTTATGATGTGTCATCTACTTTTAGAATTTTTTGCAAACTGACACCAGGATTTAGTATTAAAAATATAAAGAGTATTATTAACATGTCAGTTACCACGAGTTTTAAACCTAGGCTGATCATTGAACGAAAATTTACTATTGATCGAGATAGCCAGCTTAATCCCTTAGATCTAAAAGCTAAAGTTTAACACAGAGATTCACTTATTGATATAAATAAAGAATATGATAATGAAATAGTTATAAAATACACTAAATAATATACCGACAAGATGTAACTACGTTTAGATTTCACCATATAATTACACTGTCCCTACAGGAGTTAAGGCGTGGTTAGCTGTCTATCCAACGTCTATCGACTAGGTTTTCCTTAAAATTTTCTCTCCGTTAATGAAGTTTCTAGAAGCTGAAGCAAATCACTTAGCTGCTTCGTTTATTTGAGAATACTTAGTTGTTAATATCTTTTAGTCTGACCTTATATTTCGTTTAATTTGTTTTTAACTGATTGTGTTTCGTTTAGTAACTATTAGAGCTATTGTAAATTGAATAAGGATATTAATGAATTGGAAAGAGACACTACATTTCTATCATTTAAATATTGGCATGAAACATCACTATGTATCTTTAGGAGGTTTAGATATTTCTAAAATGGTTATTTTACTTGTTTCTGAAATGGTGGTATATTAAAAACCGTGCTAACATAAAAAGTAAACAGATTTACTTTAGCATTTATCATTTTAAATATTTATCATACATTACTTCTTCTCTATAGGAGACTTATTTACATTATTATCACTAGGTATTGATGTATCGACAATAACGCGATACAATCTCAATACATCGTATCGAGAACAATATTCCTTAACAACATATTTCCAATAATAAGGTCGAGGAACAAAAACTAATCTAACTCGAAACACTCGTAAAGATAAAGCTGGTCCCATGGGTGCTCTGCTATTTAGCCGCTTTTACAACTCTGTCGAAGTAAGCCCGTCGATAATTCACAGGGGCCGTTGGAACGGGCGACCGGCAGCGGTTAATGTGACAAAGTCCTTGGGCAGGAAATGGGATTCGACCTATGGCACTGCCCCGGGCAATTAAAACTCCTTATTATGATCGCATTGTTTTATAACAGGATGTGTGTATTGAGAAACAGCAGTACAATACGTCGAAATTAATGTAGTGTTTGGGAGTGTTACGTATTTATTATCGTTTATATTTCATCTCCCTTTCTTTCTCATTCTGATTTGGGAGAGAGTTTCGTTGTAACAATATCATTACTTCTCATTAAGACTCTTGTACCTTCTCCCAAATTCTTAATTTCACAGTAACTGTTTATTTTTTGAATAATTTTTCAAACGTCTTTATCTCAGGTTCCCTTGGTATTGACTACATCGATTACCCATAATACAAGTAGTAATGCTAAATCTATTATCATTTAGCATAAAGTTAAGTCCTTCTGTTGTATCAGTACTTTGTGTATTGTGGTCAGGAAAGATAATTAAATCAAGTTACAGATGTCTGAAGTTCTTAATTCTGGACCTAGTGTCGTGTGAATCGTGTACTTTATTACTCTCGTTCTAACTTAAGAAAAATGACTAAACGAGCACACTGCTATCCATCTTTATAGTATAACCCGAGAGCTGAGACAATGACGGGTGAACTTGTAGCTATATCTTTGCAACGATCGCGAACTTTCGACCTCTACAACAATAACATTGTATCACAATGACCATGGTGCTCGGTAAATAAAGCCTTTATCAACCCACTAGAATGAAGTTAATCAGAAACATTGATGGATAGGAAACTTTATTCACAATGATATAGAATTTTATATAACTTTTAACAACATTTAGTGATTTTTCCCTTATTTAGGGTAGACGATAGAAAGGTACTTGAATTCTTGCTCAACATTCATTCACTATACTCAAAATCACAAAATCTTCATCTTTCATAATGTTCCGTTCCTAATTTGTTAGTATTTAATGGGGCCAAGTTACTACTACCCTATACTTAGGAATCCGCCGATAATAGATATTTACATCATAACGAAAGTCACAGGCAGTTTCTGGAACCCATTTTTTAAGGTAATGGCACATTAAATATAGCTGCCACTGTCAAACTAAAGAAGAAAACAGAGATAACTTGAGAGTTAATTCATCCGTCAAATCTCCACAACCCAGAGATTCTCGAACAACTGGTTTCCTCGTGATGCCCGTTATATTTTATACTAGCGAAACCCGCGCAACTTCGTTTGCGTGTATTTATGCACAGCAGCGCCATCTACTTTATAAAGCGTTATTGACAATCATGATTTTTGACCAAATCCTACTGGAATCGCGTACTTTTTGGGATAAAAAATACCCCATGTGTTAATCGAAGGTATCAGCTACCTACCAAATATCATAAAATTGGCCCAGCCATTTGAGCGTGAAGATGTAACAAACACACTCAAAAAAATTCGCCTTATAATATTAGTGAGATTACGTTACGTTAATAGATATTTTACTAACAGTAAAAATAATGTTACTAACAGTACCTAACCGCATAGTTTTATTAAACAAGTCTACAGTTTTAGTAGCGGCAGGTATTAAGTTACCTTCCAATCGTGCAGAACGTGATGTTGCCAACAATCTGGGAACGTCACTGTCGTTCACAACAAGTAATTACCATCATACAATAACATGATGATCGTTTAGTTTATCGAAGTCACTCTTAAATAATAGACAGTACCATATTGGCTAAACATTAGGATCTATCTATAAATAAAAATTAATTACTGTGCATTAAGTCCCACTAAAACTCGAGAACCGATTTGGCTAATCTTGATCATGAAATATTTGTTAAAGTTCAGGAAAAGTTTAAACGGTGAGAAAATATGGAAAAATTGCGTGGAAAATACTAAACGACAATTTTAATTCAAACGGTTCCTGCCTACCTGTCAAACAATAACAGATTGATAGATGTACGACATGTAGGTGATACAAAGTTCACCGGGTCATTTAGTAGTAAATAACATCTAACTGCTTCATATTTTTTGATATTCAAAATTCTAATAGCTAATTTAATGTAAAATATAAATTTATAGTATTGCCAAACTACAATATACACAAAAAAATTACGAATCTAATTGTACAAGGAAATCAAAGTGATGGAAGCAAGACGGATTGTTTGAAGTCTCGATACTTGTTTGCTAACCAGTGTGCTCCGCTGATTACAGGAGATCACTGTTAGTTAAATTAACACTAGTCAACTATTTACAATCAGACGTTGCTAGGATTGAGACAACAATACCTTGCTCAAAGCTGAACGAATTATTTACCTCTACGTGGCAGGAAAAGACAAACAGAATGGAAAAGAGATTAGATTTACAGTTTATTAGGCCAATATGATTATGGAAAGTAGATCATCATCTAAACCACAAGAAGTTCACTGCTGGACATTGGTTGGCTGGCTTTTTCCAAACGTGTCCAGTACGATCGGTTGGCAAAGTTCAAAATTTTTATTCAAATAGGCCTATTACAAGCGCTTTCGAATCGTCACATTTTTTCTTATCACCACTTCAGATGGCAGATTTGTGCTAGGAAGAACAGGAAAGAAACCAAGCACTTGCTCTTTTAAAATGACAATTGTAAGACGGCATCGGTCTGCATCCAGCGGCTTTCTGTGGTCATCAAAGTATTAAATTGCTGAGAAATTAATTCATGATCAAATGTCCGATAGATTGGTAATTAAAAAAGTATAAATACAAATTAAATAAATAGTAATATTCCATTTAGATTTTATACGTATTATTCAGATATGGTGCAGGGAACAGCCGAAATGTTCTCAGCAATCGGGACAGCTACAGCGTGTTCATCGTGATGTATTGTGACGGATTGCCGACAAATTTGTTGCGTTTGAATCACGACGAATTGCTTCCTAGAAAAGGTTTCCTTCATTATTGTTGCTTATTTGTAATAATAAACTACTCAAAGCAATTCTTATTTTTGTTGCTATAAAACGCGGATTTCTTTGTAGATACATAAAAGAGGTGATCCAAAAAAAAACATGCTCCGGCGCAAAAATTGTGTTTTCCAGATTTTAGAGGATATTTATAAATACTATTCTAAACTATCACTATAAGTAAGGAAACATGTAGTACTGTCAAAAAAGACATTACTAGTTAGAATAAGGTTCAACTGGCTAGAATTCAACGAAACGTCACTTCGTATTTTCGGAATTTCCTTTAATAGGAAAATTTTCTAGTAATAATTCCCGTTTCCTAAATAATTAGGATCCATTAACTAAACTACAAGATTTGGTAAAGATAGATTTTTGCAGAGAAGGATTGTCAGACCTTTACAATGACACCTTGTATTTTTACACTAAAAAAAACTGCATTCTTGTTATAGCAGCCTACGCTTTCCTCTATCCTGGGTCAGGTCATATGTCTACAATCTTTTGAATGTGCACTGTGATGTCTCTTTCGCCACTTCACTTTGTAAGTGTTCATTCACCATCGCCATATGAAGCCCACTGCTGAACGTAGGCTTCCCCCAAAGTCTCCCCGTATTACCGATTGGCCGGCTTGCATCCAGCGACTTCCTGAGACTTTCCTTAGATTGTCTGACCACCTAGACGCTGGCCGTCCCACGCTGCGCTTTCCGGTACACACTTGGTCGCCATTCCAAAACCTTCCCCACCTATCATCAGTTCTGTGCTCTAAGTATTCATTACAAATAAACATTTGGATGTAAATCATAAAACACGAATTAAGTCTTACGTTCCCAATCACTAGGAACCACGAACAAGTCTTTATCACTGCTCCTGTAACAAGAACAGGAAACTTAATATTTGAAAATATATTCGGGAAGGTATAAACGCACGTGAAAGTTAGTCAGAAAGTAACATGAAACACGTAGCTTGAGTTAAATCGTACGTTGTTTTCGTAAATGTATAAACGTGGAAATTGTAAATTTTAAAGTCATCCGTCTTTGCGTCGACAAGGCTGAATTTTAAACGCAGGTGCGCCCCGCTGCCGGCCATTTGTTATACAATGAGTTTAATAATATATGAAGTAGTGTTTCAAGGTTGTTTATGTGTTTGGACACAATACCTGTCAAGATATTAAATCAGATAACTATAAACCACAAGAGAGTTTTTAATCACGGGCAACAAAAATCGAGATGTTGAAAAAAGCAGAAACGTATCGCTTGATCAGACTCTAATTGAAAGACTAAGTTCATAATTATAATAAATGCATAACGTAAACTTTTAATGAATTAATACTAAGTTCGGAATGTAAAGAAGAAAAACTGTGGATTAGTAAAAAAATTATTTATAGTAACTTACACTGACTTGTAAGCAAAATAACACAATTGGTAAATACGTTCTACGTTAACCATACTCAACGTAGAAAGAATACGCCTAGTAAAAACAGTGACAATTTACTACTATATCGTAATAAATATATAAGATCCAATATTGCACTCAATTGCTTTACCCGTCAAATAAGCAAACGGAACACAGCACAAGCATGCCACACAATTCAATATTCAGCTGTCAAATCAACTAATTGTATTAAGTTGATGTACTGTTAATTATATTTGACGTTGAAGACCATGTGTACCTGCATCTACAGGCGTTAATTGTATAATATTACCATTTGAAGTTCGCGTACTACTGTTTGCAGGGATATGAATGACTGGTTGAAAATGTAATTGCAATGAAATCATTTATTATATGAATGAATAATATAGTTGAATAGTAGTAGTAATATTAAGAAATAAATAAAAGTGTACACGAAGTGGGACGATGATCCCGGCCATCACTGGTTTTCTGTGGAAACCAGTGACCAGTGTGTCGTGGTACTCGTGCCACGACACATACTGAGTGGATACCCATTTGGGACACAATTAGTTTATAAGTATGTAATTTTAAGTTATATTGTTCTTTTTATATACTTAAGTGTTCCAAATAAATATATTTTCTTTCTATCTTATTATAGAACTAGCGAAACCCGCGCAACTTCTTTTGCGTGTATCCCGCTTTCCCGTAGGAATTTTGGAATGTATGATACTTTAAAACCTTCCCCTTGAATCACTCTATCAATTAAAAAACGCATCAAAATCCGTTGCGTAGTTTTAAAGATTTAAGCATACAAAGGGACATAGGGACATAGGGACAGAAAAAGCGACTTTGTTTTATACTATGTAGTGATAAGCCTAATGCTGGAGTTATGCCAGTGCTTTCAGGGTTCCGTATCCAAAGGGTGCCAGTGGGACACGATTACTAAACCTCCGACGTCTGTCTGTCTGTCCGTCGTCCATCCGTTCGTCGGTGACCAGGCTGTGTATTTCATGATCCGTGATAGATAAATGAAAATTTTACTGATGATGTTTTTCGCAGTTTTTCCTTGAAATGAAATGAAATCCTTCGATATAAACAGAGGTCTTATACACCTATTCCTCACTTACAGTAGGTTCTCACTTTTTATATTCTTCTTGTACTTTCATTTGACATTTCTTTCTTTTATTCATCGCCTTTTTTTCTATTACAACTATCCTATCCTTATTTCTGGGATTATAAAACAGTGTCTCTAATTAATTTTCTAAAGGTTACTAGCAAACTATTTATGTACTCTACCTAACGGCTAGACAGTTTTTAAACATTTTAAAACTAATTATTTACACAACACAATGTTTTATTAATATCTAATAAAACAAAAACAAAGTACAAATCCTTTGTCCCAAAGCCTTAATGTCAAAACATTCATGATTTACGTCATCAAAGGCACACCCTAACTCATACAAGGGAAGATTTGCATGATAATTCCCTTACAGCCGTGTGCGACAGAATCTTAGTTCAACTTCAACAAATTACGCAAACAATGGAAGGTTACATTCATATTTCATTCAGGAAACGTCCACTGAACACGCTGTATAGACGTCAGCACAATGCTGTGACGGATAGCAAGAAATGAATTATAAATTAATCGAAACGTTCTTACAATATGTTGCTGTTTTTAAATTTTAAGCGTTACATACGGTCACGCTTTTAATCGATAGAGGTTAAGCAGAGTTCTACTTGGTTTCGTGTGGTTCCCACAATTAAAGTCATCGAATGTGCAGACATTTCTTACACTTTCAACCAGTTTCTGAAACGCTTTTTAAATTTGAATTCTACATTAAGCCTCTAGTTTGACAGTAACAGCCAAAACGTGTCATTAACTTTAAAAATAACTTCAAATAAAAAATTGTGACTAACGGTGAATCGCTCAAAACCAAGAAATTCACCGTTAGAGCCACAGCACGCGCGTTTCGTGCTACATTGAGCTCTTTGTATGTTAGACGTCACGATGGAATGAATGCAACACCGCCTTGGATAACGATACGCGCGTCATCTGCACGTTTAAAATACGCCGTGTGCTGTGGCTCTTAGTTACTATTTTTTATTAATTTCAATCAAAACGCAAGCATCAAAATACATGTACCTTAACATTGAGGCGGTTATCCTACGTTTTCCTATCGTATATGAACAACACTTAAACTTGTTTGCCCGACATATTTGCCGGCATGCTAGTCGCCGTGTTGTCACCGAGTATTAATTTGATAATTGTATGGAACAGCGCATGCAAGCGTCACTCGAGTTTGCAGTTTCACGATTGAAAACTCTACTTTTGATGAATCCCTCTGCTTGTATATTTTATACTAAGACATTTGAGGCCGCAGGTTCGGTTCTCTCTCGGAGCAAATATTGTGATGCCGTTTCTATTTGTTCTCGAGTCTGTTTTCTATGTATTTATGCGGGACACACCCACCACACTATGTATTATAAGTATGTATTTACAATAATATAGGTATCAGTTGTCTGGTACTCATAATAACACAAGCAAATTAATGCTAGCTGACTTTCGGACCATGTGTGTATTTCGTATTTTGATTATGTTTTTTTTTTAATTATGAATGGAACACTCGAAAGGAGTAGTGTGGAATTGTGGTTTCGTTATTTTAAAAACCTTGTAACATTTAACAATATTAACGGTTCTTTTTAATACCTTCTTTTTAAATAATAGACCTACTGACAGGCGTTTTGTTTTACCCCAAAAACTCCACACCCAGGAATCAATTTCTAACGATACCACTCGCTTATTTTTACAATTAGACACATCATTAATCAAAATGTAAGGGTGTGGTGTAGGGGTTGAAAAGCTTGTAGTTCGTTGCTCTAATTTGATAAAAAAGCTACTGGAAAAAGCTAAAATGTTTTTCTTTTTTTTTTTCAGGTAAGATTTCAAAGCTTTGTCGTCATGCGTGATATTATTACGTAAGTAAACTTACAACATTTATCAAATTATCAAATATATCAAAAATATATTAATTAATCAATGATTAAGTAAAAATGGTTTTGTCACTGTCATTCTTAAAGAAAATAAATTAAGTGAGAAAGTGACAAAACAAGTTTAAACTAAATTTGTATCTAATAATTATAATTAAATTATTCGATTAAATTATGTTACATTTTTATTTTATTCGAAGAAATTATTTAAAATTATACTTATTAATTTCATATGTAGGTGTATATATACATACCTAAGCGAAACATAGTTGTACTTACTAACTGATAATAAGATCATATTTTTATTATTATGTTACTAACCCATGTTTTATGAATTAGTACCATAATATCTTAAGTTACTAATTAATATTCAAACAAAATTTTAGTTCCATAGCCATAATAACGTGTGTTCGATACTCAATGGTACGAAATGTGAACTTAACAACCGACCTGATTTATATTCAGCATATCGCATAATAAATTTTATGAAACTCAATAAAAATATAATTTTTACATACAGTAATTAAATTTTGCTGTCCCACGAGCCAACAGTTATATTGTCTTATATCACGTTATTTTATTGGTGGAGCTTTATTTAAAAAGCTCAATCTATAAGCTGTAGCGATTTGAATATTCAAACACTGTCAGAACTATTTTTAATTGGTATAGTAGTTTCGAGGCAACCATTCTTAAAGCAGTTAAAAGAAATGAAAAAGTTTGCCACCATTACTAAACCAGAACTCCATACAGAAATTCGTTATCCTAAAGTTGCCTTGAAAAGATTGCTTTGAGCAATAAGGCCGCCTTGATGCATATACACTAGTTCGTAACTTTTACTGTTTACTGGTACCACTTGTTTGTGTATTGCAAATAAATCTTATTCTATCTATCTATCTAACCCAGGATGTGGTTTCGAAGCTCACCTGGAGCGAGATGAGATATTTCATTCAAAAATATTTTCAAAACTAACATAACTAGTGGAGTATATGATATTTAATAAATGTAATGAAGCGGTGAGGTCACGGTGTGGTCGACGGTGGCGCCACGCTGTCATTGACGTTTCAGCACCCAACACGGGATGTGCTATTTGAGCTATATATTAACAGCTGTCTACTTACTGATATTGAAGTGTTTCATTACAAATACAAGCCTTAATTTTTATGTCATATCTTGTCATACCCATAGACAAACAAGCAAGCGGGTCATCTGGTGGAAAGTGGTTACCGCCGCCTACAAACATTTATGTAAAACCAACAGTGCCACCAAAGCGTTGTCTGTCTCTAGTAGGGGAATAGGAAGAGAAGATATAAGAATAAAGTAGAGGTAAATGTTAGTCTTCCGCGTATTGCAAATGGACATAGGCTATAGTGACTGCTTACCTACTATGCGGCCGTATGCTTGTTACCCTAGTGATACCGTTACAAGTAAAAAAACCGCCTTCGCTTGTAAAATAAACCACAAATAACACGCTTAGTAACAGTGATTGTTAGTTACACGCTTTTTCGATATAAAACCCCACATGAGGGGGTGCTTAACTGATTTTCGTATGGCTTCGAAATGTTGACGTTTCTAATTTGATATCATTAAAAATGGTCAATGAATGTAACGAAATATAACCATTTTTTATGCCATACGTCAGGTTTACCGCGGCTTCTGAACATCAGTAACGCCAAGAAGGGCGCTACCAATGCATTACTTTCTACACAGAAGGGAATAGGGAGATATAGGAAAGGAGTTGGGATCTACCAATTAGCTAACTCAATCTGTATGAATTGTCCCTATATATAAATAAAAATAAAAAATTGCCTGCTATACGGGAGGAAACATTTTTCCTACTAGCCTGGTGGTGGTAGAGATCCTTCGGCACCAGAACGCGTGGGTTCGATCCCCGCTCGGGGCAAACATTTATGCGATGGCATTTGTATTTTGTTCTCGAGTGTGGGTGTTTTTTTTATGTATTTAAAAAAATAATTAATTCGTTTATTGGTACCCATAACACATGCAGGTCAAGCCTTACTTACTTTAGGACCAATTTTGGAACCGTTGCCGCTGTGTAAATTGTGTAAGAATTTATTTATTTATTAAATTAGTTTTTAGTGGATGTAATAATTCGGGCAGGTTAGCTACTGTAGTGAAGAACTAGCGATCCCACAGTGATAGATAACTATACAAAACTACATAGGCATATTAATTTCTCTAGTAAATATGTACCTACGTACTAACTACTTTCGACCCCTGCGTATTATCCAATTTACACCCCCGATTTGAAGCCCCGGGGTTATAAATTTCGTTCAACCGACGTTACAAGTTCCGGTTGCTACCTGCTTTTAAAAAGGGGGGTGTGTACCTTGTTCTGGGGAAATATTGCCCCTGTCATAATTGGTGGGTAGTCGTAAAATCTTTTTTGTTAATATCTGACACTTTATCTTTTTTGTTAATATCTGATAATACCACGAAGGTGGCAAACAAGCATCGGCTCGCCTGATAGTCAGCACTGATCGTAGCCTATGGACTTACACTAGCCTATTTCCGGGGTATCATTCGCGCGTTGCCGACCCTGTAAAAAGTGGAGCTCTGGAGACCTTACTCACCGTAGGAACACAACTTGGCCGAGACCAAAAGGGGACAAGCCCACCACACATTCCCACCACTGTGTCTCCTGTGTAGCCAGGATCAACAACGGCGACCTCAGATAGACAATAAGCAATGAAGCTTATTGACGTCCCGGGGAAGAAAACTACAGCTGTCTTGGAACTCACAACGAATTTAATCAGAAAGAAGATAGTCGGAGTAGGAAGTATTGAAAGGACTTCCCTCCTTAACAACTACGTGAGAAACAGCAATTTTGAAGCAACAGCCTTTTGCTTCAAAATTGCCGAAGACCAATGCTATTTGGCTACGATCCTCTGTAAGATGAAGCGACATAGTGGCCATTACTAGCCATTCGACCACCAGGGCCTGTCACTTAAATATATTATTATTATAAATAAAAATAAATAAAAATGTATTTATTCGTCTCCACAAATTACACATTAAGTATAAATAAATCTTAAATGTAAGTTACAGTTTTACAGGAAAAAATGCAATTTGTGGGAGACCTGGAGCCTAAACTAAACCGAAGCCTGTATCTTAGGACACCAGGTTCTTAACTTAGTATTTTACAGGACTTATTAAGGTAACCTACCTCATTAACTGTGGGGTGATAGGTTCATAATATTTTTTATCACTAAGGTGACAAACAAGCAAACGGCCGCCTGATGGCAAACTGTCACCAAAGCCTACAAACGTGTGCAATACCATGAGCATTACTAAAGCGACGTAAGAGCCTTCTTTGAAGAACCTAAAGTTATAAAATAACCGCTACTTGTAATATTGAATACCTGAACTCCAAGGTGTTAAGCGGAAGTTCTGCGCTAAACTTAAGCACTCCCAAGGGTAGTAGGTGTTATAACACTTTCAAGTAATACACAGCAAGCTAACTAAATTCTGGTTAGTAAAATAGAATAAACATTTATAAAATGCAATGCGTCGTATTCAATGCAGACATTGCAGTTGTGGTGTCACAGCGTTATGCTAGAGACAAACAGATTCCACGTACACCACATACATACAACGCATTAAACGAAGAAAAAAAAAGAAAAAATATAATTTGATTACATTTATCAACATTAAACACAATAAAATTTACATTTGTTTGCGCTATAAGGCCCCCCTCGCTCAGCATGCATCATATACAATGGAATAAGATAATACACTGGGCGTCAAAAGTAAGTAGTACAGTTTTAAAATTGCAATATCTCCTAAACTACAGAAGCTAGACCTTTCAAATGAAAAAAAGTTAAAAGACAATTTCATTTCATTTAATAAAAACGTCATGCATAATATCATTTTTTAAAGATTGACTGAAAAAAAAACTTAATAAACAAAAACACTCTTTTTTAAACTGTTGGCTTGTACTTTTGTTTTTATTGTTTTCTTTATTTCTGATAAATCAATTGCAATTCAAAAGCAAATGTGTCTTCAGCGAGTAAACGTCACTAATCATGCCTCTTTCACCAGAAGAATGTGCAAGAATCATAACTTTTCTCGAAGTAGGCATCAGTATGCGTCATACTGCAAGAACGGTGGGTGTAACTCTAAGAACGATCCAGCAAGTAAAGCGAAGGTACTAAGAGACTGGAAACCATCTAAGGAGACCAAGTAATGGCAGACCCAGGTGCACTAGTACCGGAGAGACCGCTTAATTGTCTCTACTGTGTTAAGAAATCGTCACCTTAATGCAGTTAAGGTCCAGCAACAGCTTCTTCAGACCCGAAGAGACTACGTTAGTGAGAGTACAGTGAGGAGAAGACCTTGCTGAAGCCAACCTGAAGTCGTACAGGCCAGCAAATGGCCCCAAACTTGAGACAGGGCATCGAGTAGCAAGACTACGCCACGCCCGTCAACACGTACAATGGGACGAAGAAGAATGGACAAGAGTTTTGTTCACAGATGAGTCTCGGTTTTCTTTATTCACTTCCGATGGAACGCGGAGAGTATACAGGCGACCTGGTGAGCGATACATTCAAGGTTGCATACAATACAATACAATACAAACTCTTTATTGCACCAGTAATTTTCATAAAAAACAAAAGTAACAATGATAAGAGAACGCAATAGGCGGCCTTATCGCTATGCAATTTCTTCCAGGCAACCTAATTGCAAAGGAACATTGCCATAGAATAAAGGGATAGGTGGCGCAGTAAATTGACAAAAACAAAAAAAAAAAGACAAATAAAGAATGTACCTACAAATACAAATCAAATAATACATATAAAGTAAAATGACAAATAATAAAAATAAAAAATAAAAATAAATGAAAAACAAAATAAAAAATTAAATTAAAAAAAAAAAAAGAGTAATGAACAATTACAAAAGGTGACACAATTTAAACAGTAAGATAGTGCCGCTTAACCAAATTTTTAAAGTTAATCAGAGTCTGGGCTTGACGAATAGAGAGAGGTAGGGAGTTCCAAAGGCGAACTGCTTGGACAGAAAAGGAATTTGAATAGAAATCTGTGGAGTGAGAAGGGGTAACAAGGCGAAGGTTGAAGGTGCTACGAAGAGTAGGTCCATGAGTGCTACTGTGATATTTGCATCTCGGAAAGAGTTCAATACGGCGGGGGCTCTGTACACGTATGGCCTGGCATCTCTTCAGAGGGTCGCACAGAGCTAGTGGTCACAGAAAATGGCAGTCTGACTGGTGAAAGATATGCATTAGAGATCCTTATCGAGTATGCAGGGCCATATTTAGTAAATATGGGTGATGGAGCGATACTAATGCATGATAACGCCCGGCCACACACCGCTCACCTCGTACAAGAGTACATTCAGGAGGTTGGCATCAGCTTGATGGCTTGGCCATCAAGAAGCCCAGATCTTAACCCGATTGAACACACTTGGGATGAGCTTGGGAGGCTAGTCAGAAGACGCAGACCACCCCCCGCCACCCTCAGGGCTCTAAAACAGGCCCTGATAGAAGAATGGGTGAATATTCCCTAACACCGCCTCCGAAACTTAGTGTTCAGCATGCCAAACCGGCTCGAAGATGTCATCAGAGCCCGAGGTGGCAACACAAGTTACTAAAGTGGGAACAAGGCCCAAAACTTAAAAATTAAGTTCTTGATAGTTACTTCAAAATGGTTAGCTTTTTAGTTTTTTCTTAATTTTCAGTGTAAAACTTTACTAATGCCAAATAAAATATTATTTTTAGAAAACTTTGTTAAATTTGCTATAAAATTACTTTTATTTCAAAACTCTAACTTCTATAGTTTAAGAGTAATTGCAATTTTAAAACTGTACTACTTATTTTTGACGCCCAGTGTATTATTTTATTGTTGGACATACTAAATGCAATTACTTGGCGAATGTAAGACTCAAAGCCGTGACCATCAACATACGACTGGTACACATGATACGAACCTCGATCGCCACATTTTTTTATAAATAAAAATCTATTTGTTTATATTCAGAATATAGACTACGAGTGAAAATGTCGCGCGGCCAGTTCCAAAAGTGTAGCAACTCATAAATTCTAAATATTACCCGAGTGACTGACTCATTTCTAATTAAATCAACCGAGTGCCGAATTCGGCCCGCACGCCTAATGAAAATTCAGCGAGTTCGGAAACGGTCCCAACTTCGGCCTAAGTCGTGTTTTTATTTGAATACGCTTTAAACATTGTTTAAAATTTCACGAATAATTTATAATACTTATGATTTTGTATGCATGCCCTGGTTTCGCATGGGTAAAGTTTCCCTATATGTTTTATCTTTCTGTCTTCTTTCTTTCAACTAAACCTCTTTCGAATCGTACTTTCTTTTTCAAACATTGGCTTAGAAGCAAAAAAGAACAGGCAAGAAACTGACAGCTAATCTCTGAAAAACATTTGTAAAATGAATGATACATTAAATAGCTGTCCTAAAGAAAGCTGTAACTAAAGAAGAAAAAAAGAGATAGCTTGAGCTTTAATGTGGAATTAAAAAGCGTTTCAGAAACTGGTTGTAAAACAAATAAATCATTAGTACGCCTTTTTTATATAATATAGTAATTAAAAATAGTTTATTTGGACGAAAGTATTACTTAGGTGGTATTACTCTGTAGACGTAATTAACTCATAATGAAAACAAACAGCTAAGCAAAAAGGCGTAATTCGAAAATATCTGTTTTTTTAAAATTACACGCTTACCCCAAACAGCGATTAGTGTACCTATAAAAATGTAAATTAAGACGTCAATTTACAATGCACCCGTGCGGGTCGAAACGATTTTATCTGATATTCTCAGTTATGTCGTTTTACTTTATCGCCTCTAACTACAAGTCGTAACTAAAATGTTAATTTCGTATCAGTTTAAGTGAGTGGTTACGCAAATAGGGAAATCAAGGGAAAATAATTGATTAATAATAATAAATATAGGGACAATTCATACAGATTGAGCTAGCCCCAAAGTAAGTTGGAAACTTGTGTTATGGGATACTAACTCAACGATATTATATTTTATAACAAATACGTATATAGATAAACATCCAAGACCCGCGGCCAATCAGAAAAAGTTCGTTTTTCATCATGACCCGACCGGGGATCGAACCCGGGACCTCCTGGGTGGCGGTCTGGCGTGGTAACCATTACGCCACGGAGGTCGTCAATTTATAAGAAAATCGCGTTTAAAGTTTTGAATCGAAATGAGTTTCTGCGGCTCACAAAAAAATTCACAGATTTCGTGCTTCACACGACTATCGTGCACATTGGAAATGAATCTACGGAATTCGAAAAAATATTGTCGCTGAGCGACGAGGAGCTCGATGGCGTCGGAGGAGCTCGATGGCGTCGCTGTGTGGTGTGTCGCACTCTAATATGAACACGCAAGTTAAGCAACATCGACCCTAGCCAGCGTCTGGATAGGTTTTGTTATCTTGAGCTTCTCCGTGCTTCGGAGGGCACGACCCGAGGGCACGACCCTTTCTTTATAAGGCAGCGGGAATATATTTCCCACCATATTTTTTTGGATTTTTTTTTAAAACGAAACTAGTGATCGAATTTATTCCTATGGCAACAAATTGTGGATTTCATATATATTTTTTTTTCTAGGAGTTAAGAACGGACGTCATAATATTTTTTTTGTGGTGGTAAAAATATTCCCTTTGCCCGTGGGGTGACCAAATTCAAATTCAAAACTTTTATTTAGAGAATAAGCTTTCACAAACACGTTCTCTTGTCAGAGTATACAGTTGTAATAAATGATTTGTATAAATCTCGCACGAGACGAGCCAAGCGGAGCGCAAGGGCACTACCTACCTTTTCTCGAAACGTTTCGTCGTTTTTTTGAACTCTCATAACTTTGTTCTGGATGATGCTAAATAATTAAAAATTTCAAGGTATAATAACACCAGTACAATCATTAAACATAAACTTTGAATGTCGTAGCTATGATACTTTAGATTTTATTAATGTCCTAAAACCCCCGATTTCGTCACTTGAAGGTGTAGAGTTTGTGAAGTTAGGCCTTGTAGAGGTAGGGCGTGTAGAGTTAGATGCTTGGCTCTACATGAGATCTGATAACTTTTTGACAATGCGAGTCATTATGGTCTCGTCTTGGCAACATTTTACATGAAAATGTTTTTGGTGAGATTAATCTACTCTATACATATACTACTACTATTTCGAAAACAAAAGCAAAATGACCACTGGTAAAAGAAATGGCGAAAGAAAACCTGTTACGGCCTTTTTTAGCATTTATAAATATGTATATCGTGTTTTTTTTTTACCATAAAATTTAAAACTAGGTACATACAACATTACGTCAATAAATAGTGCCATTAATTTGTCTTAACATAAAATTAAATCTAAAATATAAAATGCAAAATCGGTGTTAAAGATAGGAGCAGACCAGGCCCGCAAGGCAGCAACCGTTCTCGTGTATTTTCGAGTTGACGTGAGAGTCAGCCTGCCAGCCCCCATTACTGGGCTCACCATCAACAATATTATGAACAATATTGAAGGGAACAACAGTAACCCGACCCACAACGCCACCGCCAGTTTGGACAATTTGCGAGTATGGTGATGACGTGCCCGAACGGGGTACACATTAACATCCTTGTCACCAATTATTTATTGTAAATTATATTAAAATGTAAATAATATAAAAAAAACAGTCCCATTTTGATGACACTACGACGCGTGTACAATTACAATATTGAAAACAATTTTTTATTTATATAATTTATTGAACATTGACTGGCTTTTCACGACAAGTTTTAGCATTTCACCTTCGCAAGCGCCAGGGAGACCTTTCATTTGGATACTCGTTGATAGTATAGTACGCTTTACTGGTTAAGAAATTTTTGACATTTAATTTAAATCGATTGGGCAATTTTTTTATATATTCTGGAATTTTATTATACATAATGCAAACTTTGAATCATAAATAACTTGCCCGCTTTCCTAAGCCTGAATTTAGGAACAGATAATTTATTTCTGTTACGCGTATTTAAATTATGAATATCCACAACTGGTTATAGTCATGAATGTTCTTACGAACAAACATGATGCTGTCAAGAATGCACTGTGAGCCACCGTGAGAATATTAGTGCTTTTGAAAAACTTGCGAAGAGACTCTCGGACCACGTTAAGCCTATTTCCTTTTTTGCTTATTACAGATTATCTGGGAAATGAGTAGGAGTAGAAAAATACTTAACGACTAGCTGTGCCCGCGGCTTCGCCCGAGTGAAATTGGGCTTATGACTATAATAGTATAGACGGATTTAACAGTCTCCTATTACTACTGCAATAGTTTTTCCCCGAGACGTCAGTGTTCTTTATTGCTCATTGTCTATTTACTCGCCGCTGTGTTTTATTTAATTTTATCGTACCTAATCAAAATACCTAATGTAAAATCACTATGAAAAATTTAAATTATATTTAAATTGAAATGGTCAGCTCAGTTATACTAAAAAACTTTCATAGCGCGATTCAGAATCTAACAGTGCCATCTAGTGAATTTTAGAGGAACAAAATTTTAAATGGTTAAGTAAAAAAAAACTTTTAAACATAGTGCTACTGAATTTAAAAATGGTCGTTATGAGATATCGGGCGATTCCGACTCAGCAGTGAGTGACAATTTAAAATTCTTAGGCTGTTGAATATTTAAATGAGGGTAACTTCTATTCCGGACATCCGGTCCGGTTCGATTCGGTTCGATCCGGTTCGGTTCGGTTCGGTCCGGTTCGGTCCGGTCCGGTCTAGTCTGTTGTCGGTAGTTATGGTGTACCAAGTCTCAAGTTTGTAAGTGCGAGAAATATTTTTCTTCTTACATTGACAGGGTAGAGACCTTTAAATGACCATAACTTATTTTCCTGATATCCTATTTAAATGCGATAAAGCCTATATTCTGCTCCAAGCCAAGCTCTATCTATCCTGTGGAAACAGCATTAAAATCCATTCAGTAATTTAGAAGATGTGCGCGTTCAAACAGAGAGCCAGTCAGAAAAAAAAAAAAAAAAAATTTTTTTTTGCTATTATTACCTTCCTCTAACTGATCCCTCTTCATTTTTGCCAAATTATGTTCAGACATCGGGGTCTACTGTTTTATTATATGTATATAGATTTACAAATAGTCAATGAATTGTAAGACATATTTTGTCTTCCCGATGTATCTGATGATGGTTTTGAATCTGTTGAAGACGAGGTTCATACAATACGTACTGTATTGAACGATCCTAAAAAACTATGACGAGCCTAATGACGGGCCTATGGGACAAACACCTGATCCACCTCGCAGCATAATACCTCTCGAAAGTCGTACCTAGCAGTTCATCTGTTGATTTTTCATCTAGCCCTCCGTCCTCCATCGTCCCATCACTACGCGATCGTTCTAGGCGGGCAGCAAGATTTGAAATTTTACTCAATATATCTGGTACTCAGCAGACCTCAGAACCTCAAGCCACACTTGAGACGGCAGAGGGAATATTTTTACCACCGTGTTTTTATTTTTATTTTTTGAAAATCATAAAAAAGCAATCTAAAAACATAGTTTTTTTTATGTACCCTAGATGCTTATGCCCTATAAAGGGTTAAGCCATCGGTCCCGGCTGTTATCGATGGATGACAGTCGTTAGGCCAAGTCGGTGGCCTTAGGGCGGTTTGAAAACACCGGCCTCTGCCAATCCTCATTGGAGCAGCGTGGCAGAGTACGCTTTAATCACCTTCGACTTAAGGGAGACCCGTATCCTAGCAATGGGATGATTATGAGTTGATATGATGATGATGATGAGCGACGATAAAGTCGGGATAAGGAAAAGGTTACAAAATAAAACTACAACGTTTTTGTTCAAAAAGGTTAAGCTACAGGGCAAGCCCTTAACCCGATCATCTTTGTTTTAGGCTCAAATTATAGCTGACTAAATTGTCCAGACGAGTTTTTCTCAAATTTTTGATATCATTCTTCGTTTCCAAAATATCGAGCGCCAAAATCAAAAATTCGGAAAGAAATGATTTTTATTTTCACAATTTCGGCTATAACTTTTTTCGTTTTTAACTTTCTCAAATAATTCTTTTTGCACCTTACAGCTCTCGTGAATACACGTCTTTTGAGCCTATTATGAATATCATATCTTCACAACTCTCCGAGATATAAGGGGATCGCACTTTTTCGTGAAATCGAAGCCTATACTGAAGCGAACGAAAAGACATTTCCAATGTCAAAATCTTAATAAATAAAACTACGACACCTAAAAATATTCTGATAAGACCCAAACAGAGCCGAAAGACCAAAATTAAAAAAAATATATATGAAAAAAAACACTGTTTCCGATCCCTTTAGGTGGATTTTTACATAACACTTCACATATTAGAACTTTTTATCTACAATTTTTACAAAAAAAAATAATTAAAAGTATTGTATGTACCGACCCGACATACCTATCGTATAAAATAATATTACATAATTTTTATGTTATCCAAAGTCAATATAAACCTTTAAAAGGATACCATTACATCTACATAATGCTTGTGTAAGTACTTATTGTTTTAAAAAGTCTCATTTCGACACAATATCCTAAAGTCCCTAAAAGGCAACTGGCCCCAAAGCGAGTGCACGCGTGAAAGTTACCATCTCACACCATATCTTTATTTTGATCTATACAAGTTGGTAATGCAGTTGGCTTTAAAATTGGCACAATGTTATTGAGTTATTAAAATATTTTCTTTAAAAAAAATATTTGATCAAGTTGAGAATGCAGTCATTGGCATTAAAACTGGCACATTGCTAGAGTTATTGAAATCGTTTTTTATTTAAAAATATGATTTTGAACAATATTATTTAATTTGTTACTAAAAATTATCTTTCGTGAAACAAATACGTGAAACAAATATAGCACCAGATTGAAAGATACAGCCCGTTTCTGAAACATTAAATTAAAGTTGTCACTGGTGCTAATTCTGTTGCACATTTAACTAGATCAAACCAATTTTGACAGGACTAGTAGTGTTGCCATCCTTGTCACTAATTGTAAACCAGGGAAGGACAAAAACACTTTTGGTCCTGTCAAAATTAGTTTAGTCTTATTAGATGTGCATCAGTATTAGCACCATTGTCAAACTAAACAAGAACAATAAGATAAAATAAAACTTAAAATGGGATTAAAATTACAATGCTGAAACTGGGTGATAATGAAGTGAAAGTATAAAAAAAAAAAAAATTATCTACTAATGTTTGCACAATACTAACAAAAATAAAGCTAAGGCAGCAGTTTTCAATCTTCCACCCAAACAACGCGTTTTCAAACAAAACGTTATAGACCTAGCCAATAAAATCGCCAAGTCAACATCCTCGAACCTAGGACTGATCACTGGGATTGTTTGCACGCTCCCTTCGGTCTCCGCCATAGACCAATCACCGTCTAGACGTATTATAATAAGAACCTGGATTTCGCGAGCAAGTACCTATTCTGGATCTGGTTTTGTCAAATAAGAATTTAAATTTCGATTGTACTTTATTTGTGCATCTATAAATTCTCTTCACATTTTATTTTATTTGGTTTTAATGTCGACGTCTTTGGGTTTAATGAGGAAATCGCACTAATTAAACCCTACATAGTATTTAACTGTCGGGTAGATGGCGCCACTGCGATAGAAAAATTTCGTCACCACTACCAACTTTCTCGGTAGCTTAGTTGGAAAGAGTCGGCAATTTATCAACACACACATTGAGATAAGTCTAAGAGTCATTTAAAACGCTCGGAGGACGCGCGTTGAAATGATTGTAACTCCATGATGGATAATGATACGCGTGTCATCTGCGCGTTTAAAATACCCCTTGTGCTATGGCTCTTACAGTTAGTTAGTCAATGTATAATGTACCTGTTTACCCTGTCCCCTCACCCCCTCGCCATGTCAATTCAATACAAAATCCAATTTCTTTTACGTTACAACTTGCCTCATTTTGTTTCGAAGAATCGAAAGTTGTCGTTATTAGGTATTTGTATTGACTCGTATGCTACTGACAGCTCCGGGCTATTATTGCGATAGGCCCCTTGTAAAGCTACGCTCACACTTAACAACACGTTGTACATCTGCCTACATTGTAAGTTTCCTCAATTGCCAACAATTGCAATTAAGTAATTAATTAGCGCCCCGGCCTTAATTTAAAAAAAAATATAACCTATGGCACCCGGGGATAGCATAGCTTTGCAACGGCGAAAGAATTTTCGGAATCGGTTCAAACAAATAAATTCATTAACTACTGATAGTTTTTTGAGTTTAATTGTTACAAACAAAAATCCAAATCTTTCCTTTTTATAATATTAATATAGAAGTACTTACATACCAATAGATAATTTCCTGAAAAATTATAAATTCTCAATTTCCTGGAAAGGCCACAACTACACACTAAATTCTCTCGTGCTCAGAGTGCTCGGGAAGTTCAAGCTTTATTAGTAAAAAAATAATATTTTTATTACTTGAAGAATTTAGTTCATTAAAATAATTTCGAACAAAAAGGTTCAAATTTAAATTCGAATGTGATACCCACAAGTCAAAATAAAAGCTAATAAAAGTAAGTAGCGTCATATTGCAGCCTATAAATAAATCTAAAATCATACATCAAAGAAACAAAATGCCATTTTTTTTCTGGGAGACCGACAAAGCGAGAATGCCATCTCTAATTTTATGGCCCTCTCAACGTATCTTCACAATCAAAACAAGCTCTAAGGAACTAACATTCGGTGGTATCATAAAGATCAGAGGAATCCGGCTCGAAGGACCAACGGTACATATCGCAACTCCTTATCGTGATTTTAACGAAGGCATCGGGTGCGTTCGACAGCCTTGAGAGGGGTCAATGGGGGGCCGGAAGATCCCCCGGGAGGGAGGGGTGACAGCTTCCTGCGTCCGACACACGGGCTCAGCCCATTCGTCTAACAAGTGACTTGCTTCAGGGAAAAACCGGTTTAAATTTTTCTCACTGGATTCCATATATTTTCGAACTTCGCAAACGGGTAAAGGTATACTTTTGTTGCAGACTGGGGATAAATGGCCCTTAAATTCTTTATCTCTGATCTGTTAATGTGTTTTTACTCTTTTTGTTTACATTACAAAACTTCATGTGACATTAACGCGTATATCTCAGCCATTATCAAACTCCACAAAGAACAATTATTACGAAAACACACTCATTTTGCCACTATCTCCACGGCGCTTTATAAAACAATAGCCATTTTTTTAGATAACAAAAAGAGAACCCTTAAAAAGTATTCCAATGAATCTGTAGGATAGAAATCTCTAAATGAAAAAGGTACATCAGAGGGCGTTATCATCGAAACTTTAAAAATAAAAGGCTGCAAAGTTAGACGCGAAACAAAAGCAATAGAAACTTAGCCACTGAATAAAAATAATGGAATCGGGCCTAATTCACAAAAACGTACTCTAACTATATGAAGTCTTCAGTACCCTTTTCTTTCAGCGAAAATGATGCTATGCGCCATAAAACAGGCAATTCAAATTCAACCTTTATTTCAATACCCCCAGAGTTTAAAATGCTGAAACAAGATTGTATACTCATTTCTAGAATTGTAGTTACAATAAACTTAGATTAGAACAGAAAACTCAAGTAAACCAAAAAGTTTTAGGTAAAAATTATAACATTGGAGATTGTGTAATTTTTCTTATCATCTCCAACGTGATGTTAAAGAAAGTTTATAAATACCATTTGTAAACTCCAGCAGAGATAATACAACCGAATAAAATTAAAGAAAAAGAAAGAAAAAAGTATGAAAAAGGAAAAAGTTCGAGAGCAACAATAGGCGTTCTCCGCGACAAAACACATTGCCAGGATTAAAGGAGTTGTGGAAGTTTCCTTGTTCGCGTAAAGGGAGAGATGAGACGGCGTTATAGACAAGAAAAATCTCTTAAAACGCTCCCAAGTTCATCGGATGTCTAGGCGACTATACGAAACGTTTTCGCTGTAATCGAATTTCATCCCTACGCTGTCCGTTTCTAAAGTTTAACTTCCATTATTAGTATTGTTTCCACCGAGTTTATGTTTTGGAATTCGAGTCACATTTAGTTCTTCGTTTCAGATTTTAGCATTGTCAATACATTCCGTAGATTTGGTACAAGAATCAGTGAAGGGTGGCGCATCTTGTTTTAGAAAGTTTTTCGGTTTGTTTTTTTATAAAAATGTTAAGGTCCTTGTACAGTCAACAAATAAAAGAAGCAATCAGGGTCAATAATTCAAGTTTTCTAAATATTTTATTTATTAGTTTTTTTTATCATTTAACGATACTTACATTATTCGCTTTTTAATCTTTGATATTATTTCTCTACTCTGGTCACCTCTTTCATTTGTTAACTACAAAGTCAAGATTACAATCAAAAGTTACTAGCCCAGATCATTAAACCCTTAATATGTTAAGCTTAATTACACAAGCGATCGAAAGGATGATTCCACATATCTGTTTAGTCTAAACATAGCGTGACTTGGTAACGAGCCGTCAAAATGGTTCATTACTCGGTGCTCGAACAATCTTAACGGTTATTATGTCAAGATAACCTTGAATCGTGACCCAAAATTGGAAGCAGTTACATGAAGTGATGTCTTAACATCAATTTGTTTTAAATTTTGTACCTGTCTGCTCTTTTAAAGACCTTTTTTTTATTTAGCTATTCAGGTCCACTGCTAAACAAACGCCCCTTTACGCCTTCAAGCATATATAAATCGCCAGTTAATCCCAATCTCCACAAAAGGCAGTCTTTTACAATTAAAAGGTGAAAAATTTAGGACTACTTTAGAACAGTTTTGTTGCTTACGACCATTTCTACTTTTTTTTTTTGTATATTTTCTTTGTTGAGGTCGACCACTCGTGACATTTTAAATATTAACAAAATTAATTTTTGTAAAACAAAATAAAAACTTCAACAGTATCAGACATAATTAAATAGGCCGACCTTAAAATTAACGAAATGAAAATACGAAAGGTCGAAAGATAAGCCTACACTAAGGTCATCCGAGGCAATACCGACACGACCGAACTATGCCGTCCATTCGTGAAAAGAATCTCTTTGTGTTCTTGCCATTCTATTAGTTTTGCCAATTTCGATTTCGACTTGTGCACTTTTTCACACAATTGGAATTCGAGAATTGTAGGTGAGTATTCGGTGCAAAAAGTCCACGTTTAGCCTGCAACGCAAACGAGCGACTATAGTGTTTTTGCGATTTTTCTTTTGTAAAGCCTACACTGCACTGTTTGAAACATTGTTAGTCTTGTTCAATGTTAGATTTATTTTGCTTAAAACTGAATTCGTCCCACTGAATGGATACGGTCTCCCAGTCTCCCTTCAATCGAATCGGATTACAATGTACTCTGGCATGCTGCTCCAATGCGGATTGACAGAGGTCACTGTTTTCAAACCACCGAATTAACTCAAACTCAAAGTTGACGCGACACACAGCGATACCAGCTCCGCAGTGACACAAATGTATAATGTAGCTCAGTGCCGATTGCTCAGAGAACAAAACACTGCGCAGTTTGTAATCTTAAAGTAAATAAGACAAATCGCAATCTTTATATGTGTTCTGTCTTTGGTCTGCACGCAACATTCTTTGGACGTCCGCTTTTCATTTGTCTTATTTCTTTTGAAGTTTCGTGATTCCGCTGTTTGCGGCAAACTTTTCTGATACGCGCCTGAGGTAGAAGAATTTTCCATTAAAAAAGGACAACAGATCAAATTGGTTTCTGTAAACAATTTCTTTCACTCCGCCCTTATTGGTTTTATCGGCTGCGTGTGTCAAATTCCATTTTTTTCACTAGATACTTTTTCGCTTTGATGACAAGTTGCAGAAGTAGATTTCTTTTATTTAAATTCGTATTTAACATTTTATGTTTGTCTAGAGATTGGGTGGTTTTATATATTATAAGTAAAATATATAGAAACCACCCAATCTATATAATTTACAATAATTTATCCGTTGACTGGTACCCATAACATAAGCAGGTAAGCCTAGCTTACATGTGTATCAACCAATTGCAACGTTCGCAATCGCAACGAGACCAATAGAAATGATTACGTGGACCAATCGGACTAATAGCAACGCAATAAAAAAAATCGGTAGGTACTTGTTTGTGAAAAACAATTGACATCAGCAAATAAAAAAATAAAAATTTCAAAAACAAAGTAAGGTAATTTTTTTTACAAATTCTTTATCATCCAAAAATGTATTTGATCTTTTAAATTCACATTTATGAAGTCATTAGGATAAGTTTTAATATGTTACGATTATTCAATCCTTGTCAGTTGATCAATTTTAAAATGATACTTATTTCATCAAGTACTACGTAAATAGGCATTATTATACGGAGAACAAAAAATGTCTATAATAAATTTTAAACATATTAAAATTCTCCCCAAAATATATACAGGGGGTTCATATTTACCCCAAAAACAGCCGAGAGGCATCATTCTCATACTACACAATTAATTTGCCGACGTGCTTCCGTCCGCTCATTTTTGCCGAGGCTTTCTGAACGCTGTCAAACCTTAAATTATCTGGGGTCAAATTGGACAACCGTTAATTATAACTTTTGCGCTGATGTGGTCAAACGGACCACTTCAATTAAAAATCTACAATTAGGAGCTGGTCATTGTTGCGTAATTAGGATGTGTTTTTTTTTGGGGTGGGGTGAAAAAGGAATATATCATCTTTGTTTCTCTTTCTTTTACGTTGAAAGAAGGCACTGGATTGACGTGATGATTTATTTAGGAATACTTAAAAGTCTTGTGTCTAGAGTAACATAGATTACTTTTAATCTCACATGATAATAAATTCTTTGACAAAAATATAAGTACCTACCCAACGCATTGATACAACCTACCTACCTCTTAACAACGTGGGCGAAACACGTAGACGATTAAAATTACATACTTTTTTTGTAAATGTTTAAAATTGTTCATTTCTAACACGACAAGACAAATTTTATCTTATCTTTAATCATGTATAAAATTAAGTACTAACAAATTTTAAAAAGATTTACAAAGTCCGATAGAGTAACAAATAAAACCAAACACAACATTTTCATTCATACACGATAATCAACAAAATCAAAATGTATATCTTTAATACAAAGTTTAAAACCCTAAAGGGTCCACTAATATAGGAAAACATTGACTTTAAAACCACATTAGTCAATGTCGGTATAAGGCGAGCCATCCACGGACCGCCCCTAAGGGCCACTTAGCACGAGACATGCAAATCACACCATGGCAATTCTTTCTGACCCTGGGGTAAATAAACAGAAGGCAATAAATTAACCGAACATAAATTAGTTGGACTCAGGTGGACCCTAACCCTATATTTCAATTGTTGATTGACTAAGTGTCTTAGAAAGGTTTTTTTTGTCTCCTATTGTTTTATACCATTAAGGTGGCAACCAAACTTATAGACGCCTAATGGCAAACAGTCACCGTCTCGTAAACTGCGACGCTATCCCAATGCTAAATCTGATGGGAGTACGTGATCCTCTTCGATTAAAGGAAGACCCGTGTTTTTACAGTGGGGTGGTTATGAGTTGATATGGTAATACCAGTCTATCAACAACCAACTAGTATTAGAAAGGCGAAAGTTTATATGCATTGATGTTTGACACTCTGTCACGCAAAAACTGCTAGACAAATTTGCTTAAAATTTGGTATACGGACAGTTTATTATCTGGATTAACACATACAGAACACAACGAGAGCGCGAGTAAAACCACAGTCGGGGTAAGCCCACCACACATTCCCACCTTTGTGACTCCTGTAGCCCCTGGATCAACAACGGCGACGTCAGATTGACAATAAGCAATGAAGCAAATTGACGTCCCGGGGGGAGAAACTAAAGCTGTTTTGGAATTCACAACGAATTAATTCAGAAATTAGATGGAGTAGAAACTATTGAAGGTGGATGAAGTGAAACCGTGGCCATTCACTTGTGAAAAATATAAATTCAAAGTTTGGTCACAACATCCCAAAATTACCATAGGGTTGTACAAAACGGGGACATCTTGTTCACTCCGCTTGATTTATTCCACCGCGGTGGCCGCAAACTAGCGCCTCCGTATTTATTGCTGCAATAACCCTATTAATTCTGAGACTCGGCCCAGTCGAAGGGACCTAACCCCCTGCACTGGAGGGCTGTTTGGGGCCTTGGGTTTCGTAATGCGGGGTCTACAAGACCATATAGTAATGTTACGTGAAATGTTGTTATTACGTGTGCAAAGGTAGATTGCATTATAGTTTAATACAGAAATGAAGAAAAATAATTGATCTTTATAACTAATATCTAACTAACGAAACCCGCGCAATTTCGTTTGTGTGTTATCCGCTTTCCCGTGGGAATTTTGGAATGTATTATACTAATCCTCTAATCTATATTAATAGTAATTTAACTGACCAGTTTACTAAAAAAAACCTTAGCATCAGGAGTATAATGAGAAATTGTTGTAAATCCCTGTCACGTGCGGTTCGCCTTACAATATTTTGGTTCAATAATAGTACTTAAACATTACATTACAAGTCAACTTATACTAATTGTTTAATTTCTTAGACATCTAAAGGCATACAGCGAGATATTAAATCAAAGTGCAGTGTGGCATCATTTAAATAAAATAAATAAATAAATATAAATATATAGGGACAATTCACACAGATTGAGCTAGCCCCAAAGTAAGTTCGAAACTTGTGTTATGGGATACTAACCCAACGATATATTTATAAAATTAAAAAACCAAAATGTAATTATTTCCCTGTAAAATATCAGCTGCAAACTAGGCTCGGCCCCTAGACAAAGGCCTGGTCCATTAGCGCGGTACTAGTTAGTGATTATTTATTAGTGGCACGGATGTGACCGCGGCCGAATTCAATTTGATTCGTTGCTATAATGTGGAGCGGTCACGCGAATGACCGACCGAAAAATACCGAAGGATACCTACGTTTTGTTTGCACACGGGCGGTTTTTGAACGTTTTGTATACGGTTTTTTTGTAGGGTAGAAAATAAAATGATGCGGTGAAATCACGAGTCGATACGTTCGTTTATGAAAAAAAATATACAATTCACACGGCCCCACCCGTTCCCAAAGTAAGCTAGAATTAATTAACTTGTGTTATTAACAGAAGACGGATACATTACAGTAAATATACTTATAATACATAGAATACACCTAGACACGAGAACAAAGACTAATGCCATCACTTAAATTTGCCCCGAGCGGGAATCGAATCCAATGCACCACCACGCCGCCGTCATACCATACATGTAGATACCAAGTTAATATGAATCCAAATTCGTCATAAACGCCACTAATCATTGTTGCAATTATAAAGTAGACATTGCTAAACACTCAATCACCTAATTAATAGTTGCAACAACGAAAACAATTTCTTAATTGAACCTTTTCAAACTACTAAAATAAATGGAAAATAGTAAAACTCTGATAAACTCTTAATTAAGTTTCCATATCAATTTATCTTAAGCTTCGTTTATTTTCCGAGGGTATCTTTATTCAAAACACCAAATTGGTCATTAATTTTATCCCGTGGTCAGCTAAGAGACTCTGCAACTATAAATACGACCTGACCCTCCCCGGCGACAAATAAATAAGGTACCCACTCATGCATGTCTCTGCTTACCCTTAGGGTTCGAATAAAACACCATTAAGATTTGCATAAGTGATGCGGGCGCAGTGATGTGTTCTCCTTTCGGGTCTTTGGAAAGCGTGAAGAAGCACTTAGTTGCAAACAAACTCACTTTTGCATTTATTAGTAAGGATTAATAGGTCTTATTATAATGTTTTATGCCTGCCGCAATGGTAAAGACGTGATTGTGTTTGTATATGATGTAATCAAAGGGTATTTTTTTTTACAAAATCTACACGAGTTAAAAATAAACTCCCATTTAGGTTACAGAAATACCGTCGCGCACAAGGCGATTTATCAGCTCCTACTTCTGCCGTACTATTAAAATGTGGATGCTCACATATTTCTTTCTTCAGATGATCTCGGCGTTTTTCGAACGGAGCGTGAAAAAGCTTTTCAGGCCGACAAGGTGAGACTGATCGGTGACTGCGCTCCCGGTCGGTGCCGATGGGTCTTCATTTTGAATCCAAAACGCCCGTCTACAAGTAAAAAACTTGAGTATTTTCCGATGCTTTCCTCCGATTCGATCAGGCTGACCTTTCTTGTTTTATGGTTTCTGCCTCCGAACCTACTTAATACCTTCATTGGCTTTTTACGCTCCTGCACAGCCCTCCAATTTTATGTTATTTAATTATATGTGCTCTGTTTATTTTTACATGGTTCAATTGAAAATTACTTTTTTTACGAATGTCAAAACGAAAACGTTCTGATTACAATCAATCTTTGTAACATCAATTCATAATCTTTATTTCTTAGCCTGTGTTATATTATCGTTATGGAACAAGTTGTAACATTTAGTGGGAGCAAATACCATGTTTTAAATGTTACCTAACAATTTGTTTAATAATATTGTGAACTTGTGTGAGATAACACCGGTGTGAGAGCACCTTTAGGTGTTGTCACTACTTTTAAAAGTTCACAAAATGAACTCTGCCTATCCAATTTGTACACAATTCACACAACGCCGATCGGTTCCAAGTTCCGTTAACATTATTTATTTATCATGGCACACTGCCCTTGCACCAAACATTCAATTAAAGCCTTCCCTTCACGCAATATTTAGAAAATTTAAGTCATATTTACAGCTTTACCTCTTTTATTGATTGACGGTACATTAAAGATGTGTTGTTTTCATGAATTCACCCCAAAAACATAAACAACACTATTAATAACTATTATGAGTTATGTCCCGTGCAATTACTTAGCTTTTACAAAATGTACGTCTCCCATTTTTCGGGATTATCTCGTAGCGTGAACAATAACTATTGTCTTTGTACCAAATAGACTCCGTCACGGATGGATTTATTGTGTGGATGAATAACTGAGACAGCTAAGGTTTATTTAGTAAATAATATCTTTAATTTTCAATATCTTTATTTAATATTTTTCTCTCACAAATGAAAACAATATACAGTTTACCATTAACATTCACTCATAACAAATAAATTGTACTGTACACTTGAAAATGGAACTTGTACACAATTCACACGGTGCTATACGTTTAAATTGTGTACAATTTGTCCGTCACCGTCAACGTCGATCCTAGCTAGTGTTTGGATGAGTTTCGTAATCTCGAACGAAAAACTGGCCTTGTACAAAAAACAATTGGCAATCATGAAAAAAGTCAATAAGGAATTATCACTACATAGTATAAAACAAAGTCGCTTTCTCTGTCCCTATGTCCCTTTGTATGCTTAAATCTTTAAAACTACGCAACGGATTCTGATGCGGTTTTTTTTAATAGATAGAGTGATTCAAGAGGTAGGTTTTTAGGTATACCTAAAAACCTACCTCTTGAATAATAATAATAATAATAATAATAATTTCTTTATTGTTTTCTCTTATAAACTAAACTGATTAATTACAAATAATATTTTAGTCTTAGGTATAGTATACATTTAATATGTTGTTTATAAGAGACTGGTGCCCGTGGTAGGCTGTTAGGCCTGTGTTACAGGTCACCAGGCTCCCATCCCACTTACAGTACAAGGACAGATACCTACAAGTTAACAGATTTACTATTTATTGTAATCAATATTATTTAAATGTTTTATTTAATTTAATCCTATATTTTGTAACCCAATTTAATTTTCAATTTTTTACATTATCAAAGGTTTCCATACAAATCCTTTATTTAAATTACAATCAAGATATACACTACATTTAGTAAAGAAAAGATAATAACAAATGATAATTATTGTGGCATGCATGTGCTAAGTATTCATGCTGGCAATAGACAAGAGTATTATAAATTTAATCTGCATACCCGTGTGTAAATTTTAATGTGCAAGGTAATAATTGTGTAAGTGTGTGCGTGGTGTGTGTGTGTGTATGTTCTTGTGTGTGTGCATGCCTGTGTGCGCGTGCGTTTTGTGTATATATGTGTGTGTGTGTGTTTGTAGTGTAATCAATCTCTGATCCAGCCACAAGTACACGTCTTGTGAGCCTAGGCAAGAGGCATTAAAAGATCCTCGGTAGTCTCATAGGTAAGTTTGCCCAACTCAACAGATAAAACATGTTTGCAGGATCTTTTGTGCATAGGGTAAAGAGATAAGGTTTTATTCATCTTATTGTAAAGATGTGAACCTAAAAAGCAATAAAATCTGTGAGAAAAGCTGGTTCTAAACCTTTGTACATCGCAGACCAACCAGTCACGTCGCCTGCCACCCACCAAGCTAGGTTCGAACACGAGTTCTGTGTGTTTTTTTAGAATGATGTGTAAGATGAAAGTTTGCCTAACCGAAAGTACATTCCAGAACTTATAAACGTCATGCGTCGGGTGCCTCCATGGCATAAAAGCAGACACTTTCAAAATCGCTCTTTGCGCTCTTTCCAATTTTAGAAGTGAAGTTTTGTTAGCTCCACCCCACGATGAGATGCAGTAGCATATTATTGAATGACATAAACCAAAATAAACTGATCTCATAATTTTTTATCTGCAATATGTCTGAGAGTTTTAAATAAATATATAAGCTTCCTAACTCTCTTAGCGAGTAAATTTATGTGACATTGAAACGATAGAGCATCGTCAATGATGATACCTAAATATTTTATAGATTCAGAGCGTTGCAAAACAGGGCAAGAGCAAACCTGGGGATGAGACTCGACACATGAATGAGAAACAATCGAAAATGATGGTGGAGGCTGCCTTTGTTTCTGAAGAGCAAATGTTAAAAATTTTGTTTTGTCGACGTTCAGAGTTAGCATGTTGTCACGTAGCCATTTGTTAACAGTATTAAAACTAAGCTGGGCTTGGTCAAAAACCTCTTTCCATGTGTTCGACTTAAAGAGTAAGACTGTATCGTCAGCAAAAGTTATAATTTTACCCTGTGGAACCTCCAGAGAACCCAGTTCATTGATATAGATCAAAAACAATGTAGGACCTAATATTGATCCCTGAGGAACTCCATAATTAACAACAAGTTCATCACTTAACCATTTATCAATTTTAGTTTGCTGAGTTCTATCACTTAGGTAGTCCTTAAATAGTTCCAAGGTGATACCTCTGACTCCTATTCTTTCCAACCTATCACACATAATAGGGACAGAAACCGTGTCAAAAGCTTTCGCCAGGTCTAAGAAGATTGCAACACATTTTTGTTTCTTATCTAGACTATTAGCAATGAAATTTGTCAGCTCGTGAACTGCGTCAGCTGTAGATTTGCCAGGTCTAAACCCAAATTGAGTATGAGATAGAAGATTGTGACTTTCAATAAATTTCGTAAGTCTTTTATTCATCAATCGCTCCATAATCTTAGACAAACTGGGCAGAATTGAAATTGGCCTATAGTTATTGACACAGCCTCTATCACCATCCTTGTGTACAGGTTTGATCAGTGCTTTTTTAAGAACTTTAGGAAAAACTCCAGTGTCAAATGCAAGATTGCATATATGTGTTAAAGAGGGTACGATTAGGTCTTTGTAGCGCTTCAAGAAAATGTTAGATATCATATCAATTCCCACCGCACAATCATCCTTTAAGCCCATAATAAGTTGCTCAACTTCGGAACTATCGGTTGGCAGTAAGACCATTGACTTAGGGTTGTATTTCGTGCTGGCAGTGCTAGAGCACGATGAATTTGTGCTTGTCGGATTGTCATGGAAACTCTTGTTAAATTTATCTGCCAACTTTTTACCTACATTAACAAAATGATCATTAACCTTATTTATATCGCCTTGAGGGTCATATAATGAAATCAATTCTGCGGGCGCTTCCACCGTCCTGGCTGTATAAGTGATACTCTTAATGGTGTCCCATAACTTCTTTTTATTTAAATTAGCCTCCTCAATCCTACTCTTATCGTGCACTCGCTTAACTTTTTTTAGGAGAGCATTGCAAAAAGATCTATATCGCTTGTAGGTAGTTCTAAGAGCTTCATTGCTAGGATCCCGTCTCAATTTTTTGTACAAACTGTCACGGTTTCTCATACAACGTAAAAGACCAGGAGTAATCCAAGATTTGCTAATACGTTTTCGACTTGAGGTTTTAACTATTTTAGTGTTTTTGCAAATGGCGTCAGTAAGAGCCGTGACAAGATATTCGGTTGCCAAATTGGCATCCGTAATACTAAAGATAGGATCGTAATTAATATTAGCTACATCATCATCCAATCGCTCATAGTTAAGATGTGTAACGGTTTTATTAATTTTTTTTTTTTATTTGATGTCTTCGTGTCAACAAAAATAACAACGCTATTATGATCTGTAACAGTCGATTGTACAACATAGCAATGGGCTAATGATCCAGTCTTAAGCAGGACATGATCTAGACAGGTACGGCCATGAGTCGGAATATTAAATCCTGGCAAGAAACCGTGGCTTGCAAGTAAAGTTAAATATTCAGGAGCACGAGTGTCGGAGCTATCATCTACCAGGTCGATATTAATGTCACCAGTGATTATAATATTTTTGTAGTGTTTATATTTTATTAATAAAGTATTTAATGACATATTAAAATTATCAATATTTTTCTGAGCAGGCGGGCGATATATAGCGATGAGAAGAGTATTCCTATCCAATTTGACCAAGATGCAGTTTGCATCAATAAGACATGGTTCCTCTGTTGATTCCACCATATCCTTCCTGTAATAAACTACAACTCCCTCATTTTGAGATCGGTTATTTTTTGTAGCAGTATAATTGTATCCAACTATATTTGGAATATTTCTACAAGAAGGGAGCCAGCATTCGGTTAAAATAATGACATCCCAGAGTACCTCCGTCCGCACTAATAGCGTATGGAGGTTTGACATGTTGCAAGTAATACTTCTGATGTTTTGTACAATTATTTTTAAGGGACACTTCCAGGTGGCCGGTAATAGTTTATTGCATTCCTCAACATCGCAAGTAGATGAAAACGCCACGGAAAGACTGTCAAGCTCCCCATCAATGCCTTCATTAATTACCAAGGGATTGAATTCTAAAGACTGAGACCAAATTTTTAACTCTCTTTGGGCAAAATAGATGATGAGGTTCCAAATTGTACAAAATCTGGGAGGAGATTGTTTGAGAATGTGGAAGAAGATACTTATAATATATCAATAAGTTTTTAAGTCGACTAACCAATCTTGTATTGTCTTGAGGTGAGTGAGTAAGTGTGTGTAGAAGGGTACTATTGTATATGTGTGTCGGTGTATACATTAGTGAGAATAAACATGGAGTGATAGGTATAAAATCATAATTAGGTTTCAAACATAAATTACAAATCAATATCAAGCGAAACTGAATCCGTGTTAATGAACATTGGCCTAGCAATAAAACAATTATATTTGATACAAGCGCGCAGAGTATACTGTTGCCTAGTCATTTTCCTAGCTTATTCAAATCGTCCTCTTCCTCAATTCTAATAGGCAGTTGTCCTTCCGTTTTTCTAAGAAAAATTTTTCCAAACGAGGCCCAGCATCCATAGTAATTGTTCATTCTAGCAAATTCTTTGGCCAAGTAAAGAAGTCGTCTTGCTTTAGAAGTTAGAGATTCAGATACATAGATGACGCGAGGAGGACCAGCCACTTTTAGATGTGTAGTGTTCAAACTTGGATTTTTACTGTTCTTCTGTTTCTTATTAAATAATTTGGACGCCCTGATGATAGATTCCTTCCTCATTGTAGTAGTGAAATGCACAACGATTGGTTCAGTTTTCGACTTGGTTCGATAAATGTCACGAATCTCTGATTCTTGAATAGCAGATTCAGGTGTTAAAACTGTTGCCATCTCTTTTACTATGGAAGTTAATGTTGCCTTGTCCTCGTTGGCTGATCTCGGCACATTGTGTAACTCAATAGTGCTTAATCGGGCATTCCGCTCAATCTGTTCCATTTTGGACTCCAGTGCTTTCACTTGCTTTTTAAAACCTTTGTTTTCCTCCTCCACCTGGTTTAATCTCAATACTATATCATGGTATTGATCGGACATGAATTGAATAGATTTATGTATCTCATTGTTTTGGTCCCTGATCTCCTTCACTGTTTGGTCCAACGCCTTAAATTTAGAATCCTGCTGTAAACTGAAGTCACTGAACATGATTTTAATTTCTTCCATCAGAGAATTATGACTTTCTTGCGTGCCATCCCATTTCCTTTTGTACCTCTTGTTAGTCTCATTTAACTGTTTAGTCTCGACGTTGGAAGAGCCTAATCCATAGTGTGAAGGCGTATTAGATGTCAGTAGGTTTGGAGACGGGGGAGGAGTTCTTTCCATTTTTTATGTGGCAATTTTTATGTTTATTCAAAGAACTGGACGCCGTAGACAGTTAAGAGAGATATTATAAAATATCTTTATCACGAATGGAAATAATGGAACACTCTGTGTGTAAATATTCTTCAACTGAATTTTCCAAAATAAAGCGCAGGTAACAAAAATGTATTGATTGTAAAACTGGAACGCACCGTGACAATCTGACACTATTGACGTAATATGACAATGACAGCTGACTTTGACGTTAAAGCTGTCAGATAAGTTGTCTATGCTTGATCCAGTTGGTATGATGGCAACTTTGATAATTTGTTCCGAGGGTATTTTAAACAGTTGGTTTTATTTTTGTTGGTGTACCCTGCTGGTGATGTGATGGCGATGACAAATTAGAAAAGACTCACATTGAAACCTCCGAGTGTCGCCAAAATAAACACAGAAATCCCGATCCAGTGCGTGCCAGTTGCGTCTTCTGTTGTTCTCGTAAACGTTAATCTTGATATACAGTGTTAGAACTTATTCTGACTTTTAATTAAATAAAATTGTGGAGCCGTCAAAAAACACGTCCGTCCTGTACGGAGATCCGCGAGGGGGGGGAATCACTCTAATGGGAATCCGTGGGAATTTCGGAATGTATTATAATACATTCCGAAATTCCCACGGGAAAGCGGGATACACGCAGACAAAGTTGCGCGGGTTTAGCTAGTAATTTATATAAAGTTCCACATTTGGACACAAGTTAAAATAAATATCGCTATCAAGGTGACCCAAATACAGGGTGTATTAACCCAAAAAAGAGGGGCCAGACTGCTGGCACGAAAGGAATGCTATTTGCTAAGTTCCACTTCGTTTTAATACTGTCTCGAATTTTTACTCGATCTTTGAATACGTGTCGTTATTTTATTGAAAACTAATTGTAAATTAGGAATTTCATGTCGATTTTGAAATTTTCTTATACATAAGCTTAATTTTTTGGCTTTAATTTACTTCTACAATGTTAATGGCACCGCCTAAAGAGAATAGAAAAAATATTAAGTTTTAACATAAGATTTAATGTTGCTTTTTTTGTACAGAATGACATTACACAATATATCTTTTTAAAAAAATGATACAAAAATTTCAAATAAAAAACTGATCATTATAATTATATTGATTATATCTAAATGGTTATTTACGTTGGCGGTCGGTAACACAGCCGAAGATTTTTTTATTAAACGGCATAATAATATGTATTTTACTGCATTTTCATTGAATATAAAAAACTCGTAAATTATAAGCAAAATCCCCGAATTCGAAAAAAATAATAGAACACTTTATTATTTACTAAAAACGGGGCTTGAACGCGCACTTTAACTTATTTGTTTAATGTAATAATGTATTCAAAACGCGAAAGTTTAAAATATACAAAAAAATAGAATATGTAAAATTTTAAAAAAAAAGTTTGTGAACAAACAGACTTTGCTTTATACAATGTAAGGACGTAAAGGACACATTCCAAACACAGCCTCTGGCATCTCAATTGAATGCCATCAAAGTAGGCAAGTCACAACGAGTGTCGTTACAAAAAGACAACAAACTTTCATTTCGACGGTTTAATTTCGCGGACCTTTGACAACTCTAAATATAGTCTTTATTACAAAAGCAATAAAGACGTAAGTGACATTACAGTCAACGTTTTCCAACAACACGCTGTGTATAAAATTTCTTTAGTGCATTCTGTTAGTGTAGTGTGCACTGTGTCTCTGTGTGTCGGTGTGTGTATGGGTCACTATGACAGGATATTACGAAGCCACGACGTCACTCCCATCCGTGTTTAGTTTGCGGCTAAATGAGAAATTGCGGAATAACAGCGGACAATGTTGTATTTTATTTGTAAGTTTTTGAATTTTGTTCTTATAATTAGATTAGATTAGATTAGATTAGAATACGCTTTATTTGCAATACACAAACAAGAGATACAGAAAACAGTAACAGTTACAAACAGTGTATACGCAACAAGGCGGCCTTATTGCTGAGAGCAATCTTTTCAAGGCAACCTTAGGGTAACGAATTTCTGCATGGAGTGGGCAGGGCCAGCAAGACATAATCATCAGCAGGACATATCGATAATATTTTTGAATATAAGGTATTATACTATATATACATACACAAATATATTTATAATCTTACATACATACTATTACATACATATTACGTATATACATAAATCAATATATACTTAGTACAATATAAATAATTAATAAATATACTTACATAGGATATAATGTCGTTACACTATAAGAGAGCAAGCAAATGATCTTTAACTAGTTTTTTAAAGATATGGATGGACTGAGCAGATCTAATAGTTACCGGTAAACTGTTCCACAGCCTGATGGCCTGGACGGTGAAGGATAGGTCGAAGGATTTAGAAGAATGGACTGGAAGCAGTAGAGTAAGATTCTCAGTAGAGCGGAGAGATAAGCTATGGGACGAAGAGGTATATATGAAACATTCTTTAAGATAGGAGGGGGTTCTGGGAATGAAGAGAATAGTATAGAGGAGGGAAAGAATGTGCATGTTCCTACGTTGACGGATCGAGAGCCATTTCAAACGCACACGGTATTCTGATACATGATCATATTTGCGTAGGCCGAAAATAAATCTTATACAGAAGTTCTGAAGACGATCTAACTTATTTATCAATTCAACGTTGAGGTCTAGGTATGATGTATCTGCATAATCTAGAATGGGAAGAAGAAGGGATTGTGCAAGAGCAACTTTGGTGGCAGTGGGTAAAAAGTTTCTAAGTCGTCGAAGAGACGCAGAAGCAGCAAACATCTTCCTACTTACCTCGGCCACCTGAACTTTCCAAGATAAAGTAGTATCCATAATAATCCCGAGGTTCTTAACGGACTTACTGAAAGGGATGCAAACGCCATCAAGCATAACCGACGTCATCAAAGAAATGTCCAGCCTGGAGATAAATGCTTGGCTACCTATAATAATGCTTTGCGACTTAGCAGGGTTAATTTTTAATCCAAAACGTTTACTCCAGTTCGAAATTCGTATTAAATTTTCGTTTGTTTCTGTAACGGCTAAAGCAATGTGGCTTAATGAGGCTTGGCAATATATTTGTAAATCATCTGCATAAAGGTGATAGGAAGAAGTAAGTGAAGAAGTGATTGAGGAAATGAAAATAGCAAACAGAAGAGGAGACAGCACACCACCCTGCGGCACGCCAGCAGTTGTATCACACCAGTTAGAATTGTGGTGATCAATTTTGACACATTGCCGACGCCCGTACAGGTAATTATGAAACCAATCACACACTGCCGGAGATATGTTAAGAGAAGAGAGAACTCCTAATAGAAGATCAAAATCAACAGTATTAAAAGCATTGCTGAAATCGAGAAGCGTTAATAAAGTAAGCTGCTGATTCTCCATACCACGCCTAATGTCGTCAGTAATTTTGACCAAAGCAGTAGTCGTACTATGACCTGGACGGAAACCGGATTGGAAAGGATTATGTAAGTTATTGGAATTCAAGAAGTTATTCAATTGCCAGTGCACTAGTCGCTCCAAAACTTTGGAGAGGAAAGGAAGTATAGAGATGGGACGATAGTCACTAAAATTGATAGGATGAAGTTTTTTGGGTAGAGGGATGATGTGTGCAAGTTTCCAGCACTCGGGAAAGGAGCCAGTCGAAATAGAAAAATTGAGGATTTTGGCCAGGATGGGTAAAAGGAGATCTAACAGAGGAATGATCATATTACGGCTAATGCAGTCACCTCCAACGGCATTAGACGTGATGGACAATATGCTTCTCCTAACATCACAGTCAGTGAATGATTTGAAAGTAAACGGTAAATGACTGGGAGGAGGCAGAGAAGAAAGTTGAATTAAAGTATCTGATTTTACTTTATTATCAAGAAGTGTGCAAGAGGAGAAATGACTATTAAGTGAGTCAAGATCAATATCTGAAGTATAAGAATTTCGTGATTTACCAACTCCCATTGACTTTAGAAATTTCCAAACTTTAGCTTGGTCTTCATTATCTACAGCTTTGTGAATGTGGCGTCGCTGTGCGTCCCTACACACCTTATTGCAGAGATTTCTTGCCCTGTGATATTTATCCCGTTTGGTGATGCTTGAAGGGTCTGCTTTATAGCGGGCTTTTGCTCGATGCTTTTTTTCCCGGAGCAGCCTAATTTCGTCGGTAAGCCAAGGAGCAGGAAGATGCTTGATTTTAACGGGGCGAACAGGAGCATGTGCGTCGTATAACTGTATGAGAGCAGAATTAAACAAACAAACTTTATCGTCAATAGACTTTGCAACGTCAATGCGCGACCAATCGATTTCATTGGCATCACGGCGTAGTAGGTTAATATCCATTCCACCAAAGTTGCGCTGCATAAGGATTCTGGGTTTCATTTTAGGAGGACGGATTTTATAGGAGAGGTAAATCAGGTCATGATAGGAAAAGGCGTCGGCACTAAATTGTCCATGATTCGCAACATGATCGGTGGAACTAACCATCATAAGGTCGAGAAGGGAGGGAGCGCAGTTCGGAAAATAATGCGTAGCATTAAGAGGTAGAATGTTTAAATTCGTAGAGCTGACTAGGGAATGCAGACGACGGGCGCGGGAATCGTCTTTTATAAGGCATGTATTGAAATCGCCCATTATAATGCAGTGATTGTAAGACGGAGTAAGGTCTTCTAAAAGAGTTTCAAAAGCAGAAAAATAATTTATTGATAAATTTGGACTATAATAAACGCCGAGAAGGATTTTAGTACCAGAAAGTGATATTTCTAAAAAGAGATGTTCAGGCGTGTTTGGGGGAGGAGGCTGCGGAGATTTACTAATGATACTGAAAGAAATATGACTACGGAGATAGATCGCCACACCACCGTGGGAAGAAGTAGTACGATCGTTGCGAATCAGCTGGAAACCTGGAAGGGAATAGGCAGTGGACGGCAACGAAGGATGTAGGAAGGATTCAGACACTAGGATTGCATGTAGATTACTATTATTCTCAAACGTTGATAACAGATCCAAATAATGCGCCGGAACGCTTTGGGCATTAATGTGAACGATATTAAAATTTTTTGGAAAATTTTTAAAAGTCGAGAGAAGTGATTCAGAGAGAGTAGGCGGATCGAGGCTATGGAAACTGTCATCAGTTAACGACAAATAATCACTACTTGACTCGCTTTCTTCAGCTATCGACATAATTTATAACGTGCAATATAAAATAAAATAAATAATAATAAATACAAAATATATGTATGCAACTAAGCTAAAATATATAAATATCTAACTCTTTTCAATATAAAATCGTTACCTGCCAGTAGCTTTGAGATGACTTAAACTATTTAACAAAGGCAATGTTCCCATAAATTAATAAAAGATAAATCAATTTAGTAATTAATTTAAAGATAAAGTAATTTAGTTATTTAGAAAACAGTTATAACAAAAACGAAAAAAACAAAAAAAACTAAGGCACAATAGTATGTAGTTGCCAAAAGGAAGAAGAAGAGCATAAAATTTTGACATTGACAATTTGACAGTTGACGTTACATTAATTAATCTATGGTTTGGTTGGTGTGCTAACAAGTAGTTTTTAATACATTTTGTATTTCAAATAAATAAAAATAAAAAAGTGATGTACCTTCAATGAATATACTAAAAGTTAAGTATAACTGTGGGAACACGCCTGCCACAAACAAATCACCAACACATTTTGACGACAGAGAAACACAAACGACATAACCTCGCACTATTTCTTAGCGGCTACGGGGGCGACGACGCGCCGGCTGCGACCCGCAGGCTGCGTAGCGGCCTTCGTTGCTGGAGGCGACTCTCTAGCTGGCCGTCCTGCACCCGCACTAGAGCTGTCACCCGCACTTGAGCTGCCTGCCGTATTGGGGCCAGCAAGGGCATCCAATTGGGCAACAGACACTAAACGTTGCCTCTTGCCGTTAACATCGACGCAAAACACGTCGCCATCCCTCGTCCAACACCGATGCACACCAAGCTTGGCACGCGCTGCCATGAACACTTTATGCCGCCGTGCAGTAAGGAACTCCGACATGGTCTTACCGCTGTTCTTCAGCTTCTTCTTACCATACCAGACTCTGTCTCGATCGATCACTTCCCGGAACTTCAGAAGCAGCGGTCTAGGCTTATCACCACCGGCCCGGCCCATACGGTGACACCTACTGAAAGCTCCTGCAGTGATGTCCGAGTTATCTACACAGCCTGAAAGCACCAATACTGCAGCAGCAGCAGCATCCTCATTCTTCTGTTCGGGCACGCCATGAAGAAGCAATATCTTTCTTCGACTCCTCATCTCTAACCTGTCAACGTCTTCGACTAAGCGAGACACAACTGCATGGAGGTTGTTGAAAATGTTGACAGATTCCTCTTTAAAAGATTTAAACTCTGCAAAGAGGGAATCCAGAGACTTGTTGTTTGTGCCTGGAGAAGTGCGTGCGGCCACCAGATCCGCATCAAATTTGGCCATTCGAGCGTTGAGCTGTTCCGCCACATCTTCAATTTGTTGCTGTACAGTGGTAGCCATTGTGTTGTGCAGTGAACAAGTGGTACTGTGATTATGTTGCGAAGTAAAGTTGTGAAATATCAGGAAATAATTATAGGAATAGCTAGCTGGTAGGTAACACTAAGTTATATTAACATAAGAATTATAAATCGTTGTGTAAATTAATTATTATAATAAATATTCTTATTAGCAAAAAGTACACGTCTTACTTCAGTGCCTACCCGAGAAAAAAAAAAAAAAAAAAAAAAAAAAAATATAATTAACCTTTTAAAAAAAATAAAACCGACTTCAAATGTTTTTTTTATTATTAAATTTAAATGGGACCACCCTTGAGGTATTACCTATAAGCCGAAAAAAGATTTGTTCAAATCGGTTCATAATTGGCGGAGTTATCGCGTAACAAACAGAAAAAAAAAAAAAAAAAAAAAAAAAAAAAAAATACGGGTCGAATTGCACGATTACACGAGTGATGCTAACATATGAAAATAAATAATTTTCCTCAGTGAATTTTGCGGAAATACCGTAATAGAAAAGATTTTTTTTCATGTATTTTTTATATGAAAGTTGAAAAAGTGTTCTTACTTTGTGATAACATACTACCTTTTATGCAAATGCTAATGGTATTTTTTGATGTTTAGAATTCCCTATCGTCTTCCGTAAACAATGGCCAAACATAACTCTTTTTCTTTTTGGAGTTTTTTTTTGGAAAAGGGTTCGTAAATAAAAATATTTATCAGTACTATAGATAGATATTTTAAAATTTCCTTCTTACTATGTGCAAGAAAAAGGTCTGTTTTCTTGAAATCACACACAAATATAAATTATATACATTTTGGTGTTATAACAAACAGCTAACAAACATGGCTCACGGCGCGCTGAATCGTCCGGGAGCCTTAAGAGCGATAGCACCAGAGTATTTTAACGCGCAAAGGACGTTCGTTCGCGTCTTCGGTGCCGTTTATGCCGACTTTTGCGTTTGTGAATGGAAATTTCTATAATGCAAAACCCGCACCAATTTTCGTACTATTGCACCTTGAAACCCACGTTTCAACTTCATAGACTATGACTATAGTTCAAAGTCGGTTAGGACAAACGATTTTATTACATGTGAACTTTAGTTTGAACTATATAAGACTGAACATTAAACTCGAGAACTTTAAAATAACTGTCTAAATTGAACCGAAAGTAGGTGGTATACTAACTCCGTTTTGGGTGTGTACCGGGCCATTACAGACAATTTATATACCTACACATGGTGTTCAGAATTTACTTTAATGTGTATCTACACCGCATTGTGATTAATCTCTGCAGCCACCCGCCCCGATGCTGGCTCCACTGGCGCACACTGGCGACAAGGGATTGCGATTTTGCGACTGTTATTTTTAAAAATTAACAAAAGTTGTTAATTATGGGATAGAAGTGCTAGTAATTAAAAAAAGATGTTTTATTGTCATTGGAAGTTCTCGTGTATCAATAGAACTAAGTATATTCTTATGGTAACACTAAACAGAGAATAATAAGTGTTAATAATGAACTCAACTCACTTTTGACTTATAAAGACAAACATTTTAATATGAAATAAAATCTAAGTGTAATAAATAAGAACTAAACTAAAATAGTCATTATTTTTTATCTGAATAATTTAAAGAAACATTGTCTACAATATTTTACTTTACTAGCGAAACATATTAGGTATGTGATAAGAAAATCTTTTTAAGAAAGGTAGGGCATAGCGGATAATCCGCTCAAATCGGAGCATCGGAGGGTTGGCAACGCGTGAGTGATATCCCCGGTATTGCAAGCATCAATAGGCTACGGTGATGCTTACCATCAGGCGGACCGTACATTTTTTATACTACTAAAGTGGCAAACAAGCAAAGTCGCAGGAAAAAGTCGTCAGTGTGCGTTTTATTTTCATCGTGACATTATTTGGCTGGATCCCCCTCTGATTAGCAAGCGGGCGAAGCCGGGCAAACATCTTAGTCCCCCAAGTACAGTCATCTACGTAATACTTTTCGCGTGCCTATAAGATTTATGTTTCACATTCTGCCCTAGTTTACTCTTCAGTGGTACAAGATATAAGATTCAAAAAAATTCAAAACCTTTATTCAGAGAATAGGTTTTCACAAACACGTTCTCTTGTCAGAGTATACAGTAATAAATGATTTGTATAAATTAATCTACTCTATAAACTACTACCATTTCGGAAACAAAAGCAAAATAACCACCGGCAAAAAGAAATGGCGAAAGAAAACCAGTTACGACCTTTTTTGTCATTTAAAAATATTTCGTACTTTTCTTTTTTCTTTTCTTTTTTAACATAAAGTTTAACTAAGATACTAGGAATGATAAAAGATTATGATTATGTTTATTGTGAATTTTATTCAAAGAAACAGTTAAATGTGAAAAAACGGTGCCTGCAGTAAGTAAATCCTGGGCAGTCGAAACGTTCAGTATTCAGTGATTGAAATCGGCATGTTTTGTAAAGTAAAAAGCTGAGACAAAGAAGGAACACGACGGTGATATTCTCAAAAAGGGAATCACTGACTACGTAAATAGAGAAATTAAATATCTTTCTAGTGGCCATTTTGCTTTTGTTTCCAAAATGGTTATAGAGTAGATTTAATTATACAAATCTATTGATTTATTTGTACACTTCGACTAAAGAAAGTACCTGAGGGCGTTAATTTTGATAAACAAACTTATAATTTCATGTTTCAAGTGTTATCGTATCATTTTTTCTCTTATCATCTTTTTACCCGTCATTTTGTGCGGCTTAAGTAGCACTGCGACCAGGACTGGTCTATTTACCCGTGACAACCTCATTCAATAACGACCTTCTCTGATCTGTAAGGCCGACGCTGTACATTTCTTTCCTTTTTTCATCCTACTCAAATGTTTCTTATACAATATTTTATTTTAATATAACAGTCTATAACTTGCGCCATACGACAGATGTTCGAGAAATTAATTGTTGCGCTTACGTCGTGCACACCCCACGATATGCTTTTGAAAAATCATCTCAGACGTTAGATTACGTTGGATTTATACGAACTTTCCACTAGATCTCACAATGTTAATTCAGTTTATTGTAAAATACCGTATAGTCTGCCCTTTACGACCTTTTTTTTTTTATAAAAAATTACAATTGCTTGATTAAAATGTCGTAAAGTCGTTCGGCACTTTCTCAATTGTATACGAAACGATTATCGTTCACGACAGCATACAAAACATTTATCAATTACACAAATTAGTTAGTTATCTCTTTCTTAATTATATTTACCTCGCGATTGAATGTACCATTAAAAAGTTTAAAAATAACACAACTGTAAACGTCTGTACAATCACTGCCGTATTTGACTCTGCCTACCATATGGATGATAACAAGAGTAATACAATACATAATGAAGTCAAAACACGTCCCTAATAAACACATATAGGTACTTAAAACAAAAGACATAATACACGTAACATTATAGAACAGAGAGCGAACTCCTTTGCAAGGGTCAGTAATAAAGAAGATTAAAACTATACCGAGCGGCCATTATCATCGGGAATGCTCGGTCGAATTCGGAAGCACAGTATATCAGAGCAATTACCCTCCTTCGCTCGCACACATGACCTGAAAGTTCAACACTTCATTACCCAACCATCGCTAACCCAATTCCGACGGCGAGTAAGCCTCATAATTTTTGCTGGGGCTCCCTTAAAACTCCATTGTGTGTACCAAATTCGAATCTAGATTTATTTAAATGGGCAAACCTTTGATTGCGACGGGCGAAGCTTGTTATACTCCCTCGTTTCGCATGTACGTTCTATATGATTTTTGTTATCCATACATTAGGGTTGGTATTCGTTTGTTCAAGTTGTTTGCGGTTGCTAGTGGACTTACCCCTTCTCCCTAATAAGAGGATGAAAGGTTTTGAATGATTGTTGTTTCTTTTTTTCTGTCGAATGCTTCGAATTCCGTTTGATATGATAATTCTTTTAATAGGATGAGAGCTCGGGTAGAAGTGGGGGCGCGTGTGTGTGCATATATGTGGCTCATTTATATCATGTGAAATATATTTTAGAAAAACGATAGGGCAATTGTACGAACTAACAGCAATGGTAACTGTGTTTGATATTATTATCATCGACATTCTTTCTGCATTTAATGCCGGTTCCTGCTAATACTCCTGAATAGGCTATTCGACAATTAAGAAACGTTAAGCCTTGTACTAGATCTGTCAAATAACTGTTAGGTATTCGAATGTAGTAAAATCTACCCCGTATTATATTTTGGATACTGGGCTCTGGAGAACTGTAATTTCTTATAAGATTTTTTATCAATTTATCTGTTAGATAGGTAACTGTAAATTAAGCAACAACTTGTGAAATGTTTAGTGCATTTTTTTCCATTAGATCAAAGTTAACTTGAAAACATAAACAATGAAGAACTAAGTATTGTATTAAATGCCACGGAAATTAAATTGAAACATTACAATGTTTATTAAAACAATAACAACAATAGCCGCCAAACAATTGTTAAAAACAACAGACGTAAAAACAAAAACAAAAAAATATAAGAAAAACAAACTTCTACCGTCCAAATTAGAAGTCGGCGTCCCGAAAAAATAAACAGGCACGTTTTAATTGCAAATTGAATTAAATTGAACCGAAATCAACTTTGCTCCTTGGGTTTGGGGGGCTAATGATGGCAACCCCAAACAGGGTTTTTTTTTTCACCAATCTTTTTACCCGGTTGGTATTGTATTAAATTTATTGCATGTCTTAAATGTCAATTGTCTTAAGTGACAAATTGTACTTACGGTTTTTTGTGTCTTAAATTACAATTTTTTTGTGTTTTAAAGCAGATTATGTTCATTTCTCTTTTCTGCTCATTTATTTTTATTTAATACGAAAGCCAAATAGCTGTAAGACCGACAATCCAAAAAAACTCAGTAATTTAGTTAACTCGATACTAGTCACCTCACATACTCTCAAAGATAGTGACCGTTTCCCGGTTTATTTAGTTCTCCACGAGAATAATATATTACACATACTCCATTTTTCTAATTATATCTATTCTACTCATGTTGACATGTATGACAAAAAAGCCACTGTTTTTTTTTTCTAAACAGAAAAAATATCAGATTTTACACAATCTCCATTCATATCAATCTCCATTCATTCTATATACCTATCTCATGGAATATTTTTTAAGTACCTTCTCATCAGTATTAAATTAACTCCACGATATATTCTAATTACACATTTATTAAAATGATCACTATATTAAAGTCACCTTGTGGAATGGGAGATATGTTCGCCTCGTCTTAATAAGGATGCCCAAATATTCCAGATATCAGCAAAGTGTTCGAATCGCCAGACTTCTTAATGAAATTTTCGGATTACGACCGCATCTGGCTTCTCTTTCACACTCATTGGTATATATATAACTGTCCCTTTCAGCATGTGAAGGTGCAGTAGGAGTTTTATGCGAAATTTATTCATAACTGTGTAATTTATCCCTGGCAAGTAAAACGCTACGTAATGGAATGGGGGATAATGTTTTCGTCTATTATTGAACATTGGTTTTAATCATAAACCTGTCATTTACTGCAAGTTACAGGAAATTATATTATTTTTAATATTTACAGTCATACTCATACTCATAGGTAATACTTTAACAACCTTCAGAGAAAATCAGAGTTTAAATCAGAGTTCAGAGAGAATAACCGGATTGATATGAATTTTTTATTGGGGATAGTTTAAAGTCTGGAGAGTGACATTGGCTATTTTTTATGCCGAAAAAACATCTTATCCCCATGGGACAAAATAAAGTACTTTATAATTTTTCGTTCTTCTTTGACGTCGAAAGGAACCTAAAACCGAAATGTTTTTTTTTTAACAGAGACTATTTAAGGTCTGGAGAGTAACATAGGCTACTTTTTATTCCAAAAAAACATCTCATTCCCACATAATTTTTTCATAATTTTTTAAAGGGGATAATTTAAGGCCTGGAGAGTGACATAAGGCTACTTTTTTAAATATTATTTTTATCTTTTTGATAAAGAGATTCCCATGGGAAAATTTATTGACATATCCCCATGACCACGCGGGCAGAGCCGCGGATAACAGCTAGTATATTATATTATAAGTAATAAAATAGCCCGTAAAATTGCACAGTGGAGTTTCAGAATTATTTCCGAGACACAAACCATTCCCAATTGCTACTCGACCGATATTAAATTTCCTGTTATTCAAGGAATAATAAGTTATATAACCCAAGAGTAATTTAGTGATACCGAACAGTGTGATTTATTCAATACTAAAATTACAGTGTCAATTTTTCACACAATACATTTCTCTTATTAAAGGAGTTGACAAAAAGTCAAATTTGTTTTTCTGAAAATATTATCAATTGGTCTACTTCCTCATGACTTCATGAGTCAGAATGATCAAGCCAGTTGTATACGGGTTTAAACACAGTTTGAAACAAAAGTCAAACCGTTTAAAAAATTTCAGTATGTAAAGACGCTGCGTCAAACGCATTGCTACCGTGTTGAAGAGAAGTGGTTTTTTTATACCACAAAGGTGGCAAACATGCATACGGCCGGCCTGATGGTAAGCCGTCACTGTAGCCTATAGACGCTTGCAATACCTGGGGTATCACTCACGCGTTGCCAGCCCTCCCAACGGGGAGCTCTAGAGACCTTACTCACCGTAGGAACACAACATGGCCGAGACCAATGCTATTTGGCTGCGATCTTCTGTAGGGTGGTGGTCCTTCCCCGACGGGATTCCTTCGACCGACCTTCCTAAAGTTGGTAAAGATTGGTATAAAACCTCTTGTCTACACTGTTTTAAACCTCGTTTCCAAATCAATGTTTTTAACCGTAAAGCGCAGAAGTATAGAGAAAGACAAAAGACATTCCTATTTGTATAATTTTGAATTTGAAAACTTGTTCTATGTCGCAGTAAGTTTTATTAAACTCGACTTTTCAAAGAGAGACCATTATATTAACACGCTGCGGTAACCCCGTAAGGCGCGAACGCTTTTCAAATTACACGAAAACGTCTACACGAAGAATCTTTCATAGTCACTCGTCTATGAATATTATAATGACCTCAGGGTAACAAGGGCCAAATTTAGACAAAAATAATTTCGTTTTTGCGTTGTTGGTAACTTTAATAAGCCTTTATTGAACAATTAGCGATTGCAGTTGATAGTATGTTTATCTCTTTTAGAGATTTTAGGAAGAATTTGAATAAAACTTTGTTTAATGTCAAGTGGGGTAAGACTAACAATTTTTACAACTGCATGTTTTAACACTAAGATTATGAATTTAGTAGATCAGGTTTTTTTTCAAATTTGTTTGAGCTATAGTTAATTTTAATATATTGTGATCGTGAGTGAATATGTTTGAATATATTAATTAAGTTTTATGGTACATATTATGAAGTTTTTGCCATAAAATTCATTTAAAGCAGTTTAAAAAATATATAAAACCTGGTATCTGATCTTACATAAAATATTTGTAATTTAGTGACAGAAAAAAAAACTTAATTTACGATTCCCTAAAGTCTGATATCTCTTTTTCTTCATTTTAAATACATTGCCTTCCATTTTGTGTTACAAGTACAAAAAAACTGAGATAATTTTGTGTTCGCAATTTTATTTCGTAATTTTTGCGGCGAACTTTGTCAATAATACTTCAATATTAATCTTAAACTTATGCTTGAAAGATTTACTTCTATTGCATTTATATCTAGATAGGTAATAGATAAATTCCAAACTGATTGATAACGAAATTGAATCACTCGAGTGGCTATAATGTAATGAATTCGATGGAAAATATCAATTTAGTTTTCAATTTAGATACTTAATAATATATTGTTTTTAAACAGTTTTAATTGTTTAAAAATTCGTTTAGTATTCAATACAATACAATACAATACAAATACTGTTTATTGCACCAAACAAAAATTACAATAAACATGGACAAATTAAAAATAGAAGTAGGTACAATAAGCGCAATTTCTTCCAGGCAACCTCTGAAAGAGATTCATTCGTCTCTTTTTTTTACTAATAAGTTGTAATAGTTTCGATTGTTTTATAAATTTATGAACCGCGCTCTTATTTATGTAGCAGCCTTCATTTCTTGTGCCAGCTCTTTCTTTTCTCAATAAGATACGACGCCTGAATTTTCCTTCACTTGAGCCATGTTTTCGGTTGTAAAACATTATCAAATTAAAAAGAAATCAATAAAAAAAATTAAATAGGATTGTCAAACAGATTCACCTTTTTGTGTAGAAATTTTTCTCAAAATCATTAATCCTTTTTCGGGGTGTCTTGACTCAGAGACTGTATACAGAGTCATGACAATATGAATACGTTGGTTTGAATGATATACTGCATGAATACAGTGCTACAAACTTATCTCTGCCGATGGCGAGGGCGCTAGGATCGAAGCTATTGAAGGAAATTGTCAATGTATTCAAGGCATATTCATTAGTTCCAGTTTTGGCCACCCGCACAAATAAGTTTGTGTCACTGTATGTTGTTTCTTTCTACTTGACACTGGCCGGCAATAAATGTAGACGCCATAATAAAAAATAAAAAAACTTAAAAATAACGAAAACACTGGCAGTAAATTAAAAAACTAAACTTTGTAGGATCTCGTTAGAGGAGGCCATAGCCTTTTATCATTTACCGTTTTATCACGTCGAGTCACGGCAACTTGGACAGGGTTTTGTAATTATAGGGCCACTGGACTTTTATAGGCTGTGTAAAGAGGTTGTAAACCTGAACTAAGACCTTGTCTACAAAAAGGCGTAGTCGCTGGTTTCTTGCCGTGATTCATAATCCATTGCAAAGTTTCAATTATGTGACCGCTAGGCTCACTTACAAAGAGTTCAATGTAGCACAAAACGCGATGCCAACGCGTAAACATTAGTACAGGGTCTAAGTTAATTAGATATTGCGCGTTTTTGGCGTATTTCATAATCCATCGCAAAGTTCCAATCGTGTGACCGTTTAGTATAACTTACAAAGCGCTCAATGTAGTATAAAAACGCGATACCAACGCGTGTACGGGGTCTAAGCACAAGTTAGATACCAAGTATTTCGTTCATGTAATCGTTTAACTAAACAGGTGCATTAGCCATTTACATAATAAATTATTAACCATGGTATGTCCGATAAATATTGTTTTAAGATATTTTTTATGACAGATATGAGTCACCTGATGTAAGCAGTCACCGCTGCCAATAGATTTCCTTCGATACAAGAATCTGGGATGAGTTCTGGGTACCCATAGGGGGGCTATGGGATATCTGGAGGCTAAACGGACAGAATAGAATAGAATAAGATATATAGAATAATAATAACCTAGATACCTAAATCCTTACTAATATTATAAATGCAAAAGTTTGGGAGAATGGATGTATGAATGTTTGTTATTCTTTGACACAAAAACAGCTGGTCAGTTTGCTTGATTAATTTGGTATACGGATAGTTTATAATTTTTAATTTTAATTTTAAAAAAATTGCAGTTTTTTTTTTATTCTTGTTTGAATGTTTACTTTTATTTATCGTAATTGTAACTTATGTCATTACCATTTTAAAAGAGCAAGTGCTAAGTTTCTTGCCGGTTCTTCTTAGCACAAATCTGCCGTCTGAACTGGTGGTAGGGAAAAAAAAAGTGACGATTCGAAAGTGCTTGTAATATGCCTATTTGAATAAAAATATTTTGATTTTGATTTTTTTGATTTTTGAATCTAGGATAGTATATAGTGGAACATAGGATAGTATTTATCCCAGAAATCGGTCCAGGAACGGAAACTACAGGATTTCGCGGGTAAAACCATAGGCATCGGTTAGTAAAAGTATCTTAAAACTGAGGCGTAATAATTATTTCACAAAGTTTCTAAAATCAGTAATTAAAATTATCAATATTAATCTTTTGTATAAAATATACAATTTTGTTTTTCGGAGATCGAATCTCATTAATTCGGCTACCTCTTTAGAAGTTGATTAATAAACCTCGATGAGATTCACTTTAAGATAAAATAATGTTAGTCACGGACACAAATCTTAATAGATACCGCAAGTGCCGTATTTATTCAAACTTTACAAAACAAAAACTGATGGAAACTATAACTTGTGGCATGCATGAAACGATGTCCGTTTATTTTACAAGTGCACCGTCCCGGCTTTGCACGAATGTTATTAAGTCTATTTACTCAGTCCGGTAGGTTCTGAATTCATCCAAAAGTAATCAGTAGGTACTAACATGTCAATCAATATTTTATTTCTCATAGAAGAAAAAAATAATAAATACTAGAAACTTAAAAATTAAACTAAACTAAAAATCATATAAAAAATATTTTAATATTTATTATTAATAAATAAGGTATACTAATTAATATTAAATATAAAAATATATTAGCATAATAATATCCGTGTCGACGTCTCGATCACAATAAGTGAAAAATATAGTATATTTTATAATGCGTGTTGGAAAACATAAAAAGAAATAAGGTTAGTGATAAGAATCCTAGTTTCTTACAGAATGTCGGTTTTCCACAAACACCCCCAGTAATAGAGTCAACTTAGAGCGTCGAAAAGTGATTTACTATCACCTTTTGCCTTTCGCATTGACCTTAAACTTTGACTTCTGACCTTGACACGCGAACACATACTTGCAGCATCTATTAACATTAATGTCTGCGGTCTTAAAGTTCTCATTAACACTATCACAAGCCCTCATCGTGCTATATTAACTGACAAAATGTTAAAAATAAGTACTTTATAAACGTTGATTAAAATCTTATCAACTTTCCTACGAATTCATGTTTTACTCATACCGTAGGATAGCATCTTTTCTCTTTTTGTTTTAACTTGTCTTTTTTGGGTTTTTTTTAACCAGTTGGATTGAACGTTTTTAGTAGTACCGCGGACTTTTTCTATTACACCGAGCACTTGCGGGAGCAGGAAGGCTTACTTTGCAACACCTGCGAAAAAGAATTCCGCACTTTACGTGTAGGGGAGGCACCCCCAACAAAAACTTTTTTTGTAAACTATAATGGTTTCTTATTTACTACGGAATACTAAATAGTAAAATAAATAGAATAAAAAGTATACAAATAGAATATGCTTTATATGTATTACACCGTCAGGAAAAAAGGAATAAATTGTCCAACAATAAAAGAAGTGAAAATAATATTGATAGCAAGTTAAGAAAGAAGATAACGGCCATGTTATTGCTAGTTGTAATAATTAACAAGGAAAAACACCCAGATCTTCGTGGCCATAATCCGTTTAATCCACGGATGCCTCGGGCTGGGACGTGTGGTGTGTGCGCGAGTGCGGTGCAACTCACAGCGGTGCCTAAAGCGATGGACGATAAACGATTTTTATTTATATGATCGGCAAGTTTTAAGTAGTCAAAAAATATATATAAAATTCATATTTTATCTTTTTTTTTTTCTTTTTTGGACAATGGCATATTAAGCTTTTTGACGTCCCGGAAGAGATACTACAACTGTCTTGAAACTCACAACGAATTTAATCAGAAAGAAAATAGACGGAGCAGGAAGATTTGAAATGACTTCGGCTACTAGAATTTAATAATAATAATTATTATTATTAATATAAAATTTTCTTTTTACAAGAAAAAATATTATTACTGTATGTACAGTCATGTCATGTATTATATTTTTGTTTTTCTTGCATATAATAACTGTGTCCCCTAGTTAATAAAGATTTTACAAGCCAAGGGGTTGCCAAACTCGGTCAACGTTGCCAAGTTAAAAAACGCTAATCAATGTTTTATCTAACTAGGATTGTTCTTAGTTCTATACCCTGCTCGCTTCTTTCATTGGTTCGTTCATCGCTCCGCTCATAAACCCGCTACCACTAACAACTGGCGGTCCGTCGTCCACGTACGCGGCATATATTCGACTCGCGTGGTGCGCTAACAAGCTGGAATTCTATTACAAAATTAGTAATGTCTTCACAGAGATGTTAAATATTTTGGCGTTTGTGATGCGACGCAACGCGACACTTGTCTTATTAGTCTAGACTAGAGTTTCTCAATTCCCGGGGTTTTTGCGATCCCGGGACTCGGGAACGAAAAATATGTATTCCCGGGAATTCCCGGGAATCGGGAATTTGTAAAAATATGCATTATTACGTTTGAAGTCCTTTCTGTAAATTTTATGTTATAAAATACAAGCGGACAGACCACGCGTCGACGCTGCTGTCCGACACCGAAGGTGGGAAGTGGAATAAAATAATTATATTTTTTCATTGAACTTTGTATTTATTTATGATTGAAAGTTACAAATTACCTGCTACCGAAAACGCTCTTTCACTCTCTGTGGATGTCGGTTTAATAGACAACAGAGCTTTGTACAGTAACTCCAGATTCGGGGTACGTTTCCGGGAGGCCTCAAATAGTTGAAAATCCTTGTTAAGTCTTACAATTTTAGTTCACCCACCCCTGCGGTGGCAGCACCTTCCATAGATGCCGATTTCACCCCGGAGTTGCCACTCTATACCTACCAATATTACTATCCTCTTTGCATAGCCAACGAATTAATAACTGACTGACTGAACGAAACGAACGGTGATCGCGCGGCGCAGTGCGGCCGCAGCGCGTAATACAAAACTTTTGATTTATTTCCCGAAAGTCGGGATCGGGATTACCGACTGAATTTTCCCGGGACCGGGATCGATAGTTTTCCCGGGTATTCCCGGGATCGGGAACCCGGGAAAGAAACCCTAGTCTAGACGCCATGGTGCTTCGAAATATGAAAATTTGTTGTCGTAAAAAAAACAATTCTCAATTAACTCTTTTGGTTAATAAATCAATTTAAGGCCAATTAATTTAGAATTAATTAGGCTAGACTACACTTTCGTTCGACACTTTGTAGTCACAAACAGAAGACAATCTTTTTAGGCCAAAATTTTACATATCGGAAATATAACTCGTGAAAACCTTTAATTGGCTTTCTGTTTTTATACTGTTTTTCTAAACTGTTTTAGATTGTAAGCTGTTGGTTTTCCAATAAATAAATAAATAAATAAATAAATAACCAACAACTTATATTAATAATAGTATAGTTTCTGTTACACATGCATAATACTGTTCAGTTGTTTTGTTACTCGTATTACCGTGACTGTTAAAAATAAAAAACAATGGTGCAGTGTAAAAAGTGCAAACTTTTTTTATCATTAACCAAGGATGAAGTGGTGAAATGTAAAGGGAATTGTGAAACAGTGTACCATAAGAAATGTGTGCAAAATAACAAACAATTTATGAAGCAGTCGCTGTGTGACGATTGTATAAAATCTGAAGGTAGTCCAAAAACGCAGACTCCAAAGATTAATATTGATGTTAACAAAGTATCTGTAGAAAACTTACTTGCTGAAGTAAATAGTAAGTTAGAATGTTTATACGAGATGAAAGAAAAAATTACAGAATTAACAGAGACAGTCGACTTCTACGCAGAACAATACCAAAAAATGGTGGATTTTAAAGATACCACAGAAAAGAAAATAAAATCGTTAGAAAGTAAAAACGTAAACTTACAGAAAATAAATGATGCCCTGGAGGAAAGGGTTTCATTATTGGAACAAAAACAAGTGGAAAATAACATCGAAATCTTTGGATTAGAGGCAGCAAAAGATGAGAATAATGACGGTACAAGAAGGTTAGTAGAACAAATTGCGAAAAAACTTGATTTGTCCGTCTCTGATATAAAAGAAGCAAAGCGATTAGGCAAAGTAAGACCTGATGACAAGAAACCACGAGCAATCGTGGTATCATTGAGCTCAAGAACAGTTAAACATCAATGGCTGTCAAAAAAGAGAACGGGAATTAAAAACAATGACATACACCCGAATGGTAATGCCGATCAGCTGTTCATAAATGATTGCCTAACAAAACAAATGCGTCATATTTTCTGGAGTGCAAAAACAACACTAAAAGGGACATATAAATACATATGGGTTCAAGACGGTAAAGTACTAATCAGAAAGGAAGACGGGGCAAAAATATATAGCATACGAAACATTGGAGATTTAAACAATTTGAGCTGTTCATTAAATGCTGAGAAATAAAGTCACTATCAGCTGTGATAGTGTGTGCTCACACTGGTGGTTTTTTTTTATGCTATAAAATTCAATGATGCGCTTGACAACATAAATAGTAGTGTTCCTTATCAAAGGTGTGATAGTATATCCCATTGGTCCAACCACTTATTATCTACTAACGGGGATTTAAAAATAATACATCTTAATATTCGTTCATTGCGAAAGAACTATAGTGAATTTATTGTACTATTGAAGGAGATTAATTACGTCGTGAATACTATAATATTGAGTGAAGTCAACGTAAAAAAAGATGAACTTTCATTATATCATATAAATGGATATAGTATGTACTCTATTACAAGAGAATCCCGCAGAGGCGGTGGAATAGTCATATATACAAAAAATGAGTTAAATATACAAACAAAACCCATCCATAGTCATTCGGCTGAGATATTACACAGTGAAATAATTTACAATAAAAGAAACATACATCTTATATCAATATATAGACCGCCAGACACGAACAAATTGAGCTTCATCCAGGAGTTAGATAATATATTGAAACAAATTCCTTTAAAACATGATGTTGTGGTTATAGGCGACATAAATATAAATATTGTCCAGGAACAATCGAGCAGCACTATTGAATTGTACAAAACAACATTGTGTGGACACGGCCTACAGTGTGCGATAAACGAATATACGCGCGAAGAAATAATAGCCGGTCAGCTGGCTGCATCGTGTATCGATCATGTGTGGGTGCGTAGCGGGAATAGCGCCGCGGCACACATGCTCACTGTGAAGTTGTCTGACCACTACTTAGTAGGGTTGACCTTGTCGACGGGTTTGATCGCAAATCAGTGTAGTAGTGTAAACATTAAAACTATAGTAAATAATAAATCGGTGCGTGATGGGTTGGATGGAATAGACTGGCATGCGTTCCTTAAACTGGACTGTCCCCTTGCTATTTACGAAAAATTGTGTTGTGCGTTTGATACTATTTATGGGGATTCTAAAGCTAGTGTTATTGGTGGGAACAGAAGGGAATCGCAACCGTGGATAAATAACAAATTAAAATCAATGATTTCGTACCGTGATGAACTATTTAAACAGTGGAAGTCTGACCCGAAAAATATGAGCCGCAGACTAAATTACACTAGATTTAGAAACTTTACGAATAAGTACATAAATAAAATAAAAAATAAATATAAGCAAGATCAGATAAAGAACTGTGAGGGTGATTGTAGAAAGATCTGGGCAATTATTAACGAATGGTTAGGAAAAGAAAAAACAAATATAGATGATGTAATAATGAAGTATTTATCAAGGACTACAAATGTAAACAATGTATGTACAAACTTCTCAATCACTTTTACAGAAGAAATTAATAAAATTAAACATAAGTGTACAAGAAACTTTTTAAATCGCGATGATTATGTAAAAAATGTTAACTTCAGTTTTAGATATAAGAAAGTTACTGCTAATCATATTGAAAAAATTATAGACAAGTTGAGTTGTAGAAAATCCGCGGGGTTGGATGGTATACGTGTACAAGATCTTAAGTATATAAAAAAAGAAATAAGTCCGGTTTTAGCCAAATTTGTTAACTTATGTATACAAAGGGGTATGTACCCCAGTTATCTTAAAAAGTCTATAATTCGCCCAATTTTTAAACAAGGTAGTCATTTCGATTACTCAAACTACCGCCCTATTGCCATATTATCAGTAGTAAATAAAATAGTTGAAAAAGTGATAGTGGGACAAATAGGCAAGTACCTTGAAGATTATAATGTAATATCGGACACACAGCACGGTTTTAGGAAGGCGCGAAGTACTGCAACAGCACTCTCTAAGTTCACGGATGATGTTAATGATCACTTGGATAAAAGAAGGTATGTAGTTGCTTTGTTTATTGATTTTAAAAAAGCTTTTGATACACTGGATCACGGATTGCTACTTCAAGCTATGCAAGAGTGTGGCATACGTGGTCCAGTGAATCAATGGTTTAAAAATTATCTGGAGAACAGAACACTGCGTACTAGGGTCCGGGGAACTGTGGGAGAAGAGGCTAGTGTGCAGTATGGTGTGCCAACTGGGTCTGTGTACGGCCCTGTCGGATATATCATGCATGTGAATAGCATGAGTAATGTCGTTAAAAATTGTTCTATGTACATGTATGCGGATGACACATGCCTGATATATGCCGATAGGGATATCAATTTATTACAGAGTAATATCCAGTACGACTTTAATAATATATTAAAATGGTCGCACGACAACGGTATTATACTAAACATAGGGAAAACAAAATGTATGTTAATTTGCTCTCCGTATATGTCAAAACCCAATGATACTGTAAGCATAATTGGTCATACTTATGAGTGTCTGCATGGTAATGAAGCTGACTGTAATTGTAAAAAACTCGAATTTGTTTCGCATTATAAATACTTAGGTCTAACAATAGATTGTAAATTCAGTTGGAAAATGCATATCGATCTAGTATGTAACAGATTAAGAACAGTTCTATGTAAATTTGTACATCTTAATGCTGTAATGAGTAAGCCAATCATGTATATGCTGTATCACTCCCTTGCAGATGCTATTTTAGGCTATGGATTGTGTGCATATGGACGTACCTTTCCCACATATTTAGAAAAAATTACAAACATACAATTAAGATTAATTAAACTATTGGTGAATAAAGAAACAAAACAAAATTGTAATAAAAATTATCAGTTGCTTTTTAAGAAATGTAATATATTGCCAGTTAAAGAAAAAGTTAAATATGTAATATGTTTGGATCAATATAACTGTACAAAATATAAACAAGTAGTAAAACCTTACGAGAAGCTTAGAAATAAACATGTAAAGAGATTTAAGGAACCATTTGCAAAAAATTATTTCGGGGAAAGAACATTAACTTACTTAGTTCCAAGGTTATTTAACGAAATTTTCCCTGAGACTGAGTGTCACTCCAAAGATATTTTCAAAAATAAATTAAAGGTTTTGTTACTTGATACATACCATAGCGGGATTACGTGAACTGTTTTTCATATTATACTACACAATAAATTTATAATATATATTAATAAAAAGCTGCTATTGTTGCCTGGGGCTTCGCCCGCGTAAGGGGTGCCCTGTATGGTTTTGGGTAAATAATAAATAATAATAGGATAGTTAAGTAATACTGTAAGTACATAAAATTAGTTTGTAAGAGTGCTCTATTCGCCAACAAACTGTCTAAACAGTTTGGCGATAAATTGTGTATCGTTTATTTATGTACTTTTTGGATAATAAATAAATAAAAATAATAATAGATGCATGATTAATATGCAGACTTGTTGTATAAATGAGAATAGTATAAATTGTTTCTTTGTTACCTATTTCTTCACAATTCGTATACATATTGTACAGAAAATGACGTAGACCACTTTTTATCTCACGGGAAAAAAAAATACAAGATTATTGAAAACCGCGAGCGATAGTAGTTGATTAAACATTATATTATCTATGTAACATGGTCGAACTTTGAATGCACATGTTACATTGATTAAAGCAACTGGTACATAATACACTGGGCGTCAAAAATAAGTAGTACAGTTTTAAAATTGCAATTACTCTTAAACTATAGAAGTTAGAGTTTTGAAATATAAGTCATTTTATAGCAAATTTAACAAAGTTTTCTAAAAATAATACTTTATTTAGCATTAGTAAAGTTTTACACTGAAAATTAGGAAAAAACTAAAAAGCTAACCATTTTGAAGGAACTATCAAGAACTTAATTTTTATGTTTTGGGCCTTGTTCCCACGTTAGTAACTTGTGTTGCCGCCTCGGGCTCTGATGACAGCTTGGAGCCGGTTTGGCATGCTGAACACTAAGTTTCGGAGGCGGTGTTGGGGAATATTCACCCATTCTTCTATCAGGGCCTGTTTTAGAGCCCTGAGGGTGGCGGGGGGTCGTCTGAGTCTTCTGACTAGCCTCCCAAGCTCATCCCAGGCGTGTTCAATCGAGTTAAGATCTGGGCTTCTTGATGGCCAAGCCATCAAGCTGATGCCAACCTCCTGAATGTACTCTTGTACGAGGTGAGCGGTGTGTGGCCGGGCGTTATCATGCATTAGTATAGCTCCATCACCCATATTTGCTAAATATGGCCCTGCATACTCTTAAGGATCTCTAATGCATATCTTTCACCAGTCAGAGTGCCATTTTCTATTATCTCTAGCTCTGTGCGACCCTCTGAAGAGATGCCAGCCCATACGTGTACAGAGCCCCCGCCGTATTGAACTCTTTCCGAGATACAACCTTGAATGTATCGCTCACCAGGTCGCCTGTATACTCGCCGCCTTCCATCGGAAGTGAATAAAGAAAACCGAGACTCATCTGTGAACAAAACTCTTGTCCATTCTTCTTCGCCCCATTGTACGTGTTGACGCGCGTAGCGTAGTCTTGCTACTCGATGCCCTGTCTCAAGTTTGGGGCTATTTGCTGGCCTGTACGACTTCAGGTTGGCTTCAGCAAGTCTTCTCCTCACTGTACTCTCACTAACGTAGTCTCTTCGGGTCTGAAGATGCTGTTGCTGGACCTCAACTGCATTAAGGTAACGATTTCGTAACACAGTAGAGACAATTAAGCGGTCTTCTCGGGTACTAGTGCGCCTGGGTCTGCCATTACTTGGTCTCATTAGATGGTTTCCAGTCTCTTCGTATCTTCGCTTTACTTGCTGGATCGTTCTTAGAGTTACACCCACCGTTCTTGCAGTACGACGCATACTGATGCCTACTTCGAGAAAAGTTATGATTCTTGCACATTCTTCTGGTGAAAGAGGCATGATTAGTAAAGTTTACTCGCTGAAGACACATTTGCTTTTGAATTGCAATTGATTTATCAGCTAAAATAAAAAACAAAAATATATAAAGAAAACAATAAAAAACAAAAGTGCAAGCCAACAGTTTAAAAAACTAGTGTTTTTGTTTATTAAGTTGTTTTTCAGTCAATCTTCAAAAAATTATATTATGCATGAAGTTTTATTAAATGAAATTAAATTGTCTTTTAACTTTTTTTTATTTCAAATGTCTAGCTTCTGCAGTTTAGGAGATATTGCAATTTTAAAACTGTACTACTTATTTTTGACGCCCAGTGTATATTAAAAAAGTATATTTGAATGCATATAAAATATGTACTTCAAATTCAAGAAATTTAGAACAATATGCAAGCCCGCGACAATTCACATTAAACACAATATTACAATATTTTCACAGAATTTTATGTACAATTTAGTATAATTTATTTGACTGCGAGCTGTTTAAAACGCAGACAAGTTTTGTCGCCATTTTCTCTGTTTTATTTTGTAACTCTTATTTTATTTCGCCGTCTGCACTGGACGGATTTTATATAGTTTTTATTTAAAATATTTCATTTAGTTTTTCCTTTCGTTGACATATTTATTACATTTTATTTCTAAATTTAAGAGTCGCTCTTGTCGGTGTGGCATCCTTCATTTTCCTCTGTCTTGTACCAGATTGTCGCTATAGCCCACGACGCCTGCTATTTTCTTCACTTGATCTATGTAAGCTCTTCTCGACTCTATGTAAACTTTTCTTTCTTCTTCTGCCTTCTTTTTAAGTGTGAAATAAACACAGAATGTCTACAAATAGTAAAAAAAAACAATAAGTCGTGAATGTAAGGATATCTTTTCTTAATTCACCCTTTAGCGTACCTAATTCTAATCCGACCCTACCCTACGGAATAAAACGTCAAAGTCCACATTCAAATAAAAGGGGAAAGGAGTTACATAAATTCTTATGGCTTAACGAACAAACGTCTTCCTTGCAACACAGTATTTGCAAAAATTTCGATTGACTGCCAACGCTACCCCACTCTCCCCGCTCGCGTACAATCATAAGTGTTTTCTTTGCGGATAGCGCACAGTCAACAGTACCCTTTAACGTGTTTATCCTTTCGGCCCAGTCTCCCCACACCGAATATTTTGACGATGTAATAATGTTTTTATTTTTATTGTATTTCTAGGTTTTTCTTGTAAGTGGTTTTTTTTCATAGGGGGCTAGCAATTTTGTTGTCGTATATCTGTCAATAAGGGGGTCTGGTATCTCGGTGGATTGTTATTGTTTGCGGGCATTTTTGTAACTTAAATTGTCAAAGTAAACGTCCTCCTGTGAGGGCATAGTGAATAAATGCTTTTATCATCTTATTACTATTTATATATTTTTCTACGAAACATTTTATTAATGTATTTTTAATTTTTCATAACACAATATTAAATTTTATTAATGATTTTTATTGTAACTGAACGACTTGTGTATTAATTGTAATAAATTACAATAAATGCATATTTATGTAATATCCGATGCTGACCATTTCAACCAGTAATTTAAACACATGGTTACAATTAACGAGGATCGGGAAGGCGAGGCATCGAACCTATACCTACCGAGGTTAATCTTCAAAATTTATAACTAGAATACAACAATTAACCAAATTAACTGGCACTCGAAAGCCATTATAACGGAATGGCTCGTTGAACCGACGAAATATGGCCCCCATACTTTTTATTAATGAATTTTTAATAAATTAATTTATGACTTAATTAAATACTTAATTAGTTGGTTAGTACTAAATGTACATTTGCACGCGTGAAAATTTACATTCCCTGATTACTATGCATATTTGATCGATACGATCAGTATCATGGAATATAAAAAGGGACAGAAGAAGTACATAATATATTACGCAAGTACCTACGTAGGTACGATGCATTGACGTATCCCGACGCACGCACACAGAATGAAAGAACCAAATAAATACTATGGGCACAGAGTGAAGGAATAATTTCTCTGTTATTCTGTGCTGTGACTCCCAATACATTGCGTCATTTTTCTTAGCCATAACACCTTGACTCCACCACACCACTAATCAGCAGTGAAGTCCAGTCTTTTTTTTATCTAACGATAAGTGAGTTACAGCCAAGAACATTTCTCCCAAGAGGCGGCTTGGAAGAGGTTATGTTATAGGTTTCTGCGTAATTTTTAAGTGGTACCCGAAATTGCAAAAGCTCTCATCTGAGATACCTAGTCTTGTGAAGGGCACGGCACAATTGTCAGAAAGAGACAAAGTATTACAATTATTCAATTTGAAACATACGTGGATATTCAAATTTAAATAAAGTTTCAAATGTTAGTTGCGATAGCTCGTGTTAGAGTTTAGAATTAAAGTGAACTTCCACGGATGATACACTCTCACTAACTGCTATTTTGTTGTGAAATTTGAGAGCGGAAAATGTAAATTCTAGAGACACGTACGCTTCTGTATATTTGTAACAGTTAGATAAAGGAGGTGATACAATTCTCTTAATAAAAAAACCCACAGTAAGCGGGCCAACCATGAGAGGAAATTCCGAAAATACGAACGTGACGTTTTGAACCTTATTCTAACTAGTAATGTCTTTTTTTGACAGGACTAGGGTACATTAAGAGAGATAGAGCACAGCGGATAATCCGCTCAAATCGGAGCAGCCCGTCTGGGGAAGGTGAGAAGGACCTCCACCTTACGTGTCCACCAGGCGGGTCGTATGCTTGTTTCGTTGATTCGGATGGACACTTTCATAGTAGCCCCGAAGATTTTAATATGAACGCCTACAAACCTTTATGAGTAAAAAAAAAGTGTTAGCCACCCGATAGAGAGATAGTGATGGTTTAGAATAGTATTTATAAATATCCTCTAAAATCTGGAATACAAATTTTTTGCGCCGGGGCCTGGGTTTGTTTTGGATCACCTCTTTTGAGAGCGGAAAATGTAAATTTTAGAGACACGGACGCTTGTGTATATTTATAACACTTAGATAAATTTAGGTAGGTACATAAAAAAATATTGTTTTAGACATAGAAACACATTTGTTTATTTATATTCAATGACCAAACACAAAGTACTGACACAATAGGCGGACTTAATGCTAATTGCTTTCCCAACCAGTCAACCATTGGAAGTGCAGAAGTTCACGATTGCGGCTTAAATTAACTAATTATAATTAAATATTTCCATGCTAATATAATACAATAGATACAATGAAATAAAAATATACTACAAATTCTTACTAAATTCGTAAATAAATAAGAAATATGCACATAAAATTGTAAGTATAAAGACATTTGAGACAATCACAAAGATATTTGTTAAAAACATCTATAATATCGCCGTTATACTTTGAAAACCAATTATCTGATGAAAATGTGAAAATGAGATAAGTGGTATACAAAGTTTCAGACGTTGAAAATGAACCGTACAAAATAGCTACATGATTATTTATATATTTCATCCATACATTGATTAATATACTATAATGGGCGTCGTTTTACAAATAAAAAAATTGAGCGCTTTGTGGTATATTTGATGGTAACCGTCACAAGGTCTGCTATTTAATTGGTTTTCCCTGAAGACTGTTAATTCGTTATTTCTTCTAAACTAATAAGAATACAATAAAATCCACGAAATTAGTTTTTCATTTTACTAATTCAAAATTATCAGTTACATAAAAATACCTAAAAGATGTCTTTTTGTGGAGATACAAGTGAAAATGTGTAAAGATAATTGGTTTTCCTAGAAGAAAATTTCGCCGTTATACTTTGAAAACCAATTATCTAATAAAAATGTGAAAATGAGATAAGTGGTATACAAAGTTTCAGACGTTGAAAATGAACCGTACAAAATAGTTACATGATTATTTATATATTTCATCCATACATTGATTAATATACTATAATGGGCGTCGTTTTACAAATAAAAAAATTTAGCGCTTTGTGGTATATTTGATGATAACCATCACATGGTCTGCTATTTAATTGGTTTTCCCTGAAGACTGTTAATTCGCTATTTCTTCTAAACTAACAGGAATACAATAAAATCCACGAAATTAGTTTTTCATTTTACTAATTCAAAATTATCAGTTACATAAAAATACCTAAAAGATGTATTTTTGTGGAGATACAAGTGAAAATGTGTAAAGATAATTGGTTTTCCTAGAAGAAAAATTGTATCATTCTCACAGAACTCCTAAATAAATAAACTCGAGCGTTGCTCAATTCGTTACTTTGCCCGCGTCGTGAGCTTGCCCACTGCTGCAAGCATGCCCCGCTGTCCTGGAGCCCGATTCTACTACAAATGCACCAATGGACTCTCAATGGTGTCTCAATCGTGTCTCAATAGAATGCCGATAGTGTCACTATCGGCATTTAGACTGAGAGAACAAAATATGCACCAATGGACTCTCAATGGTGTGTCAATCGTGTCTCAATAGAATGCCGATAGTGTCACTATCGGCATTCTATCCTCGAGACTGAGAGAACAATGCACCAATGGATTCTCAATGGTGTCTCAATCGTGTGACTCTTTTCCTCATTAATTATAAATCCTAATGATTCGAATAAACACCTGAGTAATGTTATACAAACATTCTTCGTAGGTAGGTGCAATGCAACAAACATCGTCTAAATAAATGGTTGATAAGTAACCCATTGACCTTAACAAAGACATGACTGGCTTAAATAATTTTGTAAAAACAAAAGAAGGCAGCAGTGCTTAGACCAAAATTAAATGGTAAGACATTAAATTTAAACAACTTGGTTTGCCATTTAAATCGTAAATATTTTCTGTATTCACTACCTATCGATTGGTGTTAAAAAATACGCATTAAGTAGGTCTAAGGGAGCCATAACATAGTTTTTGGAAACTAACTTTAAAGTTGTTCTAAGATCCTCTAGCTTAAAGTGTTCTGTTTTAATAAATTTATATAAAGATTTTAGATTTAATGTGAAACGTGACCATTTTTCTTTTTTATTAAGAAATAACTGGACAAAAACTGACACACGTCACAGGGTACACACTCAGATATTGCGCCAGATGATAAAAGTTCGTCAATGGATTCCTTATAAACGACAACCTCGGAGGCTGATAATTTTGGTGATTGTGCATTTTTTGCTGACTGCCTGCTGTATGTCTGCTGGAACTTAGTTTAAATTACGGGTTTGAGGTTGCGTAGCTGTATTTTTGTGACTAGATGCTTTGATCTCTGCTCCAGATTTATTTATGGCTTTGGCAGCTTTTAAAGTGTCAGTCACTTTCGCACGAAATAGGTAAGTATCGACCTCGGTTTCGTAAAGTTGACTTTTAATATCTTTTTTAATAGAAGCACATATATAAGGCTTCTACGCTTCATAGACTTACTAAACTGTAAGTCACAGAGTAATTGAGCACCATCAAGTAATGGTTTTATAACTGATATGTCTTTTTGTTCCATATTAAACATATAAGTGATGGCGGCAGTTACTTGGTTTTGTTTTCCTTCGAGGGCCTTAATTCATAATTCATCTATTCATTGCAAAAACACGGTGTAACTATAGGTTGTTAACATTAAAATAAGAACAAGCATGCTTCGTAAAAACATGAGATGCAATGTAGGTTTGGACTCTAAACATAAAATAATCATAACTTATTTGAATATTGTACAATCAATTACATACTCAGAGAAGCTGCGTGTCAACTATGATTTAGGTATTCGCAAGCGCAAGTGAAAGACAGTTAGGTACTAGCGCCACCATGCAGAATGGCTTTCGCTGGAACGATTTGAATGTTACAATTTTACAGATTGTCAGAGAAAACCAATTATCTGTTTATACGTTATTTTCATAGATGATTTGATTGTACTGAATGTTGTAAGGAATCCATCAAGTAAAACAAATTAAACAGCGATAATAGCTTGTATTAGACAGTTGTAATGTGATATTAGAACTTTAATCTGAAAAAAATGATTATTCTTGAGAAAGAAATAAAAAAAACCCAAGAGCTCCCTACGGGTATAACAAATAATACCACTTTAAATGGTAATCATTGGAGAGTAGTAAGGCGTTATTCAAGTTAAATAAGATTACTGGTTTGTATTAGCCAGTAAATCTAGATAGTGGCTGAAATAATCGTTTATATTATTAGCTAAAAGCAAAAGTATACGTCACAGCGTTTAATGGGCTTTCGCAGACGAAAGACCGCAAAATTTTAAGTACTTCTGCATTGTCAGGTCATTTTCGGAAAAAACTCGATTTAATTGGTTTTCGCAGTATAGCGGCGATATATAATACATATTATTTCAAGAAAACAAAAAAATATAAAAGAAAATATTGCAATTACATTTAACGTAAAAATATTTGTAAAACATTTTATATATTTTCATAAATAGTTACAACTAAACATCAAATATTTTTCTACTGAGACCCCATTCGCCATTTTGCACGAGCGCCTGATCGAATGTAAACATAGTGTGCGTTGCTCTTTACGATGAAAACATGGCGGCGGACTAGTGTTGTCCATGTGTCGATAATTCCATAGTCGATAATTCGCATATCGGTCTACTCTGTTGTGTCAGGGGCTCTAAGCAAACTATTGCGGAGATAGAATAGGATTTCAAAATTTATCTTAATGTCCTTTCACCTTGTCTATTCAGTTGACAATAAAACTTTAATATGGTTATTTAACATTGCAAACGTTTAATATACCACACACTACTCAAAAAAGAGAGGTAGGGCACTGCAGAATAGTCGTCAAATAAACAGTTTTTTTGACAGCTTTAGCATGGGTTTGACGTTTCTTATTTCTTCTTATTCGGGACATTATTAGCAAGTGTTGACACCAGAACCAAATATCAAGAAAATAGGAAATTTTTTTACAGCACGAATCAAGTTATAATCATACGGACACATAATTATTTTTAACTGTACAACGTACACATAAACCATTGTTAATAAATCGAAATACAATCTATCTCACTTTTTACAAAGTCCATTGACAAATTAGTCGAAGTATCTATACTAAAAATTTACATAAGCACAACACTACATCAGTGCTTAAAAGGTTCAAAAGAAAATAATGTACATTGCCGACTTTGTTTGCAAGATGATCCCGAGTTACCGCACAAAGCCGACGATGCAAATTTATGAGGTGTTAAAACCACTCAATTGGCTTTTTATGGCTTAATTTTAATGTCACTTGAGTATAAAGTACTTTAGGTATAATGCCGCATTAAATAAGATGCTTTCAGCTTTGTTATCGACGGTAAAGTTAAATTGACTATTATCTTATTGGCTAAATAAATTACCTATAAGGTCGACTTTCGAAGCAAGTATGGAGTGTCATTTGACAACATTGTCACATGACGTAATGTGTGGCAGTATCTTTGTATTGCTTTACTTTACGTTACATTCAAAGAATCACAAATTTTATTTAGGTACTAGGCCTTCACATACGCTTTCTCTTGTCGAATTCATCTTTAAAATTAAGTAATTAATTTATAATTTTATTATTTAAAGTATAAAATATATTGTTATGACTTTTATATAAACTACCAACATTTCTACTTGGAAACAAAGCAAAATGACCAGAAAAAGAAATGGAGAAAAAAAACCAGTTACGGCCTATTCCATTATATATTTTTACATCTTTTTATTCGATAAAAAAAAATACAAAACAAGTAAGAAAATCTGCGGAATGTCAAAATGACATGTGAAGGAGAGTCTATTCTTAGTAGCGCCCGTGCTGGTGTAAAGTTTGCGAAGTAACATATAAAATATATTACATTTTCGTAGTACATTAATCTGCCGCTCCCACGCGGTGCCACAGACGTAATGTTTGCTTCGAAAGTCTACCTTTAGCTTTAAATTAAGATTCCATGTTTCTTATAATGTGGGAACCAAAAACAGCTAGGACACTAATTTAATGTTGCTTGTATGTATCGTAAAAGGTTTTTAATAGAACATTATAGGCTAGGCTAGTTGATGAGCACGATGGCGTACGTGTGTCTCACTCTAAAACGATCACGGAAGTTAAGCAACGCAGACCCTAGCCAGTGTTTGGAAGGGTTTCGTAATCTCGAGCTTCTCCGTGCCTAGGGGACAGACGGTGATGATGGATAACAGTCGTGGCCTAACGATGGCTTGAAAAGACTGACCTCCGGCAATCAGCGTTGTGGCATCGTGGCAGAGTACGCTCTAAGCCCCTTCAATTAAAATGAAACCCGTATCCCAGCAGTGAGATGAATAAAGTGTGATATAAAATAAACGAATGCCTCTCATGGATTTCTTGAATCGAAAATAGAAAACACACATCATACATCAAATAATATGAAAACCTTAACATAAATATTCAATGACCACAGATCCTCACTCATCACACAAGACCTCTCAAATCGAACATGCTACATTATAAATAAGTAAACAAAAATATACCCCATTGTGTCCATTTCATAAACCCTTATTCTGGATAGTGTTTTGATTCTCCACACAATTCTCAACTCTACTATTATATGAATAAGAGTAACATAACATTTTCTTATTAATGTTTACAATATGGGTTATAAAAATATCTGCCATAAAGTAGGGACAGTTTTCTCGATACAATCCTCCGTATAAAAGGTTTTGGACGTGGAAATAGAAAACAAGAGACTATACATGATGCCATTCGATATGATCAAAATAAAAACTGCATTACACATTTTAAAGAATTGATTGTTATACAGTTTCTGAAACACATTTTTAAAGTTAAAGACACATAATGGTTATCAGTAGATAATGGTTTCATACCAAATTCAAATTTTTCAAAATTCAAATTCAAAACTTTTATTCAGAGAATAGGTTTTCACAAACACGTTCTCTTGTCAGAGTATACAGTAATAAATGATTTGTATAAATTAATCTACTCTATAAACTACTACCATTTCGGAAACAAAAGCAAAATGATCACTGGTAAAAAGAAATGGCGAAAGAAAACCAGTTACGGCCTTTTTTGTCATTTAAAAATATATCGTACTTTTCTTTTTTCTTTTCTTTTTCAACATAAAATTTAAAACTAGGTACATACATACAACATTATGTACGCGGAATGTCAATAAATAGTGCCATTAATTTGTCTCAACATAAAATTAAATCTAAAATATAAAATGCTAAATCGGTGTTAAAGATAGGAGCAGACCGCCCGCCAAATCTTGTCTCTACTGTTTTAAATCCCGGTTCCAATATTTTAAACCGCCGTTGAGTTTCTCAGTTACCAGTTAGAGACTGTACTCAAGTTATTTCTTTTGTTCATCAAGCTAGCTTGACAAAAATGCGTCTCAAACTGGCTCATAGAGTTTTATAATTTTGTACAATACTATTTTAAATCTCAGTTTCAATATTTTAAACCAGTTCTACATGGTTTAAACTTAATACATATAAATCCTGAAAAGTATTTTAAAACTTTTTTCTTCTTTCCGCAATTTTTGACGCAATCCGGCTCCTCACAGTGAGAAAATTTATAAGATTAAAAAAAAATATTGAAATCACAGCAAAAAAAAAACTTTGACGAAAACATCCATTTTTAGCTAAAATAGATTATTCCGTCTAATCCAATCAAATAAAAACGCTCGCATTCTACGTCGAATGAAATTTCGGTAATCCCCTTTCTCGTTATTAATATGCCAAAGGGACTTAATATCGTTAAAACCCCTACAAAAGCTAACATAAATGGGGCCACCTAATTTTCTTTCGCCTTTTCTTTTGTTATACAATGATATTAAACAACAATGATAATCATCGTCATCACTGATGGGATGTTGATAGGATTTAATATTAAAACGATTGGCATCATCGACTTTGGATAGATAGGACCTTTGTTCAAAACATGCAACATTTTACCTCTGCCATGCCTATACATAAGAGATGTTTGTGTTTTTGTTAAGTCTCGTCCGGAATACTTTAAAATGCGGTAAACATATCAATCCGTTTATTACTTTCAACGTGAAGGAAGGACAAACAAACAAACAAACACACTTTCACATTTATAATATTAGTATGGATTTTTTTTTACCATGGAATATAGGCTAACAAATAATATAAAAAATCTTTGATTAAAAATATATGTGTAAAATGTTTCAATTTAAGTTGATTTTATTTTTAATAATTTACTTGTAACCTAATGTATTTTTTTTATTGTTTCAGGTAAAAAACGTTAGTTTCTCTGCAATCTAAAAAAAACGCTTAACGCGTAACAACGCTTAATAACAGGTAACAACTAACTCTTCGCTTTTAACAAATTTTCCAGAAGAAAGGAAGAAAAATAACATGGTTCCTCATATTCCAAATATATTGTCATGATACTATTCCAAAATAAAATTTTAAGCTCAAAAATCCAAACGTTACGTTTAAATAATTTTTATTTTTGATTAAAATATATTAACCCAAGAATAGCTTTAACTTTGGGTCCTTAAATGATATATTTGGGTCCGATAGACCCAGAGACATAATAAGTGACCGAAGGTCAGTCAGACAATAAGTCGGGTTCGAAATTGAGTTTATAACACAAGTTAGTTAATGTGCGTAATTTTTGGGGTTTACGACGTTCATTAAAATATTGATAAACTAACGCCATCTAGTTTCAAATTAAATATCACTTATTTTATGATCTTCCTTTCGCAATTAGTATCAACTGTGTTGCTAAGTCAGTGTTTTTAAGTTACTTGACGGTCACTGACTTGACTTGAAAGTATTTGAGCTAACTAAAGCATTAGAAACGTTTTAAGGCTGGGCTACATGGTTTAAAACAAAGAGTTGAAAAGCTCAGGCAGCTTTTAATAAAGGCTTCGTATTTCAATGAGAATTTCGAATTGACATTACACAACCGTTTACTAAATTATAATTTTTGATTAAGTTGAAAACTTGGTAATTAGTCGAATTACCCTCGATCATTTCGTCAGAATTGTGTGTGACAAAATTGTTTGAACTCAAAGATTTTGATTAATTTTCCGTATTGTGTTCGTGACTTGAATTGGACCTAATCGACACGGTTTATTTAAAGTAAAACTTTGATTTAAGTACAACATTTTTTTATAACATTTACAACAATTTGTAACCAACTCCCGCCAGCGGTGTTACCGTATGACTATGACTTGGGAACCTTCAAAAAGTGAGCATGCACTTAAAACTCCGGCAGCGGCCCAGGGACTCCCCCGGTGGCTCTGTGCCCCATGGGTATCGGTGATTACTTACCATCAGGTGAGCTGTATGCTCGTTTGCCAACCTCTTACATAAAAAAAAAATTTTTAATAACTTGTTCAAGTTTATAAAAATATCATAAATAAATAAATAAATATATAGGGACAATTCAAACAGATCGAGCTAGCCCCAAAGTAAGTTCGAATCTTGTGTTATGGGATACTAACTCAACGATATTATATTTTATAACAAATACATATATAGATAAACATCCAAGACCCGAGGCCAATCAGAAAAAGTTCGTTTTTCATCATGACCCGACCGGGGATCGAACCCGGGACCTCCTGGGTGGCGGTCTGGCATGGTAACCATTACGCCACGGAGGTCGTCAGTATGCATATAAAGACAGCCCCGTGTGCAGAAAAAATAGTCTATAAATTGAAGAGCTGCGTTCTCGTCGGTGTAACAGCCTCTATTTTCCTCTCTCCTGTGCCAGCTCCTTCAGCTATCTATAAGGCACGACGCCTGTCTTTTCCTTCACTTGATCCATGTAAGCTCTTCTCGGCTTTCCCCTTCATCTTCTTTCCTTCTAAAATGTTTCTGATCTTGTCTTATAAGATGTCCCACTAGTTTTCCCCATCTAGTTTCTATTTCCTTTTTCAAAGTTCTCTTTTCCCTTACACTCCGCAGTACTTCTTCATTAGTAATCTTTTATGATCATTCAACAGACATGACATTTTTGTACAATAGTATTATGATTTTCTTGTATATAGTTGTAAAAAAATGACATATTTCCTATATATTTTTTAAAGCCAGATCAACAGTTTTTTTTCCTTTATGTAATTTTTTATAAATAAAATGACTTTTACTAAATTTTATTACTTTCATTTAAGGGGTATTAAATTGTCTATTAAACACTGTTTATTTTATTAAGCTAGCATTCTTAGTTTCCGAGATTTATTGGTTTCTTTAGGTGACCCGCTGTAACCTACCTTTAGTGAGGCTAACTAAAAAATAAATAAAAAACAATTTTCTAATTTAGGATATATTAAGTGACTAAGTATAATTAATGTTGCATCAGCCACAATTGACTGATAGCCTATTTAGTCTCAGGTCGTGGTTTTTTAATAAATCGCCCCGTAGAACTACCCGTGATTATTATAAACAAACCACCCCTCCTCGATAGTATCAGTGATAAGCGGGCAGCTCGGTTCTTCAATACGACTCCTCGTAATAATTCAGCACGATGATGATGAAACGGAATAGCCGTCCGGGAGTGTCGAGTAGCCTGCGCCAGATGTAATAGTGGTAGGAGGAACCCTGGAATCCCGGAAACAGGAAGATTGTAGTTATTCCTACTTCACATTTCTTTCTCCGCCACATCACAGAATCATTCCCAAGGAACTTGTTGGGATGGTTTAGTTTTAGACAATTAATAGTCGTTAATGATGTGGCAGCCGAAATATCCCTACGGTGCATAGTAAAATTAAGAAAAATACTTGCATAATCAAAAGTTATATGTAACTGACAGATAGTGATGAAACCATGAACTTGTAACGAAAACTAGTTATTAAATTATCAAAACAATGGATTTCGTCATAACTAGTAATCCCAAACTTTATAATTTCTAATTAAAACTCTAATAAATTAACTTAAATTGTAAAATTAAAAATACATTTTAACTATGTAGGTAGCTCAGGTAGGTAGGTAACTAATATGCTTCACTAGATTTGGTTTTACTCAAAAAAAGATAATAAGTAATTTACAACACTCACCCTGTAGCTCGGGGTTTTTCACTAATAATATAATATTTCTTGTATTAATTATTTAAATGTAATAGGATTTAAATAATAGGAAAATAAGATCGTGAGACGTTAATATGAAGTGAAGTCGTGTCTCAAGCTCCAATCTCAAGAAGTTAGCCGCTATTCACCTTAGTCAGTCAATTCGTTCATTCACGATCGCCTTGTGAGCGCAGATGTACAGGATAGTATCTGAATTTCTTTTAAGGTAAGATAGATAGATTAAATTATTTTTATGTTAGGTATTATTTTTGTTTATTTAGTTGTTAATCATTTAGTATAGTTAGTATAAGTTAATTTTAATTATTAGTATTAATATAGTAGTTAGATATTAGTTAAATTTAAGTTAAGTTAGTGTTATTATAATTTGTTTCAATTAAATAAAAATAAAATAAACTTTAAAGTACAGTAACGAACCGTTACATACCCCCCTTTTTACATTAGGATTTTACTTATAAAATCCGCTCCTATATAAATCCTATTATTTGAATAAAACTAAGTCAATTTAAAATCTTTTACGTGCCATGTTCCTAGATTTTGACCAGACATATCTTCCAGTTCGTATACAAGTTTGGATTTTTTGCCTATAATTCGACATTTTATAAATTTGGGAGCTAATTTTTTAGAAAATTTATTTTCTTTATCACTCTGATAAAATGTTCGTCTCCAAATAATATCGCCCACATTAAATTCAACATTTTTACGACGCAAGTTGTATACTGTGCAATTTCTAGAGTGTGATTTTATCAGCGATAATTGAACCTTGTCGAATATTTTACTCAATACACCAACGTTTTCCGCGTAACCATCTCTAGGAGTAAAAACGATTTCGTTCTCTAAATCGGCGTCAACGTAATGAGAGCCACAGCTTACAAGCTCACGTCCAAAGACCAAAAATGAAGGTGAAAATCCAGTCACTTCGTTTACCGCGCTATTGAGAGCAAACTGTATCTTAGAAATATTAGTATCCCAGACCCTATGATCGCTGTCAATAAATGTAGATATAGAAGTAATTATAGTCCTGTTATACCGCTCGACTGTATTTATCTGCGGGGTGTATAGTGGTGTATAAAAAACATTAGGGATCTTATAATTTTGGAACAAATTTTTCATAGTCGCACTAATAAATTGTCGACCATTGTCCATTAGTACGGTACTAGGGATACCATGAACCAAGAAAACTTCCTCCTCCATAATTTTTGATATAATGTCGGCTGTAGCCCGGCGGATAGGGAATAACAGGCAGTATTTGGAGAAACAACAAGTTACTACCAAAAGAAACACGTTTTGTTTTCTAGATACAGGCAACGGTCCCATAAGGTCTATGCTCAACATTTGAAAAGGCCGGCAACAATCCTTAGGTCTACCCATCACACCAAGCGTAGAATGGTTAGGATATTTATGTGAAAGACAATCCTCGCAGGTAGATATGAAGTTAGTCACGTCGTGGTGCATATTAGGCCAAAAATAGTTAAGGCTCAGACGTTTGTGAGTCTTAAAGATACCAAAATGACCAGAAATGGGTTCTGAATGATTTTTAGCAATAATATCCCTTCTGTATTCCAAAGGAACTACTTCTTTCCATTCAAATTCCCTTGTGAGAGGATTTAGGGACTTCATGTATCTATATAGTTTTCCCTTTTCGACTCGATAATTTAAGAAGGATGTAGGGGACTTAATACAGCCGTCACGCAAATTTAAAAACCAAGAGTCATTAGTATTTTGTAGGTCGTTGTCTGCATCATTAATAACAGAAATAGGAACTGCACGAGACAAACTATCGGGCACTACATTTTCGGATCCTTTACGGTGTTTTATATCAAAGTTATAAGCAGAAAGTCGTACTCCCCATCTAGCCAATCTTCCAGTAGGATTATTTAAGTTAAGAAACCATTTTAACGAGGAATGGTCTGTAAAAATGGTGAATTTAAGGCCATTTTCCAAATAGCACCGCCAGTGTTCAACTGCGGTAAGTACAGCTAAAGCCTCCCGCTCGGTAGCACTATAGTTACGCTCCGGTTGGGATAAAGACTTGCTCATATAAGCTATTACTCGTTCTTTACCATCAAAATTTTGAGTAAGTACGGCTCCTATACCGTAGTCACTCGCGTCGGTGTGTACTTCAAACGGTATAGTATAATCTGGGCACGAGAGAATTGGTGACGAGGAGAGGCACTTTTTAAGCGTGGTGAAGGCTAAGTCAGCCTCCGCAGACCAAACGAAAGGAGGGGCATTCTTGCCTTGTGAAGTCAGTTTATTCAAGGGACTTGCTAGAGTACTAAAATTTTGAATGAACCTACGGTACCAAGAGGCTGTACCTAAAAATCGCCGAACTTCTTTGCGGTTAGTAGGGGTAGGGTAATTAGAGATGGCCTCAATTTTCTCAGGGTCAGCTTTCAACCCACTTGAGTCGACAACATAGCCGAGGTATTTGAGCTGGTTCCTAAAAAACTGGCTTTTTTCAAAATTAATAGTAAGGTTAGCCATTTTGAGCTTCTCAAGGACGCGCGTCAGTAGAGAAATGTGCTGTTCAAAGTTGTTGGAGACGATTATGACATCATCAATAAAAACAAAAACCCGGTGTTCAAACTCAGGTCCGTAGAATAAGGCGTCTACTAACCTTTGCTGGGTTGCGGGTGCATTAGTTAACCCGAAGGGCATAGATTTAAACTGAAATGTACCGCGTGAAGGAATGTAGAACGCTGTTTTCTGTCTGTCCTCCTCCCGAATCAAAATTTGCCAAAAACTTTTTGACAAATCTAAACTTGACAGATACTTAGCGTCGCGTAAGTTATCTAAAATTTCGGAGATATAGGGTAGGCTATATGCATCCTTTTTTTGTCACCGCGTTGAGTTTACGACTATCAAGACAGAAACGTAGTTGGCCATTTTTCTTAGGGGTTAAGAGAACAGGAGATGACCATGGACTTTCACACGGTTCGACAACATCCTCCTCCAACATTTCATCAAGTTGCTCGACCAAAACACGTTGCTTTTCGGGAGACATTCTGTAGTAGCGTTGACGAATGGGGGCAGCATCCCCAGTGTCAATGCAATGAGTAATTAATTTAGTGCGACCTAAACCACGTTCTTCATAAGAAATGTTACGAAATTGAGTTATCAATTTATCGGCAGTAACTTTTTGTTTCTCGGTTAAATGTTCGTAAGAGCACAAATTATGAGGATCTGAATTTTCTAATCCGGTAGCAAACACACGATCATTGTCCTTGTAATAAGCTATGTGGTCGATGTACTTAGGAAAAAGTTCAAAAATCCTCCAGAAATCCATCCCCAATATAAGAGGATTTTTTACGCTAGGAACCACGTACGCTTTAAGTGTGTGAGTTTGACCATGAAAACTCACCGGCAGATAGAGGATACCAAGAGAATCGAGTCTGTCACCACCTGCTGTTATGAATTGAGCAGTGTCAGATTTATTTAATTTATACTCTGAATTCAAAAATAATTCATGACAGCCATTACCTAAAATAGTAGTAGAAGAACCAGTATCGAGCAATCCAACAAGTGTATGGTTGCTAATGTTGACCGAAACATAGGGTCGGGACACATCAATATTAGAATAATTATCGCGGATTGAAGAGACAGCGTTATATGCAGTAAATGCGGAAACAAAACTTAACCACTTTTGCCAATCAACTGCATCAAATTTTTTTGATTTATTAGTCTGATTAGTAACACTGGTTCCCCAATCCAACCCAATTAGTTTTTTTGTTTATTATCGCTAGCTTTAATACAAGTAGGACAATCTGGATAGCGATAATCTTTCAAGCCGCAACGGAAACAAACTATGATACGTTCCGCCGTACAGTTTCTTAGCGAGTGGTCATATGATCTACATCTTGGACAGTACACAGGTTTTTCAATGTTCTGCGTTAGAGCGTTGACTTCTGTATTGTGCTTTGTTTTATTATTAAAGGTAGATTGTTTGTGTTGTGTATTAGTATAAGTGTAATTATTAGTATGCTTATTATTATTACTGTTAGAGAATTCAGATTTGTAGGCAAGATCGACAGCAAGAGTGTTGCTAGATACGGTAGGAGGTTCATGAAAACTAGCAAACCTAGCCTGAATGTTTTCGAAGTTACGGCACACAGACACTAGTCCGTCAATAGTCTTAATTTCAGGCGAGGCTGCTAGGGTGTTTGCGTAACATGGACGTATGTTATGAAGAAGAATTTCTAATTTATCTTCTTCGGAAAATGGTTTGTTCAAACGCGAAAATAGTCCATGCATTATGGAAATATATATGACAATATTTTCTCGCTCGCCTTGTGTGCGGGATCGTATTTCGGCTGCTAGTCGGTAGTCGTAGTCACTAGCACTGAAATCTTTTTTAAGAAGTTCGGACAACTCTTGCCATGAACTAAAACGATCCTTGTTGTAGCGATACCAATGTAGAGCGTCGTCTATAAAAATTTCATAGGCGAGCGAAAGAATTTTGTCAAAGGTTATTCCGCGTGATTGTACAAATTCCTCCACTTTGAGAATAAAAGAATGGACGCAAGATTTGCCAGAAAATTTCAACTTTGAAATATCAGATGTTAGACTGCGCTCACAAGAGACGGAGATGGTAGACGTTTCCGCGACAGCAGCGTCGCTTGTAGATACAGACGTAGGTTTAGTTTGAACCGAGGAAGGTCTCAAAGAAACAAGTTCTTTAAGCTGCGAATTGAAACTAGAGACACATACTTTATATACGTCATTAACTTCCGGAATGTTGTTGATTCTATTAATGCGATGATATAGATGGTTAAGTAAGGTTTCAGTTCTCAAAAATAGGTTTTTGTCAAATTTTGTTTTTATAGAAATTATTGCATTCTGAGATTTGAGGAGAGACTCTTTAACACTTTTCAAATCGTCACTTGGTTCTAAGTGGGATTCAAGAATATCTTCGGAAGCATTCAATTGGCCTAATTTAACTATTTGTTTCCTTAGTTCTGCAACTGAATCACCGGAACCTCCTCTTAATTCAACTTCGTACTCTAATTCAGATTTTTGTAAAGACAAAAATTTGATAGGGTAAGACATCGTGAAAAAATAATATTAAAAAAAATACTCAGTGAGTGTTGTAAAATAAACTTACAATGAGTAGGTATAAGGACGCAAATGAAAATTTTGTACTCTGAGTGAGAAAAGTTTAAGCGAGCCAACATCAAATAAAAATATTAATTGTCTTAAAACCACGGGTAACGCTACGGATGCGATTAACCTGTATTGGGCGCCAATGTAACCTACCTTTAGTGAGGCTAACTAAAAAATAAATAAAAATCAATTTTCTAATTTAGGATATATTAAGTGACTAAGTATAATTAATGTTGCATCAGCCACAATTGACTGATAGCCTATTTAGTCTCAGGTCGTGGTTTTTTAATAAATCGCCCCGTAGAACTACCCGTGATTATTATAAACAAACCACCCCTCCTCGATAGTATCAGTGATAAGCGGGCAGCTCGGTTCTTCAATACGACTCCTCGTAATAATTCAGCACGATGATGATGAAACGGAATAGCCGTCCGGGAGTGTCGAGTAGCCTGCGCCAGATGTAATAGTGGTAGGAGGAACCCTGGAATCCCGGAAACAGGAAGATTGTAGTTATTCCTACTTCACATTTCTTTCTCCGCCACATCACAGAATCATTCCCAAGGAACTTGTTGGGATGGTTTAGTTTTAGACAATTAATAGTCGTTAATGATGTGGCAGCCGAAATATCCCTACGGTGCATAGTAAAATTAAGAAAAATACTTGCATAATCAAAAGTTATATGTAACTGACAGATAGTGATGAAACCATGAACTTGTAACGAAAACTAGTTATTAAATTATCAAAACAATGGATTTCGTCATAACTAGTAATCCCAAACTTTATAATTTCTAATTAAAACTCTAATAAATTAACTTAAATTGTAAAATTAAAAATACATTTTAACTATGTAGGTAGCTCAGGTAGGTAGGTAACTAATATGCTTCACTAGATTTGGTTTTACTCAAAAAAAGATAATAAGTAATTTACAACACTCACCCTGTAGCTCGGGGTTTTTCACTAATAATATAATATTTCTTGTATTAATTATTTAAATGTAATAGGATTTAAATAATAGGAAAATAAGATCGTGAGACGTTAATATGAAGTGAAGTCGTGTCTCAAGCTCCAATCTCAAGAAGTTAGCCGCTATTCACCTTAGTCAGTCAATTCGTTCATTCACGATCGCCTTGTGAGCGCAGATGTACAGGATAGTATCTGAATTTCTTTTAAGGTAAGATAGATAGATTAAATTATTTTTATGTTAGGTATTATTTTTGTTTATTTAGTTGTTAATCATTTAGTATAGTTAGTATAAGTTAATTTTAATTATTAGTATTAATATAGTAGTTAGATATTAGTTAAATTTAAGTTAAGTTAGTGTTATTATAATTTGTTTCAATTAAATAAAAATAAAATAAACTTTAAAGTACAGTAACGAACCGTTACACCGCGTTCATTGCTCTCGAGTGTAGTTAAAAAATATTAAATTTAAAGAACAATTTTTTTTTTACATAGCTTTTAATAAATCTTTTGTGAGTTCTCTTTTTCTTACGAGCTCCTTGCTTTTCAGTAAAAACACGCGTCCTTAATCCACTCATAGAGGCACTGAAGCCTCATTAATCCGACCAATTAAAAGTTTTCAAAGCCTTTAGTAGCCCCGTTTGCGGTCGATTTCTTTGGAAAACAAGTCAAAAACTTATACTTAATAAAATTATCAATTATTAACGGCAATAAACGCTCATTACAGAGTTTAAGTCTGCAAAAGTTAGACTGTTTTTTTGCAGAATTATTTGAATTAACGAACAAATTTGAGTGTTTTTTTTTAACTCAAGAGTCCAGACTTGTTTATAGGAGTTAGTATCATATCGGTGCATTTGTAACTCGCCTTTGTTCTGATTTATTTATAGAACTGATCTTACAATCATTGTGCAATTACAAATGTCAAATTCACGATACGAAGAAGTTTAATTAAATTAAAAACAAAATTATTAATTTTACACGTCAATATTTTTCCTAACGTGAAAGGCATTTAATTTTGTTAATTGGAAATTGTTGTAACAATTCTCTCAAAAACTATAATAAACCTACTTTATTCGCCTTTAAATCAAAATAAATATAATGCATAAAATATTCAAGTTAATTATTTTATACTTACATTTTTAATTTCTTTCACTTTTCTCTTCAACTATTCATAAAAGCCTTTTTTAAATGTACTCAATTTGTTAATTCATTATAGAATTTTCACAAAATCTAATTTGTTTTAGTCTGTAATTTGTAAAGTCTTTTCAAAAACTCGAAAAAGATTAATACCCCAGACTATTGAGTATTTGACAAATGTGTCGTATATAGAGAACGGGGGAAACATGTAAGCAAAATAGGCTTTATCTTTATGCTTGTAGGTCACAAAACAGCCTGAGTGCGTATAAGTAGGCTAAAAAACTCGCAACTTTGCGTCGACTCTCATTTGCTAAAACATCCCGCTGTATAGAAATGCGTAGAATTACATTGGGCTTTAGACACGGCATTTTTTTCTAGTCAAAGTCAAATATTCTTATTCAAACAGGCCTATTACAAGCTCTTTTGAATCGTCACATTTTTTCATTCATTATTGACTGCATATTATCATTAACTTGCTGTACTCACATAATTTGTGGTCGGCGCAGAATAATGTAGTTTGAGTTCAAAATGATCTATTGATAGGTTGTATTTTTGTTCAGTAGGTGTAGTTTGAGTTAAATTCAAACTCTGTCTCCTCAAGAATTACAGCCAGACACTATGGATGTAAAATCTACTGCTTTTTCTTTACACTTGCGGTGCAATTTTAAACTTTTAATTTTAAGCCTTTAAAAACGTTACAAACTTCAATGTGACAAAGTTAATGTGCTCGTAATTTAGATTTTGTAAATTATTTCTTTTTGTAATGGAAAAAATCGTCATTTAAACAAAACAAAACATATGTACGTTCCATAAATTTGTAACTCTACGCGTAGTATTCAGTGATAGATGCTCCAAGTTTGTCCACGTCAAGCCGCGAACGAAAAAAATCGTGGCGCGCGACGGAAATAAGCGGCTCGCGCCCTCGCGCTGATTGGCGCGCGCTCCGTTCCAAAATCAAACCCTACCCGAGTGACAGTTGAAATGTTTTTAATTTACTTTTTTTTACGTGTCTGTGGTACACCCGGCTCTGGAATATTGAGTGCAGATCTCTTTAAAATGTAGAGTGGTTCTTGAGGTAGCTTATTTATTTAGAGTTTCTTTCAAAAGGCTTTCAGGATCAAGTTGTCAAATTATCTGAAGTATTATTGTTGCTATTTATTAAAAAAAAACATTTAGAAATGTTACTGTAATAAAATTAATTTTCTGAAATGAATTCTCAGCATCCTTATTTCAGCCCGTATTCTCATTATGGCTTACTTTAAGTTCATTAGAGAAAATTACACCAACAATAAATAAAGTCTTGCTTCTACGGAATGGTTATCGCATTCCTTACTGCACACTACATTCATGTGTAAACTGTAAACGTTATTCAGCTGAAACTACTGCCCTTAATTCAGGCTTGCACTTAAATTCTTGACCTCACATTCTTATTCGATCGAGCCACCCTAAATCGCGCACAGTAGCGCCATAAAACCTCTTTCAATTCGACAACTCGCATTCGAATCGCCGTTTTACTGTTAGTTGATTGCACGTCAACCGTTTACCGATATTATGTGAGTTTTTAGTGAGTTTTTATAGTACCATCGTGCCATAAATATCTACAGGGTGTTAAACCTTGCAATCGTAAATACGGCCTGTTGGATTGCTCTAAGCCCACCGATCCCGGTTTATGTTACACTGAATTGTCACTTGGCCTTTATTACGTGATGTGATGTTGTTAAATCGAATATAAAATTGTCGACGTCTTGTAATACCCTTTTAGATTGGACCTAGTGCCCGACGGATGAATCATCGGCACATAAAACACAGATAAACGGGGAAGGCGCGATATCAAATGTCCATTTTGATATTACCCTCTCGAGGTATCAAGTTCATAAATTTCATACATAAATACTCGTGTTACAAGCTCATAAAGTAGAATCTGATTTCAACATACATTGAAATCAAATAATTCTAAATTGACCCCCAACTTCTTCTACGTAGCGTATTATATAAAATGTGCTATTCAACGAATTTTTAAGTTTCAGTAGTTTCTGAGACACTTGATGAGCACAATCGACCAAACAAACAGCAAAAAATTTTCAACTTTAAAATATAATAAAAATACCTACTTTAAAGAACACGTGTACATTTCAGACTTCATAAAGCTAACATTATTATTCAATTTGTCGTTACGCGAGCAAAAAGCGAAAAGGAAAACTGGACCTGTGTATTTTTCAAACAAATCTCCGAGCAAAGTTGAAGCGAAACGGATACGGCGCGTCCGCCTTTTCCTACCATCTGAATTGCAAATGGCAGTGTGATGACGACGTTATACAAAACTAAAAGTGTCGGCAAACTTCGGATTAAACTTTCCCCGCGCAGGTACAGAAACAAAAACCTCACTTACAATTATGATAATTTCGGTCGCATCTCACCGGATTGAATTTGCATGGACGCTATCCGTGGCTATGTCAACTATGCTACCTTCCTGAATAATGCAGGCACGGCACGCCACTTACCTCCCGTATTAACATATTTATTAATAAAATAAATAGACGTCCGCACGGCGCGGAGGTACAGACGCGAATGAGCCGAGCGCGCCCGCGATACCCCCACCCTGTTGACATTGTAGATTCGGAGACAAACTTTGCAAACGTGAATGCTTATGGTGAATTGTTTAACTGAAACACAGTAATATATGGCATTAATTATATAAATTGAGTTAGGACTACGATGTTCATTTCGTAATGTCGTGGATTAAAGATAAATATTCGCGTACACTGTTTGTTTTAATGTACAAATGTTTGATCTATCTTTCAACCAGTTTCTATAGCGTATTTAAATTTTAATTTCTACATTAAGTCTTAGCCAATCAGCATTGGAGTAGCGATCGAATGATTATAATAATGCAATCGAATGATTATAAAAATATGGTTGATAAGATGATGATGATTGTCTCATTTAGTTTGACAGTGACAGCTGTAATTTAACGTGTCATTTACTTTAAAGATGCATTTCAGATGCTAGCTGTATAACGCGTGCTATGCAGTGGCGTGCCTAGGGTTCAATAGTAAGGCAAGCCAGATAGGTAGCTACCTACCTATTTACTTTGCCCCTAACGCGACTCTGACCTATATTTTTTGAGAGAATTGATGCTACCTATTCGAAGTTTCATAGTATTCTATGAAACTTCGATCCTACAATTAATCGATTTTTTTATTAAATTATCTTATCAATCGTTTCGAGATGGAATTGAATTTAATTCTATTATGCGTTACTTAATCCAACCGAAGGATTACATTTATTGTATTTTTGACAAGGCAAATTCTTATTGTGCTTAATGAATGCACAACAAATGCACAAACCCACAATAACTACCTATCTACTAATCTTTGAAAAACACTGCGATTGTGGTTATTCCGTAAATAAAATCGAGTGAAATATGTAGGTAGGTATTTATGGACGTATCTTAATTTTACGAGTTTTCGTTAAAAATATGTAAAACAATCAATAATAATATATAAGATCGAGAGAAGCCAACTGATTGAATTACTCTATTTGTCTGTCTCTGTTATAGTAAAGAGTTAGAAATACTTACACAAGTCCGGAGTAGGTAGGTTTCAGAGTTCTGTTCATTGGTTCTGTTGTTAACTAACCTTTGTAAGTTTTTTAACAGCAAATCTATACGATTTCACATTTACTTAATTCACAAATCTTAAAAACACACTTATCACTTCACACGAAACAATATTCACTGATTCTAAACTCGTTATTTAATGCAAAAGTCAATTTTTTCACAAAACAACAACAAATTAGCGGCATAATGAACAATAATAATATGAATGAAGTTCGATCGAATGAAAAGAAGCATTATGGATCCGCGACCCGCGGCTAAATTCATTAGCAATCAAGGCTTATTTTTCCATAGTAATTTGTTCAATTTTGACAGATACGTCAGATACGTTTGTGTGCGTTTTTTCATACGTTAGAGCGAGAAGTCTAAAGCCGATGGGAAGCACGGTACAAATCTCATATAAAGCCCATTTTGAGCGAACTCTGTCTCGCTCGCTCGAGACTGTGTCAACATTATGTCGACGGAGATGTGTGCGTGTGCCGCGTGCGGTGCGGATGGGGAACACAGTTCGTATTAAAAATTAACCTTCATGTTTAGTTCATCCGCCGGCCGCGGCGCGCTAATGAATTATTTATTTTTGAATATTATTTCGATCGATTTCGATTTAAAAAATAAGTATGATTATGTAGCTAAACTTTATTGAGTTTTTTATATTATATTGCGTATTTTAGTAGGGCAAGCCCGGCTTTTCGGCTTTATTGGAAGTACCGCCACTGGTGCTATGTATAATTTTAATAATTGATATGCAGTAGCCCCGTTATATACACATCAACAATGTCCATTTAACTCGTGTTTTAATACCAAACAATTATCTGAAACACTTAACAAGTATTCATATTTACATTTAGCCTGATGCACCGCGTTTAAATTAACTATGGTTTTGATTATTTTAATTTAAAACATGCAAACTCTACATTTAAGAGCCGCTCTCCACTTTCCTATCTCATGTCCCAGCTCCTTCATCTCACTTAAAACACGACACCCGCCTTTACCTTCATTTGATCCATGCTCTTCTCGGCCATCCCCTTTCTCTTCTACCCCTCTATCTATCCTTTTTTTATATTACAAAGGTGGCAAACAAGCATACGGCCCGGCTGATGGTAAGCCGTCACCGTAGCCTATAGACACTTGCAATACCGGGGGTATCATCACTCATGCGTTGCCAACCCTCCCAACCACCCAAGTGGAGCACTGGAGACCTTACTCACCGTAGGAACACAACATGGCCGAGACCAATGCTATTTCGCTACGATCTTCTGTAAGCTGGAGGTCCTTCGCCAGATGGGCTGCTCCGATTTGAGCGGATTATCCGCTGTGCCCTACCTCTCTCAAAAAAGGGACTCTCTCTCTCCTTGTAAAATGTTTCTGATATACACGTCGTATTCTTATAAGATGTCCCACTAGTTTCTCCTTCTAGTTTCTATTCCTTTTATCAAAGTTTCCCTGACCTGCGCAGCATTTCTTCAATAGTAATCTTTTCTGTCCATTTTTTTTTAAACATGCATAATTAATTAAATATTTTAATTATGTTATAGAAAACAGATGACTGACTAATTAATGAGCTAATCATTCATTCATTCACTCAGTTGATTGATTAAATAAATAAATGTATATCTATACAGATAACATCAATAACAATTTTATATGTGCATTAATCAAAAGATTTCCCAAGAGCACTGCACATCGCAAAACATAGAACCCACAAGAGGGAATGCACTGCCGTAAAATATAGCTAAATTAAATTAAATACGTGGATTGCAGGTAAATTGTTGTGGAAAAACTTGGAGTGACCTTAACGTATTGGGCCCAAGAGATGGGGGCCCGGTTTATGGGGCAATCCGAAGGTGGGAGGTCCTTGAGATGGGTTGGCAATGTAGAATTGGATTCTTCCGAAGCCGAGATAATATGGCAAATTTATATTTTGTTGAAAAATCATGCTGTATATATGACGTAAGCCAATTTGTAGTTTTTTTCTTAATTAAAGGTACATGGTGTCGGATGATAAATTTAGGATTTAAATTTCGAATAAAAAATAACTACGAAACATACATTTTTAAATTAATTACCATAATTATAAAGCTTGCTGATTTTCTTTTCTAAATGTTACTTTTTAATAGTGGCCATCTCTTCAGATAGACTCTTGAAATCTGGCCACCACAGTATTCCAGGACAGCAACAATCACATGAATATTTTTATTTTATTTTAGTGCCATGACTTTTGATGGATTGGTTGTCTAAACTATACTTTTGAGGTTCTTACATGTTTTTATTCCATCCCATTGTATGGCATTTGGCAAACCAATCAAATTCAAGACATATTTTAAAAAAAAAATTTGACTTTGAAAATCTAATTTCTATTTACAAACTGGTATAATTTAAAATCATACCGAGGAGAATACCCCCAATTATGCTTATACTAGCACTACTAGTAGTAACGTGGTCATTATGCAGCACGGAGAGTAGCGGCCAAGTCCGGGTGAATTATGCATGCATACTACCGCGCATTAACCGATACAACCACGGGTGAATTAAATATGGACGCCCTGCTTACTCATTCAAGTCTGTAGTGAGGTGAGACACGGTCACGTCATGTATTTGTCAATCTCTGATGGTAACTCACATGTTTCGACACATCCATTAATACAAAACTTTATTTATTTATTTACTTTATTGACCACTAAACATAAAGTAGGTACTGACAGGATTTCACAGACCCAGTGGTCGAGTGGTTACTTTATCCCAAGGGCCGTGCGTGTTCGAATCCCGTTCGAGCCAAACATGTGTGTGCATAAACAATGTATTTGTCTTGGAGGATGTCTATGTATAATCAGAATTTGTTTACCAAAGAACACGTACATATCAAAGGATTTTGCGGCGATTTTTAGCATCAATTCCATACATTGGTTTTTGTTGGATCTTTTTCAAAATTTTGATGGACAACGAAGCATTAGTATAGCCAGAAAAATACATCAAAGTGTCATCATGTATTTCTATTACTAAGTTTCAGTCATCATACCTTTATGTTTCAATGCAAAAATTGTTGGTATTAAATCAAAATAGCATGATAAACCTATTGTAAAACATCTATATAATCAAATCTTGTATGATATAACACAATACAAAAACTTATTCGAAATATCGCTCAAGGCGTATCGTTAACTTCATATTGGTAACATATTTCTCCTTCGGGACTCGAGTTTAATCGATACAGTAATAAATCGTAATTAGTCATTTTCTTTTCATTTAAATATATCACAAAGATATTCTTTTGTTATTGTTTTATCTTAGCCCGAAGCTTTTCTTTTAATGTGTTTTATATTCACCAAAGAAATTTGTTTTAGGTACTCGATTATTTTTTAACTGGGTTTTCATGTTATTTTTAACTGGGTTTGACTCGCGGTTATGCCTAAAAATATATTTTTTGTTCACATAACAATTTTGAAAATAAATCATAAGTTTACTACCTTTGAGTGAGAATCAGATATTTGTTAAAATCTAGGTCCTTTCAGAGATTTGTCAGAACAGAGTAGTGGCGTAAAAATAAAATTAAATAATTTTTCTTTTTGTAACTTTAGAAGTAATCCGTATAATATTCATTGTTTCTTTTTTTTGTTATTTAATAAGTAATCCGCAATATTAATATTTGAGCATCTGCTAGATATTTTACTTTTGTTTTGAGAAGAAATAAACAAAGTTTATTTACTTAAAACCATGTCATTTTGTCATTAAATAGAAATACTATAGTATAATTATCTTTAAATAGACATATTTTACATTGTATAACAAAATTAAATGAAAATGAATCTTCAAAATAGTAGTATTTATAGGTTACACTAATCTTACTGATAATGTACTGATTAATTGGCGTTTCAACTTCAAGTAAGGTGAACTTGGCTTTGTTTTGGAGGGCACTGTACGCCCACTTTGTAGATCACGCTACCGTTATAATGAGAACTTATCAACTTTAATATACAAGCCTGTGATCGACTCTTTCTAAATTAGATGTTTGATGTTTTTTTTTAAAAGAAATAGCGAAAGAAAGCCCTTTTTGTAATTTAACCATAGATAATCTTTATATTTTAAAAATAAAATACGAATCCAGGATTTGAATTAAGTACTAAACGCAGAATGTCAATCCAAATAACGGTGGTTAGGTACACCATTATAGTTATAATCAAATCCTAAATGTAAAATAGGCAGGTGACGAAACGAATAGACCAGTCCCCAAGACGATAACCGTTCACGGGATGACCCAAGAGCCAGCCTGCCAGCCTCCATCATTGATCTCACTAAAAACAATATTATGAACAATATAGGAACAGAAACGCGACATGAGCTTCGACATGTTGTTCAAATAATGTTTATATTTTCCATTCATAAGTAAACCATTTCAAAATATTCAAACCAGACGGATATACGTAAAAACAAATAAAATGTAGCCTCCATAAGTTGTGAACCTCATAATTTTTGGGTGGGTCTCGTAGAAACACCCTAAATGTATATTTTTAATCAAGTGACTCCGCCGGCGGGACCGAGCACTCATTTAATAGGAAAACTTAGATTACATATGAAAATTTTAGGTATGCTATAGTATTTATGCGAGAATAACAGTGAGATAGTCAAAAACTTTTTAATGTTAATAATGTATTATGTTGTCATTGACCATATTTAGAAAAAGCTGTCTTTTGTATTCATATCAACCCATAATCATCCCACTGCTGGGATACGGGTCTCCCTTCGATCGAAGGGGACTAGAGCGTACTCTGCCACGCTGCTCCAATGCGTATTGGCGGAGACCGGTGTTTTCAAGCCGCCCGAAGGCCACCGACTTGGCTTAACGACTGTCATCTACCGATACAAGTCGGGACCGACAGCTTGACGTGCCCTCCGAAGCACGGAGAAGCTCGAGATAACGAAAGCCATCCAAACATTGGCTGGGGTCGACGTCGCTTGACTTGCGTGTTGATATTAGAGCGCGACACAAAGCGACGCCATCGACGTCTGTTGTATTGGTATTATTTTTTATTCTTGTTATAGTGTTTTGTTGCGATTACTTGTGTTAGCGGCAATAGTTCATGAGATGCAACCTGGTGACAGATAGTCAGACGGACAGCGCAGGCTTAATAATAGGGTCCTCTTGATACCCTTTGGGTACGGAATTCTAAAAATCTATAGCGTCTGCTATCGAACGTAGCATTTTATACAAAACCAATATTTAATCTCAATGAGAATGTATATAGTTAATCTTCAGGGATTCCCTCCTTATTACGTATTCAAATTCAATTTTTATCTGTACACCTTCTAATTTGCAATACAAATAATGGGCCCTATGATTGTGTCTGAGATATTTGCGTAATGGAACGCGGGAGAAACCTTGCAGACTGCTAAAAGGTCAGGTAAAAAGTGTATTGAAGTATGATATTTGATAGATAGATTTTTTTTATTTAGGTACATCCATAGACACACAATAATGTACATAATCATATTAACACAAAATTTAGCAATAGAAAAACGAAATTTATGAGGTCCACCTTCTAATAAAGCATACCTTATGGACTTAGAAAAAAAGGCGGACGAAATCTTGCTAAGAAATAATTGAAGCACCCTAATGGCGGCGGCGTAACCATGTGTGAGTGTGAAATGGCTGGCCGGCACGCACACATTCACACCATAGTAAGCCGGCCGGTTTGTTCGTGTACGCGAGATGGCTTACTAAGGGTGCTTCACTTTTTAGTTTCAGTGCTGGTGTCCGCCTTTTTTTCTAGGTCCATCTTATGGACCTTACTGACATCCCGGTGGTGATTTGATTGTGACTATTTGTGACTCTACATTCGCCTCAAGAGGGCGCGGGTTCGAAGACCGCACGGAACATAATATTGCGAATTCTGTGGAATTTATTTTAATTAGGTGCCTTTACATTGACGACCTCCGTGGCGTAATGGTCACCACGCCAGACCGCCACCCGGGAGGTCTCGGGTTCGAATCCCGGTCGGGTCATGAAAAATGAACTTTTTCTGATTGGCCTTGGGTCTTGGATGTTTATCTATATATGTATTTGTTATAAAAGAAGATACACAAGTTACGAACTTACTTTGGGGCTAGCTCAATATGCGTGATTTGTCCCTATATATTTATTTATTTATTTACATAGTATAAAATGAAGTCGTTCCCGTTGTCTGTATGTCTCACGTCTGTCCCAATGTATGCTTAGCTTTTTCAAAACTACGCAATGGATTTTGATGAGTTTTTTTTAATAGTAAAAGTGTTTCAAGAGCACGGTTTATATGCATAACACATACCGAAATTCCTACGGGAAAGCGGGTTACACGCAAACAAAGTTGCGCGGGTTTCACTAGTGGTGTATAATTATTTATTTATTACTAGTACCCGTGGCTCCGCCCGCGTGGTCAAGTGAAAATGTCAATTATTTTTCCCATGGAAAAAAAGTAGCCTATGTCACTCTCCAGTGGGGCAATTCACGTAACAAGAACCGATTCTAGTTCGATTCAACGACACTCGCTGTCCCGGTCAATTCCTATTTTGTATGAGTGAGACAGCGAGTGTCGTTGAATCGAACTAGAATCGGTTTTTGTAACGTGAATTGCCCCACAGACTTTAAACTATCCCCAATAAAAAAACTATATTTTTTATTAAATATTAAAATAAATAACTATTTTAATCCGTTCATTACTTTCGACGTGAAGGAAAGACAAACAAACACACTTTCACATTTATAATATTAAGTATGGAAGTATGGATAAATGAGAATCTTTACAGATATGTTATGTAGGTCTTCAGATAACCAATATTTAAGTTACAACTAAAGCGTAAAATCCCTAATGAGTTTGACTGTGAAGGGTGGCAAAAAATCCTACTCCTAAAAACTAAAAATCGTTCGTCATTGTTACTCGAAATTTCTCTTGAAACGGCGCACATCTGAGTAAAGAATAAAAAGAGTGGAGTTGAGGTCTTTCTAGACGCGGGTAAACGCTCCTTTTTATAATAGAAGGCAAACCAGTTATATTCAACAGTAACTAATCACCAACGCCGATAAAAAAAATGGTTCTGTTTTTGTTGGGTTACTGTGAGTGTGAAATGTGATAGGTATTATGATTTTGTTTTTATCAAAAAATTATCAATTAATACGAACCTTAATAATTCCTATTAACATGACACCCAAACGAACAAACTCTTTTGTTTAATGTTAGAATAGATTAATTATATTTCTGCGGCATTTATGTATTTCGTGTACTTGTTGATCTCAATGACCTAAAGTTATAAATACTAATGTCTAGGTGTCTTTCAACAAATTGTTAAGTCGTTTTATTCAAGATCGTAGCCAAATAGCATTGGTCTCGGCCATGTTGTGTTCCTACGGTGAGTAAGGTCTCCCGAGCTCCACTTGGGGGGGGGGGGGGTTGAGAGGGTTGGTAACGCGTGAGTGATAGCCCCGATATTGCAATTGCCACCTTTGTGGTATAGAAAAAAACAAACATAAAATATTAAAAATATAATCGCCAAATTTATCATTGTAAAACCACGGCCTACTCAACGGCACATCAGATGTACAGTCGCGCGCAAATTCACAAAGAACAGTACCAGTACAGTCGCGTTCAGTAATTGCGACGGCCACCGACTGGCCCACTTGCACAAAAGGCATAATGCATTCGCGAATTTCTGGCTCGCACTAGTGTTGTCCAACACGTATATCGATATTTTATCGACATTTCAAAATAGAATATTGTTCTTGACGTAAAAGTCAAATGTAATGTAATATCTCCTTTTTACGTTTTCCAGACAGATTTTTCCTTTTACATCGTTTGTTGCGCTCAGAATGCTTTGTATTCTCGTTTCAGACAGTTGTAATATAAACGATGGTTGTTGTGTGCATTAATTGAAATAACAATGTTTTTAGCAATTTGCCATAATATTGTACTAGTGAAACCCGCGCAACTTCGTTTGCGTGTATTTATTTATGCACAGCAGCGCCATCTATATCAGACTTTTCATGAAATCCTACGGGAATCGCTTACTTTTCGGGATAAAAAGTACCCTATGTGTTAATCCAAGGTATCAGCTACTTACATACCAAATATCATAAATATTGGCCCAGCCATTTGAGCGTGAAAAAGTAACAAACATACACACACGCCTTTATAATATTAGTAGGATTAAAATCTTTTTACGATATTGTCCTACCTTCGGCACCAGAGGGCGCGGGCTCAATTCCCGCTCGGGGCAAACATTTATGTGATGGCATTTGTTTTTGTTCTCGAGTCTGGGTGTTTTCTATATATTATAAGTATATATTTATAATAATATATCCATTGACTGTGGTACCCATAACAAGTAGATTAAGCTTAGCTTACTTTGGCACCAGGTGGCGCTTTGAACTGTGTAGAATTTATTCATAGAAATTAATTTATTATAGATATTATTCCGAGAAATTAATTGCACAAGTAAACTCATTGGCAAGTATCACAATATAAATACTTGTTATCCAAATCACGTCACTAATTTCTACTGAATTCTACAACTAATGAAAATGTTGTGACATTGCAAAGTCCTCTAACCTGCTTATTGATATTAAGTTAAGATTAAGTTACATTCACATCACGTCCGACCGACTACACCTTTTTTTTTTTTTTTTTTTTTAACGGGGGGAAATCCTCATGGACTGCGTGCCGGACTCTTACCGACTAAAACCACCCCGGTGTCTCCTCGCACGTGCGCGCGGGGCCGCGGGAATCCAGATTCTTCCGCAGCCCCACACTAGTGCTGGCCGGTTCTGCCCGGGCCTCGACTCCTGCACGGGGTAGTGAGGTGTTGAACTGCCCCGTGCATCGCCTCAGAGGCGCGCGCCGACACCCGCGCGCGCCTGCGACTCGGGTCCATTAAATAGGGGGCGGGGACTTCCCCAAGTCCATCGCCCCTGGACCCATTCATGGGGGCCGGAAAAGGGCGTTGTCCGCCCTTCTCCTGCGCCCGGTGCGCCTTCTGCGGCCGGGAAAGGGAGTCAAGATTTCTCTCTCCCGTTCCGCAGTTTCCTTCTGCGACATCACGTCCTCACAGAAGGACACCACCGCGTCCCACGACTCTGCGCTACCGACCATCCTTCGCACTACGGCCGGCAGCGACAGATCGCTTCCTACTTCATTTGTGAGGACACGGCGCTGCTCCTCCCAAGCTACACACTCGGCGAGCGTGTGTTGCGCCGTGTCCTCCCCGCAATGAACGCAGTGGTGGCACCGAGCGTCCGGCTCCCTGTCTATGCGGCACAGGTACTTGCCGAAGCAGCCGTGCCCCGACAGCACCTGCGTCACCCTAAACGACAGGGAGCCGTGCCTTCTCCCGAGCCAGTCGTCGAGTACTGGCCGGATCGCCTCGACGGTAGCGAGGCCGGCGGTAGGGCGCAGAAGCCTTTGCCGCCATTCCGTCACCAAGACCTGACGGAGCTCCTCTCGGCGCAGCGCGATCTGCCGCTGCACTGGCCTCAAGCCCCGTGCCCGCTCTTCCTCGCGCCATCGATATAATGACGCGAGTACTTTCGCCTCTAGGTCCCAGGGCGGGGATCCGGCCAGGACGCAAGCCGCCTCGTAGGAAATCGTGCGATACCCGCGGACGACTCTGACGGCCATCGCCCTCTGCGGTTTGCGCAGAATGGCGAGAGTGCTGGTCGTCATGTCCATCGCCCACACAGGGGCCCCATACAGGGCCATGGACCGCACGATTCCCACGTACAACCGCCTACAGGCGGCACTCGGGCCCCCCAAGTTGGGAAGCAACGTTTAAAGCGCGCCCGCTGCGCCCATCAGCTTGGGCGCCAGCCGCCGGAAGTGGGGCCCGAATTCCCATCGGCTGTCGAGCACCAAACCCAGATACTTCATGGTGGACTCGACAGCTATCCGGGCCCCGCTGACCACGATGTGTGATCCCGGCGCCGGCGCACGTCGGGGACCATGAAACACCATAGCCTCCGACTTGTTTAGGGCCACCTCCAGGCCCAGGCGCTGGATGCGGTTCACCACCTGTGACACCGCAGTCGTGGCTATCAACGTCGCTTCCCTGTGCGAGCTCCCCCGGGCAGTTACGAGCGTGTCGTCCGCATAACACGTCAAGCTGGCGCCCGACGGGAGTTCGCCTCTCAGCACCCAGTCGTAGCCGATGTTCCACAGGAGCGGTCCCAAGACCGATCCCTGCGGAACACCGCACGACATGAGGTGCCGACTGGCACCGTCGCGTCCCCGATAGGTGACGCATCTGCCCTCCAGGTAAGCCCCTACTGTGCGACTGAGGTAGGGAGGCACGCGATGGTATTTCAGAGCCTCCCGAATACAACTCCAGGGTAGGGTGTTGAATGCGTTGGAGATGTCCAAGGATACCGCCAGCACCACCCCACCCCGGGACACCGTCTCCTCCGCCAGGGCCCTCACGCGCATGATGGCGTCTATGGTGGAGCGCCCCCGACGAAAACCAAATTGGTTGTCGTCCAAGTTCGGCCCCTCCCTGCACAAGTGGCTGACGAGGCGATCTGCGATAATACGCTCAAAAAGTTTGCCCGCCTCGTCGAGCAGCACTATGGGCCGATACGCGGACGGCGAGTCCGCGGGGCGCCCCTCCTTTCTGAGCAGGACCAGCCTCCCCTCCTTCCACACACTGGGAAACTGACCCTGCTCGAGACATGCCGTGAAGAGCCCCCTCAGCTGGGGCTCTAACTCCTTCAGAGCCAGGACGAGAGCTCGACCAGGAACTCTGTCGGGTCCGGGCGCTGTGTTCTTGGCCCGAAGCCGCCACACGGCCGCTCTCGTCTCTGCTTGCGTCACCTCGGGGAAATCGGTGCTCTCCTCTTCTGGAGAGTCTGTGGCTGAGGGCGAAGCCATCGCCGGAGGAACGAGTCGTGCTCGCTCTGGAAAGAGGGCCGATACCACCGCCTCTAGCAACTGGGGTTGCATGCTTTGTGTTAGTGGAGGCGCCCAGGGACGCAACTTGCCCCGTACCCAACGATAAGGGCGCCCCCACGGATCCCGATCTAGGGACCCCAGCAGCTCCTCCCTGGCACGCGACTTTGAGTCGCCGATGGCCAGCCACAGAGTCTCCTTAGACGCGCGGTACACCTCATACAGCGCGTCCTCCTCAGCGGAATCCCGTCGACGCCGTCTCCGGTATCGGGTGTACTGGCGACGAGCCGGACCGACTACACCTAAGTTAAGTAAATTCCTTAGTATACAAACCTTAAGTCAAAATACATTCGGTCACCTTGTCTAGTATTGTATAGTCAACCAATGAATGAGATAAGCAGGGTTTTTACGACAATAATTGTAGGGTTTGCCCAGCAGTACACCTAAATTTCTAATTAAAAAAAAAATGAATTATATTTACGGTCCTGCTAAAAGGTGATCATGGTGATCTCATTGGCTGACTGTACTTCATCATCATCATCTTAACCACAAAAGGCCTCCCCAAACTTCATAATAAAAATTTGGCTGAGTATACTTAATAAAAAGAAAAAGCAGAGTTGTACTTGAAAACTATTTTAAATGACTATAATTGATACTTGTTCTAAATTCCAATCTTATTTCTGAATCCTTTGAAACTTTTTAATCGTTAATCGTTCGTGTTGTAATTGTGAAGAATTTCTTAATTTACGACTAACAATTTATATTTTAAATAGCCATTTCGTTTTTATTTATTGTTAATTATCTTTTGTAAAATATAAATTTAAAATTATATAACACAGAAACTTTACTACCAATCACTTTTAAATTTTCGCTTGCATTATTGAAAATTAACCGAGAATTAACGCAATCATACCTTGATACTGCCTGACGTTTCGTGGTCACAGGCGAGACCTCAACTTTATTAACTTAACTACTATCAAGAATAATCGGCACCTTCACATCAAATCCGTAATTTGGAACTTAAGAGAGGTAGGACACAGCGGATAATCCGCTCAAATCGGAGTAGCCCGCCTGGGGAAGGACCTCCACCTTACAGAAGATCGTGGCCAAATAACATTGGTCTAGTAGGCCATGTTGTGTTCCTACGGTGAGTAAGGTCTCCAGAGCTCCACCTCCGGTATTGCAAGCGTCTACGGTAACGGCTCACCATCAGGCCAGCCGTATGCTTGTTTGCCACCTTTGTGGTATATAAAAAAGTACTCCGTGGGTGCCAGTGATTCGCATGCTCGCTTCAACTCATTCGTATTTTTTTAACAGCCATGCATGTCCTACTGCCGGCCAAATCCTCTCACTTCAAGCAGTAATAGATAAAACAAGTCAGATAAGAAATGATAACTAATTATTAGAATTAATAGAATAATATCGATAATGTCCCGAAACTATAAAATGGTATAAACTGTTAGGCGGACGTCCAATCCGTGAGCGGTCAAGTTGGCGAAAACTTTTACAACGCTCAAAACCCAGAACTGAATGTGAAATGTAATTCTGATATCTGAGCTGTATGAATCTATTCTATAACAGAAACAGTCCTTTAATGGAGAGTTGCAGAAATAAATTTTAAAGTTAAAGACGTATTAAATCTGACGCGAAGATTGTCAATGGACGAAAACGCTCGAGATTAAAAGCCATTTGACACTGGGCGTAGGCGTTCGATGACTTCGATGAGCGTTTGCGAATCATTCTCACACCGTTTAAAACTGTCTAAATTTATTATTAACGATTTATTGATTGAAAAAATATTTTATTATTGAGTGAAAAAGTCTAACCCTTACAATATCACTTTGTTGTCCGTTTTCTGTCCGTCCGTATGCCTGTCTGCAATACCGTGTTTCAAATGAAAACGTGAACTTTTTTAAAACATTTTTTTTTTTACCACAAAGGTGGCAAACAAGCTTACGGTCCGCCTGATGGTGAGCGGTCACCGCAGCCTATGGACGCTTGCAACACCGGGAGCATCACTCGCGCGTTGCCGACCCTGCAAAAATCTTTTAATGCCCTTTTTGAAGAACCCCATATTATAGTTTATGTTATAATTATATGTAAGACCATAGTAGACTTATTAAGTCATTCTTAAGTCTTATGTGCGTACAGTTCATTTCTCTTGAGGTTCGCAACCCCTAAAAATATTATAGATTACTTTCCAATCCCACGAGGACGAAGATAAATGATAATTTACTACAAAGCAATGTTTAGTCAACATCGACTCTATACGTAATCGGATTGTTTGTTTTGGTACCATCCAATCGAATTAAATCAACAATCAACATTAGCAAACATCAACAAAATATCATTTAATTATTGTATGAAACGATAAACTAAAAATCTGGTAAGTTTGTGTCGGGCCATGCGCGGTGTAGGGTTCCGTATTTGCTACGTGTAGATATTAACTTTGCTAACAAAATGGTAGAACAAAGTCTTGAAAAAAATTATAAAGTGGCTTTTTTTGTATCTTTTCGTGACCATTGAGTGATTGTTATTTAACAGCTCTTGATACATTGATCGGGTAGCGTTTTTTTTTTGTTAGACCCGGTAATCTTCACCTCTATATCCGAAAGATTAGAAATTCATGGTAGTAGTCCATATCACGGTTAAATTAGGCACCTGTTACTGAGTAATAGCCGAAGAAGTTATATATTTTTTTTAATAAAAATGTACCTAACGGCATAAAGCGTTTCTGAGCTAGACCGCGGACAGATGGACATGGCGAAACTATAAGAATTCCTTTTAAATTTACTACGATACCCTAAAAATGTCATAGTGATGTTAGATAATTCAATACTGAATAGCGCCATTCAAAAATCCCGTAAACAATATCCAATAGTGGTGTGCCGCCCGGAATTCTACGTTATCGATCTGTGATGCATTATTGAGCAGACAAGTCGAGTCAGTACGATACGGCTACCTTACAACTTCTATTTATGTACCGTTCACACGGTTTAGTGAAAATGCGTTTAGTGTATTAGTACTTAGCATCTCTACTTATATATGTACTAATATTACACAGAGGTGAAGTTTGTGAGGTTGTAGGGGGTAATCTCTAGGTCTAGGTATGGAGATATGATATCCCTATATAGAAATTAGCAAAAAATTAACTCTATTATTTTTTTTTATTCTAATATTTTTTTTTTAATCTAATATTTTATTCAAATAGGCCTATTACGAGCTTTTTCGAATCTAAACACTTTTGGTCATTGTCATTCATGATAAAAATTACGATGCGAGAGAGTGACAAAACACGTTTTGGTTAACCCTTGGTTGATGTTAATACGTTAATAACATATACTTCGTGAATAAATTGTAAATTTTAAACCGTATTTATTTCAATAAAATATTGTGTTAAGTATCGTGAATACATATACCTAAATAAATTCGTGAATGAAGTTGAAATTAATACCCTTACTTTTACATTTAATAATAATTAAAGCTACCATTAAACTATCAATACTGCATTAATTTTTAAAAATAAACTTACTGGTTTATTTTTAATAAATTATGTTTTTATTTATATGTGTTTTTTTTTTTTATACCACACAGGTGGCAAACAAGCATACGGTCGGCCTGATGGTAAGCCGTCACCGTAGCCTATAGACGTAAGCAATACCGGGGGTATCACTCACGCGTTGCCAACCCTCCCAACCCACCCAAGTGGAGCTCTGGAGACCTTACTCACCGTAGGAACACAACATGGCCGAGACCAATGCTATTTGGCTACGATCTTCTGTAAGGTTTAGGTCCTTCCCCAGACGGGCTGCTCCGATTTGAGCGGATTATCCGCTGTGCCCTACCTCTCTTAAAATATTTATTTAAAAAGTAATCAACATCAATTACTTAACATTCCACTGCTGAGTTATGGGTTCTCCTTCGACTACCGCAACCTGCGCAACTTCGTTTGCGTGTATTCCGCTTTCCCGTGGTCAGCTTTCCCGCAAAATCATTTCTTATGCGATGTCTACGTTATATAAAAAACGCGCACTCCAAGTACCTACGTGGTACCTACCTAAGCGGTTTAGGCTGTGCTTTGATCTTACGTGTTAGCATCAAATCGTTGCAAGTTGCAAACGTAAGTCGCCTATATGAAGCAACTCGTCTACAATTTTGCAATGTTTTTGCAACGTTTTAACTGCTAACTAAGACAATATCATTTTATATAATAAAGATAACGAAAAGTCAAGCAAGTGACATTATACCTACACCACAGATTCGTATACTTGTTTAATCACTTGATAAATTTCACGGTCGAGTACTAAGCCGTTGTAAACGAGGCACACCTGAGCAATTCTATTTCTGTGCGATTGTTTATGGAATCTATAATGCGGTATAGCGTCCGAGCGACATTTCGCGCTGAGCACTCGTTCCTTTATAAATTGAATAACTAACCGATTTTCTGGAATTGGCGTAAGTTTGTTGTTGCAGTAGTCGGATTAAATATAATTGGGTGAGTTCCTAGTTGTGGGAAATGTGACCGGATTTCAAAAGAACTAGGATGCGAATTATTTAAAGATAATATATTCTATCCAGCTTCTGCCCGCGGCTTCGCCCGCATGGCCTACCAACAATTAGTACATTTTTCTTCAGAAACAAATTCCGATCCGGTCCGGTTCGGTCCGGTCCGGCACGGCCCGGTACGGTACGGTTCCATCCGGTCCGATCAGGTTCGATCATCCGTCCGTCAGTCAGTCAGTCAGGACTTTGAATTTTATATATGTTTATAGATAATAATTACAAAATCCTAGTTCTTTTAAAATCCAAATGAAAATGAGGTCCACCACTAGACATGTTTTGAAAAATATCTTCTTAGGTAGTCTAAGACACGGATTAATAAATTGTATTTAAAATGCGTAGTCTGAAATAAATATTTTCATTTAATTTAATTTATTTTTATCTTGTATCATTGAATCGAAAGATCTTGTATCTTGTATCTGGGAACGGAAAAAAACCACGAGGATCAGCTAGTTAAAAAAATAAAATTGAAATATTTCAAAATTCTCATAAGAACGAAAGCGATGAGATTTCGCGAGCAAATCACACTAATAATATAGAAAGCATTGCATAATTAGATGTTGGACAAAGCGATCTTCCCAGCCAATTAGTGGTCAGTCCATTGTTCAATTTGACTTATTAGTCGGCGGTAGATGGATAGTAATTGGAATTATTGGTTGTGCTGTGGCCCGACAAAGGACCTTTGTAATCCTGTAATTCTTGATATATTGACTGTAATATTGATTATGTATCGTGCAGTTTCAATAGGTCAATGAACTTGTTTTACATTTTCTGAAACGCATTTTTAAGTTTTTTCACCTTCGATCATAATTCATATACGACAGGTTTTAACACATTAAATTACGGCACTGTCATTACATTAGCAAGATCGTAGCCAAATAGCATTGGTCTCGGCCATGTTGTGTTCCTACGGTGAGTAAGGTCTCCAGAGATCTTTTTACATGGTCTACAACGCGCAAGTGATACACCCGGTAATGCAAGCCTCCATAGGCTAAGGTGACTGCTTAGCAACAGGCGGGCCGTATACTTACACACCTTAGTGGTATAAAAAAATAAAATAAACTATTAGCCCGTTTTCTTCGTTTTATTATTATAGAACAATAAAAAAATATAAATCTGTCCGTCCGCCCGTGGTCTAGCGCCTAGACGCTTATAATAATAATAATAAATACGTTTATTTCTCCCACAAAGGTATCAATTACAAAGTCTTAAGCCTAGAAAAATAAAACAACAGTACCATTTGTTACATACAAAATAAAAATACTTAATACTAAGTGAAAGAACAAAATCATGAAAAATATATTTGTGGGTACATGTAAAATGGGAATAATGGTTTTTGATGTCATGGATGGCCATGGGCAGCGATGATTGCTTACCATCAGGTGACCAGCTCGTTTGTCCTCCTCTGTCATAAAACATACAATCGCTATAATATTTATCGTACAAGTTCCAAGAACAATTGTGACAAAACTACATTGTGGGGGAATAAAAAATAAACCTATTTAATACTAACTCGCAGACAGTCGGCCCGGTCCCACGTTAAGCTAAGTATGCTAACAATGCTACTACTTTTATGTCAATAACTTAAACGTATTATTAGCCGACGAACACTGTAATTATTATAATTCTCATGGGAATTACAAAATTAAATTGAATCTATTCAGATAAGAGTTGCAGAAATACATTTTAAGGTTAATAGTATCTCTTGTTTCTTCCTCCAGATCGAAGGGTCATTAACCGCGGCGTCGCTGTGTGTCGCACTCTAAAGAACACGGAAGAAGAAGCAACGTGGACCCTAGCCTAGCTTGCGTGTTGATTTAGAGTGCAACATACAGCGACGCCATCGAGCTCCTCAATTTTCAATAATACAATTTCGATTATTTAACCCCAAAAGTAATAATCGAGAAAACAAGCAAAGTCTCCTCCATTAAAAAATACTTTCCCCGCAGTATTCATATGAAACGAGCACCTAACCTATTAGACAGGTGCTTGCGAGCGCGAGGGCGCGCCACCCCGTGCCAAGCACTGAAAAACCTCTGTAACGCCTTTGTTATTTAAAACGGGGATTAAGAGGTGTACCGCGCTAGGATTTCATTTAGGTGCGACGATGGGCAATAATTGGTACGTTTACCCTACACGCCACTGCAGCCAGCGAGATTTAAACATAGGGTAGGCAGGTCAATGTTGTACCTGAGATTTTAATAACAACTTCACGTGGAATTTGAAACAATAAATTTTCTTGATGTCTGCGTTACAGATGTTCTATTTCACGAAGAATGTTCGGTTATGATTGTAGTAACGTTTTAATCGGTTATGATTGTAGTAACGTTTGCATACACATTGTGTTGTGTCTCGATTCAAACTCAACCGCTAAATAAATCTAAATATATAGGGACGAATCACACAGATTAAGCTAGCCCCAAAGTAAGTTCGAAACTTGTGTTATGGGATACTAACTCAACGATACTATATTTTATAACAAATACAAATATAGATAAACATACATCCAAGACCCGAGGCCAATCAGAAAAAGTTCGTTTCTCATCATGACCCGACCGGGGGAACCCGGGACCTCCTGGGTGGCGGGCCGGCATGGTAACCATTGCGCCACGGAGGTCGTCAATGAGAAAAACCTCTGTCTCATGAGTGAGACAAAATAAGAATTGAGTGACTTTTTTTTATACCACAGAGATGGCAAACAAGCATACCGCCTGATGGTAAGCATCACCGTAACCTATAGACGCTTGAAATACCGGGAGTATCTGACGTGTTGCCAACCCTCTCAACCCCCCCAAGTAGAGCTCTGGAGACTTCACTCACCGTAGGAACACAACATGGCCGAGACCAATGGTATTTGGCTACGGTCTTCTGTAAGATAGAGGTCCTTCTCCAGACGGACTGCTCCGATTTGAGCGGATTAAAACTACTGAATAAAATAGTAGTCACATGTTAGAAATTTTCTATTTATTTAATAAATGAAGTTAACATGGCGGCCGGCCGTGACTTTATCCATTTGCACATTAAAACTTCACGAAACATGCCCTGTTTCGTGATTCATGGAGCTTTTTGAATATATTAAATAATTGCTAAGGTAAGTCTTAATATTTTTAACGATGTACTAAAAATACCATTACGATATGTACAGAGTGTTCTGTTAAAACGGCTCTGGGTAAACAGTCCAGTTACATGGGTACCTACTTTTTAGGGATTTTATTTATGAATAGAATAGTTGCGGTTAGCTTGGTTGTCAAAAAATGGACAATATAATGGATTTATTTATTTTTTAACATAAATATATTCGCTAATATAATAAGAATCTAGCTTAAACACAGACTAATGAGGTATGTATTGACACCTAGTTTTATAAAGTTGTACCTAATATAAGAATGTCTCAATCGGCACTTTTCTCACTGTCTTCATTAAATGAAAGTCACTTTGTTCATGTGTCTTTGTTTACATTACATTAGCACTAATATTTTGCCACTAATCTAAACTTTAAAACACAAGCGCTCGAATATAAATAAAATACTATCAATTTCATGTTAACTTATTTAAAAAAATGCGCCCCTTTTTCCGGAGACTCCCTGTATATCAACACAGGCTAAATCGATCAATTTTCACACGCGAGCACTTTCTAAACATTAATGAAAGGAATATGTACTGACAGCGTTTTTTCCATTTATCTTTCAACACCCTTAATTTAACTTGGACCCCTCAGCATAAGGTGCAAGTCACTACCAGATACACATCTCGAATTGACATGTTAATACCTAAACAATTGATTGAATATACATGGCGTATCATTACGGAGGTTCCAATCTTGAACCTGATTTTTTCCTTCATACTAAACCATTGGATTTGGATTTGAGGAGCTCGATGGCGTCGCTGTGTGTCGCACTCTATAATGAACATGCGAATTAAGCAACGTAAACTCCCTAGCCAGTGTTTGGATGGGTTTCGTTACCTCGAGCTTCTCCGTGCTTCGGAGGACACGCGTCACCTGTCCCTGCTATTGTCGATGGATGTGGTTAGGCCGTGTTGCCGGCTACCTCGATTAAAACCAACGCCGAACTTCAGAATGTATAAACGCCACGTCAAACGCATGGCCTGCTACCAAGAGCGTTTAATGGTCATGCGTAATTGGTATGAAACCTCTTGTCTACAAAGTATTAAACCTCATTACCAAACCAATGTTTCAAATCATACAGCGCAGACAAAGAGCAAGTTTCTAAAATGCATTTTAATTCCACATGTTTCAAGCTATCTCTTTTTTTCTTCTCTAGTATGACAGTGACATCTATAATTTAATGTGTCACTAACTTTTAAAACGTTTCAGAAACTGGCTGATGATTATTTAAATAATCCACCATTCGCATTAGATTTGAATGCGGATTTTTTCAATGCGAATGGATTTTAAGGCAACACATCCACAGCGTGTGAACGCTGACAATTGAATGTACATATCAATGTAAAGACAGGTGCGTGTGGGGTGAATAGTGGGGGCAAATCCGGAGTGGGGCGAGTGGGGTGACGTTTGAATAAATTCCGCGGGAAATCGCAACGAGTAGGCTTGCACATTTCCATGTCAAACGGTTTTGGTGTGTGGGGCATGGTGAATTTTTAACAACACGTAGTTTCTGGACGCAAATGTGGGGCGAAAGTGGGAGTTTGCGGTATCTATTTGGTGTTCAGTTTTATTGGTATTTACCAATGTTCGATTTTTTTTTATTGTCATAACATTTTTGTGTTTTTTGACTAGTAACCGGTCTTGTTACTACGGGTCTATTCGCTCTCTCGCTCTTTTTGTATTTGTATGAGCAAGAAACTGTTTTTATAAGACAATAGATCCGGCTGGTCTTGTCTCTAGCATTAGTGTAAAGGATAGAAGGGAGAAAAGTGGAAAATCTAGGGATCATTTTAAAATATAAGAGAAAAACAATAAAGAACAAATACAAGGCAGAGATCAATAAAATATAAAAGAACAAAAAAGAGAACAAAGACAATGACAAATATCAAATTTAAAAAAAATACTATTAAAAAAAAAGAATCTATCAAAAAGTATTCAATACACTTCCAGCCTCATGGCTAGTTCGCCACAGTTAGCTATTTTACCCTAACGGTTATCTCGGACAAGATTGTATTTTTTGATCTCGATTGTATGTGTATCTCTCTATTCCCTTCCTTTCCTTTAGCCTGTAATATTACGGTAACGCTTGTTTGCCTGCTATATGACATAAAAAAGCTGATTTTTACTTATATATTATACTATATATTATACTTATATAATATTATTGAAACTTCCATAACGGTGTTAATAAAAAAATATGCATTCATCAGAACTAGGTCGTATTTTCACTTGACCGGACAATTTCAATCCAATGAATGTAAAAAGACTTCAGTTGTAAATCAACAAAATTATGTTACCATTTTTTTTTTCAACATAATTCAATTGTAATAATAAATATTCCTTAATACGAGGATCATCTATCTTTTATGTTCGCGGTAAGCCCAAAGAAATAGGTGTCGTAAATTAAGATACCATCTCATTTTTATGCGAATTTTAAGGCGAATACAGGGGCTTATCCTTCGTATTAATTCTATCGAAATTCCACCATAATTACGCATTCAAAGGTGCTGAAGATTCGAAGAAGACCGTTACCAACATTTTGCGGGTCTTGAAAACCTTTCAATGTGTACCAAAAGAAAATTCGACTTAATCCCCTTAAGTTAAAAGTCCAGTTTCGTGTATATGCCCAAAAATGCTGAGATAAGCCTTAAGGATAAGCCGATTTCAAAAGGAGCACGTGATCAGACGCTGATTGCTTTCAGTCCACCCCCTCCGATGTCGAAGCGCAATCATATTTTAATATTGTGAATGAGGGCGCATTTCGCTAGATTAAATAGAAATGGTATCCTTTTGAGGGAGTCCTGAGGGTTCCACAATCGAAGATACAACTCTAATTTAATACGTAATTAGAATCTTAACATTTAACAATGTTTTGAATACTTGTTACGATACAAAACTGTTTATTGCACCAAAAAATACACAAAAATTACAGCGAATCAAAAAAAATCTGTTTTTTTATTGTCCGATGTAGACTACTATTTAACTCGATGAAATTTGGCTATTGTTCTGCGTTTCTGTTCTCATAATAAATACATTTAAAATCTAGTCTTACTTCGTCTCTCTTTTTACATGGTGTGTGAACAAGATCGCTTGATATTGAGACTAGCAGATTTCAATTGTTTTTAACGAGATTGACCTGCAGATTTTAATTTATGAACAAATCAGTTTCACGAAATCGTGTAAAGTTTGTAACTCAGCTGTAAAACAATAAATGTTGTACGTAATCAGATACACCCTGTACGTAATCAGAAAACGTACAATTTTCGTAGTTGTTAACATAAGTAATTAATGTACACTAATTATTAGACTCTGCAATAAAAGACTACACAATAAATCATTTAAATTATACATAAAACAAAAGATTTAATATCCAAACCGTCATAGTAACGAAGCATCTACAATTTATTGTACAAACTGCAAAATTATAATTAAATAATTCGTACAATTAAAACCATTTTAACTTAAATAATTGCGTTAATATCGGATGCAGATTATTAATTTTAATTATTTATGTTTTTAATTAGGTAATTTTCCGTTTAATAAATACATGTATCGATTGGTATTTTTATTTCTCTGTCTACAAGATTGTGGACTTAACAATGGTTGGGTGATAGAGAATGCAATTAGTATTAAATCCACATATTGTCATCATTACCATTAGTACTATGTATATCAATCAGTCAACCATGTTTATAAAAAAACTTTAAAATTTAATCTTCAAAATTAAAGCAGGTATCATAATTTTGTTACTATCCTAATCCTAACTAATTTTAATTTGTTTGTTATTCCTTCATGGCGTAAGTAATCATCCGATCATTATGAAAATTTGTATATATATTGTCAGGGATTTGGAGCCCAACATAGGCTACTTTTTATCCCGTGAAAGTATGTCATTCCAATGGGAAAATATCTTTTCAACAGATGGCGCCACAAGTCGCGCCGTGGGTTTCATTGCCAAACGAGATCTATGTCATAAAATTAACCGCGAGCGAAGCCGCGAGGAAAAGCTATTTGCTAATAAGAGATAGTTTGAAACTTAATGAGGAATTAAAATTAAAATGCGCTTCAGAAACTGGTATTTACTATGAGCCTGTTTGAAAAATAAAGTCAATAATCCATTGTAAAATGTATAATAAATCCAGCGTATTTTCATTTACACTAAAGGAGGGTTTTTATGCAAAATATAATAACAAGTAAGCTCGTTAAAAGTAATTGCATAATATTGAATAAGATTCACTTGACTTAGTCGGCGAAGTACGCTGATAAGTCCTTATTAAGCCGGGAAAATATCTAATTTTCTTTACGTCCTCGGTTAGTATGAAAACTCTAAGAAAAACTGCCCCAGTCTTTTTTATAATAAAAGGTTGGTGCAAGTTATAAAAATGGAGCGGCTAATATTCAATTGTTTTAGTTAGTAGCCCAGTTTAGACACCAGTCTTCCACACGTATCATAGCTGGAATGTTCCGCTATTTTTGTCACCATTTGTTGTGTATTTGGGCTCTTAACCTAATTCAGGCACCTCACACATCCAAGTCTAATTAAAGTTTGTTATTATTTGTTACTTCTAAGTTTAAGTTGTACAGTGTGAGAAGAAATAAAAGAAAATTATTATTATTATCGGACAGCAAAAAAAAATTAGTTAGTATGATCGTCGTCGCAAGCGTAAATCGTCTACAATAAATTTCGTCTATAATTCTGTGTCGTCGTCTAAAAATCAGAGTCGTCTAAATTGTCTAAAAAATAAATCTACATAGATTAGACACTCTTTATATTAGAGAAAATTATCCTTTGAACAAAATACTCGTTACATCTTGCAACTTGGACCACCGCCCTTCTGAAACGATTAAGGCGGCGGGGCCTCTTGTGCTCATATTCGAGGGTCTTAAGATTTGTTAATTACTAGAAACGTTAAATTTAACTACCGCCCGCCATAATAAAAATCTCTCGGCCGAAAATTCCTCAGAGTTATTGTTTAAAGTATAAAAAAAATGAATTGAATTCCTTCGGGGTCCTTATATATAATTAAATAATATAATACTTTTCAAACAATTTCACCTGTAATATTTGGAGTTAACGAATTTTAATAATTTATCTTTTACTTACAATATTTTCAATACTTCCTCTACACCATTACTGATTAAATTTGTTGTTAGTTCGAAGATAGCTGTAGTCTCCCCCGAGACGTCAATAAGCTTCATTACTTATTGTCAATCTGAGGTCGCCCGTTGTTGAACCTGGATCTACCGTCTACAGGAGACACAACGCTGGGATTGTGTGAAGCCCACCACACCATTCCTGTAGTTATCCCGGCTATTATTTTTTCTTGATAATCAAAGTTACTTACCATCGAAATACGTTAGTATTACTTAGTATAGTCGATGCTTACAACCAAAAATGCCTCCACGCAATATTTAGAACAATTGTATCATATTTAAGGCCCTGCTCATCTCTTTCATTGGTTGTACAAGCTTTGCTTCGGGACTATATGGTGTGTGATTCGTCCAAGAAATTGTTTTTATGTGTAAAAAGTTGAAATACAACGAACATTAATTGGCGATCGGCGTAACTGACAGTGGCCTTATTCACGTAACAAGAACCGATTCTAGTCCGATTCAACGACTCTCGCTGTCCCGTACAATTCCTATTTGGTTTGAGTGAGACAGCGAGTGTCGTTGAGTCGAAGTGAAGTCGGTTTTTGTTACGTGAATTGCCCCCCTGGTTCGCAGAAATAAATATAACGCATGTTTCAATGTCACGAACATTCGCAGGGAAAATGGAGATTATTGACAAATGGATCAAAGAGGATATTTTTGTGAAGGAATTTTTTGTTTACTATATTAATACATTGGAGAAGTTATATATATATGTCGGATAGCCTAACGGTAATTAGATGTGCAATTCAACATCACAAGGGCGTAACGAGGGTAGTCGTGATATGAGAGAAACAACAGTTTTAGTTTTACTTAAAGAATGTTTATTTAATTTACTAGCACTTCGGAATGACCACTGATGGAAAAGAAATGCCGCAAGAAAAACCTCAGTCTAGGTCTCTTTTTCAAATCGCTGTTACAACACAAGTTTTATTAGGTACAGTTTCTTAATATAACTTAATACAAAATAGACACTAGGTAAAACGCGACAGTTCCGTGACTACGAGTACTTTCTCGGTGGCGCTCGATAACCAACTGTGTCCAATCGAGCCCGCCAACGGCCACGGCTCCGCCCAAGCGCGCCAAAGCAACGTTTTTCCCAACACGCCGCTAGATGGCGCACCCTCGTTCTGCTTAGCGTCCATGTCCATACTCATGACCGTATGCGACACTGCGACACGGCCATTCTGCAAGACACGCGTCCTCGCGTGTGATTCTGAAACAATCAACACTCACACAGCATCACAACGTTCGGTCACTCCTGACCACACATAGGACTTTCTCTCTAACTCAAATCCAAAGTTTCAATATCAAGTCCAATTTACTTCTATTCTAAGTAAACACACTTAGCTTAGCAAATCAAGTACCTAACCATGAAGAGCTTAGTACCAATAATGAAAATAAAATCAATTAACAACCGAATATAACGGAGTTCATCAAAAACCAGGTGCCAAATAACCATCCCTGTGGTTACAGCTGATCATCCCTGTGACCTTGTTTCATCAAACAATCATGTACAAACAACATACTGGTTTTAGAACCTCAATAATGTTGTATCACTTGACCAGCCATACAACTCTTTTTTTTTTTTTTTACACTATCACTTTTTTTTAGTCGTTACTTGACTAGCATTGAATTTAGTAGTCACTTGACCAGCGACCATTCTAAAATTTTACGCTTAACCAGCGATTTCGCTTGACCAGCGATTTCACTTTACCAGTGATTTCACTTAACCAGTGATAGGATGCATAGTTAGATGCGCATCGCGCACTCTTCGGTTAGACCGGAGCTACGACTACATGCCAACATATGCAGCTTGAAGTCATGAAACCAGTTTTGACAAAATTAAAAAAAAACAAAACTAAATCACTTACAGTAAAATAATCATTACTCACGTCAATAAAATTGGTACTTAGACTTCATGTATTTTGCCAATACAATCTACCCAGTTCTCTTGACCTTAACAACAAAGGGATCGGCTGTAGTAATGAGAAAACTTTACTCAAAGAAACTTAATTAACATACTACAATGCATTACATTGCATCACTTCTCATACCAACAGTGTTGGTCCAACACACAAACTCAATCCTATCCATAGGCATCGAGTCACACAATAAGTTCAGTCCATCGAACATGCAATGTCAAGTCCATCGGACACATCGGACACAAAACGTCCGGTCATTACATTACATTTCAATACAGTAACTCGTAATTAAATCAACTAAACTTTTCTCATTACTCAAAACTTATTTGTCACTATTTCACCAATAGAAACCTTATTAAGATTTGCTTTCGTTTCATCAAAACTCTTTTAAATAAAAATGACTCAATTTTGAATAATGGAGCTAACTCTCGCTCGGCTTAACCTGACTAAAAGGTTAGTATGTACACAGAAAAAATAAGGAAGAAAGTATGCCTCATAATAAGTTAACATAGGTAATCAAAATTTTAAAATCAAAGTCACACGATCAACACACATTACTAACAGGCCACAAACAAGGATTCCCACATGGAATCGGTATACTCAATATAACTGGTCATCTGTGGTCATCACAATGACATGGTCATCTGTGGTCATCACAATTCTGTGGTCATCACAATGACATGGCCATCTGTGGTCATCACAATGACATGGTCATCTGTGCTCATCACAATGACATGGTCTCCCATGAGACATAAAGACAAGGATTCCCACATGGAATCGGTATACTCAATATACATGGTCATCTGTGGTCATCACAATGACATGGTCATCTGTGGTCACCACAATTCTGTGGTCATCACAACGACATGGCCATCTGTGGTCATCACAATGACATGGTCATCTGTGCTCATCACAATGACATGGTCTCCCATGAGACATAGACTGCCACACCCTCAGCCGCGCATCGCGCCCTGTACGAAAATTCGCAGTTACGACTACGACTGAAGCGTGCGGTTTAATCAAATGAGTAGCCATGACAGTAAGTGTTCACACACAGTTAGAAGGGCCTTCACCGGCACTGTCCTCATCAGACTCAACATTATAAATTGGTACGTTAACTTAAAATGGCACATTACTTTCTGAGCACAATTTGAACTAAACTCTAAATTATACTCCACAATCGAAACCATTGAGCAACTATCTCTCAAAATTTAATTTTAAGTGTCTCTCACTTTACATGAAAACAAAACTTTTCGAAATTCAAAACTTAAAATTCATCGTCATTGCTCAGTAGTCTCCACTTTAAAATTATCAAACAATACTCTCCTCAAGAAATCCCGGGCACCTCGACTGCGCCGGTGGTCCCGTCTGCCTCGCCAGCTCGCCACCATCACGAGCAAACCTGGTCCACTTCAGAGTCTGCACACCGCTGACCCGCTGATCCCCGTCTCGCTCCATTGTCCGGAAATCGAAAATAAAACATTGTTTGAGTTCATTGAAGTTACTAAGTGAAAATAATTTAAAAAAAACGTTTATCTCGAAAACGGTGCGTCCTAGCGATAAAAGGATGAAAATTTTGAACCCCTTTTAAGAACCCCGCTCTCCACGTGATACATTTGATTTTGACCTCCAAAGTCAAAAATCTCAAAGTCAAAGTTGAAGTCAAAAATACTTTATTCTGTGTGTGCATTAACCTTTAAATGATTAGGTAGTTTCAATTAATAGTGCTAAATAACCAATGAGCTTAACTTCATACACAGTTTCAGCTTCAACTTACACAGTTTCAGCTTGACTTAAACACTTTAAGCTTAAACTTAGCATCATACGTAATCAACACTGACCTTTTTTTTTTTTTTTTTTTATAATATCGGAGGGTACACTTTACCAGTCCGCCACGGGCACACACACCCGTGTTTACTCGTGTCGTGGCACGTCTCTGCCTCAATTGCACTGCGACTCGGGGCACGCCGCCACCACGCCGCCGCCGCTGCACCGCCAGTACCGCCACCGCCTGGTGCGCGTCGCGTCTCAGCCTCAGCTACCCGTCACACATCGTCGAGTACCGGACGGTCATACACCTGAAATGACACTATTTTAGAATTTTGATAACGTTTTGAGGTTAAGTACCCACCATACGATACTCTTTGTCGGTAGAATCCGCTACTCGTAGTCCGCAAACTCCACCGCTCGTGGTCGACGACAGCAGACTGTCCGTCATACATCGAACACGTACTTTCTTGATTTGTCACGTTAGTTTGTCACGTTTTACATTAGTGAGACCAGACTGATCTGTTAAACTCTCAATACCACGACTTACATCCCACTTCTGATGTCGGATAGCCTAACGGTAATTAGATGTGCAATTCAACATCACAAGGGCGTAACGAGGGTAGTCGTGATATGAGAGAAACAACAGTTTTAGTTTTACTTAAAGAATGTTTATTTAATTTACTAGCACTTCGGAATGACCACTGATGGAAAAGAAATGCCGCAAGAAAAACCTCAGTCTAGGTCTCTTTTTCAAATCGCTGTTACAACACAAGTTTTATTAGGTACAGTTTCTTAATATAACTTAATACAAAATAGACACTAGGTAAAACGCGACAGTTCCGTGACTACGAGTACTCTCTCGGTGGCGCTCGATAACCAACTGTGTCCAATCGAGCCCGCCAACGGCCACGGCTCCGCCCAAGCGCGCCAAAGCAACGTTTTTCCCAACACGCCGCTAGATGGCGCACCCTCGTTCTGCTTAGCGTCCATGTCCATACTCATGACCGTATGCGACACTGCGACATATATATACAAATAAAACAGCGGCTGTACCACCTTTTATAATATATATATGGATTTATTATAAAATATAGTATCGTTGACAAGTTTCGAACTTACTTTGGAGCTAGCTGAATCTGTGTGAATTGTCCCTATATATTTATTTATTGACTTAGCTGCTAAGTTACAAAGTACTAAGGTTCGAACCGAGCGTGTCTGCCGTAGCCTTCTGGCTCGATTTGGGCCTGGTACAGCATGAGGGCGCATTTGGAAAAAACGCGAAAATTTGCACGCGGCGTCTGTGCGAAAATTTTCGCGTCGTCAAAACACGCCCTGAGTCATCCCTAATGAGATTATTCAAGTAATACTGCGCGTATACGCTAGATTACGAACCACCCCACCGTAGTCCGTGGAGTTAGATTGGAAAAATTCATAACTTGTAAGATTTACACTGCTCAAGTAGCGAAATTAGCATTTTTTAATTACTTAGAGTTTAAATTGCCTCACCCGTTCTTTATAAAATTGTATGAAATATTTTTCTATTAAAAATATTTTTCATTGCAAGTAGAAAATTTTAATTTTAAATTGTTTTAACAGTTTAATTGATCACATTTTTTGGAGTCTTCTTCTTCTTTGCGTTCTTCTCGCAATTGGTGTCAACTGCTGGTCTCAGAGTTTTCGAGTCACCTAACGGCCACTGACTGGTGGCGAATGTTACCAACAGCTTAACGTGGCCTCGAGGAGCTCAAGATTATTTGAACCCATCCAAGTATTGACTATGATTATAGGTTGATACTCGTATGATGATGATGATGATGATGATGAAGTATTGACTAGGGTTGTCGTTGCTTAACTTACGTGATTTTTTGGAATGGTAGAGCAAATCGAAATCTCTCAACTCGAAAATATACGAGAACGGTTGCTGCCTTGCGGGCTTGGTCTCCTATCTACACCGATTTTGCATTTTAGATTTTAGATTTAATTTTATGTTAAGACAAATTAATAGCACTATTTATTGACATTCCGCGTAATATGGACCTAGTTTTAAATTTTATGTGAAAAAAAAAAGGACTTAAGATATATTTTTAAATGACAAAAAAGGCCGTGACTGGTTTTCTTTCGCCATTTCTTTTACCTTTGCTTTTGTTTCCAAAATGGTACTAGTTTATAGAGTAGATTAATTTATACAAATCATTTATTACTGTATACTCTGACAAGAGGACGAAAACCAATTCTCTGAATTAAAGTTTTGAATTTGTAATGCTAAATTTTTCCTTCTCCTTATCCAGGCCCTGCCTATACTCGTCCTTGTTTTCAACGCATTGGTAGCGCCCCTGGTGTTACTGATGTTCAAAGGCGGCGGAGACCACTTTCCATCTGGTGGCCCGGTTGCTTGTTAGTCTGACGTATCATCATCATCATCATCTCAGCCACAAGAAGTCTGATCTGACCATGAAGACTGCTGATATGCGTTCCCTAAACGTTATCTACCGTATGACAAGGGAAGCTTATTTATATAACAGGGACGATTATTTTATATGTTGGAAAAAACTATTTTCCAACATATAAATAAGCTACCCTGTTGCATAATTTTTTTTTATAGACCAGTGTCCTTTTGTAGTAAGGGAATTAAACTTGCAACCCTTCGCAGCGGGAGCTGTCGTGACCACTACGCGGGGTGGGCACAAAAACAACTGACACACATATTTATTATTATTTATGTACATAAATTCAGATGTTTTATAGTCGTTGTAAATCTTGTTTTTTTGATAGATTTATATTTATTTTATTTTGTATTTACTTTCTTTTTGTAGTAGTGGACACTCATTTATATCCGTTGAGACGTTTTTTCTTCCGCCATTTGAGTGACGTGGTCTCGGGAACTGGAACGATACTTTCGCAACCCCACCGGTGACTGTCCGTGTCCGTAGTCTAATGAGATCTAAGACCTTGTCCAGAAAAGGCGAAGTCGCCGCGTGTATTTATTCATCATCATCATCTCAGCCACAAGAAGTCGACTGCTGGACACGTGCTCTCCCGAACGTTTCCAGCACGACCGGTTGGCAGCGCACTGGCCTGCATCCAGCGACTTCGTGCGACTATCCTAAGTCGTCTGACCACTTTGTAGGTGGCCGTACTATGCTGCGCTTGGAGAAATGAGATCTAAGAAGGCCTTTTTTATATCACTAAGGTGGCAAACAAGCATACGGCCCGCCTGATGATAAGCAGTTACCGTGGCCTATAGACGCTTGCAATACCAGGGGTTTCACTCGCGCGTTTCGACCCTGTAGAAAGTGGAGACCTGAAGATCTTACTCACAGTAGGAACACAACATGGCCGAGACCAATGCTATTTGGCTACGATCTTCTGTAAGGTGGAGGTCCTTCCCTAGATGGGCTGCTCCGATTTGAGCGGATTATCTTCTGTGCCCTACCTCTCTTAAAATAAATTACGATAAAGGCCTAAAAATGAATTACGATTTCATTTGAAACCAGGTCACTATACCCACACATTTTCCGTTGAATTTCTTTAACAGACAGACGTTTCACTTAACCCCGCTATCAACAAGCCTAATGCAAAGCCCGGGCCACACCAGGCGCCTGACAGAGATAAATGACTACCCACGACTCACACTCAACTGTTGTGTGCAACTTAGGTTCATATATACAGGTATAGGTACATTGTTTACGTCGAAACTAGGTATTAAGTCTTCTAAGAGGATTCTAGATCATTTTAGTGACGAAAATCATCAAGTGTCATTAAAGCAAAAAGAGAAGAGAGGTAGGGCACAGCGGATAATCCGGTCAAATCGGAGCAGCCCGTCTGGGGAAGGACCTCCACCTTACAGAAGATCGTAGCCAAATAGCATTGGTCTCGGCCATGTTGTGTTCCTACTGTGAGTAAGGTCTCCAGAGCTCCACTTGGGGGGGTTGGGAGGTTTGGCAACGCGTGAGTGATACCCCCGGTATTGCTTATAGGCTACGGTGACGGCTTACCATCAGGCCGACCGTATGCTTGTTTGCCACCTGTGTGGTATAAAAAAAATTAAAAAAAGTTTTTTCTATATATTATAATTATTTACAATGATATATCCCTTGTCTTGTACTCATAACACAAGGTTAAGCCCAGCTTACTTTGAGACGTTGCGCTGCTGTGTGAATTATGTAAAAAAAAATCTAATAGCTTTATTCAGTGGGCTCTTAGACACGCCTTTTTTTTACAATGTTGAACATATTCTTTAGTCTACCAGCAGACCGCTGACGAGAAAAACTGCCAAAGAAACTGTCCTTAATATAGGTATTTTTACCTGCCATACAATAAATTCAATAAAAATTGAGAAAACGGTGTGATATCTTTCACACAATTTGAAGTACACATGCATCTGTAATTCATACATATATTTTAGCCAGTTAAATTATACATACTTTACATGTATGGGGTACTCCCATACATGTAAAGTATGTATAATAAAAAAATAATTAAAAAAATCTAAATTTTGTTTCACCACTTTGTTAGCATTGTTATTATGCATATAGGTACATACCAAATTACAGCGTCTAGACGCTAGACCGCGGACAGACAGACGGACATGGCGAAACTATAAGGGTTCCTTGTAGTTTACTACGGAACCTTAAAAAAGACTTTATTATTTTTATCACCTAATACCGCTCGTTCCACTGCATATAGCAAAATGTACACATTACTTACAGTAAACGTGTACATTTCTCGTTCACTTGCTTTCCTCCGGTTGCATTTCAAAGTGCATTCAAACAAAATGTTATATGTCAATATAATATCGGAGAGTATCTTTATTCTATACTCACGAAGTACATTTGTGTTCTGATCCACGAGAGTCGCTGGGTTAGTAGCTTTACTATTTAAAAAATTACGAGCCATTATAAGTATTTGTTTTTTTTGGACGTATCACACAACGCCATTTGGTTCCAAACTAAGGTTGTACTATAGGTCAGGTACTAGATGCTGATAAATATACTTAAATACTTTTTTTTTGTAAACTTATTATACATAGAAAACACCCAGACCAAGGCAAACAGACATGTTCATGCACACGAATGTTTGCCTTGCGCAGGATTCGAACCCGCGGCAATTGGGTTAAAGTAACCATTGCTAGCCACTCGACCACCGGGCCTGTCAATTTAACTGTAATCATTGTAGTTTATTAGTTTATGAAATGGGCTCGAAATCGCGTCGATATTTTGTGAGAGTGTCGAAGTAGGTACTACACTCTTAAAATATCGACGCTAAGGAGCAATTCTTTTCGTTTGGCGAGTGAGAGAACCGGAAGTCCATCTCCTTACTTATCCCTTTTCTTCATTTCCCTTTTGACGATATTCTGTGAGAAGGACTGCCTCGATCGAGCCAGCCCATTTAAGGAAGAATTAAGAGATGGCTTGTAACTTAATGTGTTCATAGTAGTAACCACCAGTTCATAGTATTAGCAGCCCTACCACTCAACATTGCAAGTGAGTTACTGCTGTTATATTTTAAATTCCTTGTCGCATGTCACTTACCGGCTGCGGGCAGCCGCGGTCGCGTATTTGGTAAACCCCATTTAGACGAAGCCAGTTAAGGAAGCAACCCGGGCGGTTCTCCGCGCCATATAAGGCACGTTGAATACTGTTGCCACCGGCCATACTCTGGTACAGTCGAACACTAATGTATTAGATATAATAGCGTTTGGCACGCCTCTTGGACCACACATTGTGGTTATGATTTTGGTATTTTTTATGAGATAAAAGAGACAAACAAGTAGACCATCTGATGGAAAGTGATTGCCACCGCTACGCTTAAAAAAACGAAAAACTAGAAAACAAAAAAAGAAATATTCTTAGAGGACTGACACAACGCCATCTAGTTCCAAAGTAACCAAAGCTTATACTATGAGTACCAGATTGTTGATAAATATACATACAATACTTTTTTTTGTAAAAAAATACTTATATTTGTAGGATTCGAACCCGCGGCCTTTAGGACAAAGTGGATATTGCTAACCACCGAGCCTGATATTTGTCATATTATAAATTATTTGAAAATCATATCAAACCAATTTATTTATCTGTTATGCTATCTGGAATTTATCAGGACATGAAAGCTCTAAATGTTTCAACAAAATAGATAACCATTTTCGATATTATAATCTCGTCCAAATCGAATAGCTGTCCAATACCTTATATTAAATAAATCTTATTACTAAAGTCGGGTGAGAATTTTCTATCGATAGAAATCTTGCCAAGCACTTTTAGCCAAGCAAGGTAGCCAAACGTCCAACCCTCATTTTCCGTACCTATATTATTATTATGATTGGAGATAATGTTGTTGATATTCGCCCTTGACTGTCATAATCTGTCATTTATAATCGCTCTTGATTACTGTATTACGTAATATACCTACGTGTCGAGCGAAAGCCTACTCACTAAAATCTGCAAGTGCCGCCTGTAAATGTACTGGAATTTAGTTTTAAGCTGTTAATACTGATGGAAGAAAGTGTTTTTAGAATGTTTTTTTTAAATATTAATGTTTGAAGTACATTAATAGCACAGATTACTAAATAGTTAACACTTAAATATTAGCTAGCACACGCTTCCTTACGTTTCTCTCAGCAGACGACATTTTTTGATGCAACAATCAGATAAAATAACAAAAATTAGTCTCTCAGACACGATTTATATTTTTAAAAAATATCCGTAAGGTGGTGAAAAACCTGAAAGCAAAGAGGGGGAAAGCTTAAGTTCAACAATGACGCAATGGCTGAGATGTTGATACGAAAAATTTGGTTGGGACGACATACTAGGGGGGTGTAGATTGTAATCTAGAAAGTAATATCCTTCTTGGTAAGTCCATAAACCTCGTGAAAACTTCATGGCCGCACAAAAAAAATTACCGAGCAGTTGTGACAGCAGCGTTAGGTCGTAAATCATACGAGACGCGTTACGCTTACCTGTTGATGTTTATAACGCTATATACTTCTTGAATGTATAAAATAATATGCTTTTAAAGACGGAAAATCTACCGTGGCGTGCGGTAGACTAGACTACGTAGTACGTACATATAGCGGCATAAATATCCAGTCACTTTGTCACGTAAAATGCTGAAGACTTGTCGAGTGAACACGTCAACAAAGTTATAGTGACAAGATACTAAAATGATGACACATTTATGCCGCTGACTCAATGTGCGACAATCTTCGCTATGTAAAAATGTATGATTGTGCTGCATCCCACAGACACTCCATATTGTATAGGATGGCTATATCTCGACCGTGAGCACACGTCTTTACATTAGTTTTGGTCATGATGCAAGTGATCTGACGTGTGATGGGGACATTTGAGCATACCCCGATCATCTCCAAGTTCCCGACTCCCCGACCAACACTTCCCATAGGCTTGCACTCTTGGAACATTTCCTTGCCTGTTTCACACGTCTACTGTTGTAACAGTAAACACAACACCAGAACACGCCACAAGAAGAGTTTTGATTAATGCAATCACAACCAACACTCATAATTCAATGATAAGAAGTCAAAGATCAAACTAGAGAGCCGGTGCAATAGTTATTGCAACAAAACAGCTGATTGTATTGATATAAATTGATTTACTGACACCGCATTTGTAATAGACTCTAAACAAAGTGATATTTCAATAAGGTTGTAAACACACTAAGGTATAGTTATTGATATAAAATCTATGGATAGCTAGGGTGAGGTTGTGGACTGTAAAATAAATGATATGAATGTGAATGAAACTGACAAAGATAGTTAACTAAAACAGAAAGGCAAAAAGAAAGAGAATAAGTATATTACAAAATTTACAAATACTGATGTTTCATAAAAGGTTAGCCATCGGGACAAACCCACCACTCCTGTTAAGCCAAGATCAATAATGACGACCTTAGATTGACAATAAGCAATGAAGCTTATTGACGTCTCGAGGGAGATACTACTGTCTTGGAACTCACAACGAATTTTATCAGAAAGATATTAGATTTACCCTTTAACCTTTAACACCTATGATAGTTATTTCTAGTCGTATTTTTATGAAAACCTTTTATAGTTAATCAATTGCAATGTTTCAATATCCTGCAACTTAATATAACTATTGAATGTCCGCCTGTCGCGCCGAATGTTGATTTATGCAGTTATTATTCAAAGTTTCACACCGGTGCTGTATAGGGAATATATCGATTACATACTAGTCCCCCGCCCAGGTTTTACACCTACAGAGAGTAAGCCGAATATGAGAGTAAGCACCTCGTCTTTTTCTCTTAAACTTTTGATTTGTCTTCTAACTTCGTCTAACTTCGCCTCGATGAATTTATGAAGTAGTGTGGAGTCGGGGTTAGAATTTCACAAAACTGAGAAATGACAAGAAGTAAAACATCGTTTTTATCAAGAGCAAAAAGAGACAAATAAAATACAATTTTTTACGCGTGTCAAGCTTGTTAGACGCGCATGTTAAGCAACGTTGACCCCAGTTAGTATTTAAATGGGTTCGTTTTATATGAGCAAGATTGCGCGTGAGATTGAGACTAAATTTTAACTGTTTTTATTACGATATAGCGCTATTTTATAGAAATTATTGACTTGGCTTTAGCAACTCTGACTTTTAGCTTAATCCTGCGCTAGTGTAGGAATACAATCGGTTTTATCGATATCATGATGGTATCGATTGGCTTCCGATGTCGTCGCCACGTGCGACGGATCACGACTCCGGCGCACGAGCACGCGACACGATACGAACACACCGTTCTCATTATACAACGGTTTATTTCTCGGTACGGTTTTTTTCACCATATAGCAGGGATATAACATTGGCCCCTCACGAAGAAAAGTGTAACACTTACGCATCAAGTAAAAACACTTAACTATCAGTATTGATTACTTACATGTAAAGATGTAACTAATCAATCTGATACTTAAGTTATCCTTTTAGTTTTTAGTGTAAGATCTCTTGCACGTTTATTCGTCAAACTTTTAAGGATTAACTGAATATAAGCAGGGTTCTTTTTAACCTTACTTCATAATATTATCATCGGAGAGTATGTTAAATTGATCGATCTCTCTATTATTATCGAGTAGAATTCAATTAAGTGCAATATCTCGGTAAACCTTGGTTGATCTTTTCTAATAAGGAGACTAGTCTATTAGGCCTTATCGGATGATGTGATAAAAGTATCCCAAATATTTATTTGGGTTGCCTCATATTATGCAGTCCGGCACTTGCGACGGGCTAGGACCAAGTATAAGAATGGACGGATTGTATTTTAGACGAAAGAAATACATTGGTATTGTCTTTCACACTAATATGTGCCGTCTTAAGTAAAAAAGAGATAGATATATTATTGTCTATAACGTCTTTTGTGCTCATGAAGCCAGTATGCTATATAAACTTTTGTTTTATTATATAGGATCACTAGAGATGTGCCGTGTCTTTATCGACTAATATCGATTTAATATTTAATGTTCATTTTAAGATCTGAGAACACTTGACAAATCAAATGATTAAAGACAGAAACAGATGCATAACCCCCTAGTATCCCTATCGGGGTGAGTAGAACCATAAATCATTTAGTCAAACCACAGCAGCCTGATATTCGTTCCAAGATTACCAATGACGAACATTCCTATCGTTAGGTGTCGATAGTGTGTATTAAATTGTTAAAGAATATTTCTGTCAGCAATATTGATAATCTCAAGTGTGTCTGCAAATGAATTTTGAGATTGAAAGATGAAAAAAACGAACCACATACCTAGTAACAGATTACAATCCCATCCCCCATAGACAGTCCGATGTTGGAGTGGGTATGATCACGTCGGCTTTTACGACATACCCTGGGAAGATAAGCAGCTCAAAGGGTTCTATGTTTTTTATTCAGTCCCAGTCCAGCAATAAATCAATATTGCTGACAGAAATATTCTTTAACAATTAAATACACACTATCGACACCTATCGATAGGAATGTCAAATACTCATCTATCAGTAACTTTAGGTATTTATACGTTTTTTTTTAAAATATGCCAAATAAAAAGATTACCTACACTCAATGCGGGTGAAGAATAAATAAAGCAAATAGGTACTTATAAGGTTTTTATTCAAAATATTTAAATTAAATAAAATCATACATCATAATCATGATCATTTTGTAATGATTACACACACATGTAATAATAATTATAATATCTAATAGGAATTGTTAAATAATCCGTGTCACCAATTTAACAATTCTTATTTTAAAAAAATCAACTAGGGATCAAAAACAATAAACAAAAACTTACAGGAATTTACTTAAAGTGCTTGATGCTTAGTTATTTACTGCATCTACTGACCACTAAATAAGACTAGTTTATTAAAATGATTTCTAATATATTCTGGTGATGTCGTCACTTTTTTACAATCGTGATGAATTCTAATTTTTAAATATGTTTGGGCAATGGATTTCACCAAGAGATGTTTATGATTAAATGTCACATAATACTCCGTAGCGTGTTCATCTAAATTACCTGCCCGATAGCAAGATACATCGAAATGTAATGAGCACAGGCGAGAATATGGCGAAGGTGTCCAATTATCTCGTTTTATGTTCTTAATCCACTTGTTTCTTAAATTAGTGTCTTTAGGAAACCTGAAAAACACAAGATCTATATTACTTTGATTACTCTTATCTAACTAACCCTCATCCCAATGGGCAAGAGAACTAAGAATAGATTAATCCTTAATAAAACGCATACAATTTATTATTTTATCGATACAATGTGACAACTCTACTTACAATATTTAAGTACATCATCTGTCAAAGCTCAATAAACGTAATGTATAAAATCAAATCTTTGCATAAAAGTAATGGGTTTGTTGAAATTATGCGTCTGCATCGTCTTTAGGGTTCAATTAACTTTACAAAAACCGATCATGTAATGTATTTCCTGCACAAGAAATGTAAATAATGTAGTCGATAACTTACCTATGAAAAGATATCCTTTGATCGCTTTCCGTTAAAACACCCATTCTACTCTTACAACCAATGGCTACGCAAGCTATGGTTCAAAATGAAAATCCGTATCACAATTTTTCTTTATAAAAAGTCCAATTATCACCTCAAATCACACAAAATCCAACACGAGCTTTGATATCCAAGCGGCTACCACAATGTCTCAAAAGTTGACACGCTGACGTTCTAGACGGTGATGTTTGTCTATGTTTGTTTCTTTTTTTCACACTGAATGTTGCTATAAGCAAGACAGAGAGCAAAGACAGTTTCATTGTCGTTCTAAAATTTAATCTGTCCATTCTTATACTTGGTCCTAGGCGACGGGCGTCTCGGGCTCTCCTCTCGAGCCAATGCCACTCAGCCAGCCACCATATCGCCGCCTTGACAGTGGCAGGGTTGCAGGAACTGGTGATACTACATACGAAACTAATATTACAGACTGTCTAAACACAGAGTAAAGTCATTTTACGAATGAACCGTCAAAATATCGTATATTATAAGACAATGGAAACGTAGCGTAAGGCGCACGACACCGCGCGCACGCCCGTCACTTTTTGTCGCTATTGTTTAAAGCCAGCGCGCGGCACCGCGCGGTCACGCGTCGGTTAGGCATTCCTATTGTCTCCCTATAAGTTTTCAATGAAATATTTTGAATGATTTATGACGACCGCGAGGACGGGTTGACAATTGTATTCCAAGTATTTACGATTGTGGAATTCGAGAATGGTTTTCTGACGTATCTAATTGTAGTTGAAATAATGTATTTTCTTGGACATAATGTCTGTCAATTGTTTTGATATACAAATTGTACTTGCTAAATATAATAATAGCGTTTCACAAAACATATTGAATTAAACTGTCGTTAGAAAGAGAAGGCCACGTTTTTCTCAGTTTATATTACGAATTGAGGGAGGACTTATTGTTTTGAAATTTAGTTTTTACTGCTTACATAAATATCTGTCGAGGGTTTTCTTGGTTTGACAGGCTCGGTGGTCGAGTGGCTAGTAATGGATACTTTATCCGAGAGTCGCGGGTTCGAATCCCGCTTGAGACAAACATGTATGTGCATGAACATGTACATGTATGTTTGACTCAAGCGACGGGACATGCAGTAATGCATCTTCCTGACTAAAAACAAAAAAAAGGGTTAGTAATTCTCCTAGCAAACGTCCATTTATATGACGCTGAGGTATCCTCAAAAGATGAAAAAGCCACTTAATAATCATACAACGTATGTTTGAAATCATTCGCATTTCCCTCTATCCGTCGCGTTTAAACGATCCCTACCTTATACCGCTAGATGGTGTTTTCGAACGGAATTTCCACATTTTCTCACCCCTGCATCGAGTTGGAGTCCATCGAGCGAACACAATGAAATAATAAATATACGCCCCCACACATGAGCGAAAGGTTCTTTTTGGGGTTCAACAAACAAATTTAAATTTTAAAATTACACGTCACATTGTCTATGAGATAATTTAAAATACCTTCGATTTCTTTGTCTAAATACATAAAGTTTGATTTTGTTTTACTGTAATAGTTACTATAATTTGGCCAAATAAATTTAAAAAAAAATGAAAAAAATGTATTTATCTTGTTTCGGGTCAATAAACAGTCTCTGAGTAAGAGAAGAAAAATGATTGCAAAATTCCTTCAGAGAAAACTGTTTTACACACGATAATGTATTTTTAATAGTTCCTGATCATAAGACTCCAATCACTATGGACTTAAACTAACTTTCAGCCATAATTTATTTATTGGAAAACCAATAGCTTACAATCTAAAACAGTTAAGAAAAACAGTATAAAAAAGCAGGAAGCCAATTAAAGGTTTCCACGAGTATGAAATATAATAATGGCCTCCTTGTTGCCAATACAGCCTGTTTATTGTGCATTGCAAATAAAGCATAATAATTTATCTATCTATTTGTTTCTTAAGTATACCTTTATGGCTTTTTTAAATGACTATGAAGTTTAAGTTTTTACCTATACAATTAATTATAGAATAAATATTATTTAATCCCACGGAACCCGCTAAATTGATTAAACAAGGTGTTTTTTTTTCCACATTATTATTTGCAAGGCAAATACCCGTCGCGGCGTCGCCGGAAGACGCTCGAGGCACTGGCAACTATACCCACAGAACAGTCATTCAAAAAAATATATGAAAATCACAATGGCTTTATAGAAAAAACGGTGCACTTTTTTTTAGAAATGTACAAAAGTTTTACACGTTTGGAAAAAAATTTAAAAAACAAAAGTTATTTCTTTAAATTTTAATCAATACATAGTATTATGTATGTGTTGTAATCATAGATTTATTATATACTAGCGTAAGATTGGCAATGCAAAAGAGATAGATCATAGCATACACGTTGGTTGGAGCGGGATAGATAGGCGAGACCATTTTCCTATACACGCTATCGGACTGTATCGGCCTGACGTCAGTCGTGTTAAAACAAATCCCACTTATTTTTACAAAATTTATGGTTTTTAAGTATAGTTTTGGTGTTAATTAGACGTGATTAAATATGGTTCCCTGTGCAGTGCCTGGATGTAACTCAAACAAAAAGGAAAATCCACAAAATTATATATCTTGCTTGCACACATGTACATTCCACGCATACTAGTGTATTTTGTTTTTGGTCTCGCCTCAATCAAACCAAAGCCGATCCATAGGTACATACGCTAGTATATACGAAATCTATGGTTGTAATACAATTGCTCCAGTTGTTCATAGTACAAATCTGTCGTCTGAACTGGTGGTAGTTATAATATCATATTTGACTTTGATAGAAACACACATCATTTAAACATGTTGCAAAGTTTTTTTTTAGTCTAATGTAGATTAATTTTTAAACCAATAATAGTAACATAACAAGAGAATGTGCCTGTGAAGGCCTACTGTCTAATTACTGAGATTATAATGATTTCAAGTAACTTTGTAATCTCGGAAATTATTTGATCGATTTGAATGTGGGACTGTGTTTGTTTTACTAAAGTAATGTAAAAGTCCGATACAAGACGTACTTCTTAACTTCAGAAATCTTAACAAAATGGATCACTGTATTCATATAATTGACGACCTCCGTGGCCTAATGGTTACCATGCCGAACCGCGCACCACTCAGGAGGTGCCGGGTTCGAATTCCAGTCGGGTCATGATGAAAAACGTACTTTTTCTGACTGGCCTGGGTCTTGGATGTTTATCTATATATGTGTTTGTTATAAAATATAGTATCGTTGAGTCAGTATCCTATAATACAAGGCTCGAACTTACTTTGGGGCTAGCTCAATCTGTGTGATTTGTCCCTATACATTATTATTATACAATTAAACATCTTTATACCCCCAAGGTAGGTATAAAGTGAAACATCCATATCCCTGTATCTCAATAATTGTACACAAGTACTTAAAGGTGCTAAATGGCACAAAATGCTGTACAGACGGCCAATTAACACGTGTGCTCGATAAACTGGTTGCCTAGCAACGGAGCTTTGGCTCACAAAGCGTTAAACAAACTAATTGGCCAGAGCTTTTGTGATGTACTACAGTTTTACACAATCGCCAAAAGTGACATAGGTATTGTTTTTAATTGATGAATGAAAATTGTGGCCCCCTATGTGCTATTAATTTAAATGTTCGTATTACAACGATCGGCAGTTTTTTTAAGTTCGGCCATGTTCGGTTTTTTATATATGATGTATGCATACTGGTGCATTCGCTATTTTTATGGAAATACTATTCCAACTGTTACTGTAATGTATGTATTTTTGTATACATATAGAAAACAGAATGATTTCTATAATACTAGTAAAATACTCGCAATTTCTTTTGCGTAGGTATATCTCGCTTTCTTGGGGAATTTAGAAAAAAAACTTTTTTTAGTACACCCCTAGATGTTCGTGCAACCTACATTCCAAATTTGGAATCTCTAGACCACGAATTGGGCCGTGCGTTGATATATAGTTAAATCAGTCAGGATTTAGAATTTTATATACATAATAGCTTTTTTGCCAGCGACTTCGTCCACGTGAAGTTACGGGACCGTTCCCGTGAGAACCACATTGAATTTCGGGATAAGCTATTGCCTATGTCACTCCCTGATAATGTAGCTTTCTACTGGTGAAAGAATTTTTGAAATCGGTCCAGTAGTTTCGGAGCCTATTCAAACAAACAAACAATCAAATCTTTCTTCTTTATAATATTAGTATAGAAGTTTGTCAAATATTGTTGACGATGAAAACAGTTTTGTTTTGTATTGTACATTAATTTATATTATTTTTTTGTTACAGGCATGCTGAGATCTACATACGATCGACAAGATCACGAACGTAAGTGTATATTTATAAGAAAAAACTCCACTTAGTTATGATATAAATCTCATTAACACAATTTGTAACGAATTTACTTCTAATGTATGGGGCGTACTGTGTTTACTATGTGACGAATTTACTTTGTGACAAATACGTGGGTAGGTGAAGACTAAATAGCCAGTACTCATCGCCATGTGAAGTTGAAGTATTATAATATTAACGTGTCATTTTTTGTGAACAAAATCCTCATAAAACTACACTGAACTTAATAGTCATTTTTTTTTGACGACGAACTGCATTGAGTATATCCATCAGTCTTTGACATCGATGGGATTTACTATTGGTTCTTTATCGCACTGTGATACAAACATAGTTTTCACTTTTACGTTTAACTTCATGGTAATTCACTTAGATCAGTAAGAGCTTAAATGAAAAATGCCTATTCTCGTAACAGAAACTGTTAAAATCGAATATTAATATCTAGTGCCATTTCGCTTGTTTTATATTTTGTATTCGATTGGATAAGCGCTTGAGATTGATTCTAGATTTTAAAAAACTGTTTTTATTACAAGATCAGGGGCCCGATTCTACTAAACAAATGCACCAATGGACTCTCAATCTTGTCTCAATAGATGCCGATAGTGTATCAGTGGAATAGTTTTTGACATTTGTTATGGACTTAAATAATGACATAATGCTTAACTTATTGTATAAGTCCATAACAAATGTCAAAAACTATTTCACAGATACACTATCGACATTCTATTGAGACACAATTGAGAGTCCATTGGTGCATCTGTTTAGTAGAATCGGGCCCCTGACCTTCTGTTTTCTCACTGTCAGTCTTGACAACAATAAAAAAAATACTTCTTAAATTTTTTCATTTTCAACAAGCAGTAGCTGCTTAATTATTTTATTGCTATTGAACCTTTACTACTATTTACCCAATACCTTAAATTACTAGCGAAACCCGCGCAACTTCGTTGGCGTGTATCCCGCTTTCCCGTGGGAATTTTGGAATGTATTATACTTAATAACCTTACCCTTGAATTACTCTATCTATTAAAAAAGCCGCATCATAATCCGTTGCGTAGTTTTAAAGATTTAAGCATACATGACGACCTCCGTGGCGTAATGGTTACCACGCCAGACCGCCACCCAGGAGGTCCCGGGTTCGATCCCCGGTCGGGTCATGATGAAAAACGAACTTTTTCTGATTGGCCTCGGGTCTTGGACGTTTATCTATATATGTATTTGTTATAAAATATAATATCGTTGAGTTAGTATCCCATAACACAAGTCTCGAACTTACTTTGGGGCTAGCTCAATCTGTATGAATCGTTCCTATATATTTATTTTATTTATTTTATAGGGACACACGAAGCATAGACAGACAGCAAAAGTGACTTCATTTTATATTATGTAAACATATTAATGTGGGCTAATTTGTTGCAACTGCAGCCTGCAACTGATCTCTAGTTTTATCACCTTTAACGCATTGCACAATACACCGGCTAAAAAAAATTCTGAACACCATCTCACTCGAAACTCGCATTAACCAAGCGCAAATAGTAAGGCTTATGTTCGTAAATAATTGCATGCTTTTGGAGCGAGCCGACCGCTATCCTGCAAATAAATCAAGCGAATTTGCATGTGCTGTGTGAGCGGAAATTGACGCAAAACGCTCCGCACTGTACCAATATGCGTGTTTTTTTTTCAATGGATAAAAATATTTTTTAGTTGACCTTTATGGCTTGTTGAAATAGTTAAACATTAAAATGGCATACTGTCTGTGATTAAGCCTGCACTACACATCGTATCTACCAGATTTGACATAAAGTGACGTAGCTCTATTTAAATATTTAGCAATACTCGGAAAGGGTCGTTTAAGCTAAAAGTGCATATTTAATTTAACGCCTATATTGTACAGTCAAGTTAGGTCGACCTTTACCTATTGGACTTCGTACCATTCTTAGGTTCTATGTCATAAGAGCCAAAATTGTACTGCAAGTGTAAAGTCCGACGTGCACCTGGCTGTACACTTAATCTTGCTATAAATAAACGATTGAATTGAATTATACTAAACAAAATAAGGGTCACTCGCCAGGCCATAATTTTTATTTAAGCTTTACAATTTACATTGTAATATTATGTTACAAGTTGTAATAACTAATCTGTAATAAATAACCAAAAAATAAATATTTTTCTAAGTCACTTAAAAATTGCGACCTTTTTTGTTTTAAATACATATATATAAATAGGGACAATTCATACAGATTGAGCTAGTTCTCGTTTGTTCTCGTTTTGACAAGATTATACACGAATTTTAACATAGATCACTTTAAATCTACATGTGAAAATTAATTCTATTTTGCAATACTAGCTTAACTACTCCCTGCATAACCAGTTAACTGACGTCACAATCGATAGTTTACCGGCAGCGCCATCTCGAATAGGAAGTTTGCAAGTTTCGCTCTACAGATGCTCAAAATTAATTTTCAATGTATTTCGCATCGTTGCCTTGTGTTCGACTGTACAACTACTTGTATACAGGTGTTCTTGTTTGCTAATTCTATGGAATGAATTCATATCTCAGTTCCTATTAGCTTACTCTTCAATAAAATTTAAATTCTGTATACCTAGTTCCATACCCACACCGCAGTTACTTTTTGTGGGACAACGGTTCCAAGTATTAGTGGGCATGGGCAACATTTGATAACAAAAAGTTATTGAAAAGTCGCAATATTTCGCACAGTTATCTTGTTTCATTCTGTTGCTCTGTGGTGTGGATACAACGCTATGGCTCATTGTCCACGTAACCGCACGTCATACGCACGCTTTCGTCAATTGACGATTGCAAGATGAATGCTTGCATCTTGCGTAGAAACAATGAAATCTGTGTCCACGAAGCGGCAACGTCGCGTCAACCGCTCGTCATGCGTTCGTTTGTAGGTTGCATGCATTCGTCAAATGACGCGTCTATGGACAGTAAGCCTATGTCATCACGGCTAATAACCGCGTTAAATTGCAAATTGAAATTATTTTTTTTACTTTATTGAAACACATTGATACACAAAATACTGACACGGTAAGCGGACGAGTGTATAAATTCACTTGAATCTATGATTGTGATATGTGATTCTGAAAAAAATAAAATTGTTCGATGAAATATGCAAGATAGCTTCCCAGAGACGATACTTAAAGCAACTTGTGTATCGTTTCACACAAAATTGTTCTTAGAACAGTCGACTGTCAATCACATAGTACACGCGATGCAAATTTTGCACAAGCCTCATTGCAATATGATCTATTTTCCCATGAAAATAGAGTCTAAAAACAATTTGTTACGCCCGGGAAAGTCGGTTAGGCTCGACTTTTTGTGTTTAGAGAAGCTTGTTTACTAAAAGACTATGCATAATAAGTACACACTGCACTTGTAACTTTGTTTGAGTTCTTATGAGTTGTGCAATAAAGTTTAGAATGGAATAAACGTTTTGTTTTGTAGTAAAATTGACTGGCGTGTTTATTTTGGGGGTTTAAAAAGATAAATATTATCTTATTGAAGACTGAAATTGATTTTTGATTTGATGCATGTTTTGATATAAAATTTTAATGGTAACAGATAGATAAGAAGTTGGTTATTAGTGGATTATTCCGCGTTACCTCAGCGTTCATGTTACAGTGTTTCCATTGTTCCGTTCGTAAGGGATTTTTAAAAACTTTGTGAAAACCGGTAGAAAAACTCAAGTTTTTGTTAAAAATTCAAGTTTGTCAGTACTTTTATAAAAATCTTTCATATCAATCCATAATCATCCCATCGCAGGGATACGGGTCGTCCTTCAAACTAGTTCAAACGAAGACGATAGCATACTCTGAATGGCAGAGGTACCTCCATAAAAATCATTGTTGTCCATCAAAAGAACTGTCCCTAATAATAATATTTTGTACGGTATTTTGAGTGGCCATAAAACCCGCTATTATTTCACCTTGAATGAGGTCACTTTATTACAACGCGACTAAGTTTCACGACGTCACTAAATCTGAGCCATCTTATCCCGCAAAAAGTGCAATTTCCTCGGAGAAAGAATATCATTTCCTCGGCCGGCATCGCTGACGGATCCGACATTATTATGTAATCTAAGGATTTTTTTATATTTTATTTGATTTGACTCGATAGATGGCGTTTTTAATATTTTTTTGTGTTCGATCATAAATTTTTCTCATTTTGATTTTAATTATTGGAGTTTGTATATATTAGGTTAAGCGCCGAATAAGCTATTTGCTAGATAAGAAACGTCAAATGTATTCTATAACAGTAAAAAAATGACATTTCCTTTTTAATTCCAGGTTAAACCCTTAGCTATCTCTTTTATTCTTCTTTAGTTTGACAGTAACAGCTATTTTTTTTTTTTAATTCATACAGTAGACAAACAAGCAAGCGGGCCGGGCCACCTGATGGAAAGCGGTCACCGCCGCCTATGGACATCAGTAACACCAGTGGCGCTACTAATGCGTTGTCCACCAAGGAAGTTGGAGGAAAGGAAGGAGGAAGGGAAGGGAAATAAGGAGGGGGAAAAAAGAATAGGGAAGGAGTTGGGCTTCCGGATCTTTCGGGACGAAACGCATTGCTGCTTCACGTTGATATTTTGTGTTTTTTTGAAGACACTAAAAGTGACCTTCAAAAACACGAAAAGTAAAAGTAGTATAATAACTAGATACAAGATTTTCTAACTCACATTGCTAATATTCGATCTAAAAGTATTAATATATATAATCTATTCCTTGCGGGATCGTCTGGCTTTTCATATTATGGATTAGTCAGTTGGATGGATTAGTCGTGCTTTACTAAGGAACGATGTCTCTAGATCCTGATAAGTTCCTGTTAACCTATCTGACAGACTTGCCAAAAAACAAAACTTAACGGACATGAAAATTATACTGGCCCTAAATGATTTTATTAAAAAACAATTTTACTTCTATTGAAGGCCTACGTAGATTTCAAAGCACCCGATCGATCCTGACCCCAAAAACAGCCAGCGAAGGATACCGACATATCCTTACAAAGACAGTTCCTTACGCCGAATATTAAACCAATAAATTTAAGAAGCAACGCGTACAAATATATAGAAAAGTTTTTCGTTCATTATACATTGGGCCACAAAGAGGGCGATATTCGAACAATCTCGAACGGTGACAATGCCGAATGTCTTTGTGCCGAAACGGCGATTCTGTTAGGTATGATTAATAGCTACGATATTATAATGTGATAGTCTCTTATAGAAATCAATGGCGGTATATTGATAAGGGCTTCTTTTCCTCTAAATTTTGTATTTTTTTTATTTGAATTACTTGACTTTTATATGGTTAAAGAATTAATTTCTCATAAAGAATCTATAATATATACTTAAGTAACAAAACATTTACATTTAGTGGACGCGTAAAAAATAAATAATACGATAGCTGCTTGTTCAATTCATAGTCTAATTAAAACGCATAGTTACACAATTTTAGTATTCATTTAGCACATGCAAATCCGAATTGTTTTATGTCCATTTGTTGCTCTATTTTATTTGCCTTCATTATGACATAATTTTCAGCTTTTTGTAGTCGAGAACATCACAAGGGTTAGTTCAAAAACCTAATTGTTGTCATGTACTTCAACGGGTACATTAAAAAACAAGACGTCGTACCAGCCTACGGTTATAGCATTATCGTTTGGGTCGGCAGAATTATGATCACAATGACAAAGTAAACAATTTCCAACAACACTTTGTATTAATGACGGATTTTACGAGCTCCCGTTTCCTGAACATTATAAATCAGAGAATAGCGCACTTCCATTCAAGTTTTCAGGTAAACATAAACGTTACGCAGCGCTTAAACATAAGGAGGTCGTAACGGCCGATACGATATCATCCAAACTTTAAGTAATAACAATACAAAAACTCATCTCGGAAGCGCTCTAAAGCGCTTTTTACAAATGAAAAAGGACGCTGAACAAAACGACTACCTGAATCACTTTTTTGTTTAACGAAGGGCAATGTCGTTAAGAACGGAAGGCTCGATTTAACGGAAAAACTCTGTTATCTGTGTAACGATCGGGCGTTATTCGGGAGATGGGTGCCCGTAGTGAATTTGCATTATTTTTTATCGCGGCCGCTGACACTCTTCACTTTCAGTTTTCTTTGTCGTTCAGAACAATAGTGGGTGAATTTTCGTTTTACACTCAAGGGTTTTAAAGGATGTTTTTCTTGTGACGTCGCGAATGAAAAATTACTTTGTTATTGTAGGCAAGGTTACGTCGATGCCCTTCTGTTACATTAGTCAGGATCTCTGTACCGAATTTATTTACAGGCGAAGCGCGTTTTCTGAGACTTTTTCAAGTCGAAATCGGTGCGTCAGACTGTGTGACATCAATTTTCTTTGTTGTAAAAATACGGAGATTTTTTCTTACATAGTTCAGTACCTTTTATTTCTACAGAGAAATATTGTTGTAATTCTGCTATTAGTCATGTGTCACATTTTATCAAAAGTTGGCAACGCATTAGTGACTCTCGGAGTTGCCTGTGTTTATGGGCAGCGGTGATTGCTCATTTGTTTACTACATAATAATAACTAATCTTAATGCTAAATATGATTTAAATGAATTTAATTATTTAATTTCTATTACTGAATTTAAAAGTAAAATTACTGACCGCATTAAATCTTCAAATTACTTAAACACAGTCTTAAAATATTGTCCTTGATTGCAATTCCAAAAGTTTTAAATTAAGGGTTTTCTATTCAAAAAGTTTTGTTAATTATCTATGAACGGTGCCATCTTGGTAGAGTACCCGGTATACTAAAATTTAACCCTTGAATAGTTAAAGTAAGCGATCCTTATGCAAATCCCGATTCGATACTCTCATCGACGGATTACAGTTTGAAGGTGATCTCCAAACTACAAGTTGCATCTTATGTACAGTCGCCTCGAGGATAGCATGACCATCATCACCAACATCCAACATCCTAGTGGACACAGTCATGTGGCTCTAATAAACAAAAACCCTGTTTGGTAACAAAGAAAAGGACGGAGCTGACAAAAGATCCGCTTACAAGATGTGCAAGCGATTTTTTTTCGAAAATGGTCTATCTTCGAGGCCACCGTACCTACTAGACCCCTTCAGGCGTCTCCGGAAGTGTAGGCACTTTTGAGCAATTGGGTTTCTGGGATCTTTCACTCACCGAACGCATTGCTGTTACGCGGATATCGTGTAACAGACTGTGGTGCTCGGCAATTGAGCTTCACTTTCTCGTGGGAATTTCAAACAATTCTTATATGTATCATACATACTCGTATTAACCTTCCTCTTAAATCACTGTATCTATTGTGTAAACTCTGTTATGTAGTTTATAAGATCTAAGCGAACAGACATCATTTTATGCCTTAACTATACCTATGTAGTTTCTATGAAAAACTTAACCACTTTTCTATGAAACGACTTAAAACTATCTACATTGACGACCTCCGTGGCGTAATGGTTACCACGCCAGACCGCCACCGAGGAGGTCCCGGGTTCGATCCCCGGTCGGGTCATGATGAAAAACGAACTTTTTCTGATTGGCCTCGGGTCTTGGATGTTTATCTATATATGTATTTGTTATAAAATATAATATCGTTGAGTTAGTATCCCATAACACAAGTTTCGAACTTACTTTGGGGCTAGCTCAATCTGTATGAATTGTCCCTATATATTTATTTATTTATTTACATTAGCATTAGTAAAAATCTGTCCGAACACTTCCAATATAAAGTGCAATAAATATAAAGTGCACAAAGTAGAGATTCATCGTCGGTGATCAGAAATCCCAATATATTGGGTTCCGTGGCTCCCATCGGGACGCATGCACGTCTGTTAAAACATTAACCTAACAAATACAGTAGTGCAAAAATGTACGGCGTCGATTTAAGAGCTTGCCTCTAGTCAATTTAGATCCGTAGATACCCCCCGCCATCTCCCTTCCACGGTGTAAATCATTAGCTAACAGCGTGTCAATATGTCAATTAATTAAATAAATAAGAATGTTTCAATGTTTAACATTAAAACTGACATAATAAATGTAAATAATTCCGAAACGGATCATTGTATCGAAAAATGATCTTCCCATACCCTCAATGTTTTGAAGAGACCTATCTAACGATACCCAACAACATGGGCTGAGCGCGAAAAAAATTTTTCATTTCCACTTTACATGTAAGGGAGGCACAAAAAAAAAATATTTTTCCAAATTTTGTTCCAGCACTTTGTTAGCATTGATAATATGTGTATACATACCAAATTACAGCTTTCTAGCATTAAGCGTCTAGGCGCTAGACCGCGGACGGAGAGACAGACAGACAAACAGACAGACCGACAGACAGACAGACAGACGGACATGGCGAAACTATAAGGGTTCCTTGTAGTTTACTACGGAACCCTAAAAAGAGTAATACTTTGGTTTACTTTGACATTACATGACATTGTCATCTTCCGCGGCTATTGCTATTATGCCCTAAGTCCGCTGCCGCTTATGACGCGCGCTCCACGCCTCGCGCACCGCATTGCCCCCGACACCCCGCGCATTCTCGCCATTTTTCGCTCCAAGATATTATTACGATCGCCGAAGGAGTCGTTTGCAGTACACCCACTTATAATTTGCGGTACGTATCTAGCCTCCGAGGGATACTTGAGATATCGTATCGGAATCGGTTATATCTGCTTAAACATATAATCGACATCCAAAATGGCTTACGGTTAGCCATTAAAACCGTTTTTTAAAATTAATATTTACAATAAACTGATTTTATTTGACATTCAAAGGTTTTTTTAATGTAAAAGGTTGGCAGACGAGCATGCGGGTCACCTGATGTTAAGTGATCACCGGCACCCATGGAGCACGTAGACACCGGGCGGTGGGAGTCCCTGAGCCGCTGACGGCCTTTTAAGTGCATGTATGCTCGCTTCTTGAAGGTTCCCAAGTCATAGTCATTTGGAAACTCCGCTGGCAGGAGTTGGTTCCAGATCTTTACTGTGAAGTGTCTGAAGTTTTTACAATACGTACTTAAAAATTACACGCAAATCATGTGCAACTTACACTACCGACAACGAAAATTAGACCTCTTGTTGCTTTTGTTATAATTTTTGAGCACACGAGTTATTTTGATAAAATTGGTGGTATTATTTCAACGACAACAGATTAACGTATTTTTTTAGGTCGTTAAACCAAGTCTGTGGCCTTCGGGCGGCTAGAAAACACTGCCCTCTGCTAATTTACATTGGTGCAGCGTGGCAGAGTACAGTCTAATCCTAGAATTGAAGGGAGACCGGTGTGAGGGACACCGGTCTCTGTGTGATGATTATGCGTTGATGTGCTGTTGATGCCGAATACCGAGTAAACAAACTTGCCAACTCGGCCGCGCTTTTAATTACGTATTTACTAAAGTACAGACAAACTCCAATGATAATATTATTTCATCCGAGTCCCGCAAAGTTGCCCCGGCCAAGATAAACCAAATTCCCGATACAATAAAGTTTTCCCGGGGACTTTTTTACAACTGACTCCGGGGCAAATATTTTAAAATGCTTTCTGTATTTGCGACTCGCTTCGGAGCAGTCAAATTGTTTCAACGCTCCCCCCACATCCCCCCTACTCTAATCTAGAAATTGGCAATGTATTGATTATATAAAATCACGTAGAGTTTTGTCAATTTGCAACTTTTAAAATCGGGAGGATGAAGTTTGGGATACGCTTTTGTTTTGAATTATTTGTACGTTTTTGATTTGTTTTTTTTTTTTTTTGGTAGCAAACAGGGCTTGCTCTATGGACATCGAATCATAACCAACGTTTTCTACAGCAACTTCAAATAAATTTTATTTCCAAATAGCTTCAAAAGATTTTCCCTATGAAAAGATAGAAAGAAATTGCAATACAATACAATATTCTTTATAGCACCAAAGTAAATACAACAGGCGGTCTTATCGCTAAAGCAATCTCTTCCAGACAACCTTAGGTTAGATAACCGTAGCAATACCTACCTAAAATAATGTTGTAATCAGCAAATAAACATTTTGAATTTTATTATTATAAAGGAGTAAAGTTATTTTTAGATAACTACAACCTCACATAGGTTGTAGTAATCTCAGATTGTACTGAACCGATTTTGAAAATTCTTTGACCAATAGAAAGCCAAGTTATTTGTAAGTGTCACAGGATCAAAATTAAAATGACAGTGCGGACGAAGCCGCGTGCAACAGCCAGTTATTAATAAAGGGGATGATGTTAATCTAAATTCTTACATTGTCATTGTTACTTTTAACGAAAGATCAAACTTACTTTGTAGGAACGCCGATTTCAACAGTCGCCACTTACGTTTTATTATCATCCACCTATCCCACTCTAACACGGTGTAATTTATCACCTGTCCTACTCTATATTGTGTTAAACGTAAAAGTTTTTAGTACGTTCGAAAAAGAGGGTGACGTTTTTGTAGAACTAAGGTTTTACGGGCGCAGTACACTTTATTACTAGGATTCGTTTAATTGTTTCAATTAACTAAGTAAGACTTTTAAAACTCAATAATTTTGTACTATATAAGATGTTTTAAACTTCAACAATTACATTCAGAATGATTCCTATATATTTCAATATTGTAATAAACCAAACTATGTAGTGGTACTATGACTGTCTTTTATTTTATTATTTTACTAATGAAACCCGCGCAACTTCGTTTGCGTGTATTTATTTATACACAGCAGCGTCATCTATGTCAGATTTTTGACCAAATCCTACAGGAATCGCGTACTTTTCAGGATAAAAGTACCCTGTGTTAATCCAAGGTATCAAGTACCTACATACCAAATATCATAAATATTGGCCCTGCCATTTGAGCGTGAAGAAGTAACAAACATACACATAACTCTCGCCATTATAATATTAAGTAGGACAGGATTCCAATACAATCGTTGTAGTCAATAATTATTTATCGATGGCGATGGAAAAAAGACCTTTGACCTGACAGAGTTTCTTTCGGCATTCTCTTCTCGTTAATGGACATTCTGAAATTCTGGTAGATTAAAAAACATAAAACAAGAGTAAAATAAGAGTATTTTTGATTTGATTTGAGAAATTATGAAATAGGTAATATATAAATATATTTCCACCGAGTGGTAGAACCTCTTACAGAATATTGGCATGAAACTTCCACACTTTTCACTCGGACTGATTTCCGGGATAAAACTATCAATAGTATATTTGATGTCTATTTTAACGGAAATGTATGTAATTCGGAAATGTACACAATTCCTAGGACTCGTGTTATTATAAAGGTGGCCTCGTTCTCTTCGGTCGCTCGGCTTTTGATGGTCACACGCTAACCCTTTTTTTTATCGTCAGAAAAATGCTTTGCAGCGGCCCCACCTCCCGGGGAATATGCGGTGAGGACTGTGGGACTTACCACGTAACTCTTAGCCGTCCGGCCTAACATACTGACCAGACCCGCTCCCAACGGTAAGCTCTGTCGGCATAACCTAACCCTAACTTACGCAGAGAATCATAATTATCTGTAAATAAAATAATTGAAACACGTTGTTCATCAGAGTTAGTATCATATCGGTAGACAAAGCTAGGTTAGATTAGGGGTACGGCGGGATATGCAGTAATGCATTTTACTGATTATAAACAAAAAATAAACAAAAAAGGGGTAGCTCGTGACCATCGAAAGCCGAGCAACCGAAGGGAGCGAGGTCCTCTTTATAATAACATATTTCCTAGAAATGGTATACATTTCCAGTAACATCCACATACATTTTCAAACTACGACAATACCTTTTCAAAATAATGTTGGAATCGAGAACAAGAGACGCGCGCCATGAGCCCTTTAGTAAAATAATAATGGAACAATTATTAAATACTTGTTCTTAGTCCTGAAATAGTGATTGCTTTTGCTTCCAAGAAGAAATAATAATTGTTGCCCTTACCATTGTTATAATCTCGCAACTGAATCGAGAATTCTATTTATTTACAATATATAACTAGCGAACGTCAATAAAATGCTTTGTCCTTACATGAATGACTGACTGTAGAGTATGACTGGGTGAATTTATTGTATGACGTAGGCATCCGATAAGTAAGGATTTTCCGAAATTTCCACGGGAAATCCATCCAGATACACACAAATGAAGTTCCGCCAGTTTAGCAACCTAAACCGCTAATAGTAGAGACTTTAAACTTGAAGGGCGTGTTCTTTTTATGACGTGAGCTAATAAGAACCAGAAGAAGGTTCTAATTATGTAGTGATAGGTAAAAATATAAAAAATTATATCGTTCATTCAGAGAGTCAAGTCTGTGGATCAGAGTGGCAGAGTACGCTCAAATTTCCTTCGATTAAAGGGAGACCCGTATCTCTGCTGTGGGATGAATATTTTAAGAATGAATATTCCATTAGTAACAAAGTATTTCTCCATCTATTGAGTTTCGAGAGAACTTTGTGCGAATTCCAGTCGTTCATATAATGTTTCTTTGTTAAGCCAAGAACCAGATTGAACCACTTTGTGTCTCTAATGAGCCCCGATGTTGGTTCATTCGAAACTTGTAAGTAATTGGGCTGAGCCATCGCTTTGTGTATTATATTTTATAGTTATACTAGAGACCCGCCATTCCTTTAAGTGTACCCCGCTTTCCTGTGGGAATTTCAGAATATATTATACATGTTTTTTTTTTTTCTTGACGATGTTGTGCAAGCTAGTGAAGCGCTAACGGGATACGCTTCACCAGCAACATAGGTTTTACGTGGGCGAGGTGTCAACCCGCCGCACAACCCCCGAAATGCTGGAGGACCACACCCGTCGTTGGTCAGCGAGTCTATCGGACTTAGCCGGTTAGTGGAGCTAGGCTGTACTACCGACCATTCCCCTATCCGCCACCTTGGGGACGCTCCCCTACGCTGTGAGGGCCAGCGCGGGGGTATTATACATGTTCCTTCCTCTTGAATCACTCTATATTTAAAAAAAAACGCATGAAAATCCGTTGCGCAGTTTTAGAGATCTAAGCATACATAGGACAGACAGACAGAGCTCGCGACTTCATTATGTACTATTGTGGCGACACGGTTTTGAACGTTGGTTTGGAAAGTTGGAAACATTGTAGACAGGTTTCATACCAATTAAGCCGGTTTTTCACTATGAGATATATTATATATTACATCTTGAGATATAATATATATTATATCTCAAGATGTGATGCGTGTAAGATTTTGACGACCTCCGTGGCGTAATGGTTACCACGCCAGACCGCCACCCAGGAGGTCCCGGGTTCGATCCCCGGTCGGGTCATTGATTGGCCTTTTTCTGATTGGCCTCGAGTCTTGGATGTTTATCTATATATGTATTTGTTATAAAATATAGTATCGTTGGGTTAGTATCCCATAACACAAGTTTCGAACTTACTTTGGGGCTAGCTCAATCTGTATGAATTGTCCCTATATATTTATTTATTTAATAACGGAAACGTACAACTCACTGTTTGTTTTAAACTGGGTTTAAAACCCTTATGCCATTTCACGATTTTGAATATTCCGAGGTATGAGTTTAAAACTCCGACATTTTCGACAACTCAAAATCGTGAGAGGGAAAGAAGTGCAGTAAAAACGTTATTGTGTTCAAAAGATCTTATTTTGAGTTGTTATTTTGAGTTTAGATCAAGGTAAACTCGGACAACTCAAAAAATATACTTTTGCAGGAAGATTCACCGGTTTTACAGATTTTTTTGCCCTTTCACTATTTTGAGTTGTACGAGTTTTGATCTAGGTATGCGATAAATGTAATCTCTGTATATTTTTCAGTTTTATTTCAACACTTTTGAATTAAATAGTCAATAAATATAGGCTACTACAGTGTACCCTTAATCAACGCAGTATCAAGTTATTAAAAAGCCAATCAAACAATATTATTGCAGGCCATACCAGAAATCGGCCTCGCTTCTAAGGAGTAGCTTTTACGAGCGACTGGTAGGGCTGTCGCTTGTCAGATAATTTTAGTTTTTGTTACTTTATTATCTTCCATAGCTGAACGTAGTCCTTCATCTTTAACCATTTTCATACTCCTATTTTATAAAAAGAAAAAACTGTAATATTAGCAACCATACACATAATAAGTATAATACTTATAATCTTCTATACTAATATTATAAAGAAGTAAAGTTTGTGTGTTTGTATATTTGTTAAATTGTAAGGGGTAATCTCGGGATCTACTGAACCGACTTTAAAAATTCTTTCACCAATAGAAAGCCACATTATTGCTGAGTGTCATAGGTTATATAAAAAACCGAAAAATAAAAAGGCTTTTATGTGGTAGTCGGTTTTGCAAAGTGAATCGGAGAAAAAACGGTCGAATGAAAGCGTTTCTTACGAACGCCTGTACTAAAAAAGGATTATTAACATTATGCCCAACGAAGTGGGCACGGGTCAGCTAGTTTTATTATATGGAAAACACACAGACTCGAAAACAAACAGAAACGCCATAACATTTTTTATTTATTTATAAATGTTTTTCCCGAGCGGGATCGTACCCACGCCCTCGGGTGCCGAAAATCAAAACTTCTTTAGTCTGTGGGCTCTCGCGGGCACTTATCACTTGTCATAGATGTGACATAGGCTATAGTTTCCGAAATGGTAGTAGTTTATAGAGTAGATTAATAGTGAAATCATTTATTACTGTATGTACGCTCTGACAAGTGAAAGTGCCTGTGGAAACCTATTCTCTGAATAAACATTTTGAGTCTTTGAATGTTTGACAACCCTAAAAGAATCCCGAATTAGACGGGGTCATCAAAACTGCGGAGTCTAGATTAAAATGTAATAATCCCGCCGATGCCCGGGAAATAGCTGTTAATCCCGGCATTCCCGCGATAATAGCGGCCGATACCCCAACTGTATCCACTAACATTTTACATCTGACTGTAAAAATTACAACTGCTCGAAAATATAACCTCAGATTTATTCATTTAATATTACCTATTTTACGATTAGGACTTTAAAACCAAAATCATAAATGTGTTGCGGACTATTGCAGTGGACATTTTTTGGTCAATATAAACAATTTGTCCTGAATGACTGATTGATGGATCAACCGTAAACCGCTGATCGTAACCTGAAACTTGAAAGGTGTTCTTTGTATGACGTGGGCATCCGAAAAGAAACATATCGAAATTTCCACGATAAAGCGTGAATGAAACGACTGTCACCCATCGACAACAGCCAAGACCGACAGCTTAATGCGCTCCGAAGCACGGAAAAGCTGATAACGAAAACCGTCCAAACATTGGCTAGGGTCAACGTTGCTTGACTCGTTCGGTTTAAAATGCGACACACAGCGACGCCATCGATCTCTCTTGTAACCTAATGGCTAGTTCGTAAATTATAAGTAAGATCAGTTAACTTGGCTATTTGCATTCGGATCGATTGGACGTCAAATATCGGGGGCTGTTCGCCCTCTACACCCTCCCAAAAACCCCCATTTTGTGAGACAGTCGATGACTGAAAAGTTTTACGCTAATTAAGTACCGTTAGAATCCCCGAGCTCAACTCAAAATGTCCCTAAATTATTACTTATCGCCAATAAACCCAGTTTTCCCGTTGATTTTTGTTAATGACTACGGTTTGAAAATTTAACGATTTGGAAATATATATATATTTTTTTTTTGACAATTCTAAATCTATTAATGTAACTTTAGACAGTCTGGTGGTGCGTTGTTAATGAGTAATAACTCTATCTTCGATATCAGAGAACAAATTATGTGTTACCATTTGTTTGTCTCGAGTCTGGCGTGTTTCATATGTAACTAATATACGTAAATTACTTACAATAATATATCCATTGACTGTCAACCGGTCTGGAAGCGTTTGTATGTCCAGCAATGAACTTCTTGTGGCTGAGAGTGTGTGGTGGTGATGATGATGATCCGCTGTCCAGTACGATTTAAGCAAAAGAAGAGAAACATAAATGTGTTGTACTATATTGGCAACATATTTATACCGCTGACGTATACAATTTTTATTCATCTACACTTCTACACTAATATAATAAAGAGGAAAGATTTTGTATTTGTGTGTGTGTGTGTGTGTGTGTATGTTTGTCTATACTTCTATACTAATATTATACAGGAATGTATAGAGGAAAGATTTGATTGTTTGTTTGCATTGAATAGGCTCCGAAACTACTGGACCGATTTCAAAAAATTTTTCACCAGTAGAAAGCTCCATTATCAGGGAGTGACATAGGCTATAATTTTTCCCGAAATTCTATGTGGTTCCCACGGGAACGAGTCCAGAACTTCACGCGGCCGAAGGCGCGGGCAAAAAAGCTAGTAATTAATAAACTCATAAAAGAACTGGACCGATTTCAAATATTTGTACACCGTTGAGAAGTTAAACTATCCCCGAATAACATAGGCTGTATTATTTTTTCAAAAATAATTGGGATCTTTAGTAAAACCCGTGTGAAGCTGGGGCGGGGCGCTAGTTATGTAATAAATACAATATAATAGGCTAAAGTGGCATTTTAACGAATTCGCTTTTTAAGCATCAATTAGACGAGGCGAGAACGTCAGATAGCTGAAATCGCAACTCAATCGCAATTATTTTTCACTTGCAAGAAAACTTGAAACGAACCTTAATTGTGGGTTGCGTTGAGACAATGCCCTTTTAGTTCTCGAGGGGACGAGGCGACACCGTGACGATTGTTTCACGTAATTGCCCAGAATTAAATTAGTTCGTGATATTACATAAGGACAATAGTTTTCGGTTATACAATACATTTGTTTATGTTGTATAACAATTTGCCTTATTTGTTGTTGTTGATAAATAATGGTAAATTAAACATAAACAAATTTTTTCACTCAATAAGTAAGTTAAAAAAAGAAACAATATTTATATTTAAAAACTGGCTGATTTAAGTTTTATTTGTTTAAATTACCTACCATAAGGTTGGCAATGCTTCTTATTTTATCAACAACAACAACAAATAAAGCAAATCTTATTTCTTTTTAAATACTGGCTGAAAAGATTTTGTTTTACTTCTTTACACCTTAACGTTATTTAAAAAAAATAATGAGAAGATTCTTTTTTCAAAATGCCGTGACGTATAAACCGCCCTGCGACGGACAAGTAGTGGGTGTGACGTCATTAGCAATCTGCGCTGTGCTCCCGCCAAATTGGAGCAATTACAACCAGTTGTTTTGTTTTCCCGCCTCTTACAAAGTTGTAATTTGAAGTTCGATCATTTGAGTGTCAGTTTTTAAGAAGATAATTGCGTCAATCGCGTCACGGCTTGTTAGTATAAAGGGTCCTTAAAAGTGCTTATAGAAATTGTTAAAATCATTTCATTTTTATTTGAAGTAGACATTAATTTAAAGCAATAGTTGACAAATATTTTCCGGTACCTTTTATGTCTATGGGTGTTTATAAAAAAAAACAGTACAGACAATCTGTGCCGCTTGCCGGTCGGTACCTTCATACTGGATTTTTTTTTAATCTAAGCACCCTAACATTATTTAAACAGTTTTTTTATTATTTTATTTTAAACACATAATTATAATTACTCCTAAGCCTTTTTGATATAGGCATACGATGGTAAAAACAATTGTACTAATGTAACACAAGTTTACATAGTCTATGTGAAATAAACTATTTTTCTTTCTTTCCTTCCTTTTTTAAACGCTACTTTTCATACCATAACCCTACCTGTTCATATTTAAGGCAGCAAAAATAGGTTGCGCAACTTTGTACAAAAGTCGCAATATAAAAAAGTAACTGTTCAATATTATTTATGTTAGCACTCACCACCTTTGCACACGCGAAAATCACAAAGCGCCGATCGCGAGAACGCGAAATAGTAAATTTCCCGCGCGCCATTAACCGTGGCGTTCGGGAATACTCGCTTTTTTAAATTTAGTTAATATATCACGTGGCGCCATCTGCGCGGAGTTTTCTTTTCTATTTTATATCTTTCTCACGTGCGGTGTAAATTCACTTGAATGCCGTCTCTGTTTGAGAATTTCTTAATTTTGCTTTTTTTAATTACATTAAAACTATGTAAAAATATGTGAGATAAAAACTCACAACACACATGAGCAATGTTAAAATTTATTCTATTGTAGTCTTGTATTTAAATACAAAATCTTTCATCATCATTTGACGACCTCCGTGGCATAATGGTTACTACGCCAGACCGCCACCCAGGAGGTCCCGGGTTCGATCCCCGGTCGGGTCATGATGAAAAACGAACTTTTTCTGATTCAAATCAAATCAATCAAATCAAAATATTTTTTTTTTTTATTCAAATATGTTTATTTATATATGTATTTGTTATAAAATATAATATCGTTGAGTTAATATCCCTTAACACAAGTTTCGAACTTACTTTGGGGCTAGCTCAATCTGTATGAATTGTCCCTTTATATTTATTTATCATCTCAGCCACAAGAAGTCCACTGCTGGACATAGTCCCCCCCCCCCCCCCCGATTTTTTGGTAATAAAACTTAACGTAATTAATTAAGTTTTATATTTTTCATGTCGTGTGGTCTACTGATTATTATGAATTATAATAATTTCATAAAACAAAAGCCTTGAAAATACTAAAAATAATTAGGATGGATATATCTAATCCAAAAGCGTCCGGAGTCGGTCAGTTTTAACACTTTGTGAGTGACACAAACAATTTTCATTAGGAGTCCAGTCTGCGGTAGTCGGCGTCGTTTCGATTGCACTAATCGCACAGACAACGTCGAATAGCGGTTAAAGTTTTTAGACAAGTAACGTAGTTTACATACGAATACCATTAACATTTAGACTTCCCACGACCATACCCAAATGAAGCGACTCGACTGCGACGCAACTATCATTTTGCCTGTGTTCGCACACGGCGCTATTTGCATACGAGTAAATTCGTTTATTTTTCATTGAATGTTCGCACACGATACTATGCCGACCGCCATTTTGATACGTATACAACTGGGGCCGAGCGCGATTGGTATCCGACACGTTGCATTCGCGGTGCGAATTTGTATGAAAGATACTCTCGGGAGACTAGTATGATATGCGTATGCTACTCGAGTCGCTCGTGAAATGCGTCGTGAGCGAACGGGTATAGCCTCGTGATAAGGCTGGCTGGCACTGTGGAAAATAATGTAGATGAGATTCATTGGCGTGGACGGTTCTTCGTCACACTTCATATTTAGTTTTCCTATGTCTTCACTTCGTGTCAATCACTTCACTCCGGTCAACCCATATTAATAACAGAAGATGAACCAAGGTTTAACTAAATCATGTTTTGTCACTTGCGCACTATTACTTATAGTTAATTCGTCCATAATTTATGTGACAACTATTATTTAATGTACTTTAATATCCGCTTATCGCTCCCGCTTCAACTCATCACCATAAACTAAGCGTAACAACTAACGAGCTCCTTGGAGATCTGCGGCCATCGGCGGGCTGGCGACCGTATCCATTTTTGTTTTAATTCCACTGGAATAGCTCGACTTCAATTACACGAGTCAAGCGTTGTTAATTGTAATCAATATTGACTACTTGATCTTTACGGACAAGACGACTATAGAAAAAGAATTTATGCAATTATTATGCAGTAAAAGAGGAGGAGACGAGGAGCTCGATGGCGTCGCTGTGTGTCGCACTCTAATATAAACACGCAAGTTAAGTTACGTCCATCCTAGCCAGTGTTTGGATGGGTTTCGTTGTCTCGAGCTTCTCCGTGCTTCGGAGGGCACGTGAAGCCGTCGGTCCCGGCGTTGTCGACGGATGACAATCGTTGAGCTGAGTCGGTGGCCTTCGGGCGGCTTGAAAACACCGGCCTCTGCCAATGCGCATTAGATCAGCGTGGCAGAGTACGCTCTGATCACCTTCGATTGATGGGAGACCCGTATCCCTGCAGTGGGATGATTATGGGTTGATATGATGCAGTAAAATGCAAACAAACGGCTAAAATACTAAATTGAAATTATTTATTTCAGAGACTAAGTCTTCACAGGCTTTCTCTGTTCATTTACAAGTTGTATACTTAAATTAGATTAATATTAAATAAACTACTTTATAAAATACCACCAAATCAAATAATTTTTATTCAAATAGGCATATTACAAGCACTTTCGAATCGTCACATTTTTTTTCTACCACCAATTCAGACGGCAGATTCAAAAAATTTAGCACTTGCTCTTTTAAGAGCCGCTATTTCGGAAAAAAGCAAAATGGCAACCGGTAAGAAGACTATATTATATTTACAACCCGCTGGTGGTGCGTTGGTTTTGTAGTGACTTTGTCGTCAGCACCAGAACCAGAAGGCCAGGATTCGATCGCACGGGACAAATATTTATGTCGTGGACTTGTTGAGTATATGTTTTAGTACCCGTTGTACCATACACATAGGCAGGTTCAATCTTAGCTTACTTTGGGACAAGGTGGCGCTGTGTAAATTGTGTACAACTTATGACAAATGTTTTTTTTACAGACATTTCTTACGGAAAAGTTGACATAAAAAAAAAACTTTTTTTAATTTTTATTTTGCATAATTTGGATTTGGCGTTGTATAAATACAACTAGGAATTTTATTCAAGCAAATTCAAGATCAAAATACATCCCAAAGGCGATATTACAGAGGCAGTGCACAGGAAGTTGTCATTACCGTTTCCCTCTGAAGATCCGTTGATATATTACGTGTAACCGGTAATTAATATCGGGTAATTACCTGAATTACCACAAAGCGGCCTGTTCGGCCTCCCTTTACGGGTCAGCGACCTACGATAATCATAATTAAGGGACAGTAAGAGTTAAAGGATAAACTAACAATTAGTACAAGTTAACTTGGTCCAAACTACATATACTTGAAGAATGCTTTAATAAGCAATAAGGCCGCCTTGGTGCCAAAGTAAGCTGGGCTTGAATCTGCCTATGTGTATGGATACCAGATAACGGATACTGTAACCAGACTCAATAAGTTCACTATATGAATATTTGACTATTGCGGGCATCGAAACCGCGCCCTCTGTCGTCTGTGGTAGACCCACAACAACTTCGCTATCAGTTGTCAAATAAGACATAGAGTTGCAAATACTTTATTTAAATCTACATTATGTCTTAATTCTTACTGTTGTTCCCTACAATATTGTTCATAATATCGTGATGGTGAGCCCAGTAATGGAGGCTGGAAGGCCGACTCTCACGTCAACTCGAAAATACACGAGAACGGTTGCTGCCTTGCGGGCGGTCTGCTCCTATTTTTAACACCGATTTAGCATTTTATATTTTAGATTTAATTTTATGTTGAGACAATTTAATGGCACTATTTATTGACATTCCGCGTACGTAATGTTGTATGTATGTACCTAGTTTTAAATTCTATGTTGAAAAAGAAAAGAAAAAAGAAAAGTACGATATATTTTTAATGACAAAAAAGGCCGTAACTGGTTTTCTTTCGCCATTTCTTTTTACCAGTGGTCATTTTGCTTTTGTTTCCGAAATGGTAGTAGTTTATAGAGTTGATTAATTTATACAAATCATTTATTACTGTATACGCTGACGAGAGAACGTGTTTGTGAAAACCTATTCTCTGAATAAAAGCTTTGAATTTGAATTTGAATTTACTTAAAGGCCCACTTATCTAATGTTCCGTTGGTCTAAGTAGAAACTAAGGGAAAAAAAGTACTGGGGGGGAGATTTTCTTCTCATAAAGACATTGTAAATAACGTATATTTATTAAGCTCAAACATTTTTACTTGCATTCACCCCAACCCTTGTTAATTCATTAACAAGTAACTTTTTTTCGGTAAAATATAAAAATACTCATGAAGTTCTACACAAACGCTACGCCGCTACAAAGATGCTACGCCGTAGCACCGTAGCGCGATAAAAAAACGTAGCGCAGTAAAAGTTAACTGTGTGGAATACTACTTGCGTAAGTTGTATAATAAATAACTCGAGACATTTTATTGTATTATAGTCTTTATGCTTATTTATATAAGAGCTAGTTTCCTTTGGTTAGTATTACGAGGTTTATTTTTCCGTTTTTCCGTTATTTGTCATAGTGTAAATCCTAGTCCGTGTGGAAGTTTTTGAAAGGAGCTTTTTTTGTGTTTAAACACGCTTTGACCTTTGGTTAGTGAGCGTATAACTAGTGACAAGCAACTCGACTGTATTTGTCTGTATTTTGAAACCTTTGGAAAATAAAATGCAGATTTGTTTTCGTTTCTTCGTATATAGTAAAATATGCAATGAAACATAGAACCTCCTCCTTTTTTGAAGTCGGTTAAAAAACTAAGAAAACCCTCGCAACTCCGTTTGTGTATCCCGTTTTCCCATGGAAATTTTGAAATAATCTTTTCTTAAAAATAATACACCCTTCAAGTTTATATATACATAATTGTTATGTTTCTCTGTAAATGATTAGTTACATATAATCTTTTGAGAAATAAATATTTTGAAACCGTAAGATTCAGATCTCTACGATCAGCGGCTTAAACTTTGAATTGATCCGTCAGGCTGTCAGTCATTTAGGACATAGCATTTAATATTTATTAAGCGATTTCAACTTAACTTTCATTGGAAGATTTAAATGACTTCTTTAATTTACCTCTAATAAAATAATATTATCTATCAAATAAATCCAACAACGAAATTACTATGAAAACCAATTGCAAGCTACACTTATATTTCACAAACTCAATTTTAGAATTATATTTTAGCGTCAGCTTAAATCCAGTCTGTCTAGAATTAGCCAGTTATAACCGGTATTAACTGGAACTGGTGAATGCAACTCGGCGAAATGACAATGCAGCACAATTGTCTTTTCTTGCTCTTCAATAATACCCCATTATATTTGACTGTTTAATATTATTGTTGGTTTAACTTTTGTTGTGGACGTAACTGCTTTTTTGTGTATTATGGATTGATCACAGGGGGATGAGCACTGTTAGCTGTAACACAGGGTCAAAACTACCACAGCTGCAGAAGCAAATACTCTGTACATATATTTTGTTTTTAAGAAGTTGGTTTATATTATTGGTTAAATGTTTATGGATTTTTGTGAAAACTAAACTCTATTATGTTCGTGGAAAAAAAAATTTTTTTTTTTGGGACAAATCACATAGATTGAGCAAGCCTCAAAGTAAGTTCGAAACTGGTGTTATGGGATACTAACTCAATGATACTATATTTTATACATATATAGATAAACATCCAAGACCCGAGGCCAATTAGAAAAAGTTCGTTTTTCATCGTGACCCGACCGGGGATCGAACCCGGGACCTCCTGGGTGGCGGTCTGGCGTGGTAACCATTACGCCACGGAGGTCGTCATAAATCACTTAGCATGGTCATCAGATGAATAAATTCGTCCATCTCAGTTTCTAGTGACAAAATAAAAATCTCGAGTTGTTGATCGATAATTTTTTTTAACAGATATAATATGCTTTGTTGCAAAAACATTAGTCTGTAAGTTTTTTTTTCTTATGCCACAAAGGTGGCAAACAAGTATACAGCCCGCTGATGGTAAGCATCACCGTAGCCTATAGACGCTTGCAATACCGAGGAGCCTGTACCTACTGTATATTTGTATTTTTTTCTGTATGTGTTTTGCAAATAAATTTCTGTCTATCTATTTATCTTTGTTTGCAAATACACAGACAGTAAAAAAGGTCAATGAACATAGTCAAACTTGTGTGTCTTTTCAAGGCAGTCTTTTGTAGGTATAAAAACCTAACATTTTATCGTAACAGCAATATTTCGCGCCCCAGATCCGAATCTGGGGAGTCAATCTAGGTCTTTCGCGGTTCTTTGCGAAATTACAGGCTTTCAGTGCTGAAGTGTGTCAGTGTGCCACAATATCTGTGATGACAATCTTACATAAGGTCACAGGGCAGATGAGGTCATGTGCCAACGAATATGTAAAGAAGAATAGTTATCCTGAAAAAGTACAAACATTGACTTACAAACATGACAGCCCGGTGCATTGGTACCTTCGGCGCCAGGAAGCGCAATTATTAGGATCGTTTGTTGTCTTATCTATTTTTTTTAATTATTATTCTTAATTCTTCCTTTAAAAAATTATATGTAAGACAAGAAATAAACTATTTTCTTTAATCTTTCTTTAATTTCGAGCTCAACCAAATTAGAAAATTCGCTTAAAATTGAGCGTGATCGCGCTATAGTTTTCCTACACCTCATTTGAACGTAGGTAAAACCAAGATCGGAGGCTAGTATTGCAATAATGTGTCTGGCTCCCCAGTTGGGGTTATGCAATCGTTCGTGACCGGCCATTTTGGCACTCGGCCGAGTCGAAGGCTACTTAAGAAACTTCATTCAAAGAAACTCTTATACTATGAAATTGGTATATTTCTTTACAGTGTAAAAGACTCAGACGGCTTCGTTGTGCGTGTGTGTTTTTCAAGTAGATTTACTTGTTACGAGATCCAAGACAGCTGTAGTTTCTCCCCCATAAGCTTCATTGCTTATTGTCAATCTAAGGTCACCCCTGTTGATCCAGGCTATACAAGAGGCACAGCGGTGGTAATGTGTGGTCGGCTTGTCCCGATTACATGAAATTCTAAAAAAAAATACCATAAGGCATGTTTAGTAGAAGCGGCGCGAGAAACTTAATGGTTAGCCTTTTAAAAAAATGGCAGTTCCCCGGTCGGGCTAGCCTATTTCATAAACGCTTTACCACTCTAAAGATTGTAATGAGAAGTATATAAATAGAAAAAAATATATAATAATACATATAAAATATTTTGTCTTGACCGTAGAGACCTGATACTTGGGTGTGTTCTGAAAAGTTTTGTGTATGACGTAGGCAACTGATCAGAAAGGATTTTGTGTTAAATAAGCGAGAAAAACGCAAACGAAGTTGCGCGTAACTTTGAACATTTTCAAGATATTATCTTAGGGTTTAAAAACTGAGCTAATACATATTAGTTTCATTTGAATTCAGTGCACGCTCTTACGTGACCTACTGTTTTGGCACGAGGCCTGGCCTGCTCCGTGGATTTGCCAATGTGGCCGAATTGGTTATATTGCTGCTGTTTCTTTTGAAATGTTTATTTATTGCCTGTTTTTTTTTATTAAAACACGATTTAAAACATTGGCACAGAATTCATAATAGTACTACATTGGTTTGAAACAAGATCCGCTACTATAAGTAAATTCATTCAAAAAAATTCAAATACAACCTTATAAGATAACATTACAGGGTAAATAGAAGTTGTGATTGTTTATGGTAGGTACGAAATAACTAGTGGCCCTTATTTTGTTCTCACTTGAAAAACATAAAACGTAATAATAGTAATCCATTTATGAATGTGCCTTTGTAAATAAACACATTATCTCTTTACAATTTGCTCACTGGGAATTCATAGATATCTAAGAAGGCTTACAAGTGAAATAGTTTCCGAACAATCCTATTGAATAAAGACCAGAATACGGGAGCTAAATCACAGTGCACAATACAAATGAAGTGTTCCAGTAGACCCACTTGGACACAGGTCTTGCCCTTTGAAAATTTACCTACCGAAGTCTAGAAACAAAGCGGCATGATTCGATTTAGAAACGAACGAACGGATCTTCTTTGATGTGACGAATCAAAGGCAGCGATCCAACTGTAATACACTTAGCCGGCCCATTTCAGCCCCGAACCCCCGCGTGGGGGGGCGTCCCAACCCCTCGATGCACTGCAGCACCAATAAGATTTTCATTAACCGTTGAAAAGTTTGTAATGAGCAAGGATTCTCAACCCCTTCGCTGCTCACGTTTCTACGAAAATATATTTTTGTTATTTTTTCCAAATGATTTGCTAACAAATTGTTGAGGATTTCGTAATTGGATAACTTGGGAACTGTTTTGAAATCGGTTAAAGTTAAGGCTTTTAGATAAATACTTAAGGTTTTTCTTTCATTATTCTCTGTATAACTGATGATATTAATATCTTTAAACACAAACTTCATTTAACTGAGGCAAATTTAAATTTATACTTGAATAAGAGCCTGTTAATAAACAAAAATGAACTTAGATTTAACTATTTGGCACTTTCACATTTCATTTTCTCTTTAAGATTAACAGTGACCTAAACCGCTGATCGAGGAGGCAATAAGTAAAAAATTACCGAAATTCCCACGGGAAAGCGCGATACACGCAAAGTTGCGTAGGATTCGCCTTTAACCTTTAAAGTCTAGAAACTTGAAATTTTTCATGATTTACTTGCTTATTTTCAATTACCGAGTTCCTTGTTAAGTCTTAGTACAAACTTTGAAGGAAAAGGTAAAAACATCGAGCTTAGAAGCATGTAATATGAATGAAAAACATTTAGCCTTCACTTTGAAACTTTATAAGCTTCATTGGACACAAATTGAAACAATATCACTTTATTTTATATAATAGACGAGTATTTCTCCTTTGTCATAAATGTAGTCGCTTAGTATAATACGTTGAGGTTTATTATCAGAAGTCCTTTTATTTCCTTTGAGTGCCTAGTGCCGTCAAGTGAGCTTGAACTGACCATAATAATGTACTTAGATTATTTCCTGTAAATTTACTTGCAAAATAAATGTTTTTATTTTATTTTATTTCATATCATATCAACTTTTTACTTCCATAATGTTGCTAATCATCATCATCATATCAACCCATAATCATCCCACTGCAGGGATACGAGTCTCCCTTCAATCGGAGGTGATTAGAGCGTACCCTGCCACGCTGCTCCAATACGGATTAGCAGAGGCCGGTGTTTTCAAGCCGCCCAAAGGCCACCTTGACTTAACGACTGTCCTCTAACGACAACAACCGGGACCGACGGCTTAATGTGCCCTCCAAAGCACGGAATGTTGCTAATAGATGAAGCTAAATCTATATATATATGAAAGAAAGTCGTGTTTGTTACAACAACACTTATAACTCGAGAACGGCTGGACCGATTGCCATGGTTTTTGATTTGTTGGATTTGTTTCCGTCCCGAATAGCAGAATACATCATAAAAACAATGAAAACTCGATATGTGTAATGAATACTTAATCATTTCAATAGATGCTGATTTGGGTAGGGGTAGGGTAGGGGTAGGGTAGGGTAGGGTAGGGTAGGGGTAGGGTAGGGGTAGGGGTAGGGTAGGGGTAAGGTAGGGGTAGGGTAGTGTAGTGCCTCTAAAGCAGAACAAAGTTTGCCGGGTCAGCTAGTAACTTATAAATTTTAATCACAAAGTTAACTAAACTTCACTATTAACCAGATACACACAAGCATTCTAAAGTGTAGTTGGAGCGGTTTAAAAAGTTAAACATTAAAGTGGGCCGTAATCGCTCCAATGAAGGCATCAATCACATCGCGTGGACCGAAGAAAGGGAAGTTATCTGATGTACTTTGCTTGCATTGCTTAGTTATAAGTAATTTCCTTAAATCGATATGTTTTACTCCCGACAGGTTAAAAAGGAAATTTAGACGCTTATCGTTAAAATTTATCTTTATAACAACCCATAATCATCCTACTGCTGAATACGGTTCTCCGATTGAAGGGGATTAGAACGTACTCTGCCACGTTGCTCCAATGCGGAGTGGCGAGGTCGGTAAATAATAATTAATTCTTTATTCTCTCCACAATTACATATAGTACTTACAGTCTAAAAAAAATTACACGCAACGCAACAGTAATTTAAAAAATACCACCGACTTGACTAAGCGACTGTCATCCATCGATAACAGCCGGGACCGACGCCTTTAACCCTCCTAAGCACGGAGAAGCTCGTGATAAGGAAACCCATCCAAACACTGGCTAGGATCGACGTTCATAGCTTGCGTGTTCGTTATTAGGGTGCGACACACATCGACCCCGTTATATTACGTTTTAAAAAAGAATATATTTCACAAATTAAACAGTATATAAAGGCATTTAAAACACGGCGTTATCGCCGCGACAGGAGCCCGCAAATATTCCGAGAGGAGCCCGCATACTCTTTCATATTATACCGTCTATTCGAATTCATACGTCCCTTCCGAGTTTAATTTATACCCCGTCTCTCTCAATAATAATGCTCCAGTTTTAATATAAAGGGAGGAACCGCAAGATACGCCATTAATTATTTAGCATTATGGCCGTCGACGTGGCGACTCGCTATTGTTTCAACTTCGCCCAATATTTGGCGCCAACGTTGGCCGAATTTATAGGTATTTCAAGATGTCTAGATGGATCCAGCTCTAATCTTTCAGATCGTGAACCATTCAATTTTAAACATAACATTCGTACTAATATTATAAAAGCGAAATTATGTATGTATAGATGTTTGTTACTCTTTCACATAAAAAAAACAACAGAATAGACTTACTTGAAATTAGGTAACACAGATATATTTATAACACCGAACACATGGTTTTTCTTCCGTTTGTCTGAAAAGAAAACTTGAATCATAGGGCCTGGTTATCTCTTTCATTTGTTGATTGTTGACTAATAAAAATCACATCATTACGGCAACATTAATTTAAACATCAAGACGATGATGTTTAAAATATCTAAATTCAAACTCAAGTACGTTACACTTTTGACTTTATACTACATTGGCAACGCAGCAAAATCATTTGTTCAAACATTTGCATCGCTAGTTTTTCTGTCAGAGGATAAGCAGTTAGCGCGGCTGCTCGGGATTCCACTTAAATACTAAGGATAAAGCCGTCCTTTTTTACCACCTTGAATAAACTATGAAATAGATATTTCCTGCTACTTAACATGCGGAAAGAAACTGCAAAAGAACTGCGTTTAAAACTTGAGATTTGTAAGCTTTGCATTTTTTTATTTAAAGTTTTATACTGATGCAAAATTTCTGTATTTATCTATACCTATAAGTTAGTCAGATACTTTGGTATCAATCAATAGCCTGATAACCGCATAGCCGAAACTAAAGATTTAGAAGAATAACATAAAACAAAAGGTGTTTTTAAGCTATTTCTTTTGCCAATCGTCATTTTGCTTTTGATTGCGAATTGGTAGCTTTTAGAGTAGAGTAAATAGAATTTCATTAAATTATATATACTCTTTGACTAGAGAAAGTGGATCGTAAATTTAAGATAAAAGTGATTTAAATATTGTGCTAGAATTTTTATTTATCAATATTTATTTTGTAAAATGTATAACTTTTATTTGTAATGTTGTGCTTGCTTGCTAGAATCTTCTAACATTCCCATGGGACCGGAAACAACAGTATTACCGTATCTATATGTCTAAAGGACATGCGTTTGTGAGTTATGCATGTCCACCATTATTAAAAACTTTTTTTGTGGAAATTAAGTAATTAATTTATTCCCCGATGTCCAATTAACCTGATTTGATGTTGTTAATGGGCGAACCTGTGACAATAGGAATGGAATCCGAAACGATTTTTATATTTAAATAATAAACATTGTAGCGGGAGCGATGGCGTTGTGTTCGACCGCCACAAAGAAAAGATCTTCCGGCCAGGCTGGGTGTTATATATATATTTTTTTTTTTTTTTTTTTTTTTTTTTTTTTTTTTTTTTTTTTTTTTTTTATTAATTGAAAATTCAGTTTGGGTGTACTAACACCCTCTTCTGAGACACCGGACTGTTGCGGGAGCGTAGGGCTCTCACCGCCAAAAATTTTACAGTGTCTGCCTAGGGGCGCCCCAGAGGGGGGCTCGAACCTCGGCCTATGGCGACACTGGGGGAAGGCGAACGGATTGGAGAGAAGCGGCCGGGCACGTGCCGGTACCGCGAAAACCGAGTCCCTACAGGAAGGTGGCGCGACGCGCGGCCCCGCCGGCGGGGCCGATATGACGGACGTGTGTGTCTAGTTTGTGTCGCGGAATCTAATTGACAATGTATGTGTCGGAGACCGTATAAACATATATATCCATATCGTAAAAACTTCGTTAGCGCGATTCAGGATTCTAATGGTGCCATCATGTGTTCGCATTGTGAACTTTTTCTTCACTCTGTAGTTCGCTTCTGTATGGCGATAGGTGTCGCCACAAACATAATACTAATCAAAACAATATATCGAATAGGCATCCAGCTATCTTCAGTCTAGTGCAGGGCTGGCTCGACCGGGACAGTACTACCCTCTCACAGAATATCGACGTAAAATAGCGGTGATATGCCGCTGTGTTTTAAACGATGTGTAAAAAAGCCGGAAGCCTAATTATACCCCTCCTGCTTCCTACTCCCTTTTTCACATTACTTCCTCCGACCTTCCTTTTTCATTATTTCAAAGGTAGGTATGCATCCAAGATCTTGTAGTCTTGGAATGGGTTTCGGTGATTGCTTACCATCAGATGACGCGACGCGACAGGCAATGTATACGGTGTGTTGAGAAATTTCAAAAATCAGACATGTTGTATAAAAATAATGTAAAATATACATCATTAAATATACTCAATAATGCGACAAATCCTATAAAGGGCAGCCCCTCTGTTCAATTGTCACTTTGGGGGACAAAGCACCTTGGCAATACGCGCGAAATCCGCAAGGACAATGGCGGGTAAAAATTAACAACCCCTTAAATAGCAATCAGTTCAGCTGCATCACAATTATTTTCACTAAAGCACCGTTTGCTATTGGCAAGTATACTTGCTACTTCACTGTTGACTTTGCAGACTTTTATCAACAATGTTAGCATCGTTATGAAAGTTTGTATTACATAGTACAACATGAATACTATTGATATTTATACATTCGAGTAAATTAAAACCCTTCACTTTCACTTTCTTTTCTCTAGTCAAAGATTACATATCATAATAAATGATGTGTGTTAAATCAATTTTCTGAATCGCAGTTTAATAATTCTACATTAAGTCTCTCTCTTTTGTCTTCTTTAGTCTGACATTGACAGCTATAACTGAGTGTGTTATTAGCTTTATAAATTCATTTCAGAAACTGGCTGATAACCTTAAAACATTATTTTAACTAAGGAATATCACTTGGAGAGGGAGACGAATACATCGTTAGTTACACGGACAAGAGATCTATTCTTAGAAATAAGAAGATGAATAACATTAATATAAAAACTACGAATCTAAAGACCTGTAGTTTTTTAAGTGAGAATATTATTAATGTATTATCGAAAAGTTACTGAATTGTAATAATTGTGAGAAAAACACAAATGTTGCTAACAAATAAATCGTTAAAACAATTTATGTAACTTTACTACCGTCAAATCAAATGCAAGTAGACTTGCCAATTGCAAACGATGCATCAAGGCTCTTGTGGGACGGGGCGCTACGACGGCAGCCACCCCTAATTGCGACGAGGCGACAGTAAATTCCACTATCAAAATGTAAATCAATTTTAGTGACAATTTGTTGCATTCAATAGAAACGGATTTTGCTGTGTGCAGACCACAAGTCCACAATGTTTGATCATGGAATACACTCTTTGTTTAACGAACTGATGCGATACAAATATCCACTCGAAATCAATCAACTGCGTTTGTATTACAACACAGTATATCTACACTTCATTCTTTGGTGGGGAAAGACTACCACTGGGGCAAGGCTACCAGTGTCTGATAAATCGAGAAGTACAGCTTCCAGTTCTATTTTGATATATCGTTTAATAAAATGATAAATACATTTAAATAATGATACTGGTAGTCTTACCCCGGGTGATGAAGCGGGACCAGTTTTATATTTTCTTTATTATAACTGTTTTTAATGAAAATAATGTTAAGTTTTTGACATTAAGTAATTATGTATGACGTGTTTTCTTGTTCTCTGAATGAATTCACCAGAACAGCGTTGTATATAATTAGTTATAAGTAGTATAATATATGTAGTTACGCTATTGCATTAGGCTAAGCATGCCTGTAAAAATCATGTAAAAATAGTTGTAAGGGTAGAATAAATAAATAAATAAATGTATATTTTAATGCCATTTTCAAGGCTCATCAATCTACAATGTTTACTAAGCCATTCTCTAAATCTATTTATAATACATAGACTATTTTTCAATTTCATGACGCCACCATTTCAAATAAAAAAAATTCATCACCGGTAATGGCTGGAAACGGCGAAAAAGGCAAATTCGCTAGAATCCGTCGCCATTAAAAGAAACAAAGAAAACCACTAAACCGACCAATCACGACGCATTGTGTGCTGAAGCAAATTTAAAAATGGAACTAGTGGTGTTCGGGTCACGGCCATCTTTTGTAATCGAATTAAACCTGATACGTTTATTAAGCTTCGAAGTTTCTAGAAATCTATATATAGGGTGTATTTTAGTTACTGGTTTTACTTACCTTAAGCGTCAACTGGCGTCAACAAATTCGCAACTTTGGCGACGGACGATAAAGTTAACGAGGCGCAAAAGACGAGGAATATTTATAATTAATGCTTAAATGGAACTCGGATCGTTAGGTGGGTATCAAATGCTAATTAAATATGTACACTCACGATGGTATCTCATTTCATGAATTTTCACATTTATTTTTACTACATAACCCGCACAACTTCGTCTGTGTATCGTGATGTTATTTAACTTATAATCGAATATAATTAATAATACAACCCGGTGGTGCGTGATGATTCTACCTTCGTCACCAGAGAGTTCAGGAAGGCTACAACAAAACGAAGAAGTAATTCTTTGAATTCTATTCATGAAATACATTGTCTTCATGGTTATTTTAGTATTTCGTTAATTATAACAACCAGGTTCGAATCGCGTTCGGGTCAAACATTCATGTGATGGCATTTCGTGCTTGTTCTCGACTCTGGGTGTTCTCTATGTATTATAAGTATGTATTTGTAACCTTGACACAAGAAGGTTTATCCTAGCTTATATTGGGACCGGACCAGGTGCCGCTGTGTAAAATGTGTAGAATTTATTATCTAATATTATTGTGTCGCGACACGCCACTACACTTATTAACACTAACATAATAACTGATAACACCTCGTGAATCCTTCAATTCCGCCGTTAAACCGCACGAATCGCCGTTCATAATTTTGCAGCGAAACATTGAAACAAACAAAGCAGTAGCCTCCATTCGACACACGCCTATTGTGAAAATTTAACGACTGATAACCAAAGTTTGTTGTCAAACACTGAACACATTTTATCAAGCGGTGTTGGATACCAATTGCGATTGCTCCGAGCTCCCGGAACTTCGTAAGGCAACGTTATATTGTAACGTTGTTGTTTCTACAGAAAATTCAGATAAACTTCAACTACTCTGGCTTACATCAATGACATAAATTATTATTTTTGTCTGATATCACCTATCCCAAATGACGGAACGCAGCTTCCCTTGGATTTATTGCAATTTTATCAGGATTTTTTGAATTCCCATGGGAACGGTAGTAATGGGACCGCTGGATTCTAAAACCTCGCAACATGTGAGCTGAAATTGTTTACAGAGATGGTCTGTAAAATTCTAACAAAATACCCACGGGATACACAATTCATTGCTTGTTCCCCTTGCCAGCGGGCAACAGCTAGTCATGTATTATATCGATGCAGCTAGTAAGTAGTTAATAATCCTAGATTCTAGAACATAACTAGTACTATTCAATGTCCTAAAAGGTCATGATTTAAGCGGGGACATTGTGGAAGCATCCTCGCTTCGCGGTCTGCAGCAAAATTAGTAAAGTTTACGCCGTCATTATTGGCGTCGGCTGACAAAGGGCCGCGCGCCTTTGTCCCGTAATTATGCCGCGCACATCCGTGAAACACTTCACTACAAACAGTTTTAACTATTGTCTATGGATGTACTGGGATGTCGCCATAATAATTTATTTAAAAAAATTACTAGTCGTCGAGCAAAAAACTTTACAGCGCGTAAGCAGTTTTAAAATGACACATCTCTTTTTATCCTTGTCTAACTAAAGGAGAAGAAAATAGAGAGTAGTGTTATTAGTCAATTTGTAAAACGCATTTTAATTTTCCAAGTCTCAACTCAAGCTCTCAATATCTTTTTCACCTCACAAGCTCGGAAAGAATCTGTTTGTCATTCGAAATCTGAGCGCAAAAGTGCATTTTGTGCCCTAGCGTGGAAAGTATTTTTAAAATTCGAACCTTTCTATTCTTTAATTTTTTATACCGCCAGTCCTCTGAAAATGCATTAATACTTATTTCATGCCAGTGCGCCAACCTTATTTTTAGAATAATCGAACTGGCCAGCACGACACCGCATGAAAAAAACAAACACTTATTTAATATAATATTTGCGTTTTTCTTGCACCTAGGATTTTCCTCACTGTAGTGAGGTGAAAAATTTTGTGTTTCGCTCGGCAGCAAAGTTATTCTGCGTCTCGTACCTTTGAAGCCCTCGCTACGCTCAGGATTCAATTTAAGTACTCGCGCCAAAAAACAACTTTGCAGCCTTGCATAACAAATAACTATTTTCTTCTTAAGTTTTACAGAGGCAGCTATTAATTAATTTAAAAATGGTTTTGAGCAATTTAAAGACTGACATAATTCATTATACTATTTCTCCGTCAATAAAAGAAAAAATTATAAATATTGACATAAACTTGAAAATTTTAAATTAGACAACTTTTTAAGAATATACCATTTCCAAAATGAATGCAAAAAAATAACTTTTAACATCACTTCAACGGCTCTTGAAAAAATCTTCAAACAGCCTTCTAGCCGATTAAAATAAAGCATGAACAAAGAATTTTCTGTACTCAAAAGACCATTAAAAAGGAGCAGCCTATATCTTAAGCTAGCGAAACCGCGAAACTTCGGTTGTGTGTATTCCGCTTTCCCGTGGGAAAATCCCATACGAATAAACCTTCCTTTTGCATCACTCTAGCTATAAAAAAATCGCATCAAAATCCGTTGTCTAATTTTAAAGATCTAATCATACATAGAGTCAGACAGACAGACAGCGGGAAGCGACATCATTTTATAGTATGGAAAGATATGAAATGTAAACTTAGAACATTAGTTGGCCGATTATAAAGCGTCTAATCAAAGGCAAACGGTTGGCAACACGTCGAAGCCAATAGGGGTCAACCGGCCAGTGGAAAATTAACCCGACCGCTCTCGAAACTTCGTCAACTCGACTTAACCCGACGGAGGTCGACTTTCAAACGACTGCACTCCGAACTTCGGCGGGCGTCGTCAAAATTCGTGGCGACTACAATTTTCCCGACCGCAAATTACGCGTCTTTGAGCGCTTAAGTCGGAAATGGCCGAAGTCGCTTCGTTAGAGGTCGGATTGGTCCCATTGTCGACGGGCGCTTTAATCGCCACTGGACAATGGTCAGTGACACAGCGTAATTGTCGCTAAATAATCGCTGTTGAATCGCTCGCGCTGAACTCGCTTCAATTTAATTGTTGAGCGTACTTCCATGCATAATACTTTTATCAGAGATTCTCTTTTCAAAATGTACATCCATTGTAATATTTGTAATAATAAAAAGAGAAATTGGCACAAAAAAAGTCCTAGCTTAAGAATAAATTAATTTTTATTCTTTTACAAAATTATAAAGACTGCATTTTTCAAGTGAAATAAAATCTTGTAAAAAAAATAAACTAATTTTTATGTCCAGGTCCAGGAATCGACAACCGGGTCGTCAGAGTGATTCGAAAATCAACGCAAAATTAACGCAAATATAAAATTCATCGCGTGCAAATTACGACAGCATAAAAAGCGGTCGTCAGCAAAATTTAATTTGACATCGGCAGCGGAATTACTCATTTGGCCGACAATAATCAAAGCATAAAACGTTTTAATGTCACCACTTAAAAAAAGATACGCCGAGTACTCCACCATATACAACTTTATGGGGCTCGACGGCGTCGCTGTGTGTCTCACTCTAAATGATCACGCAAGTCAAGAAATGTCCACCCTAGCCAGTGTTTGGATGGGTTTCGATATCTCGAGCTTCTCCGTGCTTCGGAGGGTTACGGCTATTGTCGATGAGTGACAGTTAAGCCTTCAGGCGCGGCGGCTTGAAAACCCTGGCCTCTGCCAATCCGCATTGGAGCAGCGTGGCAGAGTACGTATAGACAGGATAAACATATTTTTATTAACAAACAAACAATTTGCTATTCCGAAATGTTATTAGTATTTCTCGATAAACTGCCTTCATTATCCAGTAAAAGTTGGAAAGCAAAACGGCCGGAGCAACCCGTTAATTAAAACTATAAATATAAAAGCCAACCATTTTCTATTTTGCATGCATTCACATTGCTGTGCACTAAATTGCAATATAAGAAATATTTGCCAAGTTCTTGCGCAGTATCGGCTTGCATTTTATTTTAATATTAAACGGTACATTTATAATTTTCGACTTGTGGAAAAATATCATAAATATTTACTGCATTCAGAACATTGCCAAATAATATCTAGAAGGAGAACTATCGGCCAGTTTCTGCCTCAAGCTATCTCTTTTTTCTCCTTTAGTTGGACAGTGACAGCTATATTTTAACGTGTCATTAACTCTTTTTAGTAACTGTTTGTTAAGTTAATTGACTAACTACTTAGTCGCGGCGATTGGCGTTTTTTAAGGGTTTCTCTCTTGTTTTTTGATACATTTTTGACAATCCGGAGGTGCGCTGGTAGTAATCCTACCTTCGGCGCAGGCTCGATTCCCGCTCGGGGCAAACATTTCAATGTGATTTATGTTTGTTCTCGAGTATGGGTCGAGCCTAGCTTACTTTGGGGCCAGGCGCTGCTGTTTGAATTGTATAGAATTTATTTATACTGTCAAAAGTGACAAAATCGCCGATCGCCACGACTTAAAGCTAATCTGATTAAGCTCAAATAGTTGACACTATTTAAAATATCCACAAAATATCACGTAAGTCGAGTGATGTTGAGCGCATCTTGTGTATCCGTCCTGCCCCCGCCCTCGTGGCCCCCGTCGGTGGGGGCGCGATAACCACTTTTTATACTCATAATGCCCCGGATCCCATGCTAAGCTGATAGAATTGTGGTGGAATCATCCGCCCCCTTTGAACTTCTATTAGATTGTAACACTCGCGAATTCGCGCCAACGCCCCTGTGAAATTGTGGCTTTATTGAAAACATCCCCATTTCTTTTCAAACAATTCGCCAAATTAAAATTACGATCGATTATTTCTTTTTTATTCCGCCATCGTTAAACCTAAAGCCTTTTTAGTTTTATTCCAATTGAACGGTTCATTTGAGGTTTTATTTACATGTAAAATTGGCTGGACAATTTTAAATTCCATTAGAAAAAACTTAATGGCTTTTAAAGACTGTTGTCGAGGTATGATATGACAGTCTCTTATTGGGCTCTGCCAATCCGCATTGGAGCAGCGTGGCAGAGCACGCTGTTATCCCCTTCGATTGAAGAGACACACGTATGATTATGGGTTAGTATGAATTACGATTCTTATTTGGAACAGGATACCCATTTTCACGAAACACAAAATTAGATCAAAGGGCGTATTTAAACTAGTTTAATAAACAAATACTGATAGCCATTTAAAATTTAAACAACGTTTATTTAACGAATGGGCGTATCTATTTGTAATTAATTAATATCAAACAGGACACTGAAACATATAACAAAAATGCATAAAAGTAACTGGGTTTCTTACGCCATTTCATTTCTTATTTATTTTCTATTAAACACAGAAGGACAATATGTTGTAAATGACGTGTCTAAATGCCCGCGAGGGCCTTCATAATAAAGTATTTTTGATTTAAGTACCTATAACTATTTGGGGTGGGGATGATTGCGACTAAATATTGTCCTGTTTTAGAACTAGGTCCAGCATTGGACTTCTTGTGGCTAAGTTGATGATGATGATAAATTTTAGTAATTCCGTTCCAATATACTTGGCACAAGATTTCAAGTGAAATTCAATGATTGTGTTTGTCGAATAAAAGTGATTTGTAATCGATTCATGTTCATTTCAAATTCGATGTTTTTTTTTAAACAAGATGATTTGCATTTTAAATTTTAAGTATACAATTTTTCTGTTATTCTTACACGGCCTAACTGTGCAGCCGATTATCATGATTTATTTATACATATTGTCAGGAGAAAGACAGGCTACTTTTTATCCCACACATACCTACATAGGAATCGAATCCACGACCCACTGCCAAAACATAAAAGTTTCAATTTATATTACTACTGGAACTGTATAGTCGCTGTGGCATTGCCCGTTTACATTAACGCCATAGAAGTACAAAACTAGAAACCAAAAATTTGAACTACCATCTGAATTGAAAGCTTCAAATCATTAAATATTATTTTGTATAGATATTTAGTTTATGTCTCTAATTATTGTTATTCTAGCCGGTTAATAAATTAAAAGGAAAAAAATATTTTTTGATTACATTATTCTATAAAAGTTTAAAATCTTTCACGTAAACAATTTTAATAGCAACTAAAAGCCATTGAGGTTTTAACCTGCTCTATAAAGTGGGTGTCGTAAAAATAATCCATTTAACGGCACATTTACATATTACTCTGTAATTTCACTTAGGTTTTCGCCTTCCAAAGAAAAATCCAATTTCTGAATAGATAAAGACACGTTTTTAAATGATTAATCGATTCAATAATATGAAGGGAAGGTTTAGCCTCATCTGTTATCGCATTTTTTATGTTTTATTTATCCTTTTATCTTAAACGTCAAAAATATTTACAGTCAGTTATATCGCACACGAAAACTTTAACAACTTATTACTGATTAGGTTTAAAAACTCTATGAGCCCACGAATGCCCATTAATCTAGTCACAACATAAAGATTTTTTGATTTTATTTGACATGTTTCATTCAAAAGATCATCATTATTATTATGATAGTTCTATTTTGCGTTTTCGTATATCTAATGGTCCTTTATAATTCATCCACCGTAGTATAGGATTAGCAGCAGGCGGTGTACTTGCTCATTTTTTGCGGGACAAAACGGGCGCCCTGCGGGTGGCCACGGCCGCGGGGAACGACTGATATTTACGAGCACAAAGTATTGACCATTCTTTGAATAACTATGATTTCTAGCCAGAAACTAACTCTAAGGGCTAGATAGAAGTACATGCTGTTCGCCCCGGCTTCGCACAAGGATTCCATTTTTTTTTAAATAATATAGCCGCCTGTTGTACTTTACCTATCTGTTTGTACTTTTAATTTAATTAGATTTTTTGATGCAATAAAGAATATTGTATTGTTCCTATATCAAACCTGGATAGTGTATGTTTTGAAAAAAAAAAACAAATCGGTCTACTAGTTTCCGAGCCAAACAGTCAAAATTCAATTCTAACAAACAATTAAATCTTTCCAAATAAACATATTTTTCTACTGTAGATCGCGCTTCAATCGCCAAATAATTCATATAACGGCCAATAGATGGCGCTATAAATCGAGCTAATGGTTAGTTTTCCATTGACCACAAGCGAAGACACTTGCAAAAGCTAGTTTTAAACAAGTATGTTTTCATTTCACGTAGTAGATTTTTAGTTGTCCCACAAATCGAATCGAATCTTTACCCCCGACATACACTGATTGGTCGTGACTACTCGTGACACTGTACCTCAGTATTTCGAAGTCGTTTACGTGATAAGTATACTTATTTTATTTTGTCCGGGAGTTCGGGATAAACTGTAGATATACGCGTAACACAATCTCTTATAGGCCATCGTCCCAACTTTGATTTTCACACCAATATTTTATATCAAGCTGAAAACTTTTTTTCTTCATTATCATCATAACAATCCGTAATCATCCCGCTGCAGGGTTACGGGTCTCCCTTCAATCGAAGTGGATTAGAGCGTACTCCGCCACGTTGCTCCAATGCGAATTGGTAGAGGTCGGGGTTTTTCAAGCTGCATGAAGACTTTGGATTAACGACTGTCATCCATTGACAACAGCCGGGACCGACGACTTAACGTGCCCTCCGAAGCACGGAGAAACTCGAGATAACGAAACCCATCCATACGCTGGCTAGGGTCAACTTTGCTTAGAGTGCTCCTCATTGTTGGCGAATATTTGAACTCCTATCACGCTTGTAAAAGATTATTTTTTGCATCAATCGAATAAGAATAACAATATTGTCTTCAAAGAAGATAGCTACGAAAAATTGGTTCAGATGTCGGTCTGTTAGCTTTCAAGCGCTGTCATGGTCACGTTCGCAACCTACATTTCGGTTTCTTTGGCAAATTTTCAACGACGCTTTGTGCCTTTTCAGAATTTAATATTGAGGTCAAAATTCTATATTCCTATAACTAATAATAAATATTTACCAAAATAAATTCTGAACAATTATTCACACAGCGCCATCTGGTGCGAAAGTGAGCTTGGCTTATTCTGCTTGTTTTATGGGTATACAGCTGATATACTATAGTAAATATATACTCATACAGAATCGAGAACGAACCACAAATGTCATCAGATAAAATGTTTGCCCCGAGCGGAAATCTAACCTCTAGTACCGAAGGACCACTAACAACGCACCACTACTGGGCTGTCCATTGCTGCGACCATGACCTCATACAAGAGACGCAGTGACAATTATTTAAAACCATCATGAGCCATTTCAGAAACATAACTAAAGTGGCCATTAGGCCCGGTTTCCACCAAAGCGTAGAGGAGAGACGCGCCGCCCGGCTATACTAAACTCCCGCTCGGCGGCGGCGCCCGCTTGCTTGTGTGCGGCACAAGTTTCTATAGAAAAATTAGACATCTCCTCTCCTCTCCGCTTTGGTGGAAACCGGGCCTTATACTAGTTGCCAACACGGTTGGCCTGCGCAGACGTAAAACTAAGTTCGAAACTCATACTTATTATTTTTCAATTGTCTTATAAACTGTTAGTCCGAATTTTGGCACGTATTGTAAGCATCTAGAAACAACAGTATAAAAGTCCATCCAAAAACTTTTCAAGATATCCGCCATCTTCTCTATCGGGTACCAATTTAGATAAATTCCGAAGATAAAAAAAGGGAAAGGTATTTGAATATTTTTGAAACGGTGGAATTGGAAATTCGAAGCGTACGCGAATTCATTCCGTTTACTCCGATATTAACGCCTAAAGCAAATTGAAGTCGGCAATAAAAATCGGATATCGAAATTTTCCCGTCATCTATATTATTATATACCTAAAGATTAATCCTTCAAGGTACGTAGGTATCCAGAAGACAGAGTTAAGTATCTACACGGGTATTCCATCAGCGGGCGAGCTTAGCGTTTTTATGTTTTCATAAATTCCCATCGAGATCAATATTTTATATTCCTTGCTTGGTGGGTGCGGATTTTTTTGCAAGTTCGCGCACCGCACCCCCGATTTATTTATTCGGATGCGGGCCTCTCGGGACACGCCACTTGTTCGCTCGATACATTTTTCATCTGAATAACGTTATCACATAACCTCCAAAGGGATTATCACCTTTTTTTGTTGGATTCTACTATCTTTGTAATATTTACATAGTTATTTAATTCTAGATAGATAGAAAGATAGAATACGCTTTATTTGCAAAACACAAACAAGTGATACAGTAAACGGTAAAAAGGTACAGACAGTGTTTAAGCAACAAGGCGGCCTTATTGCTGAAAGCAATCTTTCTATATTTCTTAATTCTATATTTTATACTGTTTACTAAGCTGTTGTCAAAGGATGAGAAAACACTGCCTCTGCTCTGGAGCAGCGTGGCAGAGTACACTCTCATCCCCTTCGATTGAAGAAAGACCGGTAGATATCCCTACAATGGGATAAATGGGTTGATATGATGATATCTTTCGAGCTTCATTTTGTTAGCCAACAAATTTTTATAAAAAGAAAGCAAACTCAAGAAATTCAATTTGACACACTCGGACCGCGTCATCGCAGTTCATAACGGGCGGGTCAGGGAAATGTTTGTAAATGAAATTCCGGGGCTCCCGGGACCGACACGGTTATTGCCCATTTTTTATATAAAAAGTCCCGGGTTTAATCCGCGAGCGGGCTCTAACTCACGCCTTTGTACACTCACTAGATTATAACCTAAAGTCCTCCTTGTTTCTACGTCCCCGCGATTTTTTATTTAATTTATATAACTGGCAACCCTGTGGCTCAGGTAATCTTAAGTGCCGAAGGGCGCTGGTTCGATTCTGACACGGAATAAAAATTGTGTTATATTTGTATCTTCTTAGGTGAAAATTTGTCAGGATGTTTGTAACTCTTTCACGCAAAAACGGCTAGACAAATTTGGTGCAAAGGTTTGGACAAACGGACGGATAGTACATCTTTCCTTGGTGCAAATGTAGTTTATCATAAATAAAAATTCTAGTAAATCCCATTAAAGTCCCGTACATAAGTTTAAATAATCTTCATTCTCAAAAGACACAAACAGCAGACACTTCATCATATCAACCCGTAATCATCCCACTGCTGGGATACGGGTCTCCCTTCAATCGAAGGTGATTAGAGCGTACACTGCCACGCTGCTCCAATGCAGATTGGCAGAGGCCGGTGTTTTCAAACCGCCCTAAGGCCACCGACTTGGCTTAACGACTGTCATCGATCGACAACAGCCGGGACCGACGGCTTAACGTGCCCTCCGAAGCACGGAGAAGCACGAGATAACGAAACCCATCCAAACGCTGGCTAGGGTCGACGTCGCTTAACTTGCGTGTTCATATTAGAGTGCGACACACAGCGACGCCATCGAGCTCCTCAGCAGCAGACACTTACATGAGACAAAAAACTTAAATCATATTTGCGGACCTCTTTCATTGGCTGACTGTACTAATTCAACGTGATTAACACCGAAATAATTTGAACTGAGATCACTAATTATCGGCACACCGAATATCGGCCGTTGATATGATTTAAATGTGATATTTCACAGTTCGCGCGCCAAACGGCAAACGGGCTGGTGCTGATTGCTAATCTGGATTAGTTCATGACTCGTTGGCACCCCAAATTTGCCGAGATATCGATAAGCCAGATGGAATAATTTTAGGCCTAGCGCACAATATAATTAACTAACACAAACCATTTTCAATCAATTTCCCATTTTAGTTTTATAGTGAACTATAGTGAAACCCGCGCAATTTCCTTTGCGTGTATTTATTTATGGACAGTTGCGCCATCTACATTAGATTTTTGATGAAATCCTACGGGAATCGCGTACTTTTACGGGATAAAAAGTTCCCTATGTGTTAATCCAAGGTATCAGCTACCTACATACCAAATATCATAAATATTGACCCAGCCATTTGAGCGTGAAGAAGTTAACAAACAAGACACATAACTTTCGCCTATAGAATATTAGTAGGATAGCACAACAATATAATCTATTTGTAGTTGAAGCGAAGCCATTTAGTCGGGATCTAAATACTTTTGATAACTAGTTATGAGTCAAACAAAAATTATAATGAAAGCCATAGTAAAAATGTATCGTAATTAATGTACCAGCTATTTTCTTATGATTAAACCGGGACCCTAAGATTTAGATTTCCCTCGAGGCCGCTTGACTTTACTACCTCAATACGGCTTGCTTGTCGAATGCGGATACGAATTACGTAGAAACGCATTAGCCTATTCAATTATATAGCGAAAATATTATTTTATTTTTATATTTTGTATTGCAATCGTCTAAAATTATTACATTATAAAAATGTGCACAATATTGATAGAGAAGGTCGTGCCCAGTAGACATTTTGCTTCATATCCTAAAATGTAGTAACTCTTACAAAGTATTATCACAGAGTAGTAATTATTGTGAAAATTTAAACTGTGGAAAATATTTTCAAAACAAATATTAATTTTTTATACAGTTTTGAATTTTCATAAATCAATCTAAATTTACATCACCACATTTAATTTTTAAAATTGTTTTTGTTTTCCTGACCTGGAAAAAGTTGCTTGTCCTGAGAAAGTTACTTTTCAAAGTAGGTATACTCGTGAATAGTCGGTTTGAATCGTTTTTTGTAAAACATATGGGTTACTTCGTCTCCCTTATAGTCTTATATATATATAATTATGATATTAAACTCTTTATTACACCAAAACAAAAAATGCTTTGTTTATATGTATTTACATAAACAAAGCAATCAAAGAAAACAATTACAATATAAAATAGGCGGCCTTATCGCAGAGCAATTTCTTCCAGGCAACGGAGATAAGAAACTAAAGTAATAAGGTGTCGGTAGGTGGCGTAGTAGCTGCTGTATATTCATATTTTATCATAAGCTCACAGGTGCAATCACACGAAAAAAAAATGACAAAGCCGCCCTTCACTACAACCCTGATCCGTTGCAACTGTGACCTGTCACTTGGCTTGATGGATGACGTCATTAATGCCCCATGATCGCTACAAAATGCCCCATTGACTGCACAAAATAAATAGTAAAGATACAGAAAAATTCATAAGTCCACAACACATATTATTCAAATAGCGAGTCAGGCGTGGATTTTCAATAAGTTGCAAAATAAGACCTCTGTTCTTCTTATCGACTTATATTATAGAGACTTCTTTTACTGAACTTGTGGTAGGGAAAAAAAAGTGACGATTCGAAAGTGCTTGTAATATGCCTATTTGAATAAAAATATTTTGATTTGATTTTTTGATTTAAAGAGTTTCAACTCTTCCTTCACCCTCTCTCTACCCAGAACAGTAGAACCAAGTTTCAAATAAATTCAAGGAAAGGTAAAAAATATCGCATACAAACATAAACCTTTTTCACACCTTTACGTGGTGATTTCCCGGGAGGACCAACCAAAACGGTTTTGGAACTGTAACCACCTGTAACCAAAAATCATGAACGGAATAACCAATATTAAAATGACTGGATTCTTTATTAAAAAATCTACGACATTAACTAAAACCACTTCATCTTTGACGCATCCAAACGCGTCCAAAATAAATGGATAGTATGCTCAATCCCCGAAAATGGGAGAAGAATCATCAATCCTTTTCGATTTTGCATCAAATATGTACATAGGCACGAACGAATAGGAACATGACATACCCAATATAACCCTCATAAAAAGCTGGAGCTCCGATAAAATATGGAGAGCAACCACAGTCATTTAATTAAATAGATGCTGCATGTATTTTCGCGGGTCACGGCTACGTGTCCTTTTGTGACTACGATGATCACATCAGCTGAACCAAAAGCGCGTTTGCTGTCTCTAACCAAAAAAAACTTGAACTCCGCCCTATTGCTAATTACTAGTTACTAGTTGTTGTATGTTAAGTATCGGTATATATATCATTATTTTCTTTTTGTTGCACGTGCAATGTTATTGAAATATAGTTTCTGTCTATTGAAGATCATTTTCTTTCCACAAAAGATATTCAGAGCATGCTCTCGCTCTGCCTGCAGAGCAGGATCATTTTTTAGCTGTGAGCTTTATCGTCTTCATAGAATCGCATTAACAACCCATTCAAATATAAACTACAGTAATCGTTTGTTGACATGCGTGTTGATAAACTAATTCTTCTAACTGTTCGCGTTTAAAAGCTGTTCCAAAAAGTGTCAAAAAATCTATTTTCGAAGGTATTTAGTTCAACTTAAGCTTAAGTCACACCTGATTGGCTGCGGCCGGCTTCTCACCAGCGTATCACCGCAATTTTTTTCCGAACTAACTATATATTATAGAAATTATTATAATCTTTACCCTAAAACGTAGTCTCTGAATATCATTAATTTCATTAAACAGACATGCGGCATCTATAAAGTTATATGTCTCGATAGAAACTATTACTTGGGCCTGGAATGGATTCGGGGTCATCGCTTTGTGTCATCGCATATCGAAGGACCATCGTCCGTCAATGTTACACTGGCCAGAAGATGGATAACCCACCTCTCTGTTTGAGTAACGTCTCGATGTACTTTTGTAAATGGGGTTAAAACTCGAGTGCTTACTTGGCCGTCGATCATTCCTCTTTTTTACCCCTTTTTTACCATTTTTGGCCATTCGAACGTAGCGGTTAACATTTGTTAGACATTACCAAAAAGGAGAGAAAAAAATAAGATGACAAGCTTTTGTTTTAAACTGTTTTTAATTATACTTTTTGATATACTACAGCCAGTTTCTGAAACGCATTAAAATTTTAAGTCCAAATTATTTTTTGTTCTTTAGTTTGACAGTGACAGTCATTAACTTCAAAATTGGTTTGAGCAATTCGCCGTTATCTACATAGAGTCGCGTGTATTGATCAGTAAACAGAAACAGATTTGTCCCAAAATGTCAGCATTTGATTTCTTGGCACTTTTTGATATTCATCATCATCATCTCAGCCCGTATCTGTCCACTGCTAAGCATATGCCTCTCTTTTTATGATATTTGTAGTAAGATTTTGGCAATTCCCATTGGAACGTGGGTGGGAATGCACATACAGCGGACATCCGCGAAATATTTCATAAAAAATCTCGGTCTTTTCCCCTTTAAACCGTATGGCCAACAATTAATTAGATGCGATCAAATATTTACGCGGCGGCCGCGCACAATGCCTGTAATATGTTAATATTGTTTGCAGTAGACAGATAAATAAATCGTATGGCGACCCTTCAAACAGTCTCACAAATGAGCGTCAGTCTCCGCCGCTCACCGCGCCCGTGTGATGTGTAATAATTGCATATATAAATCAAAATGACATGCATTTAATCGCGAAACCAGCGAACCCTACCGGATGCGGCGGCCGAGGGGCGTCTTTGTCGACGAAAAAACTCCAAAGAAAGCAACCCTCCCTAATGCACACACTGTTATATCTATTTGGATATAAAAGGACGAAGTGTGCTTGACCTATGGATGTGCGCCGGGCTCTCGGGATCGTCGCGAGGAAAAAACTTCTGGAACCTTCGAGCACTAACGCAAAATTGGATTACTCGTAAACATTCAATAGCATTGTGCGACAGATTTCGATTTTCCCTGCAGAGCTACGCGTTGAATTAAATTCAAAACGGGTAAGAAGGGATTCCCTGGAGTAGCGCTCAGCCGTGACTGCGGCACGTTATACAAAAAGTTGCTCGCGCCGTCGACTATCAATCAAACCGCGGCGTGCCGATTAAAAACAAAAACGGGACATGACAGCGCGCACACCTGTCAACGTCGCGTCAACTCCCAAAGCGCGGCCATTTTATACCGAAATGCAAATAACCGCAAATCGAGGGTGTAACCCGATCCCCGAGAAGTCCCGGTACGCCGAGCAGATTTATTTCATACGCGATATGATTCCACCGCAATCGAGCCCCCTTATCGGCCGCCGCGATGCGCCCCGAGATAAGGTTATGTCGCGTCGACATAACAGCAAGGGTTCGCGACCAATTACGCAAAGAAAATGTGCATTTTTCACGCATATAATAGCGGCCCTTGTGTGCGGCGTGAATGAGCCACTCAGCCGGTGTCGAATACCACTCGACGCGCTCGAGACGGCGGCGGTGCATCCGCGGTGACAAATGCGCATCGCGCGACACCACGCCACGCACACTCGTTTGTTTTATTTCAAGGTTTCAAGACACCGACTAATTAGTCGGCAGCGGGGCGTCGAATTACGCACCTGTGATTACTGAGACACTTTTTAACGGTTTATTTTTATGGCCGCCTTTTATATTGAACGCTACAATTTCTCCTTTAACATATTCCGAATATGTACACAATACGTAACTCGAACACGTCCACAACAATGAAGTAGCGATAAAATTGTACGCTCAAATTTTAACGTTAATACATATTAAAACCGCGCTGTTTTCAATATAAACAGAGCGCTGTATCGAGTTACGTTACATGGACGATGGTCGGCTATTGATTGGCATAGATGCGCCGTGGGATTATTATCGGATAGTTATCCGCGTAAGAAACGTCCATCACGGGCGTAATTTGGATATATGCGAATCCCCTCTGGTCGGTGGGTAATCGCGTAAGCTCAATGACCCGCAAGGGGTGCGGGGCGGCCGGATCATCAATCTCTATCAGGGCATCACCGCGCGGAGCCGCGCTTCCGCTGTTGAAAAACGCGGCGACGAAAAATATGACCGCTTCCGAGCGGCCACGTGACGCCCGCCGGTGAATAAATTTCCCAACATACGTCTCCGCTTCAAGGGCGCGAGCCTCACGCCCCACGGCCCCGGATGAACACATGTATACGTACCAGTACTTAACGATCATGATTCAGCTTATATGCAAACCTTTGGAAAGGATTAAAAATGTTCGTGATTTTCGCGCTCAAAATATATTAAGCTTAGCGTATCACTAATCACCTAACTCACCTATTTCGGGTACCAGTAAAAATACTGTTTATGCATGATATAAATGACTTAAATGGCTCCGCGCGAATCGCCCGGAGCGGCAGGCGGCTGTGCGACCCGCAGAAACGTTTGATAACGAACCTGATGTATTCTCGTCGATATTTTCCCCGCCTTTGATTGCGCTCGCCAAATTACATTGTTGTTGAAGCAATTACACAAAACATTAATTTACGGCTCCCAATCTCGTTTGTGAATCGTTCATTAGCGGAAAGGGGGAATCGCACCGATACGGAAAGGAAACTTTTGACAAAAGTTAAGACGTAAACGGCAAATGAATCTGCATTATTCCATCCCCCGCTCCGGAGACGATCGCGGACTCGCGCCATTCTTCAGATAAGACAATTAAATAACTATCTCGGCCCATTTATCTGTTGGAGTTCGTTTTGTTTGTTTCTATTAACCGTAATTAATGCTTCCGCGGACGGGTAAAGGTTAATGAAGTCGAGTCGCCGGCTATCGGCCATCTGACGGGCTCACTCGGATCAAATTTGCCCGCACCGCCGCTAACAAGCGTCCGGCCGCGCCCTGCCAGCACGAGACAAGGCTCCCCTGGACGAACGATCGCGGCGGGCGACCGCTACACAAGCACAATCATTTCTCATCCCGAGCTTTTTGCACCTCGTGTAATATCGAATGGAATTTCCCAATTTCAGTGCCCTTATCGGCGGACCCGATGACACCTATGAATCTTACTCGCGCCCCGACGAATCCCTTCCCCTCGAAACCCATCGGCGGGAATCAGTCACCAACGTAACTGCATTCTTCAGTAGACAGCTAATTTGGGCCCCCATTTACGTGTAAGGCGAGCATCTATCACGACGGCGTCTCGGCATTTCTTCCAATTTACCCAGTACTAGTCCTCTATCGGAAGATTCAATGAATGATAACGAGCCTAATAAATACGGAGTCGGCTCCCCAAATGGCTGTAATTAATTTAATGGATTTAGACAAAGAAATATGTACAATGAGATAGTGAGATTAATGTCGGAACTCGGTTGTTTTGACCATTAGCAGATGTCGGATATTGAGTTGCACATAACGCGAGCCGCGTCCGCGAGCCACTGGACATGTCGTTTTTTTCCTCCATTTACCGTGGGCACTAATGAAGGCGCGCGGCGGCGCTCTAACGAGCTGTAACGTTGCACTTCTCTCACTATCGCGGCGGTAATCTGGCAGCCGCAGCCCGCTGCGCACCCCCGCGCCGCCGCTCGCGCGACACCACTCAAACCATAAAACTACCTCACACACTAACTTCGGCCGCCTCGTAAAATATTTGAAATTCAAATCCAGAAACAAGTGCAATACTCGAGTTTAAACCTCTATCCGAACAATATTTCCAGAGCTCTGCGCTGAAATACGTTTCCTTTGCTCGAGTTTCATGAGACCATTTTAATTTCTAATGCCCCATCTAATGTTTCCACCGGAGCGGCTCGACTACGGCATGTAGATTTGTGTGTCTTTGTTACGCTTCGCGCTGACTTTTTCCTAGCCTACATTAGCATAACGACCTATAAAAACCCTCCGTTCGGCACGTTGCCTGGCATGAGGAAGGGTAGCGTCCACCGGCTTTATATCTGAAATCAGCGCAACATAAATTAGCGGACAGGTCGCGTGACGGACCGACTTAGCAACATCGTCTCCTTATCGTGCTCCGGAAAGCACCCAACTAACCGCTCCATATAGCGTAGCGATCCGTTACAAAAAATTCAACCTTAATTCCGCGGGTAAAAAAGCCTACATTCCTGAATCACGACATATCACCGCGACCTACCGAAAGTCCAATCTCAGCTCTATTTATAGCAGCAAACGGCACAAATCCGTATCGGAACAATAGCGATCGTCTCCAACAAATAAGGTAACATTGCCAGTATGTCAACATAAATAAAGCTGAGTGTCCTTTAACGAAGCAGACGTTGACGTCGGGACACTAATAAAGACCGTGCAGGACAATGTGGACTGTGCTGCTTTAGACTTAAAATTGAGATTGGTTGCGGTAAGCCAGGGGTAGTAAATGAAGGCTCGCATTTAGCGGTCGTGGTGGTAGTGATATGGGTGGACTTCCTTTGTCTGGTAATCTTATCAGCGTGGCAGGCGGCCGCCGCGTCTTGACATGATACATTGCTACAGCTATACATTTACATTCGCGTAGGTATCCGCCACAAGACGCACGACTCACGACCAAACAATCGAATCACCGAGGACGCCAGCTCACTGCGGATCTGATGCACGGGAATTTGAATACGCCAAGTCAATCAATCGGTTTTAGCAGAACGATGCCTATGTACATTAGGAGATAAGCGCAAATATACGTAGATATATAGAATTGGGATCCAACCAACCGTGAGCGGCCGATTAAAATGTAGGGGTATCATTACGCGGCCCATTTTACTTGTAACTGGGAGATAGCGGCCTTCCTTTTCCGAACGACGAATTTAGTTAATGCCGAATTTTTCGATAATGCCTTTCAAACGTCCCGATGTTTGATAACGCAGAGCAGAACGATGTTACCGATAGTAAGTACATGAATTATAATAGAAAGCAGTTCGCTCGAATCCTCGATAATAAAAAGATGCCTAAGAGTTTTACATGAATGAACACTAATGAAGAGGGCGCCTCGTTAGTTCTCTAAATGTGAAGAGACAGCCGGGCATCAGAGTCGCGGATTCACAAAGAGCCGTCTTTCGTCGATCCGTTCGCAATCGCTAACTTGGAATACACCTCCTTCGGACTATCGAAAAGTTCCTTATAATGGATTTGTTCGAGCACTCAATTGTTCCACGATGAATGGGTACTAATTAAAACGAAGTCACGACGACGACGCCGGACCAAGTTCCCGATTGTTTCCCAACTATAAATCGCGTACTGCTCTCTCATATAAATATTGCACCGGGCGCCGCGGTGTGCCCAACTTCGGCACTAAATTTAAAATCAAAATTGGGAAATCGGTCCCCGGGAGAGCGGGCGGCTTAAGTGTTTTGCGCATAACTATTCCAGATTCCAATATGTTTTTGGTCAGATATAAATCTATAGGAATGAATGTTGCCTTTGTTCAATTCGATTTGGAATCAAGATGAAGGGGTAAATTCTAAATTGCTTCGGGAATGTTTCGCGTAACGAGTTTAAGATTGTGGGCACGTGTTGCCGCCGCGTCGTCGCCGTCTTGTGAGATTGCCCAAATGTCTCGTTTGCGTCCGCATGTCTCCGCACCAGCACGCCTGATGCCGGCACGCGTCATACATCAACGTCTACAGTTATGAAACTACCTGGAAAAAGATATATGTTAGACAGTTTGACTCTAATATCTGCCGTATAAACGATTCTCTGGCATAATACTCCTGCATCGTGAAAACTGCCGAAGTCAGAATAGTAAGGTTAAAGTCGAAAATTTTCAATCTTACTAATAGATACATAGCACAAAAAGCTAAATGTAACCGACCTTTTCTATATTACTGAAAGCAACTGTTTTTCTGGCGTTCCCAATAAGAAATCACGTTTGATCGCGCCCAAGTCTACCGCAAATGAGCCGAAACACACCCCCTTTATCTTCCAATAAGTAAGCGAGCTTTGGTTTTCTTGCAACAAAAATGTGGACTCCAACTGGGAAGCACGGGAAGATGCCAGATGGCTCGAAAAATATAAAAATAAATGAACTGGAATATGGATAGTGGTGTCTATCTGATTGTTATTCAGTTCTGTATCAAGACGTAGTAGTTAGGCGCAGTAGAGCGAGACGACGACGGGGTCACCGCGACTCACGTTACGCCAAGAAGACGGGAAAACACAATTTTGAAAAAAATAAAAAGTTCGTTCCGGTACGCAAGGACAAATCCCATGGCGGCGTTCAAAATCGCGTTCCCTTTTTAAAGTTGAGACGGTTCGCGTAACGAGTGTCGAATTCTCGGGCCCCGGGGCCCCCTCCAGGAGACGAAGTGTCCCCCGGAGGTGCCTCAGTAATTACCCGCCATTACAGACAAAAGACACGGCTCGTCCGATTACCATAATTCCCAAGCTCGAGCCGGGATATAAATGGGCCACATTTTGTAGTAGCACGACGACTGACGTGTGTATTAATGACTATACTTGTCCTCTTAAATTAGGTGAGGGATCTGGTGATTTAGTTTTTCATTGGCGGCAGCGCCGAGCCGGGACGGATCGGCTCGTCGGGAACCCCGACTCTGCGCATTTATTCTCGCTTCGGGACCTCTGGACAAATTGCTGTATTTACGCGATCTTTAAATGCTTTTAAATACAAATAGAGTGAAGACAAGGTGGCTCGAACTCGCGCATCAGCCGGCGCTGTGCTCATTGCGGAAATACAGAAATAAATTCATTAATCTCTAATTACCAACGAGAGAATCGTTTCAAAGGGCGCGACCACAAAGAGCCGCTGACGATATTATCGAACTTCGCCATTTTCTTTTCGACGATGAAACTGGGGGCGATCGCGAAAAAAACAACACAAAAACCCTTTTAAAATTAATTGAGTTTTCTTGCGGCTACATCGGCCGCTACAATAAATTAATTAACGCTCGAAGGAATCCTTAAAATTTGTCGAGGATCAAAAGTTGGTGGCGCGGGCCGGGGGAGCGCGTCGCGGGGGTACAGATAATACTTCGATTTTCCATTAGGTTATATTAGCGATGGGAGAGGCCTCGGCGCGCCCCGCGGTTTGAGGAATGGCCCCGCACTAATATATTTCCTTTAGCAACTAGCGGAGCACGCGATCTTTGATCCGAGGCGGCCGATCCGCGTCGCTATTTGTTTACGAGCAATTACCGTGAGCAATACTCGCCCCTAATTGAATTTCGACTTGTAAATTTTCGTGGATGGAATTAATTAAATTTTTCCTACTGCTAATGCCTCGCTCCGACCGCGAAGAGCTGATTAATTCTGTTAAAGCTTTTAGCGTTACGGACGAGGTGGCCTTTTAATAAGAACAGTTTGGGTCCTCGAGCCTGGCCGAGGTTACGCTCGAGCAGTTTTGTAAAGAGGAGTGTTTGACCCTTTGAGGAGTTTTGCGGGGATTTTTCTCTAGTTGTTCAAGTTATGAATGTGCGTTTGCTTGTCTGCAGCCTTGAACCCGACTAGACAGTAACCCTCGTCAGTTCACAATGCCGCCCACTCACAGCTATTCAAACCGCTAGATTTTTCTTAACAAACATCCCGTAAAGTACGTTCATTCATTATACAGTTCTCTCTTGGTAATTTGTTTCGTCCGTCATTGATAAAATAAATTCTCTTTCTAACTTGGGAACTTTTGTCCCCAGCCTTTCTGGAATAAACTAAAATTGAATTAAGACGTCCTAATATTCATCTTCAGTGGGACCACAATTATTTGTTCCCAATTTAGTATAAGACGGTCAAACTGTCAATTTATATATCAAAATCTAATAATAACCAACTCAATTTATACACTAAGTACTAGCAACTCTTTAGAATCTGCTTACCCCTTAGAGATTTATAAACTTAAATAACAAACAATCATATAGGATTACATAACGTTTTGTACATTTAAGTACACCCCTAAAAAGGTACGTATATTAAGATAAATTGGGATTAGTAAGGCGAACTACACGCACGTACAGGCGGAAACTTAATTAGAGTAGTTTAATGCCGATTAGTCTATTGTAGGCGCCGGGTGTTTAATATCGATCGCATATAAGCAACTCCTTCCTCGTAACACTGACGGCTATGAAATATTACACCCTGTATGCTCCGTGTGAGTTGAGACTGAATTAATTTTTCGGCAGATGTAACAATGTTGCCTTTCTATAATGCTGGGTCCATTTTTAGCTTGACTTTGCTTGATGTTAAGCATGAGCATCAACTTAGTTGCCAGTTCTTCTTAGTGCAAATCTTCTTAAAAAATTGTGACAAATTCGAAAGAGCTTGTATTATTTGAATAAAAACAACTTGACTTAGAAACCTTTTTAACCATCGACCCAAAAAATTGCGGTTTTATAAATTGGATTATATCTGTCTCTCTCTGTAGTATAATATAATCCAAACGGATAATCCTATTTTGATGCAGTTTTTTATATAGATCGAGAGTGTTCTTAGCTATGATTCATGACCAATTCAGCCTTTTGAAAATCATCAGCTGTTTTCTAGTCTTGTTGATGACATGAGCTTCAAGTTTGAAGTTTAAGGATTTGTATTTTTAATCAGTAGTCACTATAGCCGATTAAGTGCTACTTCACGTTCCTGTTGAAGGACCTGACATTATAGACGGGAAGGATTTATGTCTTCCACTAATTGAACACGCTAAGCAGGAATTGGGAGCATAGCTTTTCGATACGTGCTCAGACTAAAATATTCTAGACATGAGATCTCTTTATAACTTACATTACGTGTAACGGAATACTTTGATAATATTTCCATGTCTGGTAATCTTTGATCTATCTCTTATATTTTGAAGACTAATCGTCTATTATTGCAAAATAATCATAAAAGCTACAGAGGAGTTTCATTTTTTTATTTGAAAATAGTAGGACCACGAGAAACTGTTCTATGTAAATAAATAAGTAAATAAAATAAAAAGCCTTTTTTCACTGACCATGCTACACTTTTAACTTTACTATAACTATTTATTTGTAAAAACTTTTCTTAAATCTAAGTCTCTACATAGTATAAAATGAAGTCGCTTCCGCAGTCTGTCTGTCCCTATGTATCTTTAATATTACGCAACGGTTTTTTATTTATAGATAGACTGATTCAGTAGGAAGGTTTATTTGTATAATACATTCCGAAATTCCCACGGGAAAGCGGGATACAAGCAAACGAGCGGGTTACGCTAGTTTAAAATAAAATGAAAAAGAAAATTTCAGAAAAAATGGCTAATGTAGATTTTATCTGTTGTCCATTAGGTTGTCTGCTAGAAGGGTCGCGGTTTCCGCCCGATGTGCCGCCGCGCAACCCCACGATGTCGCGACTGAACGGCCGCATCACGGGCAACCCCGCCGACCTGGCCGACTTCGAGCCATCCTGTCTGGTGCGCACACCGTCAGGAAACTTTTACGTGCCTTCAGGTAAGATCACTTGTACTACAAGTACGTTACTTGTACTTCTCAACAGGCCATTCACGTCGGAATTGCTAGTAGGATAAAAAATATTAGAATAATAGACGACCTCCGTGGCGTAATGGTTACCACGCCAGACCGCCACCCACGAGGTCCCGGGTTCGATCCCCGGTCGGGTCATGATGAAAAACGAACTTTTTCTGATTGGCCTCGGGTCTTGGATGTTTATATTTGTTATAAAATATAATATCGTTGAGTTAGTATCCCATAACACAAGTTTCGAACTTACTTTGGGGCTAGCTCAATCTGTGTGAATTGTCTCCTATCTATCTATATATATAAAATGCTTTGTCCTGACTGACTGACTGACTGACTGACTGACTGAGAATCAACGCACAGCCTAAACCGCTCATCGTAAAAATTTGAAACTTGGCAGGTGGACCTATTATATGACGTAGGCGTCCGATAAGAAAGGATTTTTCGAAATTCGAACTCTAAGGGGGTGAAAAAGGGGGGTAAAGTTACTATGGGACAACTTGATTCCTTGGTCCAATCTACTTCAAATTTTGCATAAAAATTGTTTAAGAGAATTGATGGAAAACGTGATTCTTATTTTATTGAAATTCTTGAAAAATATGTATTTTGTGGGTAATTTTCTTCGATTTGATATCAATACTCATACTCCTTAGTGCTTTTCATTCAATTACATTTCATTTTGACACATCCGAGAAGTGAAGTGTGTCATATGTCATGTAATATTTTTATAAATTGTGAATATTCAAACAAAATGATTTCATTATGTCGTCGTACTATTTATTCTGTTTGTGATCTCGGAAAACAGCTAAAATTCTAACTATGTATAAAGCGGACTGAATCATATTCATCGATAATAAACAGTAAGTAATTAAATATTAAATTTATAATATTTGACAGGGTTCAAGTTAAATTGGTCAATGGTTAAATGGCATATTGATATTGTCTCTTTGTCACTTATAGGAAATCTCATTACGTCGACTCGCTCTAATATTTCTTAGTGTTGTTGTAGGGATGGTTGTAGGCTGAGGTTGTATGTAGGTATTGAAATACTCATATACTTATACATTTTTTTACGGAAGTGGTCGTAAAACAAGCTCAGGAATATGGATCATTTGATATTAAATGATTACCGTCGACTATGGAGCACAGAGATTCTAGGGTCCCTGACCCGTTGCCGACCTATAACAGGAAAAGACAGGATATATAGCGAGAAATAGTATAAGGAAGGAGTTGGATTTTTTTTATACCACAAAGGTGGCAAACAAGAATTTCGGATATTTCACTCTCCGAACGAAACGCATTGCTGCTTCACATCAATATTCTGTATAAGGGTGGTACTTCACCGGTCGGGTTAGCCTATTTCATAAAAGCCCACTCCAAAGATTGTAATGAGAAGTATTTAAATAGAAAAATAATCATGTATACATATGAAAATGTTTTGTCTTGACCGTGAGACCTGAAATTTGGGTGTGTGTTGTAGGCAACCGATAAGAAATAATTTTTTGAAATTCCCACGGGAAAGCGGGATAAACGCAAACGAAGTTGCGCGGGTTTCTCTAGTATATATATATTATATTTCCCGCAAATCCACTGCAATTTTTTTTTACATTTTGTGTATTCAGTTGTACCTCATTCGAGCTAAATAAAACCATGAAGTGCGCAAGTTGAAAAAAAAGGTTTTCAGTTAAACTAAAAAATAAAACTAAGTTAAATCAAAGACACGAAACGCAGAGTACGTAGTAGTCGAAGGACCAGGAAAACACAAATCTGGTATCAATCTGAAGAGCTATCTCACTTTTAAATAAAAATAGGAATTAAACGAGATAGCCCGTGAGTTTGAGACTATTTTATTAGTAGACCCACAGATAAATTAGCAGTATTAATGTTGACGGAACGTGTAATAATTCTTTGTTATTATGATAAGAAAGAGTCCTGTGAAGGCGAGAAATAGGTATAACATTTGAAGTATTTTCACGTAAACACGTTCACGTATTCGAATAAAAGTTTAATCAATCAACGAAAGCCTCTCCTCCTACCTACTCCCTTTTTCGCTTTCCTTCCCCCGTTCTTACTTTTAATCCTTATAGGTAAACAACGGATCTAAGATCCTGTAGTCGTGGATGTCCATGGACAGCGGTGATTGCTAACCCGCTAGTTCGTTTGTCCTAAAAAAAAAAATCTCCAGCATTTCCAGAAGTATTTTCTATGGATCCATTAGTTTCAATCTGAAAAGCTTCATCTCTTCAGCTTTGTACGTTGATATTAGGTTGCATTAAACCGTCAGAGTCTAACACTAAACAGTGAAGCGTTAACTTGTGGTCGTTTAGCACTGTTTACTCTTTCTGCACTAGAACGCTGCAAACTTGTTTACTTTGACATAATATTATGTAAGTACTTCATTGTAATCTGAGGCTTTCGTGAAATGTTTAAAAAGCTCTAGCACGTAAATTTTGTTATTCTCTAGTGTGTGTCATGACAAGACATAGTACTTATAAAGCATGGTTCTAAATGATTTATCCAGATATTAGGCCTTCACTGTATGCGAAAAAATGTGTAAATAAGCCATCATCTATACATAATAATTAGTTATTATACATATAAAGCCTGGATATTGCATTTCTAATCCATCTAATGTGTATTATCGTCAGAAGATCATGTTACATTTTCGTTGGGATTACTAACAAAACGGCATAATAAATATACATTACATTTAAATTTAGTATTTGGACCGTTAGTGACCTGGTCATTTGGTCGCTTGTTATTCTTGGAAGACAATACCATACTGGCCATTGTATTGGTACTAGATTCATAATTTATTTTATTCCAGATTCGTCAGCCATTGTTCAGTCGACACTTAACTTACTATTTAATTTGCTGTTTCTCAATATATTATGAGATTTCAATACATAATATTAATAATTTATTATGTTTTAATTGTTTAACTATTACTTTTAACAGTTTAGTTTTAACAGCACAAATAACGTGCTATGTATTGGTAAAAGAATTTTCGAAATCGGTTCAGTAGATACAGAAATTAACCTCTACAAATTCATAAATATTTCGTTGCGATTCTTAGTTAAAATTGTGAATATAATAAATTAGACAAACATTTTACGAATTATTATCCTGTCGAGTGTCGTGACACTCGATGACACTCGATAGAAATGTCGTGACACATGACGGGAATGTCGTGACATCCAACCTCCCTGACAGGTTATATTATAAAACTGACAATAATAATATGCATTATAAAATTTCAGGGGACATACAAAAAAATCCGTCTATGGACTACAAGTCGAATTCGTCGTGCAGTAGTCCAGGGAAACAGGATAAAAGTACCTTAGAGAGAATGGAGAGGAGCGATAGGTCCCACCCGGCCTTCGGGGTGCCGGTGCCCGTCCTGCCTGTGCGCAACAACCTCCGCGCGCCCCATTTCACCCCCGCCGGAAGGTTCCACTTCAGGAAAGGTCTCTCGTCAAGATGCTCCTGGAAATGTACAGCCATAGTATTCATAATTCTCTTCGTTCTTCTATTAGCCATCGCTTCTTATATGTCAGGTAATTATTCGTTATTTCTTACTCTTGTTATACATATAGTTAGGATTTTTTAACTTGATGTACTTACAGCCAGTTTCTGGAATGCATCTTAGTTTCATCCCTTTTTTCTTCTTTAGTTTGACAGGCACAGGTTTAAAATGGTTTTGAGCAATTCACCATTAAATATTTTAAATTCATAATAATTAATCATTTCTACGAACTGTTAATAGTTTGCATGCCTATTTTGATAAGCGAAATATGACTCACTCGCTTTAATTTTGAAATTGTTAGCTAAAATATCATGTTTTGAGCAAATAAATGATTGGTTGATTGATGTTATTTCGAATACATAATAATAATCTATTATTTTGTTCACAGCCTCATATTTTGTCAACTGGTCATATCAAAACTCTAAAGCGTGTTCAGTACTAGTTGGTGAAACAACTGAAACGTTTCCAGCGTCGAAGCCCACGACATTAGAATCAAGTAACAAATCTTTAGCGAAACCGCACCAGAGCGCGCCTTCCACTGGCTCAGGTAACGTGGCACACTCTCGCCACCGTAGAAGCGTAGACGGGCATGCTCCTGTACTTTCTTCTTCTATGGATATTTCCACTGTAGATATGCATGAACTAATCACGCCTTCTGTCAGCACCATTAGTTTAGAGCATGGTGTGTCATCAGCTTCCACGACTGGTGTCACTCCGCAAGAAGAGGGGATGGGCGCTAACACGGCTTTTGTGACTAGTAGTGATAATAACAATGTTAATGTAAGAGCTAATACTGGTGTTTTAACAAAAGAAGATATTAATCTTGATAATACGTCAAATATTAACAATGAATCATTGGCTACGGAGATTTCTGACCCAATAACATCTACAAATGACAACAGCACAGTAGCGAGCGTTACCACTGCCGCAGTGACCACTGTCATTGATACTGTGACACATAACTCACAAGTAGAACAACCACCTGAACTAGATAATTCTATCAAAACTAAAAATTTGGATGTTCACGAACTTAAAAAAGACTTGATTGCTTATGACCCAGAATCAATGCAGAGTGATGCATTCCCATCAATTCATTCCAACGGCATACTAAAACTTGAATATGTGAAATTATTAGCAAAACTAGACGAACTGAATGAAGAATTACACATAAAAACAAAAGATTCAGTTGATACAGAAAATCTTAACAAATTGCATTACGATAATGTACAAAGTACTTCTACAAATGTAGATACTACTACAGTGACTGCAAGCACGAGAGTAGAACAAATAACTACTATAACACCGATATTAAAACCAACTAAAGACGAAAAACCATTCACAATGAGTCCATTCACCACGCAACAGTTATCGACATCACAACCGGTAATGAGTGTTACTAATCCTAATATCGTTGTAACAAATGCACCTACAACAACTGAAACTCCTATGAGTCAAGCTTCTACTGTAAATATGACAGCTGAATCAAACGCTCCGGAACCAGTCGCTAATCCAAAACATGTTTTGATTAACCTTACGATTTCTGCTGATGATGCCGAGAATCCTGCTTATAAGCCACTTTATTCGTTAACAGTGACGGTTCCTACAGTTGGTGATAGTAATGAAATTCCTACAGTGAAAATTACACCAATGGACGCTGAGCCAACAGCTCCAACAAATTTTAACAGGCCTGTAACAATACAAAGTACAACTAAGCCAAATAAAGCAATGAATAAAGATGATTGGGGTGGCAGCTGCGAGTGTTCTTGTCCAGTTTGTGATGTTGTTAATTCAACGGATGATTTTTACGTAGATTACTTAGATAAATCTAGTCCTATGCCAAGTGAAGAAGTGAATAGTAGTAATACTAAAACCATAATGGATTACACGACTTCTACGGATGCTAGTTCTACAGAAATGAATACGGATGCATCTACAACAGATGGTTTTACAGAAACCGATACTGTTTCAACTACTGATTACACGACGGAACCAAATGTTTGTATAACAGAAACTCCAAAGTGCGTATGTCCAAAAGTTATGCCTCCACCCATACTCATATTGGAAGGTGAGGTTACTGATATACAATTAAATCAACGATAACTTACTAACAGTCACGAAATTCATTATGGTTTAAGATATACAAGACGATAATAACCTTAATATACTAATACGCACGCTCATCCAACAGGCTGTGGGCGCCATTTTAGTGCTTATTACTTATGCATGTGCTCTGTGGTTTAGATGCTTGAAGTTGTAGTAATTAGTTGCGTTTTCAGACGTAATGCTGAAAAATGAGTAAATTTTATAGCTTTGTAGGTTTCAATTTTGTATTGTAAATTCTTTTTTGTGTAAAAAATGTTTGAAAACATACTTATTTTAGTCTGAAAACACCGTCGAAAGTAACGCACACACACATTAGAAGATTTAAACTTCTTTGATGAACTGCTAAATATAAGTACCTGAATGTTTAAATTAATTCCCATCACATTATGCATGATTTACAATGCAAATCACTTTATTATAATCGAGTATTATTAACATGGCATTTATATTGTAGGTGCGCGAACGTTCCCCGCGCAGGGATTCCCGCCAGACGGGACAACGTTCAAACAAATTGCTCTAGGTGATAAATTATCAAAAGAAATCCCTCCATATAGCTACTGGAACATGCAATTCTATCAATCAGAAGCTTCCTATGTAAAATTTGACTACATGATCCCTCGAGGAGCATCAATAGGTGTATATGCGAGAAGGAATGCACTACCAACGCATACGCAGTACCATTTCTTGGAAGTACTAAGTGGATTCAAGGCTAGAACTACGCGAGCATCACATGTAAGTTACCAGAGTGTTAACCAAACTCAACTACTGTTTATAAATCAATATTTTCTAACACGATCTATTTTTATAGCCGTCAGTAAAGAAGGAAGTAACACATTATATGGAGCAAGGTCACTGGTTCCTATCTCTTTACAACGATGACGGCGATCCACAAGAAATAACTTTCATCGCGATTGTAGCGGAGGACATGACACACAATTGTCCGGACGGCTGTTCAGGGAAAGGTGAATGCCTCATGGGACACTGCCAATGTCAACCTGGCTTTGGAGGAGACAATTGTGGTGAAAGTAAGTCTCGATTATAAAAAAATTGAAACAATGTACAATTCGTAAGAATTTTCTTTCTAACAATTACTTGTTTTAGGTGTCTGCCCAGTGTTGTGTAGTCAAAGAGGTGAATACATAAACGGAGAATGCCAATGCAATCCTGGTTGGAAAGGGAAGGAGTGTTCTTTGCGGCACGACGAGTGTGAAGTACCGGACTGCAATGGACATGGACACTGTGTTAATGGAAAATGCTCTTGTGTTCGAGGGTATAAAGGCAAATTCTGTGGAGAAGTGGACTGTCCTCATCCAACATGCTCAAGTCATGGATTTTGTATCGAAGGTGCCTGTGTCTGTAAAAAGGGATGGAAAGGACTTGATTGCGCTACTATGGATAAGGATGCGCTTCAGTGTCTTCCTGACTGTTCAGGACATGGTACTTTTGATGTTGATACTCAGACTTGCACTTGCCATGCTCGATGGTCAGGAGAAGACTGTTCCAAAGGTATGACTTTAAAAATATGAAAGTAGCAATAGAAATTAGTATTTGGCACAACTATAATGTTCTTTACAAATTACAGAAGTATGCGATTTGGATTGTGGTCCGCACGGAAGATGCGTCGGTGAGTCATGCGTGTGCGATCCAGCGTGGACCGGTGAATACTGCACTTCGAAATTATGCGATGCCCGCTGCAGTGACCACGGCCAATGCAAAAATGGTACATGCCTATGCGTTTCTGGATGGAATGGACGACATTGTACTTTGGAAGGTTGCCCTAGAGGATGCGCAGGTCATGGCCAATGCAGGGTGGCTAATGATGGACACTGGGAATGCAAATGCTTCGATGGGTGGGACGGACCGGACTGCACAACACTTAAAGAACAAATCTGCGATGATACAAAGGACAATGACAAAGGTACGAAAACAACTCGTATCCTAGAAAATCCTACTCCTTCTAATTTCTTTCTGATTAAATTCGTTGTGAGTTCCAATACAGTTGTAGTTGCTCCCCTGGGACGTCAATATTCTTCATCACTTATTACCAATCTGAGGTCGCCGTTGTCTATCCTGGGTCTATAGGAGACAACGGTGGCAAAGTGTGGTGGGCTTGTCCCGATCCTAGAAAATATCGAAGTATTTTATTAATCAAAGTTTAATAATGATTTACTGCTTATTCAGATGGTCTAGTTGACTGTGAAGATCCAGAATGCTGTCAAAGTCCTGCATGCAAGGGAAGCCAACTCTGCGTGTCATCTCCCAAACCTACTGACATTTTACTCCGCAAGCAACCACCGGCGATCACCGCATCTTTCTTCGAAAGGATGAAGTTCCTTATCGACGAGGGAAGTCTTCAGAATTACGCTAAACAGGAAACCTTCAACGAAAGGTACGGATATTGGTGTTTCATGTTCATTGTTAGAATACGTGGTGATTTAACATTATTAAGGACCAGTCGATACTATTGATAAAATAAATGATTATTTTATATAACCGAAAAAACTGTAAAAGTTATTGAAGAAAAATTGTAGAGGAACGTAATTCTTAACAAATTTGTTTTTTCAACTGGTCCTTAAGAAGAGATGTCTCAAATAACAATTTGTAAACAAGAAATGTTTGTTATATAAGATACGCAATGTTGTGCCCCAGTCAATCCCAATGTTTTATTTACATTTTAAAAACTGTTTCCACATTGCTTTTCTTTCTTTTCCCTACACGTATATACGAAAATTCTTTATATTTATCTAAAAATTCTCCAATCGGTATTACTAAATGAATGGCACTTGCATGTACTTTAATTTATATATCTACGGGTACACTTACTATGAAATTTTAAATTAAACCGCTATTACTAACAAGAGATAAGTTTTCTTCTAGACTAACAATAACTTGTCCATTGATACTTACTCATTTTTATTATTTCTCTCGTCTCTCTAACGCTGCGCAGTATGTTTTGGAATCACTTCAACACGAGGTAAGAATCAGTAAAATTAGGACTGTGTGTTAAGCTTAGACATACACAATACAATTCCTTTTAGATTATATAAATATATATAATTATTGGCGATATAATATATATCTTATAGAATTGTTGTGTGTGCATGCAATTATGTGGTGTGGTGTATTATAGTTACCTATCATTGTGTCCTGTGAATTCGTGATACGCTTTTTATTTTATAATATTCACATGATTTTTATTGTTCAACAATATGAGTAGGTAGTTTTGAATCTCATTGTAGAAAGAATAGTTTGAAAACTGAAAAATTGAGATTTTATTCCATAATGAAATGTAGAAAATAGAATTCAGTTACACTAGACCCCAGAAATTTACTATAAATTCTTAAAATATCTGACTAAAATCACGCATCCATTATCCTTAGCAGACTTAGATTAAAATTAACAATAGCATTAAAATTATATCCTTTGTAAACGTCAGATATCACTATTTTAACCTCTAGATCAAATCCAAGAGACCCTAAAACTCCTGTGTATTCAAACATTCCCCCTAAATTTGCAGTCGATCAGCAGTAATCAGGGGTCGCGTTGTTACGTCATTGGGTTCTGGCCTGGTTGGTGTCAGGGTGTCCACATCTACACCCCTCGAAGGCTTTACATTGACTAGAGAAGACGGATGGTTCGATTTGTTGGTCAATGGCGGTGGTGCTGTCACATTGCATTTTGGGAGAGCACCTTTCAAGCGTTCTTCACAAGTTGTTTTCGTGCCTTGGAATGAGGTGAGTGAGCTCTTCCATACTTGTGTACAGAAGTATTAGATTAATTAAGGATAAATTAAAAATAGTAATTAATTTTTGTATGACTTCTTGTGGCTGAGCTGATGATGATGATGAATCTTACAGACGCGAAAAATACATAGAAATATTGATTTCATTACAAAGCATTGTATTGACTTACGTTTAGGAAAAGTCATTATGCAATAAAAAAAAATGCATCGCAATATTTTTATCGTTTAAATTTTATATCGTCAAAGGGTTTCGTTATTTACGTGTTGTCAAAGTAGGTAATTTGGACTAATTCGGAGTAGGCATTCACAAACACCTCCTCGAAGCCTTCACCTTACAGAAGATCGTAGTTAAATAGCATTGGTCTCGGCCATGTTGTGTTCCTACGGTGAGTAAGGTCTCCAGAGCTCCAAGGGGGGGTTGGGAGGGTTGGCAACGCGTGTGTGTCACCCCCGGTATTGCAAGCGTCTATAGGCTACGGTGATGCTTACCATCAGGAGCCCGATTCTACTAAACAAATGCACCAATGGACTCTCAATGGTATCTCAATCGTGTCTCAATAGAATGTCGATAGTGTATCAGTGTAATAGTTTTTGACATTTGTTATGGACTTAAAAAATAACATACTTATTGTTATATGTTATGTGAGTTATATATCGGAATTATATTAAGACACGATTGAGACGCCATTGAGAGTCCATTGGTGCATTTGTTTAGTAGCATCGGGCCCCAGGCGGGTCGTAGGCTTGTTTGCTACCTTTGTGGTATAAAAAAAACTCTAAAAAATAATGTTCGATATAAAAATTGTGTGGTTATACAACATCAATATTTTCCACACGCATCATATCCCTCAGGTAATAAATGTTAAACGGAGTAAATTAGGCGTCAGTCCCTTGATTTAGTCGTTAATAACTCAAACGACGGTTCATATGAAGTTATAAAGCAATTTAAAAATTTTGCAAAAACATGCGATACTGGCATTAGGCACCTATTAATTTTTAAAATCTTAATTTTTACTTGAAACTCGATGCTAATACTATACCAGTATTTGCAAGTGATGTTATAATTCAAGTTATACTTTGCGTCTTTGTATAATAATAGCCTTGATTGGTAAAAATAATCATGAAAGTTTTTCTTTTGTCATAATAAAAATCCTTTATTATCTTCGATATAAACACTTATACTTTCGTGATAAACATTTACTAGGCCTACAGCCCCATCAGACGGGGAAACGAATGTTACTGACAGACGTACAAGGACCCTCTGTACGATATGTTCCTCAAGTTGGCCTTAGAAGGAGAAAACTCAACAGACATGCAGTAATACACTGAGTAGTGTGTGGATAGCCTTTAATAACTTCAATATTCTCTTCTTTGTACAAATCTAAGTAAAGATTTATTCTACATAAATTATTTTTCAACTACAGGTTGTGATAATCGACGAGGTAATAATGACGACATCAGAAGAGAAGGGAGGAATGGGAGGTCCTCAGGCTTGTCTGGCGCATGACTACGATGCTATGAAACCAGTAGTGCTAGCTACATGGAAGCATGGTTTTCAGGGAGCCTGTCCTGATAAGAGTGCTATCCTAGCCGAGTCTCAGGTCAGTCTTTATTTCTTGAGTCACAGACGAACGGCTTTAAGCAGTCTGCGCCAACGGCTCCAAGCGATATGAAGATTCAACATAAAATAAAATTGTAATTTCATTTGCTGCAAAAAAAATACTTTTTGGTCAAAGCTGTCCATCTATTGAGGCATTTACTTCTTTTTTCAGTCTTTTTTTCTTATTTTCATATAATTTAATCTTCATTTTACGTAATTCTACTCTAATACGAGACTTGTTTATTTTTAAAGAGTCCATTCGTTTATTTTAATTTTTTTTTCATCCATAGATATTATTTCCACATTGAAAAATACCCTCCTTCCAAAATACACTTTTTAATTTTCCCAATATTTTAATTTGCCAATATTTTCTAGGTCGTGCAAGAAAGTCTGCAAATACCTGGTACGGGTCTCAATATGGTCTACCACAGCTCAAGAGCAGCTGGATATCTTTCCACTATTCAGTTACAACTGACTCCTGAGAAAGTGCCTCCAACTCTTGCGCTCATTCACTTGAGGATCACTATTGAAGGCATACTGTTTGAGAAGACTTTTGAAGCAGATCCTGTCATTAAATTCACATATCCATGGAACCGGCTTAACGTCTACAGGCAAAGGGTGTATGGTGTTACCACAGCCCTGGTGAAAGTGGGATATCAGTACACAGACTGCAAGGATATAATTTGGAATGTACAAACAACAAAACTTAGTGGTCACGATATGAGCATTTCTGATGTTGGCGGATGGAATTTAGATATTCATCACAGATACAACTTCCATGAAGGTAATGTGATTGACATAGTGATGTTTACTACTTAAATCAAATTATAAAATTAATAGCTGATCCGCACAATTTTGTTTGCGTAACACGATAACGACGAACCAATAATCAAACCACAAGACCAACTGTTCAGCTTTTTAATAAATAAATTAAGACCAAAACCATAATTTGTATTCTAGTTAGTCTATTAGAAGCGCTTTGAAAATCAGTTATTTATGATCCTTTTAGTATAATGAAATCATTTACATTCATCACAAACATTGAATTTGAACAAATTATATTCCATTGTTATGATCAATTTGGATAATTATTCATAAATAATGACTATAACTAAAATATTTATTCCCTCCAGGTATTCTCCAAAAAGGTGACGGTACGAACATCTATCTAAAACACAAACCACGACTGATTGTAACGACGATGGGTGATGGAAGACAAAGAGCTCTAGAGTGCAGCAGTAGCCCAAGTAGTGACTGTTCAGGCGCCGCGGCAAGGCAGAGGTTGTTAGCACCGGTAGCATTGGCAGCAGCCCCCGATGGATCCATATTCGTGGGAGATTTCAATCTTGTGAGGAAGATCAGCACTGATGGAACTGTCAGGACGGTGGTTAAATTGAAGTGAGTATTTATTTGTTAATTTTCACGTTCCAAATGTTATATGCAGATGTTCAGTCATTTCTTTTTATTTCGAGTATCTCAGTAGATACTCTCCACACCCGTTATCAAAAGATATTCAGTTGTAAATAGTCCAAAATCGATTACGTTCGATCGATTATGTTAGACTATTTAAACCTCAGCAATCTGAGGTTTAAATAATAAATCCTCATATTATATTCATAAAACTAATTTATAAATACCTGTATAGTGTTAAGAAATTTTTACGTTTCTAAAATATTTAAATGTTGTTATTTACAGCGCTACCCGTGTCTCCTACCGATACCACATGGCATTATCTCCACTTGATGGCACCCTCTACATCTCCGATCCTGAGTCACACCAGATCATCAAAGTTCGCAACACAGATGACTACACCGATCCTGAACATAATTGGGAAACCGTCGTAGGTTCAGGAGAAAGGTGCTTGCCTGGTGATGAAGCCCACTGTGGCGATGGAGCTCTAGCAAGAGACGCTAAACTAGCTTATCCAAAAGGCGTTGCTGTCTCCATCGATAACGTTCTTTACTTCGCTGATGGTACAAACATTCGAATGGTCGACAGAGACGGCATCATTACAACGGTTATTGGAAACCATATGCATAGAGCTCACTGGAAACCTATACCATGCGAAGGAACATTAAGCGTCGAAGAAGTACATCTACGTTGGCCTACAGAACTCGCTATAAATCCTCTAGATAACAGCTTGCACATAATTGATGATCACATGATTCTACAAATGGCCCCTGATGGAAGAGTTAAGGTGATTGCTGGACGACCTTTGCATTGCCCGTCGCCTTTGACCGGTTACGATATGGAGTTGGCTACTTATGCAACACTAGTTATGCCTCAGAGTATTGCCTTTGGCGCTGCTGGTGACTTGTATGTAGCCGAAAGCGATTCTCAAAGGATAAACAGAGTGCGATTGATTACGACAGATGGAAAAATATCACTGTATGCTGGAGCTGAATCTAAATGCAATTGTTTAGAGAGAGGCTGTGACTGTTTCGAAGCTGATCACTTCTTAGCTTCCAACTCGAAATTCAATACAATTTCTGCTGTAATTGTGAGTCCCGATGGCATTGTCCACATCGCAGATCAAGCTAACTATAGAATACGCTCTGTAATTTCTAGTATACCAGATGCAAGTGGAGCTAGAGAATATGAAATCTATTCCCCTGACACGCAAGAAATTTACATCTTCAATAGATTTGGGCAACATGTCATGACAAAGAACATTCTGACTGGTGAAAATAACTATGTGTTCTCTTACACCGTCAATACGAGCAATGGAAAACTCAGCACTGTTACTGACGCTGCCGGAAACAAAGTCTTCTTATTGAGAGACTATTCTAGTTTAGTCAACTCTATTGAGAATACGAAAGGTCAGAAATGCAGACTAAAAATGTCCAGGATGAAGATGTTGCAAGAACTTAGAACGCCTGATAACTTTAATGTAACGTTTGACTATCATGGCACCACAGGTTTATTGAAAGCTAAATATGACAGCACAGGAAGAAGTTACATTTACAAATATGATGAATTCGGTAGACTAACATCAGCAGTAACACCAACTGGAAGAATCATTAATCTAACATTCGATCTTAGTGTAAAGGGAGCAACAGTTCTCGTCAGTGAAAATAACAGAAAACCTGTTTCTATTCTAATTAAGGGATCTTCAGTAAAAACTAAAGTCGGTGAAGCAGAGAAGAAGACTATCATTTCTACTGACGGTAGTATATCTTCTAGTATGCCATGGGGTCATATAATATCTACCGACACTGTACCGTATACTATCTTATCAGAAATTGATCCTATTTTGGGTGAAAGCTATCCTGTGCCAGCTAAACAAAGAACTGAAGTTGGTGGTGACCTAGCTAATAGGTTCGAATGGCGTTATTTCTTGAGAAGACTTTTGTCTAATAAAGGAAAGAGCAGCAAAGCAGTAGCTCAAATAGGCCGCAAATTAAGAGTCAATGGAGAAAATCTGCTCACGCTTGAATATGATAGAGATACTTCTACCGTAGCCGTGTTCATGGACGACAAAGTTGAATTGCTAAATGTCACGTATGATAGAACAGCACGGCCAGTCAAGTGGGGACCCCGAAACGGTATCTTTGCTGAAGTAGAACTGGAATACGATAGATTCAATAGACTCACAAGATGGAATTGGGGAGACCTTAACGAAACGTACGGCTTTGATAGAGCTGGGAGATTACATGAGATTCGATATGGAGATGGTTCTTCTTTGGCTTATTCTTTCAGAGACATGTTCACAAGTCTACCTTTGAAAGTAACTACACCTAGAGGAAGTGACTATCTCTTGGACTATGACGACTCTGGTGCTCTTCAAAATCTTACGACTCCCCGAGGTCATATCCATACCTTCGCTCTTATGACATCACTTGGATACTTTAAATACCAATACTTCTCACCAATGAATAGACATCCTTATGAAATTCTTTACAATGACGATGGTCATATTTTAGCAAAAATATTCCCACATCAATCTGGCAAGATCTTGTACATCTACGACAGTACTGGTAAGCTAGAGACTATTTTGGCTGGTGCATCTGCTATCAGATATGTTTACCACGAAAATACACATTTGGTTAAAAATGTTGAGATTACCGACCCTGATTATGAGTTGAAGCAAGATTACAAATACCATGCTGGAATATTGAAAGATGAGAAAATGAAATTCAATTCCAAGAGTGGTCTGAATAATGCTCATTTCAAATATCAATATGACGGAAATGCTCGACTCTCCACCATTGATGCCAATATAAATAGTAAGGAGATGCCCCAACTGAGACTGAAATATAACCAAAATCTTGGAATCCTTGAAGGTGTGAGCGATTTGAGGATATACAGGAACACTTTCAATCGCTCCGTCATGCAAGACACCAGCAAACAATACTTCACAATCACGGATTACGATGACCACGGTCGGATAAAGACTATACTTATGAACATCAAATCTTTCGATGTATTCCGATTGGAACTGGAATATGACGTAAGAAATAGAATTAAAACGAAGAAAATGATGATTGGCGATACTTCATCAAACGAACGAATAAGTTACAACTACGACGGCCATCTTATGGAGGTGGTCGGCTCTGAAGACGACTGGAAATACGTTTATGATGAGAACGGTAATGTTATTGGTGTTATCGAGCACGGAGAGAAGCGGTACCTTGGTTACGATATTGGGGACAGAGTTGTGCAGTACGGTGACATCGAATTCAGCAGTTATGATGGTCGAGGTTTCGTTATAAGACGAGGTGAACAAAAATATAGATACAATTCTCGAGGGCAGTTCGTTCATGCTTTTGAAAGGGATAAGTTCCAAATGTGGTATTACTACGATGACAGAAACAGACTAGTTGCATGGAAAGACGATAAGAGCAACGTGACTCAATTCTTCTACACTAATCCACAAACACCTAACCTGATTACTCATATGCATTATCCCAAAACTGAGAAGACTGTACGATTCCTCTACGATCAGAGAGATTTCCTTACGTGCATTGAGACTGAAGACCAGCGTTTTTATGTAGCGACTGATCACAATGGCTCTCCTCTAGTTGTCTTTGATGTGAATGGTGAAATCATAAAGGAAATCAAACGAAGTCCTTTCGGTAAAACAATTAAAGACACAAACCCTGGCTTCTACGTTCCAGTAGACTTCCACTGCGGCATATTTGATTATAACACAAATCTCATCTACCTGAACAATAGATTGTATGATCCAATGGTTGGACAATGGATGACGCCAAGTTGGGAGCACCTCGCAACAAAACTGAGTTTGCCAACAGACATTTTCATCTACAGATTTAAGAACAACGACCCCATTAATAAGAACCAGAATGTTCCATACATGACCAACTTGGAAAGCTGGCTACAACTCTATGGATATGATTTGAATAAGATGATGGGATCGAAATACATAACTGATATGATCTTCCAACCTATGACATCAGTGACTGCTCCTCAATTGGCTCCAGACTTTGGTGTGATGTCTGGACTACAGTGCATTATTGAAAAGGTAAAGTATTAGTTTCCTTTCTCGAAAATGAAAAAATCTAAATCTTTCTATAAAATATTTTCTATACCTTAAAACCATTTCTAACTCATCCCCAAACTATTTCTAAATCTCGCAATACCATTTCTAACATAATAAAGGAACTGAGTAACCTTTAGAAACTTTGAAGGAACGTCTATAAATCTTTAGGAATAAAAGGAACTATGAAATCTTAATTATTATATTGTTTTCAGGTAAACGACAAGTTATCGGACATAGATTTTGTACCAACTCCTCTATTGAAGACAGAGCCCATAACACGAAACCTGCTTCCAAGGGTGTCGTACAAACGCGGCGTATTTGGCGAAGGTGTACTCATCTCGAGGGTCGACGGAAAGGCTTTCATAAGCGTGGCTGATGGAGCGAACAGTGTTGTTGAAGACGTCATAACAACAGTCTTTAACAACTCCTATTTCTTGGATGTACACTTTAGTATACACGATCAAGATGTATTCTACTTCGTAAAAGACAACTCATTGAAGATTAGAGATGATATGGAAGAACTGAGAAGGCTTTCCGGCAAGTTCAACGTGTCGCAAGACGAAACTAACGATCAAGGATTGGAGGTTAGTGTATTTTTTAATAATCAGATTGTTCAAAACTCTTACCTCAACTGCTTTTAAATCTTGTGTTCAAAGCGTTCACATCAATCACAGTTTTAAGTAGGTATCATATAATCATTCTGAAAGCGATTATTGTGCGTAATATGTGAAAATGTATTCTTACCATTGACGATTGTCCAATTAAGAAGGTTTATTTTGATTATTATCTTAACGAGTGGTGTTCGGTTGCAGGTGCGCGTGCACGCGGTCGGAGCGGGCTCGGCGCAGGCGGTGATCGTGCTGCGCTACGGCGTGGACCCCGCCGCGGAGCGCGTGAAGCTGCTCAAGCACGCGCACAAACGCGCCGCGGCCCGCGCCTGGGAGCGCGAGAAGGCGCTCGTGGCCGCGGGCTGGGAGGGCCGCGGCGCCTGGTCCGAGGAGGAGAAGGTAAACAACACATTGCTATCTCTTTTCATCTGATGGTAAGCAGCTGAATAGTCGTAATGTAACGATCTGTTTGTTCGGCAGGAGGAGCTGATCTCGCACGGCGTGGTGGACGGGTGGGCGGCGCGCGACGTGCACTCGCTGGCGCGCTTCCCGGCGCTGGCCGACGACCCCGCCAACATCGTGTTCGTGCGCGACGCGCGCCGCAAGCGCCGGCGCAGCGGCCGCGCGCGCCATCGCTCGTGACTCGCGCCGCGCCCCGCGCCCGAGCCAAAGCCCTAGGCGAACATGAACAGTGGTTCTTTTGTAGGTGACAGTTCGCTTCTCGTACTTACGCCTCTCTCAGGTCGAAGCTTATTTTTATGATGTTTTCTGCCCTTATCGTTGGACTGAAATGAATCTCATACAACACTCACGACAGGGTAACGAGTCATAAATAAAAATGAAATAAAAAATAATAAAAAAGTTAAATTAATACGACAAACCGAGCATAATAATCGAAACGAAATACTCAATGCGATCACAATTATATTAAAAGTTTTTTGATATTTTTTTATTTAACATAGTACTTTATATTAACCCCATGTACACGTCACTTAGAATATTATTTTTCACATACCATGTATTCCTATCACGTTTTAGCCAAATATTCCTTTCTATCGATACTTTAGATATTTGTAAATAATATTTTATTCTTGTAGGCGTTCCTTTTAACGTTAGACCTAAGGTCTTTTTTACTTCGCAATACTATTACTATTTAAGCAATAATTTTTATATTTTTTATAATCCTTGCGCGTCTGGCTCTCCAAATTGAATGACCCTCCTCAACCCTGGCACGTTTCTTTGATCAAACTACCGTGGAACTTTGTCGCATTAAATTTGCAGAGATCAGAACACACTGCAGCATCAAAATACTCACTAGCGATACGATTTGTTCGGAGCGACAGAGTTCTAAGTAGAATTACACTTATCCAATAAATAGTAGCATGGCCTCGTAAAGTAAAATAGACAAATAAACTAAAAGTAATTAAACAGAAACGTTAATACGTACATTCTGCATGTGTTGTGCAATAATCGAGCAGTTTAGGAGTTTACAGTACGCTTAGGGTCCTGCTCGCTGACTTGTTGTAGCTCGCATGTTTCCTTAGAGACTGAATTTATTTTTTCATTTTTGTTAGCTGCTTATAAAAGCATAATTACACTAGAAAAAAATGATTTCATTACATTTTTAACTTCAAGTGCGTGCCACGAAAGTTGGACGACTTGACTCTATAAACTATTTTTTATTAAAACAGTGTTGTATGTCTTTATAAGCAGTTGCGCGCTAAACTTGTGACTCGTAATTTTTAATTAAATAACAAGTCAGCGAGAGGAGATGAAATTGTAATTAAAAAAAAGTAGATTTATAAATAGTATATGTCCATAAATGTGTCTCATTTAAATTGTGGTGTCTATTCCGTGTTAGAGGTACTAATTTAATGCTAGTTGACTGAGTGGCTGGTGATAGGAGCGGATATTTTTTACAAAAATTAATATATATTGATGGGATGATTCACTCCCGGGACTGCCCGGCCAATGCAATGGTGATATTTTTGCAAAATGTGACTAAACGAAGCAATACATTGTAATGTAATACGTCTTACCCTTTATTTAGTAATCATAAGGTGTATTTTTATTTAAAATTAATTGATAATATATCTATTGTGAATGTAGTTTATTATTTCGCGGTGATATTTACTAGAGCAGTATAGTTATCTTTTTTATAATGTATAAAGAATTCTAATTTGTAAATAGGTACTTAATGGAGATGTAATCTGTAAAAATATTGTACATATCTTTACGCTTCGATTATTTATAACGTAAAATGGTAAGGATTTTTAGAGTTACAGAACAAAAATGTAATATATCGTCAGTTGGACGGAGAGGTAGACCTTGATATTCCTTGTACCGAGACTTGTCGAGCCTAAAGACGCTATTCAGGACCCCGAACCGCGTAGCTTAGTAGCGTGCCACTAAAGCTGGACAAATTAAGCTGGCTGTTAAGACTAAGTCATGGTTTGGAATCCACATAGAAACGTGTGATGAGTACAAACCAATAATTAAAAATTAATGTAAGTATTAATATAGCCGTTTCAATGGCCTATTAAATTCAGTTAAGGTTCGCACACGGCTTCGTAATGTAAGCGTACCGTAAATATACATCCCAATAATTCCGTTAAAGGGGTGTTGCAATCGTATTCTTACGAGACGTCTACGCTTACGACACTTGTGCGAAAAAGTAATGGTCCAACTTTCGTGGCACGCTCTATATTATAAAACGGCCATAAAGAATTACCATAGAGCAACTAGATTTTTAGAGAGCTTGACCGATACGGAATTCACGATAAAAACGGCATTTACGTAGAACTGATACCTTGTACTGCATTTAATTTGTACTTGTAGATATGGTGCATAGACCCCATTAAGACACAAGCTGTTACGATACTATGAATTACAATTTAATAATTATATTTTCTATAAATTAAGTTGTATGTAGATACTGCATTAATAAAATTATAAGTAAGTAATATTTTATGCTTGATGGCTTGCAAAAAAGTATGTGAGAGAAAGAATATTGTTTTCTCTTTTAGCCAGTTTCTGAAATGCATTTTTAAAGAGACATTAAATTATAACTGTCACTGTCAAATTAAAGAAAAAGAACAGCCGGAGACTTAATGGGAAATTAAAATTCGTTTCAGAAATTGGCTGTTTGTCTGACATCCTTAAAGTATTGTTTACAATTTTCATGACAAAAACAAACCCACGTCATAAAACTTACCGACCGATTTTTAGTCCTATCCTTTTCTCTCTTCAAATAAGAGACAAAGCAATAAAAAATCTGTCGAAAAGTCGGACTCTTAACAGTTTAAAGACTTCTTAAAAGTTAAGTAGATAACTACTCAATAAAAGGATAATACTCAACGCGTGTTGTATTTCAATGGCTTGTATCAAACATTGTATAAAGTGACGCACAATAGTACCGGCTCTATTTATGGCACTTTTAAAGCCTTGCTCCGTGTACTTATGAACACGAATATTTAGTTTTGTACAGTCAATAAGACGATCAGGGACGTAAATCTGATTCAAGTTTTCTAAATTTTGCATGAGAAGTTTATGTAGGGTGCATCCCATTCACCATGCTATTCATCCATCAGTACAGTACCTGATCGGATACTAAACACTAATACGAGGTGCCTCAACGGTTCTATAGAACTACAGGTATGGGGTACTAAGTCTACTGGTAGGTATGTATCCTACATTTTTTATTTTTCAATAGTATTTGTGTTATTTTAAGTTCCTTAACGATACTTACATTATAAGCATAGATCTTAGTTCTAAACCCTGGTTATCTCTTCCATTGGTTGACATTATAATATTAGCAGAGCTAACACGGAGCCCCAAGAGCCGGCACTGCAAGTAAACCGCCTAATTTTATTGTTCCTATTGTAAAAATAATTCAATTTTTTTTTATTTTATTGATAGGGATTATGCACACGGCATGTTTTTAACGCGCAAACTACGCGCAGATGATCATAAACGCGCTTCAGATGCAAGCAATAAACCTTTGGTGTCATTTTATGTGACTAATCTAAACCACAGGTCCACCGCTAGGCATAGACCACTCCTAAACGGATTTCGATCTCTAATGTGATTCAAGCGAGCGAAATGCGATAGAGACGCGCTTTTTATAGTCAACCAGTGAACGACGTGTCTCGGGGTATAGAACTAAGAACAAAGATTTTTTATTCTTATAATGTATCGTTATGAGACTTTATAATTACATAGTACAATATAAATACAATTCAAGTAAACCTCTTCACACAATATTAAGAAAATTTGAATCGTAAGCTCGCTTCTTTCATTAGCTGACTGTATGTGCTTCTTGCGCGTTTGGCCATCTAAGTATACCTGGTTTTTTGTCATCTACAACGCTGTATACGCGCGTTTGTCATTTACGCGCGTCAACGCGTGCGTATCGATATCTTTTCGGTCATCTACCGCGCTATGAATGCGTTTGTAGTACGCGCGTCGTTCGCGCGTTAAAATACGCCCTGTGCATCTGCCCGTTTGTTCGGCGTATCGTAACAGCTCTTGTGTTTGACTTTGAATGTATAGATAGACAGTACAGTTAGATTGGGTCGTGTGCGTGCTATGAGCGGTGATGTAAGCATGTACAATAATAAATAATAGAAAGTATTCTAATGGAATATGTAATAAAATATTAAAATATAATACTTGTTTTTCTATTCACAACCCTTCTACGTCCCATTTTTCTTCTTTTCCTGCGCGTCCCGCAATATATATCAACTAAAAGTGGTGTGAGTTTTCAAGCTACCTGTCACTGACTTGGTTTAACGACTTTTATCTATTGACAACTGTGGGGCAATTCACGTAACAAGAACCGATTCTAGTTCGATTCAACGACACTCGCTGTCTCACTCATACAAAATAGGAATTGAAAGGGACAGCGAATGTCGTTGAATCGAACTAGAATCGGTTCTTGTTACGTGAATTGCCCCACAGTAGACCGATGAAACGGGAGCGAGGAAGATAGAGTCAAACACGATTTTCATATTATAAAAATAATTTAATTTTCATATAATACAGTATGACAGTATACATTAAATTTTTTATAAAAATAAAGTAAGTACATAGTGCCATTATTAATACATTAATTGTAATTATAAATAGTTTGGTAGGTTTATAGTTTTGTGTGAATCACATCATATAACACTCATAATTAGTGGTGTCGCTAACAAATGTTATTAATTAAATATTCGGATTCGATCATAGAATTCAGTCATCGAATTCGGTCATAAAACTCGGTCATCGAATTCGGCCAACTTAATATAAACACGTCCTAAGATTACGTCTACTGTCACACTGTACGCTACATGTGCTTTACAACTAGTGATATGTCTCATAATTTACACATTTAAAGCATGAAATTAATTGAAACTATTAAAACAATTAACATATTTGCAATTTCCCAATTGTTATGCACAAAATAAATTTTAATAAAAAAGGTATATTCGGATACCTATATTTATGTTTAAATTGATTGGTTTAAAAGTTTAAATTATTCATCATAATGTCAGCCACAAAAAGTCCAAACGTTTATAGGCCTCTTTCAAACGTTTCCAATTTTATTCACTGTTAAAAAATATGACTATGGAATTTGATATATTTTGACTATAGGTGTGTGCATAAGGCCAAAACCATCAATTATTACAGTCTACCTGATGACTAAAGAAAATGCCTCTCGAGGTGTCTCTGAAGAAACGATATCATTTTTCAAATACAGAATATAATGTATACCATAACAAATATCAACATACGTATAGATAGAACATTGTAAAAAATACAAATTTATCTTGAAACATCTAAAATCTAGAACAGTACAATTTTTTGCTAAATATTTTCCAAAAAAAATCCTTGTAGAAATTTTGTCTTTTTAAAACTTGATAATATAAGTTTTAAGTTATAAACATACAAGGATATTTAAGAACGTGAATAACAGTTGTGCGAGGGCGTTACTGTGGCATATTTTCATATTATTTTGTCAAAGGCTAACTGTCGAAAAGTGACATACAATATGACAGGAATTGTAGTTCTAATTTCGACCACGTTCATAAATAGCTTTGTCGGATCAGAAATATATCTAACATTGTAAAATACGGGTCTGTGAAGGCCCACAGTATGAAGATATGACTTGACTCTTTTGAAAAGAGGGTTTTAAGCGGCCCTCGTTAATAGGAATGAAGAAATGCTGGTATATTAACAAAAAAAGATTAACCAAGGTTCAACTAAAACTCGTTCGCGCTTCACGTCCTGCGTGTCCGAGGATAGAGAATGGCGCACTTAATTGATAACTTCAAACTAGATTGGTAGATTATCACGTGTTACTAGGGACTACAATATTACGTGCTTGAAGGCGAGTTACGTAACATATCTACACCTTTTTTTACTATTGGTCAAAATGACCTAGAATAGGTAATTTCGACTGAGGCGTAGCAGAGCGGAGCGAGATGAAAATGGACCACTCATAATGCTCGAAATCATGGTACAATAATATACTGGGCCTGGTATTCTCTTTCGTCGATGGCCCAAGACTACGTCACGATCAGTGTGACATACTCACCCTTGCTAAAACCGCACAACAGCCGATGACGTGATCTTGGGCCAATCACGTGACCTAGCTGTCACGGGAAGAAAATACCTTGTTTTATTATAGCATGCTCGAAATGACTCTCAGAGCTCAATCAATTTCTCTGCATACAGTCGTCGAGACAACGCTAGGCGTGGGTCGTATTATCGGCTCCTGCGCAGCGTATACGTTCATCGAACGCCCACGCCACGCTTAAGGGGGCTCTGAAGTGAGATTTCAACCACAATGATTGGTCAATTCATAGCTCCGCCCCTTTCCGCGTCAATCGAAACGCAACCTTAAATTTCCGGCAGTTTCAAATCAAAATTGATAAGCAAAAATATTAGACAAATTCTCAGTCAGTATTTATACTATAAATAGTATTTATTATAAAATGGCAAAATTATTATAAAAATATCACACTGATTACATTCTATAGGAAGCAACGCTGCATATTTAGATATCTAGATTATTCTATTTCTTATAACTATAATTTAAAACATTCATTATAATTTTTAACTAAATTCTTTGCTATGCTGTCCTATAAATTTTCTATGCAACGTCCTACTTCAGGACTCTGTCCACTGAACTGTACACATCATGACCGTAACCTTACCGGAACATGTAAAAAAAACGACCAAGAACGAAATCATAATTAGAAACATTTTAAAAATATATAGAACTCGACGGTAGTACGCATAAAGCAAAATGTTTTTATTCTTTCATTTTTACTGCCTGGATATAAATCCTTTAAACCAAGACGTATCCTTGTAGTCTCAACAGTCTCCAAATCATTGATAATAGCTGTCACCAACTCCCATCTTACCAAACACGACTTAAATTTTTCAATGTTGACACGCTTGAGCAGCGTCGTTTAACTTTTGACGCGATATTTCTACATAAAATAATTATAGGTAAAATACATTGTCCTGATCTTCTCCAGAGGCTTAGTTTCTATATTCCTAGATCTGGTAGTAGACTCCATAATCGCGTGACTTTTCGATTGGCTCCCTGTCGAACAAATTACCGTCAACATTCTCCTTTTATTCGTATGTGCTCTCTTTGTAATGAAATTTGCCATAACATTGACATCTTCGGTGCATCGGCCAGAACTATCAAGCGGTCGCTATTGTTGCGATAATTATTGCTCTTATTTTCTATTGTAGGTAATTCTTTTTAATCTGTGTTTAATTAATTGTTGTTTTTTTTTTTTTGTAATTAAGTATATTAGTATTCGGCGAGCAAAATTTAATGTGAATGCTGTGTTCGCTCATAGTAGGTTGTTGCAACTATTAGTTTTAAAATTTCATTTGTATCGATTGTACTCTGTAGCAACCAGTTTGCGAACCAAATAAAAAAAATTAAAAAAAAAAAAAAAATCAAGCTCATAACACTAAGCACAGCTTTCTTGGAACTCGCAATGAATTTAATCGGAATTAAGTTTTTTTTTTACGGAGTAGGAAATATTGAAATTATGTACGGTTTAGTGGACAGAGTACAAAGTACTTTCATTTATACGTCAAAACCACAACATAGCGTTTATAGGAAACCACAGCCCAAACCCGCCTCTAAACTACTCGCGAAGTTGAACGAAGTTAGGCAAATACGAAAGTGTGGAAGCTGACTAATTCGTTAAATTTACCTATTGTTTTCTAACTTCGTGTAACTTCGCGTAGCTTTGAGCCGGAGTAAGATAAAAAAATTACTTCATCATTTCCAACATATTAAAATATTGACTTTTAAACAATACACAGACATTTTAAACATTTACTAATAGCCATTAAAAACGTATTTCTTACTATATGGACTAATTCTTATATTACGATAGCACATTTCCTCGGCATCGCCCACTCATTCCCATTATACCCATGGGAAATTTCAAAAATAAAATATATATAATCTATTTTAATGATTTCGAAACATATGACATTCGGGACATTCCATCCTTTTTTTTAACAATTTTAATGAAAAATTTCAACTCCCCAATTTTTTTTTATATTGTTTTATTTTTTTAAATCTGCTCATAATACTTCCTACTGTAATGTCTATTAAAAAAAAAATATTTTTGGTGTGGAGGAGAAAGTTTTCAGAAGATATTATTAGCAGATAAAGTAAAAACTTTTCTTTAAAATATATCTGAAATAGATATATGAAAATCTACTTTGTTATACATACATATTTATCTTGAAAATAATAAGCCTCATATAAATAGTGGCACACGGAACTTTGATATAAATTTAACAAACAATTTTACAACTTTCAAATGCGTGCATTTAAATATCTTAAAATTAAAATTGCATTATAAAAAATATTGCAATTGCAATAAACAGTGAGTTGCACGAATGCAAACTTAATTCTGCATTAAGACCGAGGTATAATAATAGAACAATCGTCTGCCTTTTTCTCAAATTATCATTAATTTTTCTTCCTTTTAACAAAAGCTCGAGATGTAATGTATCATTAATTATAAAATTGTGCAACTCATTGTTAGCCTCTTAGTACGTATACTTACATACACTCTTAGTGCAGTCAACCATAAAATACATAATGTAACCCTACTTTAAAATATTCTCCTATTTTATAAGCGAACGTCCTTTTAACACCATGACTATATAAGTTACATATAACTATATACGTTTAAGCAAAGAAATAATGGTCTAGTATTCATTAAAAAAAACATAGGACCTTATAATATAATGTAATTGTATTATGGGCTAGTGACTCAGTCAGAGGTGATCTAACTAAGGAATTGGCTCCTTCCACAGAATAACCAATGTAACAAAGTATTTAAAAAACATTACGTATTAAAAACGTCCATAGTCTAGCCACATAAAAAGCAGCCTTCCATAATTTAACACCAGTTGGCGCTGTGCGAGTTGTGTACAAAAAAAATGATTCAATTTTTCAACATTTCATCTGAAGTATTATCAACTCTATATAAATAAAGAACTCTACATTTAAAGGAGTGATATTAACTCTCTTATTAATAAAAGAATCCTAATGTAATACACTAGATGGCGCTATGAGACACAATGATTGTGTACCAATATTTTTTTTTAATATATATCTTTGTAACAGTTTTAAAAATATTCTAAGGTATTTATAGAGTTGTTTTATTGTTTTTAATATTTTTATTATGTATAGGATCTCCCAAAATGAATGCAAGATTTTAATTAAATAGATAACACGCAGGTTGCCAACAGTTTATTCGAATTCGAATCTTGCGTTAATTTTGGGACAGCCTCTATATGTTTTTAATATTCTAGATCTCTATTTTCAGAGCAGTGTTATCAACTATATTTGCATAAATATTTTATAAACTAATAATAAACCGGGAATTAAAGCGAGCGAAGAAAAAATAATATAGCCTGGCGTATCGACCAGCTTGCACCGGCCGTCGTCACAGGCGAACTTAAACGGAACTGTGGCCGTACCAAGTCCTTTTATAACTATGCTTAAAAAATTGTGTAAACGAGACGTCGCCTTACGTCATGTATTGCGCTGTCTCCGTTACTCAGTTCATGTTTTGTTATAAGCGGTCATGGTAGGAGCCCTGAATGAAAATGTATTATTAGTTTATAATAATGCGAATTTTTTAAAGTCATGCCATCATATCAAAGGTTTCAATGAAATCTTCGGATACTGGCTCAATGGGCCTCTCCCTCTTGTCATCCCATTTGGCCATTTGTTTCTGGTCGATTGTGTCTATGGCCCATTGCTGTGTTTCACTCGAGGAGCATGGATTGATGAAGAGATCACGTGTCCCGCGATCAAAATCAACACAATTGTCACTGGTGCCGTGTTTAATTTGTTTTGTATGCTGAAAAATAATTTTTTACGTTATTTAGTCAATTCTTCGATATTACGTTAAAGTGATGCACACTCTTTTGTAACAGGGGTATAGAAGAGGATATTCAATATTTAAAAAAAACATAGCATTATCGCCTTTAAATACATTAAAGTAAAGCACTCGAGCGAATGCACGAGCTTGCGCGTGAGGATTGCTATTCATTATAAGCTACGGATTTATTGTCGTAACAAAAGTCGTTGAAACTTCGTGTCAATCAATCGCTATCCCGCTCAATTCATATTATGTGTGAGTGAGACAGCGATTGAGAATAACACGACTTTTGTTACGAGAACAGAGGCGATTATGGCTGCCTGTCCATTGAAGCGGAGCGAGCTTGCAGAGCGGAGCGAACTTGCAGAGCGGAGCGAACTTGCAGAGCGGAGCGAACTTGCAGAGCGGAGCGAGCGAGTATTGCGGAGCGTAGTTGCGGACTGTGTCTGTCCATTGACGCGGAGCGAGGCAGCGGAGCAGAGCGAGCGAGTATTGCGGAGCGGACTTGCGGAGCTAGCCGAGTTCTTTACAACAAAACGCACGCACGTACTGGTCGAACTTCAGCGGCATACTATCAATCACCCCATCCCCCGCCCGAGCAAGGCCGGTGCCGGCTACGCTGCCCCGCACCGCTACCTCGCACCGCTTCCGAAAATGTATGAATTTCTAAACTAATAGCAAATCCCTGTCCACTGCAGCTGAGCGGAGTTTTTATGCAATCCTATTGGTTAATATTTCTCCGTTACTCCGCTCCGCAAGCTCGCTCCGCTTCAATGGACAGGCAGCCTTATGAGTGTTTTCTGAAATGACACCCACTAGGCGGCAGCACTGAGACGTCAGGTGTAGAAACCTGTCAAAAGTGGCATAGCGCCCTATATATTCGTGACAGATTTTTTTTGACGTTGACGCTTTTGACAGCGCGGATTATTGGGATGGGACCTCTTGCCAAAGTGGCGCCAACTAGTGGCGTACATTTTCGTGAAAACCCTCATTCAACGTAGTCAAAGACGATAAGTTCTTACAGGGTCGGCAACGCTATATTTATATTTATTTATAAGGTTCACCATCATTTTTACACCGTTCACCATTTTGTTTTTTTTTTTTATTAAGTAAAAAGTTTAGTATAAAAACAATAACAGGTAAACACAACATGCTAAACAATACTAGAAATGAATTAAGCACTAGTTAAAAACTTAAATAAAAGAGAAAATAAATGTCTAATTAAATTGCAAACGTCTATAACCATCAGTAGTTTGCCACTTGAATGGTATAACAATCAGAGCAAAGCAACACTTACAAGGTGGTACCTCCAGAGCTGGTTCCCGCCGGACAAGTGGCAGGAGTAGAGCCGGATGGGGCTGCGGGGGGCAGACTCGGGCAGGTCCCAGCACATGCTGCGCTGCTTCGTCCTGCACACCAGACATTATGGAATGGGCTAATAACACCCTCTCATAGAATATCGTGAAGCAGGAATGCGTTTCGGTGTCTTATCCCTTTTCAAAGAATCAAATTAAAGTAATCGTTTATTCAGAAACTAGGTTTTGAAATTGAAGAATGGAACCTTTAAAACGTTAAAGGTTAAGGCCCCCCCCCCCCCCGTATAAAAATTGTTGTGCGTGTCGTTACGTGAATTGCCAACAAAAGCCTAGAGCATTAAACCAGTTTACCATTACCCATTAAACCAGCTGTCCCGTTCAATTCCTATTTCGTATGCGTGAGCCAGCGAATGTCGGAATCGAACTAGAATCGGTTCTTGTTACGTGAATTGCCTTACTGGTTTATCAAAAAAGCACATGAAGATCATAAGAAAAGTAAAAGAGTTGTACTTGATGTCCTTGTGCCAGGACAGCACGAAGTTGATCTCGGTGGCTCCTTCGCACTTCGCCAGCTTAAGTTTGTCCATCTGCGCGCCAAGAGCAGAGTCCACGCATAGAGACGAATCCGCTACTGGCTTTATCTGGAATATTCGTAATAGTTATTTGCCATACACGTCAAACATTATAAACAAGTGTTACAAAATATAACCGGTTAGAAGGCGGAGCCTAACACCACGTGACTGCATGCATCGGTGACTTCGGGTGGCGTGAGGGACATGGTGGGAGCGAGCCGCGGCCGGGCGAACGCACGCACTTGCTCCCGGGCTTCGGAACGTGCTGGACGTCTTTTTGAGATTATTCGTTTTGTTAATGTTCATTTCAAATTAATTGTTTGTTGATTAAAAATTGTATCTAGTTAGGTTACTTTGCATTTTCTTTTTAAAAAAATTGATTCCACTTCTGGTTTTTAATACAAGTCTATTGAAACATATATTTATTTATTGCTTGATCCCTTAATGGATCCTAGGTGACTTTTTTCCACTTGAATCGCTCAATAGATCCTAGCCGACTTTTTTTATAGGATATTTGACAAATTTGGGGAAATGTTTTTTTTTTTTCATATTATGTTTACTTGCATTGATATTTCCGGACGATCAGTTGTATAAACGCTATAACAACATAGTTAAAGATAAAAATAAATCTGGCTCAAAATCGCTGATCACACAGTCAATCGTAACGTCACATGCAAGTAAACAAGTTAATAGTGTGTTATACAATATGAAATCCTTACCTTCCCTTGAGCGAATGGTTCAGGGTCTATCGGCGGGTACTTAAACGTGAGGTCAAAAGCAACCTGGAATTAGAAACACGTAGAAGTTTCAGCTTTTTTAACTCATCCCTATACTGACTGGGATCATTCCAAAAAAAAAAAAAATGGTTTGTGTTCACATCACCAAAAAATTTATAAAATATATACATAGGGACAAATCACACAGATTGAGCTAGCCTCAAAGTAAGTTCGAGACTTGTGTTATGGGATACTAACTCAACGATACTATATTTTATAACAAATACATATATAGATAAACATCCAAGACCCGACGCCAATCAGAAAGTTCATTTTTCATTATGACCCGACCGGGATTCGAACCCAGGACCTCCTGGGTGGCGGTCCGGCGTGGTAACCATTACGCCACGGAGGTCGTACAAAAAGAAAAAAAAATGTTTTATTTTCTGATGTCAATAAAATAAAAAATATACATAAGGCAACAAATAGGCATCTGCTCAGCATGAACCGTGGGATCGTCTTCTCCATGGCGCTGGTCGCCGTAAAGCCTTCTTCACTAACCCATCTCTCACCTGTGTGATGAACCACTTGAAAGGTGTGCAGTTGAGCCGTCGCCGTAAAGCCTTCTTCACTAACCCATCTCTCACCTGTGTGATGAACCACTTGAAAGGTTTGCAGTTGAGCCGTCGCCGTAAAGCCTTCTTCACTAACCCATCTCTCACCTGTGTGATGAACCACTTGAAAGGTGTGCAGTTGAGCCGTCGCCGTAAAGCCTTCTTTTCTAACCCATCTCTCACCTGTGTGATGAACCACTTGAAAGGTGTGCAGTTGAGCCGTCGCCGTAAAGCCTTCTTCACTAACCCATCTCTCACCTGTGTGATGAACCACTTGAAAGGTGTGCAGTTGAGCCGTCGCCGTAAAGCCTTCTTTTCTAACCCATCTCTCACCTGTGTGATGAACCACTTGAAAGGTGTGCAGTTGAGCCGTCGCCGTAAAGCCTTCTTCACTAACCCATCTCTCACCTGTGTGATGAACCACTTGAAAGGTTTGCAGTTGAGCCGTCGCCGTAAAGCCTTCTTCACTAACCCATCTCTCACCTGTGTGATGAACCACTTGAAAGGTTTGCAGTTGAGCCGTCGCCGTAAAGCCTTCTTCACTAACCCATCTCTCACCTGTGTGATGAACCACTTGAAAGGTTTGCAGTTGAGCCGTCGCCGTAAAGCCTTCTTCACTAACCCATCTCTCACCTGTGTGATGAACCACTTGAAAGGTTTGCAGTTGAGCCGTCGCCGTAAAGCCTTCTTCACTAACCCATCTCTCACCTGTGTGATGAACCACTTGAAAGGTGTGCAGTTGAGCCGTCGCCGTAAAGCCTTCTTTTCTAACCCATCTCTCACCTGTGTGATGAACCACTTGAAAGGTGTGCAGTTGAGCCGTCGCCGTAAAGCCTTCTTCACTAACCCATCTCTCACCTGTGTGATGAACCACTTGAAAGGTGTGCAGTTGAGCCGTCGCCGTAAAGCCTTCTTTTCTAACCCATCTCTCACCTGTGTGATGAACCACTTGAAAGGTGTGCAGTTGAGCCGTCGCCGTAAAGCCTTCTTCACTAACCCATCTCTCACCTGTGTGATGAACCACTTGAAAGGTGTGCAGTTGAGCCGTCGCCGTAAAGCCTTCTTTTCTAACCCATCTCTCACCTGTGTGATGAACCACTTGAAAGGTGTGCAGTTGAGCCGTCGCCGTAAAGCCTTCTTCACTAACCCATCTCTCACCTATGTGATTAACCACTTGAAAGGTGTGCAGTTGAGCCGTCGCCGTAAAGCCTTCTTCACTAACCCATCTCTCACCTGTGTGATGAACCACTTGAAAGGTTTGCAGTTGAGCCGTTGCCGCAGAGCCTTCTGTTCGCTGATGTCCCCTGTGTCGATGTTCCGGTAGTGAGGCCGCCGCTTGTACAGGAACTGCGCGTACTCGTCCATCCACACCTCGGCTACGCGACGGTAGTTCTAAAAACATCACAGGATACATTACAATCTTTACGAAATTGACATGTTTATTATATTAAATTGCTAAATGACAAAAAAGGCCATTTTGCTTGTGTCCGAAATGGTGGTAGTATATAACGTAGTTTATTTTCTTTATACATATATACAAATTGTAAATGACAAGAAAAAGTGCCTGTGAAGGTCTAATTTCTGAAATAAACGATTTCATTTCATTTCATAATTGAATTTGATTTTAAATAGATTATGAATAACTAGTGAAACCCGCGCAACTTCGTTTGCGTGTATTTATGCATAGTGGCGCCATCTATATCAGACCTTTGATGAAATCCTACGAGAATCGCATACTTATCGGGATAAAAAGTACCCTAGTCCCTATGTGTTAATCCAAGGTATCAGCTACCTATATACCAAATTACATAAATATTGACCCAGCTATTTGAGCGTGAAGAAGTAACAGACATACACATAACTTTCGTCTTTATAATATTAGTAGGATTTGACAGTTCGATTACACCTCAATTAGTGATGTGTCGTTACTGATTCTGTTTCCTAAAACAATTGATTTTATGAAGTTTTTATCAATTCCACACATTGATGTGCATTTGATATACAGTCGATCGTGGTTAAAAACATGTCCCTTCACTATAACTAGAATAAAATCGTCTATGAAGTGTTGTTTTTTTCTCTGTGGTTGCCTGTTAATCATTATAGAACTTCATAGGTGTGCATATGTCTAATAGTAAATAAAGGTTTGGAAAGGGATAATATTATTATTCCTGTTAAAAAAATATATGAAAAGAAAAACTTTGGAATGTATAATGTAAGTAAGGGTATACCTTTCCGACGAAGTCACCGTGTCCCGGGTTGGGGAAAGGAGCGAACTTGCGGTAGATATGTCCGACGCGGGAACAGGGCGCATCCAGCATTCGCCCGCCGCACTGCCAGATCTGCGTACGGGACAACAACCATAGATCAATTGTACACAACGCCACCTGGTCAAGGTCATCACACATTTCCACCGCTGTCTCGTCTAGACCCAGAATGACAATAAGCAATGAAGCTTATTGACGTTTCGAGGGAGAAACTACAGCTGTTTTGGAACTCACAACGAAGTTAATCAGAAAGAAATCACGAGAGTACGAAGTATTGAAAGTAAAAAATATTTAAAAATAGCAAAGCAATAAGCCGGGCTTGTGACCTTGAAACTGAGCTCGTACTGCTCGCCGCCCCAGATGTCGAGGCCGGGGTCGTAGCCGCCGAGCTCTTCGAAGAAGGCGCGCGAGATCGCGAACAAGCCGCCCGCCATCACCGGGCTCCTGCACACATACAAACAGATATTTTTTCCTAGCCTGGAAGTGTTGTGCCCCACTGCTTCTCCACTCGTCTCGTCCATTTATTATGCTAATACTAGCTGACCCGACGAACTTTGTACCGCCTTTTAGGCACTACCCTACCCCTACCCTAACGGAATAAAAAGTATCCTATGTCCTTTTCCAGGTTCTAAGCTACCTCTCCACCAATTTTCAGCCAAATCTCCAATTCGCCGTTTCGGTTGTACAACTATGGAACGCCCTCCCCGACACCATTAGGCGAGCACAGTCTCGAGTCTCATTAAAAAAGCAGGTACATTAACATTTTTTGGAACTGGAATAGACAGTATTTCGTTAAAAATCTACATTGGCTGCACTATTCAATTGTATTGTTTACGCGTATATGTATATTATGTAAGTATTTATATATGTATATAGGTAGTTTATTTAGTGTGTAATTGTATATGTATGTTAAAATTTAATCTAGATTATTAATGTATTTTCAATATTTTTTATTTTATTTTTTATGCTGCACCCCTTATTACCGATTAAGATGTCCCAAAGGGAAACTGGGAGACAATGCTTTAGCATTAAGTTCGCCTTTTGTATAAACATTATGTATTGTGTGCAATGACGTTTAAATAAATAAATCGTTTCAGCCGTTCTCGAGCTATAAATAGTGTAACTAAACGACTTTTATATATATATGGATAAAATAAAATATGAGTTACTCGAATGGCTCGGGCATATTCGCCTCGTCCTTTGGCAGTACAGGCAAACGCTTGTAATAGAACTCCCAGTCGAAGGCGCCTCTCGCGCCTTCGTCCTGAGCCCGGTACTCCATCGTGTCGTACGCCACCACGTCTATGAACGGACACACCGCCGTGCGATGGTTCAATGCGATCGGCTCTGGAACAATTTGATAGATTGATGGTTGGTGACCACTATATTCGTAAACAGTTACGTTTGATCCGGTACGGGACCAACATTTATTTTTTATTAACCATTTATATCCCACTGTAGGGCAAATGCCTCTCCTCTCTTTTTCCAACTATGCCTTTCTGATGTCTTTTCTCTCCAGTTATTGTCAAATTCTGTCAGTTCGTCTGTCTCATTTTCAGGCAAACATTTATGATACTAAGGTGACAAACAAGCATACAACAAGCATATGGCCCGCCTGATGGTAAGCAGTCACCGTTGCCTAAGGATGCTTGCAACACCGGGGGGTATCACTCATGCGTTGCCGACCCTCAAAATTATTTATTTCATGCATATTCTCTATTTGGAAAGGTTAACACCCCTTCCACACGGCCCAATCTAATTGGCCAATTGGTATACCTGTCCTTTTCTATCCCCAAGAACAGGAACAGGACAATAGATCAAATTGAAAAATTGGGTGCGTGTGGATGGGGTGTAAAGGAAGAGGAAGGCAAGGAACCTTCCGGCTGTCTCACGTGTCATAGAAAGTCCATCGGTGTCACTGTTATTTCTAATTGATATTCTGTCAGAGGATGCCATGCAGCAACTAAGGAATTTTTATTCTATTTTATACAACATCAAATACATACACAGACCTAGAAGTGGGGGCAGCCAATTGACGTTGGCTTCAGTGTGCGAGTCCAGGAATATGAGCACGTCGGCCGTCGCCAGACGCGCGCCCGCCAAACGCGCGGTTATTAAACCGCTACGGTTCGCCAAACGCACGACTTTCACTTTGGGCATGTTCTTCTCGAGATAATCGTCCAAGTCTTTCTTTAGGAAATCTGAAAATAATAAAAAATTTAATTACTTTTGCATGTCCTTTTAAGAAAGAAATATATTATATAAAATAAAATCATTTATTTTGCAAGTAGATTTACAAGAAATACTTTTGCACGTCAATGTTTTTTTTATCCTACTAGCACTTCAGACGTGAATGGCCTGTTGTAAAGAAGTGCCGCAAGAAACCAACTGTAGCCTTTTTTTTAAAGCCATTTTAACATTGTTTTATTTATTTGGATAAATAAAAAGATCTCGTATAACTCGAATTTTTTGGAGTAATAGAGTATTTATGAAATGAGCGGCCGGGAAGTACTCGTATCACCCTTTAAAAGACACATTTTGACGTAAAACAGCAGAGCGTTTCATTCGGTGAGTGAATGACCCGAACGCCCAATTTCTTTCTACTCCTTTCGTTTCTTTTTTTCCTTCAATTCCTATCTCTCCCCTCCCTTCCTTGTAACAGGCAAAGCGCTGGTAGCGCCTCTGATATTACACTTTTTTATTTCTTGTTTGTCCAGGAGCAGAGTGTAAGGGGGGGGGAGGGGGTGTATACTGTAACACAGGGTATCCCTGTACAGGTTCCAATCCCTCACAATACAGCTAAACCACTGTATTATGATATACCTATTATTCATGTTCATGCTTATTTTTAAGTACCTATTAATTTAAAAAAAAAATGCAGTTTTATTTTATTTTTTATTCTTGTTTCAATGTTTGCTTTTATTTATCGTAATTGTAACTTATGTCATTACCATTTTAAAAGAGCAAGTGCTAAGTTTCTTGCCGGTTCTTCTTAGCACAAATCTGCCGTCTGAACTGGTGGTAGAGAAAAGTGACAATTCGAAAGTGCTTGTAATATGCCTATTTGTATAAAAATATTTTGATTGATATTGTGTGGGAATAATAAATGGATTTTTATTATTATTACTGGTGTTTATAGACCATAGTAACCACTTTGCATCAGGTGGGCCACTTTAAATTTTGTTTTAAAAGATCAGTTACTGTAATTTTCGAGGAGAATTAAACAAAGTGCGAAAGAGACAAACATGTTTTAACCTAAGCTGACCTTTAATAAGTTGATTAACGTTTAACATTTACAATGTCAGCATAAAATAAATATTGATTTACAGAAATTAATAACATATGTCACCTAACAACTAAGTACTTGAATAAATAATAAAATTAATTACACACCCAATTAATAAATATAAAATGTATGTACGGATAACCTTCAAATGTTTTTAATAATTTTTAGTCTAGGTAATATTAAAAGTTAATGAGTCATATCAATATATTTGTACAAAATGTATTGAGGTTAAATTATATAATATTCGTGACTGGAACCTTATTGTTATTTGCTAATATAATGACAATATTTATGCTAATATCGTGTATCCTTCAAAGGACAAAGAGGCAATTAATGTAATGTCTTTCGCCGTTTTTTACCGGTGGTCATTTTGCTTTGTTTCCGAAATGGTGGTAGTTTATAGAGTAGCTTATATACAGAATAATAATATTATTATGTAATGTAACACTCATTGACGACCTCAGTGGCGTAATGGTTACCACGCCAGACCGCCACCCAGGAGGTCCCGGGTTCGATCCCCGGTCGGGTCATGATGAAAAACGAACTTTTTCTGATTGGCCTCGGGTCTTGGATGTTTATCTATCCATATATGTATTTGTTATAAAATATAATATCGTTGAGTTAGTATCCCATAACACAAGTTTCGAACTTACTTTGGGGCTAGCTCAATCTGTATGAATTGTCCCGATATATTTATTTATTTATTATTTATTTATTGTAAAAGACGTGTCTAAGTGCCCGCGAGGGCCCACAGAATAAAGTATTTTTGACTTTGACTTTGAATGTTGTTTTATAATAAAAAATATAATAAACTAGCTTTTTTGCCCGCGACTTCTTTCGCACGTTGAATTTCCGGACCCGTTCCCGTGGGAACCACATTGAATTTCGGGAAAAGCTATAGCCTATGTCACTCCCTGATAATGTAGCTTTCTACTGGTGAAAGATTTTTTGAAATCGGTCCAGTAATTTCTGAGCCTATTCAATGCAAACAAACAAACAAACAAACAAACCAACAAACAATCAAATCTTTCCTCTTTATAATATTAGTATAGATAGCTACACAGATGGTAGAGTGGTTAGCAATAGCTACTTTATCCCAATGGCCGTAGGTTCAAATCCTGCACAATCCAAACACGATGAAGGGAGATTTTTAAGTGAAATACGTATTTACAAAAAACAATATTAAGGGTCCGGCTAGATTCTGTACTACGATCAGGCAGACAGACACAAATCATGTCAAACTTCATCACAACTGTTCAAAAGTTTAAAACGTTATATTAAACGCCCTTTTCCGTCATCATCTTATACATACCTTTAGTACTAGCATCGTCGACTAGAAAAATCTCTTTTATAAGGTGCTTCGGAGACCTATACAGGACTGAGAAGGCCGTTCTCAATAAAGTGCTCCAATGCTCGTTGTGGAAGGGCACAACAACACTGACAGTTGGCAAGGACTCAATGTATGTCCTTTTCTTGCATCCTTGATGCCTTATATCCGGTAATGACCGGTTTAATGGAATTTTATCTGATAGTGCTCCATTAAAACCGTTAACTGAATATAATTTCTCTTCTTTGTCACTTTCTTCTTTAGGCATATACGCTGGCTGTCCTTGCTCGCCGATACCTTGAAAAATATAATTGTTATTAATGCTCTTCTGTAACCCTAGGGCGCAGATTTGATCCTCGCACGGGCCAATAATTTATTTATTCATTAATTTTGAGTGAACAATATAAACAATTAGCTTTTCCCCGCGGCTCGCGTTAATTTTATGACATAGATCGTGTGACAACAAAACAACCCATGGCGCGACTTGTGGCGCCATTTGTTGGCCGATACAGCGCCCTCTATAGTATTTCACGGGATATAGCCTATGTTGGGCTCTGTACCCCTAACAATATGTATGCAAATTTTCATAATGATCGGCTTCTTAGTCAAGCCGTGAAGAAATAACAAACAAACAAACAAACTCACTTTCTCATTTATAATAATAGTAAGGAAGTCAGGATAAAGATGGTATAGTGACAAGATACTAAGGTACATATTTATGCCGCTGACTGTACAGTCGTGAGTCGACTAATCGCCATAATGACACTATTGATTGGCAAACATGTACTTGTATACACAAAAGATTTTGATTGTTTGATTATGAAAATATTCAACCTATTGTTTACTGTTTGCAACAACAATAAAGGGGTTCACACACAGCAGCTATAATGTATATTAATATACATTACATCCCGGGATGTATAGCTTTACATTATATTAATGTATCACACACACAACAGGTAAGGTAATGTATATTTCCCTTCATTCCAATGGCATACGTCCCGCTTGACACACTTTTCAGCTGCTAAGGTGTTATACAGAGTGTTCTTATTTCAGAAATAATAAGACGCTGGTTTTCTACTGCGTCGCGCCGTTTCACTGCCAAATTCAGTATACAGGGTGACTGATTGAACAACGGACCCATTAAAGGAGGTGAATAAGAAGCTGATGCCTATTCCATTAAGTGTTAAAAACCACCACCTTATTTTTTTTAATTTTTATTTATTTTAATGTTCATTCTACGTTTTTTACATTATACTATGCATGAACTCTCATGACCCGGCAATCCCCCCGCGCCCCGCTCGGCGACCCGCCCGCACCCCAGCGCAAACGCAACCCGATCGCGGACCTCGCTCGCTCGCTCCCACCCCCCAGTCGCAAACTTGTTTTGGCATCGATCGCACGTCGCGTACGTACCCGTCCGTTTCAAGTTTGCCGCTTCCGCAGTTGCTCGGACTGTTAGCTTATCGCAAAACAACGAAAGACAATTGATTATCAATCGGCGAGAGCGACACTGAATCGAGTAATAGCGAAAGATATTATTTTCGCTATTACTCGATTATTCTGTATTTTTTTTTTATTTCTACTCGTTAATGTGACGTCATAACGGTCGACATCGGCAAACTTGAGGCGAACTTGATTGGAATCGCGTGTGCCGCGCTTGTGTTGTGAACTTGTGTGTGAGTGAACTAGTAAGTAGTGATAATGGCTTATCAATACACCAATGAGGAGTATTGGGACATGGTGCAATGTTACGCGAGGGCAAATAACGTTGTTAGACACGCAATTACGTTGTATCGCGAGACGTTCCCAAACCGGCGAGTACCATCATATGATTTGATGTTAGGACTCAATTTTAGATTAAGAGCGTTCGGCCAGTTTACCGTGCCCACTCATGCCCAAGCACGAGGAGCAGAACCTTATCCGGTAGACTTGCATGAAGCCATTTTAGAATACTTTGACCACAACCCACGCGAGAGTACGCGGAATGCCGCAAGACGTTTTAATGTGTCACAGTATACGGTGTGGAATCTGCTACATACAGACAGACGACATCCGTTTCATTATCGACCCGTCCAAGAACTTGGTGTGACGAACGATTACGAGTGTAGTGATGTGTAGTAGAACAATTATTGTGATTTTCTTGATTTTCATATGATTTGAACAATTGCAAGAAGGCCACGTAGTAGGTAAGTAAAAATTTTAAATGTAATGTGATTAAAAATAACTAATAACTAGCCACCTACTTACCTACCTCATTCGATTCATTCTTCGCGCAAATTTATTTTTTGTCATTCGTAGCAACGGCAACGTAGCATACCTAGACCATCCTAGACTAAGTAGTAAATGAATGAATGACCCCCGCCCGCGCACTCCGCGCGGCGAGGGCAGGGGCGCGGCGGGCGGCGGCGCTCGCGCGACTTCGACATTCGACACCACGTGACACCACAGTATACGTAAATTGGCCGATTTTAATATTTTTTTAAAATACGCATATCTCGCCTATTTTAATTTTTTTTTTGTTTTTTTTTATGCAGAAGGGATATAAATTAATTACTTTTTTATCTATTAAAATGCGTACGATGTTTAATCAGTCACCCTGTATAAAGGAGTTAGAAGTCGCTGTTTGCTTCTCAATCAGTTTGATATGGCTCCTTCCGCTTGCTTTTCTCAGGGTTTCACAATAAGCAGTCCCATCTACATTTTCTATTTTTTATACACCGATGGTGCACTTTACGGTATTGTGAGCTTAAAACAATAGGTTGGGAGTGCTAAGCACACTACTATCTATAATAATTTTCGATAATTCTGAAGTATTGTCTTGAAGCTTCACTTAAAAAGTTACTATTTAGCTATTCCTAAATCTCCGATATTGGTCAATTTCAAACCAAAAATTAGCTGTAGTGTCGAGGGTACCGACCAGTACCGACCATGTATCGATGTTGTCTAGTTAGATTTCATTTAGTTCACATAATGACCCATTATATGAACTAAATGAAATCTAACTAGACGAATTTAGTTCATGAATGACGCAATTTCATATCAATTGGCGCTAGTGTAGCAACTGAAGAGTACGAAATGACAAATTGTCAATACCCATCGCTGAGTATTGGTGTCAAGAGTAGCCTAGTGACGGAAATGTATATTTTCGTATAGCTCTGTATCTTAAGATACGAAGATGTAAAAATATACATTATAGCTGTCGTGTGTGGTGTCCTGACGATTTCAGATGTTTCGAGATGTATCGTGCTATAATATACATCTTTACATTACCTGCGCTGTGTGTAACCTGCTTAAATAAAAATATAGTACGTACCCACTCTCGATTTCTCATATTTAATCCGTTCATAATTATGCCAATCTATCTTCTGTAACAAAAAATATTAAACTTATGTTGGTACTAAGCAATGTTTCACAAAAATCACCTAAGAAAATAAATTATATACTCTACTCTCTCGCCCTTTACCCTTCTTCCTCACATTCCGTAAACCAATAATCAATCAGTGGCGCAATTATGCCCCCCCCCATATCTAGAACATTACAATCAAGTCATAAAAAAATCATCAAAAACTTCCCACTTTTCGCCTCTTTAGGATCAACCCCTAAAGGGGCGAAAACTGGTGTGGAAGTTCTGGAAAATAAACTATCCTCAGACGATATTAGTAAAAATAGGAATCAAAAACAACCCATATTGAATTTATTGTGGCATGTAGTCGCGCTTGTGACAAAGACAGTAGTTTCGTCATACAATGTGGTGTAGTGGAAATGGGAACGAAGGATAACTGCATTCCCATGTAAATATAATTGTAGGAATTTTAACGGCAAATAGCAGTGCAACATAACAATAATAAGTCCTATCTTTATTAGTTTTGTCTTATCAACAAGTTATGAAGTCTTGTTAACTTTTATTTTTAACTGTGAAACTAACACAATCAAATATGAAACTTAATGCAAAATACACTTGGCTGAAATGCTGAATAGGTTTTTATTCAATTATCAATAGTTATCAATTTCCCAATTAAACGCCTACCAGTAAAGCGATAAGGAGCTAACTTGTTTGCATTAACTTTCACACTAGGCTCGAATTAAGTCTGATAAGTCTGTAATGAAATAACAATAAAATATAACATTGTTTAACATTGGCAGGAACAGCGTAACAAAGTGGGCAAATACCAGTGGCCCCTGGTCTGATTGGACCCCATTTTTAAGAGATATTTAGTCCCATTCAATTAATGATGGGCCACCCTAATGTTTTCCCGCCGTAGATTTTGTACACATGCAATCCGCGCCACGAGAGCAGACTCCTGGCGTAGGCGTATCACGTGACTATTACCGTTTTACTAGAAATCGTCTACCAAATCAGCAATCAATCAGTGGCGCAATTATGCTTACAAAAAATGATGTCGTAAAACGATGTCAATATGATGTTGATCGCAAGTTGACATGGTTTTTAAATGATATTATGCTATGCTATCTCATTTTTGACATTTACGTGATACTGTTTTATGCCAGTGGAGTGTAATACGTGTATAAGTTGATATCATTTCGATATCGTATAGGTATTTCGGAGAGCATACATAATATGAAAGTCTGTAAGTTGACATCAAAACGACATCATAATTTGTATTGTAAATTTGTAAGCATAATTGCAACACTGGTTTCATCTCTCGTGGCGCGGATTGTACGCGGCGTGTCGTTGCGTTTCGTGCTATATTGAGCTTTATATGTTACACCTCACAATGAATTTATTGCAACTCCGCGATGGATTATGAGATGTAAATAAAACACGCGTCGAATTGGCTCTTTCTGAACGAGGTCTTACAAGGTTGTGCTCAAGTCTCATTTGAAGCAAGTATACGCGCGTCAACTACGCGTTTAAAATAGCGGTAGAGCGATAGCTAGTAGTCAATAGCAAATAAAAATTATTCTATATTTTTTTTTTTATTATTAAATACCTCACCCACCATAGTGCTCATTTACATGACAAAAACACTCTTGTGGAAAATTTCGTTTTCTTAGGTCCAGTGGCATAGATGAATATAATAATTTACTTTGTTATAACAAGCCATCCATAAATTTACATGTATTGGGCTATTCATAAACATTCATATTTTTGTAATTGTATTACTATGTAAATAGGATTCAGGCTAATCAGTCCCAGCTCAAAAATCTTTACTGATTGTGAAAGTGAAAATATTTGTTTGTTTTGCTATTCCTTCACAATTTAACTATGCAATCAATCATAATGAAAACTTGTAATCCCTTGAAATTATCTCAATCTAAAACTTGTATGTAATCCCTTGAAATTATTCAAATTGGATTTTTTTTTTAAGTATATTTTTCTACTCAGCTTCAATTTGACAAATCCTAACAATTCTCAGTCAGCCAACAGAAGGCGCCATGAATAGCGCTTTAGTTTGTTTTCCAGAAATGAACTCGATTTCACAAGATCTATCAAAATTTACCGTGAGTGTAACCATAGACAAATTTAGTTTTTTCATTATTTAATATTAAAATAAATTTATTTTGGTCAGAGAGTCACCTTCAAGACTTTTCATTAAATGACTTTGGATTATCAGAAAAAAATACATACCTTTAGACTAGTTGGTTCAAAGTAACTTCTCTCCGTACGTAAAGTATCTCCAGACAGAATGATTACTTTGCTAGCTTTCAACTCCGGTTTACTGTAGCTGCTTAATGTTTTCATCATATACAGTATTATTACTAATATTGTAAATGTCACCAGGTTCCGAAGTCTTAGTAGACGTGAAAATGCCCTTCGGAGTACAGCCATTTTCTGCAACATAAAATATGGTCAGTGTGACAAACCGAACTCCTATATAAATATTATAATTCTTATAATATTATTTTAGTCTATTTTGTCATTGACATTCTTCACTCTTCCTCTCTCGTATTATAAAAACACTCGCTTAATATATTTTATTTTTTATCTTGATTTCTTCCATACTTTTCCTTCCAAGTCCTCACCATCAATAGTAAAGCTAAATAAGCCCAAAAAGTAAAGTGTTACCTACTGTAACTGATTTTGTTTTTTGGTATTGATAAAAAATAATTTTTAAATGATTTCACACTTAATTAGAATTTTTTAATATGGATTTTAATTATCAGAAATAATTTTGTAATCATGGGCCATCAAATATTTTACATAGCATGAAATGAAGTCACTTCCCTGTCTGTCTGTGCGTCTGTGTGTCGCTATGTATGCTTAAATCTTTAAAACTATGCAACGGATTTTGATGCGTTTTTTTGTATCATAGATCGAATGATTCGAGAGGAAGGTTTTTTGGTATAATACATTCCAAAATTCCCACGGGAAAGCGGGTTACACGAAAACAACGTTGCGCGAGTTTAGCTAGTCTGAAAAATTTTTATAGTCACTAGGGTTTACAAGATGGTGCTGTGCCTGTGCTTGACTCCGACATATGAGCCATATAATAAAAAAAATACTATAATAGAATATATTTCAGTCATGCCATATTCAATTAATAATCAGTTCTTATACAAAACTACTTAGAAAATACTAAAAGTAACTGGGATTATCAGATAATTCTTATCTATTCATTACATATTAAACTGCAATTATATACATTATATTTTTTATCTAGGTATAATGTTAGTTGATATTTCAGGCATAGAGTCGCGTTAGGGGCAGGTTATATTACTAGTATATATTTAATTATCAATAAAAAAAACAGCGTCAATAAATAAATAAAATTAAAGAATAGATGTTTTTTAAAAATACATACGGGACGATATAGTTTTCTACGTTCACGTGCTTTCATGGTGAAAATAAATTGAAAAATGAATGTTATAAAATTTTTCTTAACAATAATTATGTACGAATATTTACTTCTTTTCTTACCCCTTGTACACTTGTTCAAATGAAAAACAAAACACAAATTTTCACACAGAGCCAATACACTCAACAAGCTACTTTAATGTTAGCAAATGTTGTTATATTCAACAACTCAAACATTTATGTAAAAATAAAATAGGTGCACGGAATGTAGAAGTTATTAACTCGATAATCCGGTTTTTGACCGGCGCATACAAAATTTACTAAACACACACAGGATCGACGTGCATATTGACTGACTGACAGTGACAAAATGATGACATTGACATTTGATTTGATTGCTTTACTCTATAGTATTTGATGTTACCAAATACGACGTTTCTCATAGGCGTCCATTAGACGATCATGCATGAACCCATCAGTCATGCATGAATGATGGTTGACTGTTCGTGACTGACGGAATTAAATAGGCATTACACGGTCATGCCGACTGATCGTCAGTCATATCTGGTCATATCCAAAATATCACAAAGGATTGACGTGTTCATGATGGGTTTTCGGATAAATGAAAAGCTAAAAGACTGGCTAAAAATCCGATTTCGATATCCATCAATTTGTTAGCTGATATACTTTTTTTTTTAAAAGAAAACGAATTTATCGAGATATTTATTATGTACCTATCTAGTCCATAACCATATTAAAGTCTTTAACTTAGTACACTTCTCTTTTGTATATCATGTAATTAATTGACTGAAATTAACTAAAACATATTAATTAACTAAAATAAAAAAATTAAAACTGTTGCAACTCAATAATTTAGTATTTTTCGTTCATGCAAAAATCATGACTGATGGTTGCATGAAGCAAAAATCAAAATATCCAGATATTCGTCAATCACCATCAGTCACCGCATTACACGGTAGGTTAGTCGTCAGTCACAGCCGTGACTGTGGTTAAACTGACAGCAAAACGTATCGTGTAATGGGCGCCATACAATGACTTGGCAACCTATGTTCACCTCATGCCGCTAGGGGCGCTATAACATTTTGCATACAAAAAACCTCCGTTCACCTCATGCCGCTAGGGGCGCTATAACATTTTGCATACAAAACGCACAAAAGTTTTGAAATCGTTCACCTCATGCCGCCCTCATGCCGTAGGGGCGCTAGTGTCGCGTCTTGCCCGAATTCTTCCGAAGCTGTGCGTTATGGCGGAAACACACTACCGTGTCGGGGCCTGTCGTGTCGCGCTCTGTCGTGACGGTGGGTGTGCACACTTATGGCGGAAACACACTACCGTGTCGGGGCCTGTCGTGTCGCGCTCTGTCGTGACGGTGGGTGTGCACACTTACGTGTCGTGTCGGGGCGCGCTTCTGTTCAGAAATGAACGAAATAAACGCCAGACGTTTATTTCTTTCATTTCTGAACAGAAGCTCGCAGTGTTTGCCCTTGTCTGGGTGTTTTCTATAATGTATAATGGTATTTATTTACAAAAAAAGTATTTAAGTATATTTATCAGGAATCTAGTACCTAGTAACTCATTATCACGCTGCAAAAATAAATTTTAAAAAAAAGCGTCCACTTGTTCGCGCCACGAGCCGCGCGCGGGTATAGAAACACATTTGCAGGGCGTGTCGTGTCGCGTCATAACCCCCACCACCGCCGTGGCGCAATCGGCGGCCAGCAGTCCGCGCCACGACAGAGCGAGTCACGACACGACACGCCCTACAAATGTGCTCCTAACCATATAAAATGTATGAACGCGATATGCTTCTGGCGCGACACGACAGGCCCCGACACGGTAGTGTGTTTCCGCCATTACGTGTCGTGTCGGGGCGCGCTTCTGTTCAGAAATGAACGAAATAAACGCCAGACGTTTATTTCTGTCATTTCTGAACAGAAGCTCGCAGTGTTTGCCTTTGTCTGGGTGTTTTCTATAATGTATAATGGTATTTATTTACAAAAAAAAGTATTTAAGTATATTTATCAGGAATCTATTACTTATTAACTCATTATAACGCTGCAAAAACAAATTTAAAAAAAAAGCGTCCACTTGTTCGCGCCACGAACCACGCGCGGGTATAGAAACACATTTGCAGGGCGTGTCGTGTCGCGTCATAACCCCCACCACCGCCGTGGCGCAATCGGCGGCCAGCAGTCCGCGCCACGACAGAGCGAGTCACGACACGACACGCCCTACAAATGTGCTCCTAACCATATAAAATGTATGAACGCTATATGCTTCTGGCGCGACACGACACGCCCCGACACGGTAGTGTGTTTCCGCCATTAGTCTTTTATAATAGTATTTTTGATGTTACGCAGCCGAAAGTGGTGCTCGATTGACGTATGATTTCAAAGTTAGCAACCAAACCAAAGCATTAACTTTGACCTTTGACGCTGCCCACAAAACGTGCTATACCGAATACTACAAGGTAGGATATACCAATATGACCCTAATAGGAATGTTTAAGACTTGGTTCTACTATGTCATGTCCATTATAATGGATCTAAAAAGGTATATTTTCGTATGCTTTCCATAAGAGGACCGTAAACGACGCATAATAATAAAATATGATGACTGTAAAGTATAAACAATGGTGTATGATGGATAGTATAATCAAAGTATAATGGACATCGAGTTCAAAATATATTATGTTATATAATATATATATATAAGTCGTAAATGCACTGATCTTTGCCCATAAGCAACGTCCAACCGACATGAGTTTCTATTTCCATGTATGGTTTTACATGGGTTTTACAATGGTTGGCGTATACCACTACACCGCAGCATAAAGACGCCAGATTAGGAAGATAATAATCCGTTAGAGTCAGCTACGTTGACGCAGCGCAGACGCAACGCCACGTGTGGCATCTCCCTTTTCGGGTTCTTTGTTCTTGGCCTTAGATCGTCTTATATGATCTAAGTTCTTGGCGGCCGAAATGTAGTGACAACTATCTTGGATAGTGGCTTCAAGAATATTATATACTTGAACGCGTTCATTCAGTTTTGAAGTTGGAAAATTTAAAAAAATGGATCGCTTCCTTGACAACTGTTTGTTTTTGATTGGCTGAAATTTTTCGTTCGTCAGAGGAAAACGAAAATCATCGAGGTTCGGACTTCATTCATTGATAGCAATTTTTCCAAATTTATGGAAACCTGTATTTATGCTTTTTAATCAAACGAAATAAATAAATTCGGAGCAAGGTAACTTACCATTACGAAAATCTGAACTTAATTTATGCCTGTCGATCCATAAAATAATGAGGATATCCTCTTTCCGGTATTCGTTGTGTTGTTACTCTCTATAATCGGATATAGTGAACTTTTACTTTATTTAATTAAATTAAGCTGTGTCGTAACCGTGGTTAACGCAATTGTCGCCACTATTACACTACACATTTTATTAATTCTACTAACTTGTGAATCTTGTTAATTTGGAATACTCTGGTTAATTTGGAATACCTATTTAATTTCAGATGGCTCTGTTTAGTGGTAGAGTGTTTCTCCTATGTGCCTTAGTGGTGGTAGCGGGGACGGTGGCGAAGGCCGAGCATGAAGACGCCGACGAAGGAGTCACTGTTGAGGTTAGTGAGGTTAGGTGACCTACTTTTAGTAGTCAAAATTTTATGTACTTTTTGTAATACCCTAATAGGTTAGGGTGTGCTGTTTGTTTATGATGTAAGATTTAGATATTTTTTTTATTCTAATGTAACCTCGGCACCAAAATATAACCTCGTTCTATTCTATTAGAATGGTTTTTGTGCACACACACAAGACCATAGTAAAAAGAGTTTGTTTTTAAGTACGACCAGAGTCCCTGACCCTAAGGCGAATCTCTGCTCGTCTTTTCTTTTATGACTTGTTATTTCGACACGTTTTATTCTTATTATTCCTGTTCTCTGTATATGAATAAACAGTCAAACTCATAAATTTATTGCATCAGTAAAGAGAAATTCAAAAGACTCGTATTTCATACAAAAAAAATTTGAGGCGAATCTGACCATGTTAAGCAAATAGATACTTGTATTAAAAGAATAAATTTAAATATCGTGAATGTTACTTTGGTTTTTTTTATACTCATGAGGATAGGACAGCTTAATTTGAACCATGGAAAAGCTCAAGATTTTTTAAACACAAAAGTATTGACTGAGGTAATTGTTGCTTAACTTGGGTCATCAATCTTTGACACCCACAATAAGGCCATCAAACTGATTCTCTCGCTCCTATGACTTTTATTGGGCTTTCTACATCCTTCGTCATCTCTATATCTTTTCTTCAGGTGGAAGATGAGGACCATTATAGCAGTCCTCAAGTAGATCCGAGTAAAGTGTACTTAGCCGAGCACTTTGATGACGAGAATGCCTTCAAGAAAAGGTGGATCAAATCAGAAGCAAAGAAACAGGGTGTTGATGAAAATATTGCCAAATATGATGGAAAATGGGAGGTAAGTGTGATTTCTAAGTGATACTGGTATTGCAAGCGTCCATAGGCTACCTGGACTGCTTACCATCAGGTGGGCCGTATGCTCGTTTGCCACCTTAGTGGTATAAAAAAAACTTTTTCAATATACTTGGCACAAAATCTCCAAACAATTGTCGGATTTAAAAAATATACATTGATGTGAAATAGACATGAATCAATCATAAATGAGTTTATTGCAATAAGAAAGCACACAACATGATAGACCAGTTCAAAACCATTTTGATTATTGAATTTCACAAGTATATTAAATAAATAAAAATGTAAAGACAAATCATAGAGATTGACCTAGCCCCAAAGTAAGTTCGAAACTTGTGTTATGGGATACTAACTCAACGATACTGTATTTTATAACAAATAAATAAATAGATAAACATCCATGACTTGAGGCCAATCAGAAAAGTTCATTTTTCTTCATGACCCGACCGGAATTTGAAACCGGAACAACCTGGGTGGCGGTCCGGCATGGTATCCATTATGCCATGGAGGCCGTCAGCACCAATAGCATGTTTGGTACTCCTATCTTCAGATCAATCTAATGAGTGTTCTGCTGCAAGAAACGCTAATTTCCATACAATTTTATTTAAAATATTCACAGATTCAATCTCCGAGTAGAAAAGTCCTCAAGAATGATTTAGGCTTAGTGCTCACAACGGAAGCGAAACATGCAGCAATATCGGCACTTCTGGACCGACCCTTCGAGTTTGTGGACAGGCCGCTTATAGTCCAATATGAAGTCACTATGCAGGTAAATATCCTACTAATATTATAAAGGCGAAAGTTATGTGTATGTTTGTTACTTCACACGCTCAAATGGCTGGGCCAATATTTATGATATTTAGTATGTAGGTAGCTGATACCTTGGATTAACACATAGGATACTTTTTATCCCGAAAAATACGCGATTCCCGTAGGATTTCATGAAAAGTCTGATATAGATGGCGCCACTGCATAAATAAATTCTACACAATTCACACAGCGCCATCTGGACCCAAAGTAACTAGTAAGACAATGCATATATTATTGTAAAAATATACTTGTAATGCATAGGAAATACCCAGACTCGAGAACAAACACAAATGTTATCACATAAATGTTTGCCCCGAACGGGAATCGAACCCACGCCTCTGGTGCCCAAGGTAGGATCCCCACCAATGCAATACCCTCATCAGGCAGTCACTCTTAAACAGTTCAATTTTTTTTTAGCGTATATTCATTTTGTTAAGGTATAATAACTTTTATATAATCTGTGAGTCGGCGATAAGTCGAAGTGCCGAACTAATTGGCTTATAACATACTTCTATGTATACATTATATTATATTACATACCTACCGCGTTAAACCTATAACTAAACTTAAGTCATACATGACGAAACTTTGTCATGTGATGTAATGTTTAAATTATATTGTTAAACTAGAGAAATCCGCAAGCGAAACTTTCGAAATCACCGGTTTAGGCCGCGCGTTGTCGTCATTGGTGCTAATTCTGTTGTACATATAACTAGATTAAACTAATTTTGACAGGACTAGAAGTGTTGCTATCCTTGTCACTAATTGTAAACCAAGGAAGGACATCAACACCTTTGGTCCTTTCAAAATTTGTTTAGTCTAGTTAAATGAACAACAGAATTAGCACCATTCATATAAGACAAAATATTTTATGTGTATTGATATAAAATATTGTGTTGCTGACTGTACATCCATCCCAGTGCAGCTAACTTTCACATTTTCTTTCATCCATATTCGACTTTGTTTTCAAAAATAAAAACTAAAATAACACAAAGAAAACGGTGTGTACACGGTAATAAATTTGGCATAAGTCCAAAATACATTTCGGATATGCTATATCCGGATAGATGATATAAATATACTGTTTATGTTCATTATCATACTGGATCTCGTGCGATAAAATGGTTACTTTCAATTATTACTGAACATGTTTTTGCGAAGTCATGAACTACGTGGTCTCATTTTGTTATTTAGGGTCCCATACGTCATAAGGACAAAACGGAACTGACTGAAGATATTTTTTTTAACATAACGTAAACAAAAGGAGATAAAGTTTACGTCAGAAACGCGTATGAGTTAAAGTTAATATGCTGGTTTGCGTTCCTTTGCATCAAAACAAAAATTTAAAATTAAAATATATTTAGGCATTAGAGCTAAATAAAATATTTGTTCTACGTCTACTTGCGGGGACTACATGCGCGCGCGGGGGCTCACCGGACGGGTTTTGGCCGCGCCTACCACCGCCGCCGCCGCTCAAGTATTCGTCAGACACCGTAGCATCTAATACGTGTGCTTTCTGTATTTTTATATCTCCATTTTATTAAAAGTTTAAATATCAAGTCCATCTTTATTTTATACCAATCTTGGACAATATGTTTAGGCATATTTAAGTATAGTTATCAACAATCTAGTACCCATAGTACAAGCTTGGTTGCTTAGTTTGGGACTAGAGGGCGTTGTGTGATTTGTCCAAGAATATTTATTTATTTTATTTATTTATATAGGTACCTAAACATGTAACAATACCTGAAGTATAAAAATCTTTAAACATTTTATGTGATAATGGTTTTAAAAAAGGCTCACTGTTGAGTTTCTTGCGGCACTTCTTCTCATCAGGTCAGGCCATTCCCGTCGGAAGTGCTAGTAGGATAAAAATATTGACGTGCAAAATAAATTATTTTAATTTTTATAATCCAATGCCGAACGAGCAGAATTATTTTCGAAACTAATCTCCGTATCATTTACAGGAAGGACAAAACTGTGGGGGTGCTTACATCAAACTGCTCTCTCGTGGTACAAACAATAAAGCTGATCTCCGCAAGTTCCACGACCAAACTCCATACACAATAATGTTTGGACCGGACAAATGTGGTAATGATAACAAGCTTCACTTCATCTTCAGACATAAGAACCCAAAGAATGGAACTATTGAAGAGAAACATAGCAAGAAACCTAGGTATGAGTTTAGAACTTTACGTTTTTTTTATTACACAGAAGACAAGCAGACCGAAGATTCGCTGTCAAATTAACAATTTAAATTATTAAAATGGTTTAATAAGATCTAAGAGCGATAGCACAAGGCGTGTTTTAAACGCGCAGACGACGCGCGTATACTCGATTCAAACGAGATTTGAACGCAACATTGTAACCTAAGCACACGAGGTGATCGTCAATCGCGCATACAGACGCACTGTAGTACTGTAGTTGTTTGTAGCTTGTGAGTACGAACGCACGTTTGTATGCACATATTGCACGTTACACGCGTATTTCGATACAAACGCAAAAATCGACATCTACGGTGCCAAAAACGCACGTGCTCTGCGCGTTTGAAATACGCCGTACGCTATCTTAGATATAATTTTACTGCTTAATGTACTGATTATAAATTATTACATTATAATGGTTTTTACGATAAAACATAATAATATTTCCTATTCATCCGACAACTTTACTATAATATAGTAATTAAATTGACGGTTTATAATTTTATTTGTATTTTGGAAAGAAGTTTCATTTATATTATATTTTCTTTGTAGCTCACGTTTAGACGATATATACAAGGACAAAGAGCCACATCTGTACACTCTGATTGTACGTCCGGACAACACGTTCAGCATTCTCATCGACAACAAAGAGGTGAACGCTGGTTCCCTGCTCGAGGACTTCACACCCGCAGTCAACCCACCAGAAGAGGTTGATGACCCTGATGATAAGAAACCCGAGGATTGGGATGAGAGGGAAAAGGTAAACGGATTTGTTTCTCCTTTCACGTCAAAAAAAGTTGAGAATGGCTGGACCGATTACCATGGTTTTTGATTTGTTGGATTTGTTTCCGTCCCGAATAGCAGAATACATCTTAAAAACGATGAAAACTCGATTAGGGGTAGGGTAGGGGTAGGGTAGGGTTAGGGTAGGGGTAGGGTAGGGTAGGGGTGGGATAGGGTAGGGTAGGGTAGGGTAGGGTAGGGTAGGGGTAGGGTAGGGTAGTGCCTCTAAGGCGGAACAAAGTTTGCCGGGTCAGCTAGTTTATATAATTACTACATACATGAATGCGGCTTTTTTTTTCTATACTATAATATTATAAAGAGGAAATATTTGATTGTTTGTTTGTTTGCATTGAATAGGCTCCGAAACTACTGGACCGATTTCAAAAATTCTTTCACCAGTAGAAAGGGAGTGACATAGGCTAGAGCTTTGCCCGAAATTCAATGTGGTTCCCACGGGAACGGGCCCGGAGTTTCACGCAAAAGTCGCAGGCAAAAAAGCTAGCATATAAGACAAACGAGCAGACGGGTCACGTGATAGTAAGCAATCATCGCCACCTCCCCATAAAAATCTAGACTCTAGATTAAAGTTGTGAGGCTGAAAGCAGATACTTAAAAAAAATAAGGCCTGGAGAGTAATATGATGAGTGAGTGATGCTATTTTGTAATCATTACTTTTGTTGTAAACACAATATATTTTTTTAGATCGTGGACCCAACTGCGTCGAAGCCCGAAGACTGGGACGAAGAGGCGCCCGCGCAGGTCGTCGACGCCAACGCCGTCAAGCCCGACGGGTGGCTGGACGACGAGCCCGAGACGGTTCCTGGTAACATGCGAATCATATTCTAAGACGGATCACACAACGCCATCTAGTCCCCAACTAAGCAAAACTTTATGGATAATAGATATATATTTACATGAATATTTTTTTTGCGAGGGGCTCGATGGCGTCGCTGTGTATTGCACTGTAATGAACACGCAAGTGAAGCGACGTCGACTCTAGGCTGTGTTTGGATGGGTTTCGTTATCTCAGCTTCTCCGTGCTTCTTCGGAGGGCACGTTAAACCGTCGGTCCCACCGTGGCAGAGTACGCTCTAATCCCCTTCGATTGAAGGGAAACCCGTATCCCTGCAGTGGAATGATTATGGGTTGATATGATAATATGTTTTTTTTTTGTAAATAAATGCTTAGTGTACATAGAAAACATCCAGATCCCGTCCTTCGTTTTTCATTTCTTCAGAGGAAGGCAACGCATCCTAGATCTAAATGCTCATCACCGCCTAGCGCTAATTGCTTGCCATATGCATGCCAAAAAAAAAATAGTCAGTATAATGAATTTTGGCCAGACCCAGAAGCAGTCAAACCCGAAGACTGGGACGAGGAGATGGACGGCGAGTGGGAAGCGCCCTTAATCGACAACCCCGCGTGCGCTAAGGCGCCGGGGTGCGGCCAGTGGACAGCGCCCACTATTCCTAACCCCAACTACAAGGTAAAACATGTCCCTAACTACAAGGTAACTTGTCGGTCTCTAAGACCTATTAAATTTTGTGTGATGTTTAGAAAATATGGTATTTAAGACCACATGTATGTATGTTCCGTTCTAATATATTTGGCATAAGATGTCTAGCGAAAATCATTGATTGTGTTTGAAATAGCTTGTTATACTACGGTATTGTGGTAACATAATGTTGTGTGATTAATTTAAATGCTGTTGTTGTCTCATGTGCTGTTCAGAATAAATGTATTTTCTTTCTTTCTTTCTTTTAATCGCATTAGAGTGATTTGTGATTGAATCCTGTCTATTCCACATGGATTTATATTTAAAATGAGACGATTGTCTCCAGGGCATCTGGCGCGCGCCCCTGGTGCCCAACCCCTCGTACAAGGGCAAATGGTCCCCGCGCCGGATCCCGAACCCGCACTTCTTCAAGGACGACCACCCCTTCCAGATGACGCCCATCGTGAGTATATTTACCATATTCAATTTCGCGAAAGAAAATTCACAGGAAGTCAACCTCAAGTTTCTTTTACGCCTAGTCAATTTATCACATCATAATTGTATTAATCCGAATACAGACAGCGCGGCGTAAATATATTGTCACTAGTACCTTATCAGTTTTGTACATCATGAGGCTTTTGTGAATATGTCAACAACATATTTATGCCGCTCATTGTACAACAGAAAATCATGAATATTTCCAACCTTACAAACATTGCCCATAAAGGTATACTTTTAATACTGAATTATAATATATAATAATTAAGAAAAGGTAAATCAATAAATGTTTTATATAGCACGCGGTCGGCTTCGAACTGTGGTCCATGTCGCCGATGCTGCTGTTCGACAACCTGATCATAACCGACGACGAGGCCATGGCCCAGCACTTCGCGCTGCAGAGCTTCGCGCTCAAGAAGGCCAAGATCTCCAGGGATTCGGTAAGACAAGCAAAATACCATTATAATGTGCTAACAACAAAAGTGGTATCTCATAAAAATACGTAGTTTTATGCCGTTAAAACGTTAAAGAAATACGCAATTTTAAAAGATATATTGATCCTCAAAGATAAATATACAAAATGTAATTCTTATATGTATTTCTTAAATAAATTATGAAGGAAATATTATCCCAGAAACATCTATTGTTCTTCACATAGACAATACTTACCAAAACCCTAACATCGTACTAAAGTCTTTTTCATAAAGCGACTGTCTCAGATCTTCGATTAAAATTTGACGGCAATCCAGTAATGAAAAATATATCAAATCAATATCCCAAAACATTTTTATCGTAATGTGACTAAAGGAGTCACATAACGATTGACCAAAGAAACTGTTTCAGATTTGTTTATCAGAGAAATTTTACTTTTTTAAAATTATAAATGTGTAGCAAACACTTTGGGGACGTATGCTCCGCGCGATGAACTACAAGCCGGGCTACTGGGCTATGTACGCCATATACGTGGCTATACCTATATCCATGTACATAGCCTTCCTCGTCAAGAGAGCCAGAGAGGTCAAACTTTTCATAGCTAGGGTTGTCTAGAATTTGCTAGGACATGTGATTTGTTCTTCAACCTATGATTTGTAGAGTTTGCTAGAAAACATTACTGTATTGTGCTGTATTAAAGTTCCTTATGCTATTACCCACACAATCCCATAAGAATTTCCAAAAAATTCGACATAATAAATCATGAAAAGTATACTTGGTAAGTGAGTTCAAATTTTGTATATCATTCTAATGTTAACCTGATATACAAGAAAAAAATTACAAGTCGGTCATTTTTTTTTTTAATATGCCTAATTCAAGCTCTTTCGAATCGTCACACTTTTTTCCTACCTTCAGACGGCAGATTTGTGCTAAAAAAACTGGCAATAAACTTAGCACTTGCTCTAAGAATCTCTGGAAAACTATTTAAAACAATTCAGACCATTTTGCACCTCATATCCATTATCAAATAGACACGAGAGTAGTAAGCTAGAGAGTAGCGTGGCTAATCAACAGGATTCTGTGGTGGAGCGAGCGCTGAAGTTCGCCGGAGAGAACCCCTGGATCTACGCAGTGCTCATCGTGGGGAGCTTCATCGTGGTGGGGCTGGTTGCGTATTTGTGCTGCGGGCCCAGATCTGTGAGTCAAATCAAGCTTTTACTCATTGATATACAAAAAACTCAGCGTCTGAAAATAAATACACTGCGCATCTTTGGTTTTTTGTATATCAATGATTTTTCTATACGAATTATCTTAAATTTCCTCTTTGAACAGTTTTATATTTGAATCCGCTATAGTGCGTGTACTACCGACTGGTAAGTTCAACAATGATTTAAAAAAAGGTACAATGAAAACAAGCTATGATTTTGGCTGTATAATACATGCGGAGTAGATTGAGATGATACTTTCATATTCGCGTCGATCAATTTTGTGTGGGTTTACGATTAAAATGCTTTTTTGCAACTGACTATTTCATTTTAGTATGATAACTAGTAGTGGGATTCTTGGAAGGGTTTTGTCCAGCAGTAGAACTATTAAAATTAATATAAAAAATAAAATGGCTAAAATATGAAACAGGATTCAGATGCTGACATGAAAAAGACTGACGGAGTGATGGAAGACGACCCGCACCAGTCGGAGGACGAGGAGGAGCGGCCAAGGAAGGCCGACCTGGAGGGGCCGGAGCCCGGGCCGGAGCCCGAGCCCGAGCCGGAGCCCGACTCCAGCGGACATGCAGAGGTCAATACAATCAAGTTTAATATATTCATTTTAATACGCCTATTACAGGCTCTTTTGAATCGTCATCATTTTTTCCAGCCACCAGTTCAGACGGCAGATACAAATCTGCCGTCCGTTATTACTGTATGTGCTCTCTGACAAAAGAACGTGTTTGTAAAGACATTCTCTCTTTTGAATCTTTGCTTAACCTGTGTGTAATCGGTACTTATAATACGTAGAAAACATTCAAAAATAATATCACTCAAATGTGAGACACATCACACAATGGGGATTGAACTCGCACCCTCTCTGGTGCCAAAGGTATTATGGGCCGAAACACCGCCAAAGTCGGCAGTGGCGTCACTTTAGCGCGGCGTGAATTCCAGCGTTATAACTTCATAATTGTTAACTTTGCCTTCTTAATAACAAGCAATAAGTTTATTACGATCCATGGCAGAGAGACGTCTATCCACACTCAAAAATCCCGAGGAACTGGTTACCCTACCGTATACCTACGACAATAAAACGCTCTTTTTGGCGACGCCGCAACGCAAAGTGCCGATTTTAGCGTTGCGACATCGCAACGCGGTTTCGTGTTTCGACCCTAATATAAACAATGTTTTATTTTTATTCCCAGACAACTCCCTTAGTGGACTCGGAGGGCGCTGGCGACGGCCAAAGGAAACGGAAGCCTCGCAGAGAGTAAAAGAACTCGTGGCCGAAGTCGCAGTATTTGTCTTGTTCAAATACGAGGGTATGTGTGAGTGGAGGTAGATTTTGTAGACAATATACCTTTTGTATAAACACCTTGTCATTAAATATTGCTAAAGTAACATTTCCAACACAAAATTATTAGGTATGTATGAAGATTTTATTTTTAAAGATATAAATGTTTATTACAACAATGTTTCAAGGCACTATCAATAACAATGACAAATCAAATCAAATCAAATCAAATTCTATATTTTGCAAATATAGGTACAAGTAGGTGTTACAAACAATATTTCAGGTTCCGCTACATTTCACCTTACGGCGTGCAAATTGTGCTTATTATTGTAAATATCTCAAATTTCATAATTAATTTCATATAATAGATCAATGTTTAAGAAATAAAAAATCAGGACATTCAATTAATAAAACAGTAAAAAAGAAAAAAAAAAGAAATTACAATAACAATAATCCGATTACAATAACTTATCCTCAATGAAGTCTTTAACGCTATAATAAGCCTTCTCAATCAAAAATTTTGATAGTTTATTTTTAAAAATATTTATATTTTGACTATCTTTAATACATTCTGGCACCTTATTATATATTTCTGGAGCCAAACAAAGTGCACTTTTCCGGAAAAGAGAGGTCTTACAAAGTGGTCTGCACAGTCTATGGCAGTTACGCTTTCCTTTGAGCCGCCCAAAAAGTTCCAGGTTAGTTCTGACAAAGATTGCACTTTCAAATATATATGTGCATGGCAGTGTTAAAATTTTTAGAGACCTAAAATGTGGCTTACATGTTTCATCTTGTCTGAGTTTACAAATTGCCCGAATACATCTTTTTTGTGCCCTGAACGCGCATTCATTATCCACCGAATTACCCCAAAACATTACTCCGTACCGTAGCGAAGACGATACATATGCATGATATACATTCATAACTGTAGATACATTAACGACTTTATTAAGCATGCGTAAGGCGTAAGAAAACTTACTCAATTGTGCACATATATTTTTTATATGAATTTTCCAATTTAAATGTTCATCTATAGTTATTCCCAAAAATTTTGTGTTGTCAATTTCTTTAATTTTATGTCCTAGGTAATGTATATCTAATGGGTTTATTAATTTATTTTTATTCTTAAATGTCATGATCTTAGTTTTATCCAAATTTATTATCAAATTATTATTTTCTAACCAGCTAATAATATCAATTAAAGAATTATTTACGCAATTTTGTACATCTAAAAAGTTATTTCCGGTGAATGTAACAGTGCTGTCGTCTGCAAACAGGACCATTGGAAAATTTGTGGATTTGGGGAAATCGTTAATGTACATCAAAAACAATAGAGGTCCCAAAACACTGCCTTGCGGGACACCGTATACTACGCACTTGTAATCCGATAAATATTCAGTTTCTAATTTTGTTTTATGGTAAATTTTAGTTATAACCGTAGCTTGCTTTCTATTATCTAAGTAAGATTTGATTAGCTGAAGGGGACTTCCCCTTATTCCATACACTTCCAACTTATGTATTAAAATGTCATGCTTTACATGATCAAAAGCCTTTGATAAATCCATGAACATGGCACTTACGCATTGTTTATTGTCTAAGCTTGACATTACTCTGGACAGGAAGTTGTAAATAGCCTGGTTGATTGTATTATTTTTTCTAAATCCTTTTTGTTCTTGTGTAAGTATATTATTAGTTTCAAAATAGTTATATAGTCGCTCATATATAACTTTTTCAAATATTTTAGAAAATATGGGGATAAGAGAGATTGGTCTGTAACACGACATATCTTCCCTGTAAATTTTTTTAAATAATGGTTTAACCAGTGTTATCTTTAATTTGTCCGGAAAAACACCATTCAACATACACATATTAAATATATGAGCGAGTATAGGCGATATTATATTCGATGTACTTTTGATAACTTTCGTTGTCACTCCATCGTATCCAACACTACCAGTATTTTTTAAACCCTTAATTATTACATTGATTTCATCGGGTGTTGTTGGGGCCATAAATATAGAGTTGTATTTATTATATTCAAGTTTATTAATTATTTTTTTGTTGTTTGCCGGTTTCACTTGGTTTATAAAGAAAGTATTAAATTCATTTGCTATATCTTTAGGATTTGTGACAACTTTATCTCCTACTTTTAATTTCCTAATATATTCTTTGACATGACAGCTAAATAATGATGCTTTGAGCAGAATAAAGTAATTTAAAATAGAAACTAATCAGATTAGGATGGTTTTGGCTAATTTTAATTAAATTAGTAACACATACGTTCACACATTTCTCCTTTATTTTTTACCTTTGAAACAGAAATTATTTTTATTTAGAAAAACAGTAATAAAAAACCGAGGGTAGGAACAAGAGCAAATATCAAAAGATCTGACCCCCTAATTCTCGTAACAAAAACCTTTTCTATTTCAATTCAAGTTCTATCGCTGTCTCACTTATACAAAATAGGTATTGAACAGGACAGCGAGTGTGTTCGAATCGAAATAGAATCGGTTTTTGTTACGAGAATCAGCCCCCTGCCGGGCTAACATGACAAACGCGACAAAATTTTCTCGCTCCGCTCAGCCAATAGCGTATCTCGGTTATGTCTACAGTAGACGAAACAGGCATTGCTATTGGCGAAAAAGCTTTGTCGCGTGCAAGAAAAGCATGTTAGGCCCGCAGGACAGCGTAATAGCAAGTAAAAAAAAATTGTGGCGTGATTTTGTCACTGCTTATATAGGCTCGCTGTTGCCATCACTGGCTCGTTCCGACGTCTCATCCAACATAGTTATAGCCCAATAGGCAACCCGTGAGGGCTGTCAAATTTGCGTATATAAATTGTTTTGTGTTGGAAATCTTATTTTGGATGACCCCATTCATCATAACTCCTATCTAACTATAGAAAATGTGCTTTCTTTGTCTATATATTGTTACATATCTATTTAGAAATGTACAGTGAACTAATGTGTGGGTGAGTAGGGTAAGAAACTAGTTAGTATTTACATAGTAGATTATGAGTATAATTTTATACTATTGATAAATAATAAAGAAGTAAATTCCTTCCCGTAATATTTGGAAAACTTGAATTATATTTACGGACCTGCTCATCTCTTTCATTGGCTCACTGTGCCAACTTTACTATTAGCAATATAATGACAGGGTGTGGTTTGTGGGAGTAACTTGTCTATACTGCGGTACTGTGTTTGAATGTAGTTTAGTTTTGTATTTTACAAGGGATGAGTGACAGCTGATAAATCTAACATTTATCACCACGGTCTTGTATAGAAGACAAAAATTTCGTGCTCTTTATTATGTCTTTAAGAGAAGACTAGAAATCGTATTTTAAAACATAGTTTCCGACAGTTTGTTCCTTTTAGTCTGTTTGTCAGATATTGTGTATTATTCGCCATTTTACCTGACAAGTTAAATGGTCCTAATTTTGTTTTTTATTAGCCATTTATCTCCTACTGTTGGGCAAAGGTATCTCCTCCAACTATGCTCGTACTTCTCTGCCGTTTCTTTTTTCTAAATAAAAAAATGTATTCTTTGTTTTCTTTAAAAAACCGTGGCGATCATAATGTGAAATACTTTGGTAAACTGTATGCGATACATACGGTATGCTTGTATATTTTGTTTTTAATATTATAATAGTTAATTTAGGTTTTTCGTTTACGCGTCGACTGGGACGACATACTGAATATAGTGGGAATATCAGATAGATAGATAATTTACGAAAGTACTACCCTCTCACAGAATAACGGCGTAAAGCAGCGGGCATTTCTGCTTCAAGCCGCCGGCAAACAACACTCGAATCAAAATCAAATTGCAGTGTAGTCTACGTGTGAACGCAGTACAGTCAACTCGTGAACGAAGAGCTATAGTAACATGGTTGTCGTCATCTGTATTAGAGGGTTGGCAAGGTCCAAAGAGCTATCCTAGCTTTTAGCTAATTTAGATAATCTATACTAATATTATAAATGTGAAAGTGTGTTTGTATGTCCTCCCTTCACGTCGAAAGTAATGAACGGATTGATATGATTTTTTTATTGGGGATAGTTTAAGGTCTGGAGAGTGACATAGGCTTTTTTCCCATGGGATAAAGAGATTCCCATGGGAAAATTATTGACATTTTCCCTTGACCACGCGGGCGGAGCCGCGGGTAACAGCTGGTTATAAAATAAATTGAAAAGTTTAGAATTCAAACTAATGAATGATATCCAAAGTTTGGATGTTAGATTGGACTTGTTGACCGTTTTTTCGACGTCTTTACTGTATAGAGACGCAGGCGTGCGTCGCGCTATCGCGGCGTCTGCGCTGCGTATACGCTCATCGAACGCCTACGCTATGTCTACGCCATGTGTGAAAGGGCATTTATCGTATCTTGACATGTTATTGACAACCTATCTGAAAAGATGGTTTCTGTCATTCTGTCCGCTCAGTGTCTCTTCTGACAGTTTTATGTACCTTTAAGTTCCTGAACATATGTATTGTATTTTCCAACATAGTATCGCAATATGGAATAAAATCTTATGTATTGTTCCTTCCTTTACTGTCTGTATAGTTATCAACAAAACGATTATTCTGTATAAAAATGTACTTTTTAACAATATTACTTAATAAAGTAATTCAGATTATAATTTTACTTTATATTTATTGGATAGCGAGCAGAAATGATCTAATCTACAAATTATAAAATTTTGTAAACAATGACATCCGAATAAGAGTAACCTTATTCACTTGGCAAGTGAGATCAAAATAGAACAACGTATTATACAAAAGAAATTCTGTCAAAAATGACAGACTGTTTGTCACTTACTAATAAGTTCAGATTTATTCTCGTAACAAAAATAGTTAAAATCTCGTATCAATTATAAGCGCTGTCTCACTCATACAAAATTGGAATTGAGCAGGATAGAGTTTGAGACGAGATTGAAACCGTTTTGGTTAAGAGAATAGGTCCGCTGGCTAGCCTTTTTATCGGATGATTTTTTTTTTTTACAGAAGTACTATCAAAAAACTGTCTGTTAAATTGACGAATAGTTAAAATATACCTTTATGATGTTGTACGGAAATATACCCTAATAATGTTGTACGGAATTTTGTCGCAAAATGATTTAAATGTGGGTTTGATCGTTTTTGCATAATGCGGTCCAATTGTGTTTTTAGGAACGATTGAAATTGTACAAGTCACGCTAAAGTTATTTGAATATATGCATTTCTTTTCTGTGATCAATTCATGCTTTTGAAAATAAAATTATTCTATTAATAACCACTGCGTTTCGCAGTAAAATCTGTTATGATGTCCTAGGTGAGCGATAGAAGCGATATGAAGTTAAAGCCGTCATCGTAAATATTTTTCATTATTAACATTAAAGCATTTATATTTTGCACGTCTTATTATAATAGTAAGTTTTATTTACCACAAAGGATTAAACGACAGTTCTGTTTACAGGCTTATTTAGTATACAAAACACCACGTCGGTTACCCTTTATTCCACACTTTAGATACCCGTGGAAGCCAGGTTCCTTCCCAAAGTATACTTAAAAAGCCAATTTGTTAATTATTATTACGAGTGTGTACTTGAAAAGTAAAGTATCTTCATAAAACACTCTAATTATAATAATGTAAGCATTCATCACTAACATATTAGCTAATTTGTTGATTTATTTTGTTTTTTAATATAATGGTGATATGAATATGACACATAATAACTTATCATTGCATGTTTACTTTCTTTTATATCTTTGATTGTAAACTAGTCTTCTACATTTTCTGTTGTTTTAAAATTTCGAGTCGCTTTAGTTCGCTCATCTAGGACACAGGTAACTAATACAAAATCAGCATTTTCTGTGTTCTACCAAAGAATATTCTTGTGACTCCAGCACGTGAACAAAAAAACAGTGCGATGTTTTGCAATGGTGTTATAAAAAAAGTTGTAGATAAACGGTGAATATCATGTTGACTACAAATTAGCTTACTCCAAGGGACAAACGTCTTCTCTCTTTCTAGTCTCTTTTAAAAAGAGCTGTGCTCTTTACGGTATGGCAGTCTCCGTTTTCATATTATTGAATTGGGCTAAACATAAACCTTGGAAACTTGTGTCCATCTACAGCTTTTTCTATAATACCATTATTTGTTTTATTATAGTTTTATGAAGCGTCTGTAAGATATTAATTTCGTTTTAGATTACGAAATACTATTTTATGTATTTTTAAGGGCTGGTAATTTGATCATAACTTTATTAGTTACTAACGCGCAACTTGGTGTATCCCGCTTTCCCGCGGGGATAAAAGTCCTTTCTTATCGGAAGCCTACGTCATACAAAGAACAAAAACCCTCGCAAGTTTCAGGTCTCTGCCATCAGCGGTTTAGGCTGTGTGTTTATCCAATCATTCAGGACAATGCATTTTATGTGTTTCGATTATTATTATGATGAATTTGTTATGTCGAATGCAGAGTATAGTCCACCCTAAAGCATATCCTCTGTTTCTGTTCAACTTTTCTCTGTCCAGGGATGTCTTGAAAGAAGAGATTTCTTTCCTATTTCAATAATAATTTTAAATAATTATCTGGAGTGGTAGAGCATTTTACGAAATGGGCCAGCTCGACCGGGGAAGTACCACCCTCTCACAGAATATCGGCGTTAAGCAGCAATGCGTTTCGTACGGTGAGTGAGAGGTCCGGAAGCCCGACTCCTTTCCTATCCCTTCCATTTTCCTATTTCCACCTGCCTTCCAAAACAATGTCTTTAATGTTCTTTCCGGTGTCATCCAGGAACTCTCGGACCTTCGCGTCCGGTTGCATCCAGTCGTGGAACTCTCGGACCTTTGCGTACGGTTGTATCCAGTTGTGGAACTCTCGGACCTTTGCGTACGGTTGCATCCTATTGTGGAACTCTCGGACCTTTGCGTACGGTTGAATCCAGCTGTGGAACTCTCGGACCTTTGCGTACGGTTGAATCCAGTTGTGGAACTCTCGGACCTTTGCGTACGGTTGCATCCTATTGTGGAACTCTCGGACCTTTGCGTACGGTTGAATCCAGTTGTGGAACTCTCGGACCTTTGCGTACGGTTGCATCCAGTTGTGGAACTCTCGGACCTTTGCGTACGGTTGCATCCAGGAACTCGCAGACCTTTGCGTACGGTTGCATCCCGAAACTCCCGGACCTTTGCGTACGGTTGCATCCAGGTACTCCCGGACCTTTGCGTACGGTTGCATCCAGTTGTGGAACTCCCATACCTTTGCGTACGGTTGCATCCTATTGTGGAACACTCGGACCTTTGCGTACGGTTGAATCCAATTGTGGAACTCTCGGACCTTTGCGTCCGGTTGCATCCAGGAACTCTCGGACCTTCGCGTCCGCTGCATCCAGGAACTCTCGGACCTTCGCGTCCGGTTGCATCCAGGAACTCTCGGACCTTTGTGTACGGTTGCATCCAGGAACTCCCGGACCTTTGCGTACGATTGCATCCATTTGTGGAATTCTCGGACCTTTGTGTACGGTTGCATCCAGGAACTCCCGGACCTTTGCGTAGGGTTGCATCCTATTGTGGAACTCTCGGACCTTTGCGTACGGTTGCATCCAGTTGTGGAACTCTCGAACCTTTGCGTACGGTTGCATCCAGTTGTGGAACTCTCGGACCTTTGCGTACTGTTGCATCCAGTTATGGAACTCTCGGACCTTTGCGTACGGTTGCATCCAGTTATGGAACTCTCGGACCTTTGCGTACGGTTGCATCCTATTGTGGAACTCTCGGACCTTTGCGTACGGTTGAATCCAGCTGTGGAACTCTCGGACCTTTGCGTACGGTTGAATCCAGTTGTGGAACTCTCGGACCTTTGCGTACGGTTGCATCCTATTGTGGAACTCCCGGACCTTTGCGTACGGTTGCATCCAGTTGTGGAACTCCCATACCTTTGCGTACGGTTGCATCCTATTGTGGAACACTCGGACCTTTGCGTACGGTTGCATCCAGGAACTCGCAGACCTTTGCGTACGGTTGCATCCCGGAACTCCCGGACCTTTGCGTACGGTTGCATCCAGGTACTCCCGGACCTTTGCGTACGGTTGCATCCAGTTGTGGAACTCCCATACCTTTGCGTACGGTTGCATCCTATTGTGGAACACTCGGACCTTTGCGTACGGTTGCGTCCAGTTGTGGAACTCTCGGACCTTTGCGTCCGGTTGCATCCAGGAACTCTCGGACCTTCGCGTCCGCTGCATCCAGGAACTCTCGGACCTTCGCGTCCGGTTGCATCCAGGAACTCTCGGACCTTTGTGTACGGTTGCATCCAGGAACTCCCGGACCTTTGCGTACGATTGCATCCATTTGTGGAATTCTCGGACCTTTGTGTACGGTTGCATCCAGGAACTCCCGGACCTTTGCGTAGGGTTGCATCCTATTGTGGAACTCTCGGACCTTTGCGTACGGTTGCATCCAGTTGTGGAACTCTCGAACCTTTGCGTACGGTTGCATCCAGTTGTGGAACTCTCGGACCTTTGCGTACTGTTGCATCCAGTTATGGAACTCTCGGACCTTTGCGTACGGTTGCATCAAGTTATGGAACTCTCGGACCTTTGCGTACGGTTGCATCCAGTTGTGGAACTCCCGGACCTTTGAATACGGTTGAATCCAGTTGTGGAACTCTCGGACCTTTGCGTACGGTTGCATCCAGTTGTGGAACACTCGGACCTTTGCGTACGGTTGCATCCAGTTATGGAACTCTCGGACCTTTGCGTACGGTTGCATCCAGTTATGGAACTCTCGGACCTTTGCGTACGGTTGCATCCACTTGTGGAACTCTCGGACCTTTGCGTACGGTTGCATCCAGTTGTGGAACTCTCGGACCTTTGCGTACGGTTGCATCCTATTGTGGAACTCTCGGACCTTTGCGTACGGTTGCATCCTATTGTGGAACTCTCGGACCTTTGCGTACGGTTGCATCCAGTTGTGGAACTCTCGGACCTTTGCGTACGGTTGCATCCAGTTATGGAACTCTCGGACCTTTGCGTACGGTTGCATCCAGTTGTGGAACTCTCGGACCTTTGCGTACGGTTGCATCCAGTTGTGGAACTCTCGGACCTTTGCGTACGGTTGCATCCTATTGTGGAACTCTCGGACCTTTGCGTACGGTTGCATCCTATTGTGGAACTCTCGGACCTTTGCGTACGGTTGCATCCAGTTGTGGAACTCTCGGACCTTTGCGTACGGTTGCATCCAGTTATGGAACTCTCGGACCTTTGCGTACGGTTGAATCCAGTTGTGGAACTCTCGGACCTTTGCGTACGGTTGCATCTAGAAATTCCCGGACCTTTTGGTACACACTGACATTGATCTTACTGTCCTTGAAATTCTCCCTTCTTTTATCTTTCCTCTGCGACATTATAACAAAAACCAACCAATTTCATGATATATAATATTTTTATTAAAACACCACAATTATTTTATTTTTCATAGCTTACAAATGTAATACTTATATAGGATTGTGTGAAATTTATCATCGAATAGCAATAATTCCTTATGAAAAGCGTGTGATAGAAATAAAAAATTACGGTTGAAATACCGGCCCGTATAGTATATGATGTATAATAAACAAGAAATATAATGTATTTAATATGTATTAAATAATAAATAGACCAATCGACATGCTCCCAGCTTTATTTGACTAATCCATTCCCCTAAAAACTACAACAAAAAATACTTTTGTGTTTTAGGGTAACTGGGAAAAACACCCCTTGAACACGCGAAAGGACCTCTTCTATAAAATGAAGAATTAAATTATTTACAAAATATACTTTTGTCCGTCAAATTTTTTAATTTTACTAGAACTTCGACGTTAATGGCATGTTGAGAAGTCGCGCAAGAAAGTCAACAGATAACCATTCTTTGAAAGTAATTTTTTTTTGAGGTAAGGTGTGTGTTTTCTGTCGTAACTCGAAATGTCGATTTTTTTCCTCTGCTTTTTTTCTTTTTATAGCTCAAATCAGAATATTTTTTCATACTAAGTTTTTTTAAACACATTAAAAATGGCTTTAAATAAAAGATTAACTGTGGAGTTTCTTGCAGCACTTCTCAACAGGCCATTCATGTCTGAAGTGCTAGTAGGATAAAACAATTGACGTGCAAAAGTATTTCTTGTAAATCTACTTGCAAAATAAAATTTAATATTTTTATTTTATCTCTAGTTGATAAAGCAGGGAGCATGGCCAATGACCTGCCTACCCTCACCCAGGTAGTTTAGTCTCGATGCATTTCGTTTTATGTTTTGTAAGTGCGATTTGTGTGTGAATAGATACAAGTTAATGGACTGTAATTTACATAAATAAAATAAATATTTATATATCATTGTTTTATTGAGTCTGTAAGGGTCTATATAATAGGGAATATATAATCGTACACAATTCACACAGCACCACTGGTCCCAAAGTAAGCAAGGCATAACCTGAGTGTGTTATGGGTAATAAACAACAGATATTATGTATCACAGATTCATTCTTTGCGATTTATTGTTTACATATTGTAGTAGTGTGATCACGCATCAGCCTTACACGTTATTTTAAAGGTATAAAAAATAAATAGTCTCAAAACGGAAACGGAAACCATTCCATTTTCCCTCTCAAACATCGACCCCCACCTCGGAGGCGCGGCCGCTCGTTCTTACACATTACGTGTTTTCAGAACAAACGGACAAATATGCCATCGCATAAATGTTTGCCCCTAGTGGGAATTGAACCCTTCTGGTGTCGAAGTTCACTCACTACCAACGCGCCACTGGACTGTCAAAAACTGAAAAAAAAAACTGGAATGTGTAAAGGTAGTAGGTGATATGAATATTTCACAATGTTCAAAATAAATTATTTAAACAACAACTACATATTTCATCGAAAAGATAACGGTGTCAATAAAAACCAGTCTTTTATCGATTAAGGTACATACAGTCAAGTGCTCTCAAACTTTCCGAACACAATTAAAAAAATACGTTTATTTTCTCCAACAAAAATAATAGGAACTAAGTATAGAATACTTGATAAGGGATAAGTTCATTAGTTTTGAATTGTTAGATGGTGCCTAAACTACAAATTTCATGAAATATAGTGACACAATAATAATAGTAAAATAACAACTTAAGTAGGTACCACCATTTCGGTAATAAAGCAAAATGACCACCGGTAAAAGAAACGGCGAAAGAAAACCGGTTACGGCATTTTTTGACCATTACATATTTTATCTTCTTTCCAATTTTTCCAAAAAAAATACACGTATGAAAAAATCTATCAATCATATGTGTTAATAACAAAGTAAATAAAGCTAAATAAAATAAAACCTACTTACCGATAAAAATGAGGAGACCAGTACCCGTTCACGAGTTGACGCATAAGCGGCACCCACAGCGGCACCCGTTCACGAGTTGACGCATTAGCGACACCCGTTCACGAATTGACGCATAAGCGGCACCCGTTCACGAGGTGACGCATAAGTATGCTCGTTTTCAGTCCTAGTGAAGGTATTCCATAACACATACTTTGTTCAAGTTAAGAAATTCACGTTAGGTTTAGGAATAACTTTTGGTATATTTACTGATTCGTTTTCAAACAGAAAATATACAAGAAGTTAACTTTGAAGTGGTCTTCAGAAGTTTTCTTAATTTATTAATTTTATCTTAACATTTAACTTTTTTAAATTGTGTAATTTAATTTTAAAAAGTGTAGTAATCTAGCGGTCAAACTACAGATTACTAAATAGTTGTCGAACTGAATTAATCGCGTACAATCAACCAACTACATACCCACTGACCGGTTAATTTAACCATACTTTTTTTACATAGGCTTGAGATATCGTGATACTGCATTTTCACAATCGCGCTCGCCATTCGCCTCGTCATCACGAACGGCGAACTACTGTTCACACATTCTTCGAAGATTGCGAGCCACGAGGCGAATAGCGAGCGCACTGTTTACACATGCGCGCTGGTCATTCACCTCGCGGTTCGCGCGAACGTGTAAACAGTCAGTTCGTGCTCGAAATTCGTGCACGTGTAAATGCGGCACATTCGACTCTAGTCTCACGGTGTTGTGTTGTGAACTTGTGAATAACCTTTGATAACCTGCGCGAGTGCCGGACGCACGTGCAATGTCGCTCCTCAATAAATTAATACTAGTTACATTGTACGTGTGTTATGTGAAGGGAACCCGACCTAACATTGTGTTCATCCTTGCCGATGATTTGGTAAGTAACTTTTTATATTTATAACATATTTTTGGGGTAGGTACCTACCTACTACCTACTTACATTGTAGCAATTTTTTATTTTTATAAAATATTAGCGCCGCCCCTTAGTAAGGACACAGAATAGATAATAGTACTACGTAGTAAGGATCCCTTTTTTTTTTTATATAGCCTATGTCACTTAATGTCACCCACAAATAGTGTAGCTTCCCTGAAAGAATTAATTCAAAGTCACAAACTTTACCGCATTTTAATACCACTTATGTCGCAACTCGCAAGCTATATCTTTTTTATTTTGCCTAATAATACTATTTTGAACTAATATAATAAAGATAATAACATATTGTCATTCATAAGCTATAAAAATGGTTTTGAGAAATTCACCGTAAAATATTGAAATAGGTACACACAATACCAAGAGTAGTCTTATTTTCGAAATTTGCATTACAAACAATAGTATTCGTCATGCCATGTTTGCGCGTGCGATTTCGCGGGCTACACAATTAGGTTTTTGTTTTTTTAACAGAAAGAGGACATCGGTTGATAAGTAAGGTCATTCAACAATAACTAGAATCTATTATTGTGTAAATAATAGTGTCAGGTACCTAACTAAAATATAAACATGCCTACTGAGTAGGTATACTTACTTATATATTTTTTACCCATCAATAATGAATTTTGGAAATATTCTCATCAAAATCAGTTTCCATTAGGATACTTTGTTTAATGATTACATAGGTACTAGTAGATTTCTATCCAAATTAAATAATTAAAAGATTTACACGAAATAGTTTTTCACGAAAAATAGAAATTTATTAATTAAAAATAAATCAATTTTTGACCACTTTCCACAGGGTTGGAACGATGTGGGCTACCACGGCTCTAACCAGATCCCGACCCCTAACATCGACGCCTTGGCCTATTCAGGGCTGCCTCTGCACAATTACTACGTCACTCCAATTTGCACACCCTCCAGATCTTCGCTGATGACGGGGAAATATGCATACCATGTCGGTAAGGTATATTTTATCTTTTATGCCTGAAGTTTCCGATTCGAATCCTTATGTATTTAGTAGCGTAAATTTTGTGTTTTAGAATGTACAATTAGCCGATTAAAGTGGTGAGCAGGGCCCGTATTACGAACTTTATAAAAACCAGCCCGTTTCCGGGCTATTTTGTTTACGGGCTTAAACTGATTTGTTCTTTTTCGTATTATGAGCTATAATAAACTGACTGGAATCTCACTGGATGATTGGATATAATAAATAATATAGATAAAAATTTTCTAAATATTGCGTAAAATGATTTTGTTAGTAGTAGGTAAGTTGCCGTTTTTGTACAGTCAGGAGCACGTTGAGCTTTAACTTGCGGTACAATTTGGCTCTTATGTATGACATAGAACTTAAGAATGGTACAAAGTCCGATGTGTAAAGGTTGACGTGCTCTTGACTGTACGCTGTAAAGTAATTTTCACCAATAGAAAGCCACATTATTGCTGAGTGTCATGGGTTATATAAAAAACCGAAAAATAAAAAGGCTTTTATGTGGTAGTCGGTTTTGCAAAGTGAATCGGAGAAAAAACGGTCGAATGAAAGCGTTTCTTACGAACGCCTGTACTAAAAAAGGATTATTAACATTATGCCCAACGAAGTGCACGGGTCAGCTAGTATAATATACGCTCTTTTTATATTCTACTTATGCAATACTTGTGTGTACTGTACACACAATCTACAGAATTTCACCTAATAACTACCACAATATTAACAGAAAAATATATATCAATAGTACTACTATTCATATTGTACCATGTAATGTAATCGACCAGGTGGCGCTGTGTAAATTGTAGAAAAAAAATGTCTCGAGTATTATTTTTTCAGGTATGCAACATGGCGTCATCTACGGGATGGAACCCAGGGGTCTGCCTTTAACGGAAAAGATCCTACCGCAATACCTGAAAGATCTAGGCTATAAGACTCATTTGGTGGGCAAATGGCATCTCGGCAGCTACAAAGAGGAATACTTTCCTAAACGTAGAGGGTAAACTTACAAAAAAAATTAATTATTTTTTTCTTTGGATTAACACAGGATACTTTCTCTCCCGAAAAGTACCTACGCGATTCCCGTAGGATTTGATCAAAAGTCTGATATAGATGGCGCTGCTGTACATAAAATTAAACGCGGGTAACACCGCGGGCAGCAGTTCGTATATCTCACTAATATTATAAAGGCGAAAGTTTGTTAAAAAAAAGGCTAGGTAAATGTTTATGATATTTGGTAATATGTAGGTACTTATCTGATACCTTGGATAACTTAGATTAACACATAGGATACTTTTTATCCCGAAAAGTACGCGATTCCCGTAGGATTTGATCGAAAATCTGATAAAATTGACGCATTATAAAATAGGTGCATAAATACACACAAAAATGTTGTAAGCCGTGCACATGCATTTGTGTGCGTGACCGACTTTACGAGCGTTTCCGAGGTTATGCACAATAATACAATGTGCATGTGAACTTTAGAACTTTACGATACACACATACAGGGTTACTTTTGGACCGCCAAAAATAGACATAATTTAGGGAAAGTAATTAATAAATATTTGGTGAAAAAAAAATAAGAAAAGTTTTAAAATCCACATTTTACAGTCACTTTTTTAAATCATAAATTTTTAGGATCGTTCGGTCACCTTCGCGCCAGTCAACAACGGCGCATTGTCATTCATTGGTTGAAAGGATGATGTCAGCTAATGCATGCGCGTAGTGCTATGCTGCGAGACGGCCGCACGCGCGGTAAACAAGAGTGACCATAATTTTAATTTGTGTTTGTAAAATTTTGAAAAAAAGAAGTCAATAAAATAATTTATTTTTATTTCATAGATTCATTGTGCTGCTGCTATAGAATCACCTTAAAAAATTGGCGGGGGGTCCAAAAGTAACCCTGTATGTACCGAAATACTTTTCTTGCTTTGTTTTTTTTGTAATTAATTGTCGCACAGGTTCGACACGCACACTGGCTTCCTGACTGGAAAAATAGACATGTACGACCACACGAACCAGGAGAAGAATTCGTGGGGGTTCGACTTCAAGACAGGTTGGTGCAGTGTGCAAGACAACAATTACGAGAAGTTTAAGAAATTTCTAGTGTTGCACTGAATGTGGGTCCTGCCGAATGTCGAATTCGGCCGAATTTCGGCAGATTTAACGGAATTTCGGCTGAAGACAGAGTTCGGTAAGAGTTGCCGAACTAAGTTTAGTAATACCGAATGTGAAATGAATTTCGGTGCATCGCTAGAAATTACATATTTTTTGCATCTTTACATAAGTACATCCCTTGAAAATGCATTCACAAATCGGTCTCGTACCTACTTAGTATAAAATTAAGTCGCTTCCGTTGTCTATTTTCCGAAATTCCCACGGGAAAGCGGGATAGACGAGATATTTTATCATAATACTAGCGCTAGTTTGCTAGTTTATTGTGTATTATGATAAAATATGTTATAATCTTTTATTGACAGGCAGATTGTGACTTATACAAAAAAATATAAAATTAAGTTAGTAGCAGAACATGTTATGTGTTCCAGATAAGGACCCCTTGGTATCTCATGAGCTCTTTGGTCGGTACGCAACTGACGTGTTCACTGACGAAGCAATCAAGGTGAGCCGCTTTAAAATAAAATCATTTCTTCTCATCATCAGTAGATTTACAGGAAATATTCACGTCAATATTTTTTTAGCCTAGTAACACTTCGACGTGAATGGCCTCCTGTTGAGAAAACTGCCGGTTTATTTTTTACTTCTTCAACGCTTCTCGATATGACGATCAACTGTCTGAACACTTGGAAGTATGATGGTCAATTCAGGAGGGCTACTACGAAACGTAGAGAAGAATTTTAGCCATGAAATACTAGAAATTTCATGGTTATTTTAGTAATTAATTGAATTCTATCCATGAAATACCTTGTATTTTATGGTTATTTTAGTAGTTCGTTGAATAATAAATAACCATGGAATACTTACCTTGTGTACGTTTCGTAGAAGACCTCCAGGACTCACTTGACTAGTCACTAGAAACTCGAATTGGACAGTGTACCTACCAAGTTAAATATCTCAAACACCAACGACGGTATCCTCGGACTTAGATGGCCACCAACCGATATTAGACAAGCGTGGTACATTTTCACGTCCAAATCATTCCATCATATCCATGAATTTAAGGAACTCATGGAATGGAAGCTTTGCTAGTTATTTACACAGTTAGGGTACACAATACGTTATTTACGGCCCTGGTAAGCTCTCTCATTGGCTGACTGAATATATCTTTCGCAGATCGTAAGGAACCACAACAATAGCGAACCACTCTTTCTTATGGTTGCCCACTCGGCAGTTCACAGCGGCAACCCATACGAGCCGATCCGAGCTCCCGAAAAGGACATCGAGAAATTCACGCATATCAACAACAGGCAAAGGCAAAAGTTTGCTGGTAAGTTCGGAAGAAGTAGATTAACATTTTAGTACCATGTCAGTCCAAAAGATCTACCTATAAGACTGACAGCAGCTCTTGATATATTAACAACTAGCTGACCCGGCGAACTTCGTATCGCCTAAAGAACCTTCATGCTGAATTTCATTCGAATAACTTCAAAACGGCAAAGTTTCATACTAACTTTGCACCCCCGTTTAACCCCCTAAGGGATAATTTTTGAGAAAAATATTTTACTCGTGTTTCATGCCTTTCAATAAAGAACCTTAATGCTGAATTTCATTTAAATAACTTCAAAAACGGCAAAGTTTCATACGAAATTTGCGCCCCCCTTTAAATCCCCTAAGGGATGATTTATGAGAAAAATATTTTTCTCGTGTTTCATGCCTTTCATTAAAGAACCTTCATGCTGAATTTCATTCGAATAAATTCAAAAACGGCAAAGTTTCATACTAACTTTGCACCCCCGTTTAACCCCCTAACGGATGATTTTTGAGAAAAATATTTTACTCGTATTTCATGCCTTTTAATAAAGAACCTTCATGCTGAATTTCATTCGAATAACTTCAAAAACGGCAAAGTTTCATACTAACTTTGCACCCCCGTTTAACTCCCTAAGGGATGATTTTTGAGAAAAATATTTTACTCGTGTTTCATGCCTTTCAATAAAGAACCTTAATGCTGAATTTCATTTAAATAACTTCAAAAACGGCAAAGTTTCATACGAAATTTGCGCCCCCGTTTAACCCCCTAAGGGATGAATTTTGAAAAAAATATTTTACTCATGTTTCATGCTTTTCAGTAAAGAACCTTAATGCTGAATTTCATTTGAATAACTTTAAAAATGGCAAAGTTTCATACTAACTTTGCGCCCCCGTTTAAACCCATAGGGGATGTTTTTTGAGAAAAATATTTTACTCGTGTTTCATGCCTTTCAATAAAGAACCTTCATGCTGAATTTCATTCGAATAACTTAAAAAAACGGCAAAGTTTCATACTATCTTTGCACCCCCGTTTAACCCCCTAAGGGATGAATTTTAAAAAAAATTTTTACTCATGCTTCATGCTTTTCAATAAAGAACCTTCATGCTGAATTTCATTCGAATAACTTCAAAAACGGCAAAGTTTCATACTAACTTTGCACCCTCGTTTTACCCCCTTAGGGGATGAATTTCCAAAAATCCTTTCTTAGTGAGCACCTACGCCCCAAAAGGAACCCCCATGCAAAATTTGAGACTCCTGGCACTTGTGGTTTCGGAGATTTCGTGATGAATCAGTCAGTGATTTTCTCTTTTATATATATAGATAAAAATATCTTTCGCCTTTTGTTTTCTCAGTGGCCATTTTGCTTTGCTTCCCAAATGGGGGTAGTTTATAGAGTAACTTATTTAATAATAATATGAATTATTTAATATGTAAAACATGACAAGAGAACCTACCTGTGAAGGCCTAACTCTCTGTAAAACAGTTGCGTTTGAAATGGTACAAAAGTGTAATCTACTTCTGTTGCTGATTCGAGTACTGTGTATCGAGTATCCCCCGCACGTTTCTAATATAGACAAGAGTGAGATATGTCATTGTATTAACCAATAGTAAAGCTCTCAATCGGAACGCAACCAACAACGCAAAATAGAAATTAAAACATAAATCGATTTGAAATAAACATGAATCGATTACCGGAATCGTTGCATTTCATTTGAAATCTTGTGCCTAGTATATTGGGACGGAATAAGAATAAATGTTTTAATCAATTCATGTTATTTATAAATTATTATTATAATTTGTGACTTTCTGTAATGTTGTGGAATTCAAATTGAATCAAAAAATATAATTGTATATTTATTTTTTACAGGCGTACTGTCGAAGTTAGACGAATCGGTTGGAAAAATCGTGGCAGCATTGCAGTCGAATAACCTTCTTAATAACTCTATTATAATATTCAGCACTGACAACGGTGGCGCCGCTGCGGGATTTAATGAGAACGCTGCCTCCAACTACCCTCTACGCGGGGTAAGGACTGTTTATCTCATAATAGCAGCACATTTTGCAAGTTTTTTTGGACACATTCGAAAAAAAAGAGAAAAGTTTCATATTGCGAATTTACCAGACGCGTGTGTTCATAATTAGCCCGGTATATTTTGACCTGAGTGCTTTACGAGTTTTTTTGTACACGTTAGTTCATGTCGACGTAAACAAACCGACCAAATAGAGAAGAACTCTCATGTTGCGAATTTATAAGACGCGTGTTACACATCAAAATTATGCGGCTTATGCTCACGTTTCGAAGTGAGTAACCCGGCTAATTTGGATATGTAACACGCGTCTGATAAATTCACAATATGAAACAGTTTTACATTTTGGTCGGCTTGTAAACGTTAACACGTTCGAATGTGACCAGAAAAACTAGTACTAAGCACTCTGACTTGATGAACCCTAGTCACCTTAAAAGTGAGCAAGTAAACCATATATGATTTTGATATGTAACGCGCGTCTGCGCGAAATGTCGAATTCGAAACATGAGAGTTCTTCTCTATTTGGTCGGTTGTATACGTCAACATGATATTTTATTGTGTAAGCTACTCTATCAACTTACCTACCACTCTTTTGGAAACAAAACAAAATGACGATTGGGAAAAGAAATGGCGAAAAAACGGTTTTTTATTCTTCAATCTTTCAATGATCATCAGGTGAAGAACACATTATGGGAAGGCGGAGTACGGGGCGCGGGTCTACTGTGGAGTCCTCTATTATCAACCAGGAGTCGCGTCTCCAGACAGATGATGCACATCAGTGACTGGTTGCCAACATTGTACAGTGCCGCTGGCGGTGACACGAGGTAATTTTAACTTTCGCGTTGCATTATCTATATATATAAAAGAGAAAATCACTGACTGATTCATCACGAAATCTCCGAAACCACAAGTGCCAGGAGTCTCAAATTTTTGGAAGAAAGGATTTTTGGAAATTCATCCCCTAAGGGGGTAAAACGGGGGTGCAAAGTTAGTATGAAACTTTGCCGTTTTTGAAGTTATTCAAATGAAATTCAGCATGAAGGTTCTTTACTGAAAAACATGAAGCATGAGTAAAATTTTTTTTTTAAATTCATCCCTTAGGGGGTTAAACGGGGGTGCAAAGATAGTATGAAACTTTGCCGTTTTTTAAAGTTATTCGAATGAAATTCAGCATGAAGGTTCTTTATTGAAAGGCATGAAACACGAGTAAAATATTTTTCTCAAAAAACATCCCCGATGGGGTTAAACGGGGGCGCAAAGTTAGTATAAAACTTTGCCGTTTTTAAAGTTATTCAAATGAAATTCAGCATTAAGGTTCTTTACTGAAAAGCATGAATCATGAGTAAAATATTTTTTTTCAAAATTCATCCCTTAGGGGGTTAAACGGGGGTGCAAAGATAGTATGAAACTTTGCCGTTTTTGAAGTTATTCGAATGAAATTCAGCATGAAGGTTCTTTATTGAAAGGCATGAAACACGAGTAAAATATTTTTCTCAAAAATCGTCCCTTAGGGGGTTAAACGGGGGTGCAAAGTTAGTATGAAACTTTGCCGTTTTTGAAGTTATTCAAATGAAATACAGCATGAAGGTTCTTTATTGAAAGGCATGAAACACGAGTAAAATATTTTTCTCAAAAATTATCCCTTAGGGGGTTAAACGGGGGTGCAAAGTTAGTATGAAACTTTGCCGTTTTTGAAGTTATTCAAATGAAATACAGCATGAAGGTTCTTTATTGAAAGGCATGAAACACGAGTAAAATATTTTTCTCAAAAATCATCCCTTAGGGGGTTAAACGGGGGTGCAAAGTTAGAATGAAACATTGCCGTTTTTGAAGTTATTCGAATGAAATTCAGCATGAAGGTTCTATATTAAAAGGCATGAAACACGAGTAAAATATTTTTATCAAAAATCGTCCCTTAGGGGGTTAAACGGGGGCGCAAATTTCGTATGAAACTTTGCCGTTTTTTAGTTATTTAATAGTAGATTTTACAACAAGTGCACAAAACGAATCATTTCTATCCGAGACTTTTAGCAGCCCGAGCCGAAGGCGAGGGCTGGTAGTAATTTCGAGGATAGAAATGGTTTTGTGGACGAGTTATAAACTCTGCTTTTCACTTCGATTGCGAGGAAATAAATAAATAAACGCACGAAAAACAAGACCTGTTTCCCCTTAATCCCCTTTCCAGCCGCTTTTTTTTAAATCTTACGACATTGAAATTAGGCTTGGGCTACAGACCTATACAGCCTTTTATTAAATTAATTTTGGAATAAAATAATTTTCTTAAATTAATTAAATAACCTACCGTACTTTAATTTAAATTCTAATATCTTTTAAGACTTAAAAAACACATAAGGCAAATAAATTAAAGTAAATATTATAAAATAACAAATTCTATCTCTGAACTTTTTATTGTGTTTGGCTGTATGGGTCATTTCCTTTGCCTTAATATAGATACATTTATGAGTTTACTTTTCTGCCCTTGTGCACAAAATTCGATTTTGTGCAGCCTATATCCTGCGCAAATAAGCACTTTCTGAGCATGAGAAGTGAAAATGAAATTCAGCATTAAGGTTCTTTATTGAAAGGCATGAAACACGAGTAAAATATTTTTCTCAAAAATTATCCCTTAGGGAACGGGGGTGCAAAGTTAGTATAAAACTTTGCCGTTTTGAAGTTATTCGAATGAAATTAAGCATGAAGTTTCTTTAGGCGATACGAAGTTCGCCGGGTCAGCTAGTTATCTATAATATAATAAAAGTGTAAAAAAAGTTTGTCTGTACATTGAATATATTTCCAAAAAAATTGTTTAGGGCGATGAAGAATAAGCAATAGAACAAGAATTTCGTAAAATTTTGTCCGTCTGTTTGTATGTATGTATGTTTGTATGTTTGGATGTTTGTATGTATGTTTGTACACGCTAATCTCAGAAACGGCTGAACCGATTTGGATGCGGTTTTCACTAATATGTGGCGATTTTCTCAACTTAACATTTAGTGTATGTTTCTTTTCAAAATTCCCACGGGAATCCGAGATATACGCAAACGAAGTTGCGAGGGTATATCAACGCACAGCCTAAACCGCTGGGTCTAGAGATTCCAAATTTGGCATGTAGGTTACGTACGACGTCTAGGAATATACAAAGAAAGGATTTTTCAAAATTCCCACGGGAAAGCGAGATATACGCAAACGAAGTTCCAAGAGGACGCACAGACCAAACCGTTGGGTCTAGAGATGCCAAATTTGGCATGTAGGGTCCTTATATGGTCCGGACCGACCGGACCGGACCGGACCGGAACGGACCGGACCGGACCGGAACGGATCAGACCTGATCGGTCGGTCCGGAAGGAACCGCACCATACCGAGTCCGTGCCGGACCGGACCGAACCGGACCGGACCGTTTTTTTTTGTCCGTCTGTTTGTATGTTTATATGTTTGTATGTATGTTTGCACACGCTAATCTCAGAAACGGCTGAACCGATTTGGATGCGGTTTTCACTAATATTTGGTGATTTGTTCAACTTAACATTTAGTGTATGTTTCTTTTCAAAATTCCCACGGGAATCCGAGATATACGCAAACGAAGTTGCGAGGGTATATCAACGTACAGCCCAAACCGCTGGGTCTAGAGATTCCCAATTTGGCATGTAGGTTCCTTACGATGTCTAGGGATGTACTAAGAAAGGATTTTTCAAAATTCCCACGGGAAAGCGAAATATACGCAAACGAAGTTGCGAGAGGACGCACAGCCCAAACCGTTGGGTCTAGAGATGCCAAATTTGGCATGTAGGGTCATTATAAGGTCCGGACCGACCGGACCGGACCGGACCGGAACGGATCAGACCTGATCGGTCCGGAAGGAACCGCACCGTGCCGAGTCCGTGCCGGACCGGACCGAACCGGATCGGACCGGTTTTTTTTTCTGAAGAAATAAATGTTGATTGGTATGTAGGTACCTTATCAGGACCGGACCGACCGGACCGGAGCGGACCGACTGGACCTGATCGGACCGGACTATATATATAAATATAAATATATATATATAAAATTCAAAGTCCTGACTGACTTAACTATACATATATCAACGCACAGCCCAAACCGGTGGGTCTAGAGATTCCAAATTTGGACTGTAGGTTCCTTACGACGGCGACGTCTAGGGGTGTACAAAGAAAGGATTTTTCGAAATTCCCACGGGAAACCGAGATATACGCAAACGAGGTTGCGAGGCTATATCAAATTTGGTATGTAGGTTCCTTACGACGTCTAGGGATGTACTAAGAAAGGACTTTTCAAAATCCCACGGGAAAGCGAGATATGCGCAAACGTAGTTGCGAGAGGACGCACAGCCCAAACCGCTGGGTCTAGAGATGCCAAATTTGTCATGTAGGGTCCATATAAGGACCGGACCGGACCGGAACGGATCAGACCTGATCGGTCCGGAAGGAACCGCACCGTACCGGGCCGTGCCGGACCGGACCGGTTTTTTTTTCTGTAGAAAAATATGCTAATTGGCATGCAGGTTCCATATCAGGACCGGACCGACCGGACCGGCCCGGACTGACCGGACCGACCGGACCGGATGGAACCGTACCGTACCGGGCCGTGCAGGACCGGAATTTGTTTCTGAAGAAAATATGCTGATTGTTACTAGGCCACGCGGGCGAAGCCGCGGGCAGAAGCTAGTAAAATAATAAACCGGGAATTAACGCGGTCATACCTTGATATCGCCCGACGTGTCGACCAGGTTGCACCGGCAGTGGTCACAGGAGAACTGGCAACTGCACACGACATGTCTCCATATCCGAGGCAAATCAATATGCAACCTGCTCGAAACGTCAGGCAATATCAAGGTATGATCGCGGTCGCGGTTCCCGGTCTATTATTAATTTACCTATAAGCTAATTTTATTACGAAAAACATTAAAAAATACTAAATAACACTTAAAAAATTAAATTAAATGACCGATTTTAAAAAAAACGACCTTATACGTTCCAAACAGCTGAATGATAGGATTTTGTTCCTAAATTACTATGAAACTAACTAAACTAAATATTTAATTATTTATTTATAAATCCAGAATTCACACAAATTCGCACCCTGGGTGTAAAAATAGCCACTTTAAAATCTCTTTTATATTTTCAGCATTTTTAAAAACCTCGATGGTTTTGACCAATGGGAGGCGTTGTCCAAAGACCTGCCGTCCAAGAGGAACGCAATCGTGCACAACATTGACAGCATGTGGGGACTCTCGGCAATTACTGTCGGACACTGGAAATTACTAGTAGGTAAATATTTTACTTTAAAATTATTCAGAATCATACTTTCATTTTAACTACACTACTGTATTTACTTAACATATGAATGTGATTGATTGATCATCATCCGGCTTAAACCTTTGAGTTGAAATTTTGTTTAACGGTCCCCTTTAAAAGTCTTTACGAAGAAATGGCGAAAGAAACCAAGTCGCGAAGTTCGTTACGGCCTTTTTTGTCATTCATTATTATATTTTTTATTTATATTTTCTTCGGAGCACGTTATACCGTCGTCCCGGCGGTTGTCGTTGGACGACAGGCTATAAAACACTGACCTCTGCCAATCCACATTGGAGTAGCGTGGCAGAGTACGCTCTAATCTCCTTCAATTGAAGAGAGATCCGTATCCCTGCATTGGGATGATTACATATTACATTGGGATGGTTGATATGATTATTAATTTTAAAATTGTTTTACCATGGCCTCAATCCTAATTTTTAGTCACTTTTCAGGATCGACCTACAACGGCACTTGGGACAGTTGGTACGGGCCGTCGGGCCGCGTCGGCGCTTACGACGCAAAGCAGGTGTACGAAGGCCTCGCCGGACGCGTCTTGCGAGGGATGGGTCTCATGCCCAACGACAAGAAACTCGCTGCGATACGGTAAACACCATTAATACAAGAAACTAAGCGATTTGGACTTCGTTATCTCGAGGTCCTCCATACTTCGGAGGGCACGTTAAGCATAAGCTGTTGCCCGCGGCTTCGCCCGCGTGGTCAACGGAAAATGTCAATAATTTTTCCCATGGGAATCACTTTATCCCATGGAGGAAAAAGTAGCCTTATGTCACGCTCCAGACCTTAAATTAACCCCTTTAAAAAATTATGAAAAAATAATGTTACACTTTTTTTCCCCGTGGGAATGAGATGTTTTTCCGGGATAAAAGTAGCCTATGTCACTCTTACCTTAAATCATCTCTGGTCAAAAAAATCATGACGGTATTTAGGTTCCTTTCGACGTGAAAGATGAACAAAAAAATATATACTTTATTTTTTCCCGTAGGAATAATATGTTTTTCCGGGATGAAAAATCTATGTCACTCTCCAGATAAAAAATTCATATCAATCCGTTCATTACTTTCGACGTGAAAGGAGGACAAACAAACAAACAAACACACTTTCACATTATGGATGGATGTGGTTAAGCCGTCGGTCCCGGCTGTGGTCGATGAATGACTGGCGCCTTGAAAAACTGACCTCTGCCAATCCGCAGTGGAACATTGTATGAACCTCTTCAATTGAAGGAAAGCGTATCCCGGCAGAGGGATGATTAGTATGGGTTGATATGAAATGATTGTCAATATTGTTCAATTTTGTGTTTTTTTTATTTTATTATTTATGATTTTTTAATTGCAGAGAGGCAGCGACAGTGACATGTCCAGAGCCGCCAACGGTTCGATGCAACCCACTTGTGACCACATGCCTCTACAACATTCAGGAGGATCCGTGCGAGCTGACGGACTTGTCTGACCAGTAAGAATAATTTAAATCTTAAGTGCCAACATAAAATGGTAGGTCTGGTTCGAATCCCGACACAAGACATCTAGTATGTTTTTTACTTCTTCACGTTCAAATGGCTTTACCCAATTTTTATGATATTTGGTATGTAGGTAGCTGATACCTTGGATTAACACTTTTTATCCCGAAAAGTACGCGATTCCCGTAGGATTTGGTCAAAAGTGTGATAGATAATCCATGGTGTATGGCAGATGGTGCTGCTTTTCATAAAATTTTAAAATGTTGCTAGGCAACATCGCGGGCAGCTGCTAGTTATAATAAATTCATAGCCCATTTCATAAATGCCCTACCACACCTATTTTATGTTTTATATCTATAATAATATATTTTAACTTTATTCTTCTTTTTATTTTTTTATATTTGACAGAGAACAAGAAACTCTTCTAAGGCTGCTGATCAACCTTAGGGATGCTACTAAAACAGTCGTGCCGCCTAACAACAAAGCGCTCGACCCCGCCGGAGACCCCAAGTATTGGAACAGAATTTACGTAAACTTTGGTGACTTTAAAAATAGTAATCGATCTTGATATTGCAGAGGAAAATTTAACAAGATACTGCAGATGATCTGCGTGTCTATACTCGTAATAAAAACAATAATGAATAAAATGAAATTCCGAAAATACAGACTGACGTGTCGTTGAATTCTAACCAGGAGGGCTACTACGAAACGTAATCGGATAATTGAACTACTAAAATAACCATAAAGTACAAGGTACTTCGTGGATAGAATTCAACGAGTTACTAAAACTTCGGCGGAAGTATCGGATTTACGTTTCGTAGCCCCTCCAGTTTTGAAACTTATGGCGGAAACACACTACCGTGTCGGGGCCTGTCGTGTCGCGCTCTGTCGTGACGGTGGGTGTGCACACTTACGTGTCGTGTCGGGGCGCGCTTCTGTTCAGAAATGAATTAAATAAACGCCAGACGTTTATTTCTTTCATTTCTGAACAGAAGCTCGCAGTGTTTGCCTTTGTCTGGGTGTTTTCTATAATGTATAATGGTATTTATTTACAAAAAAAAGTATTTAAGTATATTTATCAGGAATCTAGTACCTAGTAACTCATTATCACGCTGCAAAAATAAATTTAAAAAAAAGCGTCCACTTGTTCGCGCCACGAGCCGCGCGCGGGTATAGAAACACATTTGCAGGGCGTGTCGTGTCGCGTCATAACCCCCCCCACCACCGTGGCGCAATCGGCGGCCAGCAGTCCGCGCCACCACAGAGCGAGTCACGACACGACACGCCCTACAAATGTGCTTCTAACCATATAAAATGTATGAACGCGATATGCTTCTGGCGCGACACGACACGCCCCGACACGGTAGTGTGTTTCCGCCATTATTCTAACTAGGAATGTCTTTTTTTGACAAGACTACGTGTTTGGTTGTTTCGGATGGACACTTTCATAGTAGCTACCTCAATCTCAAGCGTTAAGGTGATCCGTTTCGGTCCGCGCGGGAAATTCAAATTTTTTGGTGTTTTTTACAAATTGCATCTCAAACATTGATAGAATTTTCATGAAAATTGATTTTTGACGACAACAAATACAATATATCTATTGAATAATTATCATATAAATTATAAATATTGGCTCTTCTCATTATGAATGTGCATAATGCATGTTTATTGGGAAAAAGATGCATCGTGGACATTCATAATAAGAACAGCTAATATTTATAATTTATTTGATAATTATTCAGTAGATATATTGTATTTGCTGTCGTCAAATCAATTTTCACGAAAATTCTATCAATGATTGAGATGCAATTTGTAAAATACCCCAAAAAATTTGAATATCCCGCGCGGACCGAAAAGGATCACCTTAAACTCATACAAAATATAAAACAAGCGACGTGGCACTTGAGTTTGAAACTATATTTTAACTATTTTTATTACGAGGATCCGCTGATCGGTGTCACCGATCCTTCCTAATAATATTTTAATGATTGTTTTTGACGATTATGTAGTACTCTCCATTTACAGTTATTTTGTACCTGTTTTTACTCTGACAGATGTAAAAACAGGTTAAAAACACTCAAAGTAAGAGCGGTCGGTGTAGGTTAATCAATGGCTAACTGCTCAGGCAAGCCATCTATGTCGGCTACAATGGTATTTATGAACGAGGCCGAAATTGGAACTACAACTCCCGTTTATATTGTATGTCACTTTTTGACAGTTCGCCTTTGACAAAATGTATGAAAATATGCCACAGTAACGCCCTCCTACAAACACATTACACACAGTACACATTATTTATGGTAGGATGAATATGAATATTTATATAATATATATTATAGTAAGTATAGTGATATGGTATAATATTTGAAGTTATTTATTCATTTTGTTTTAATTTTTAGATGATGTCCTAAGTTTCTATTATTTTCTTGTTTAGTATTTATTTTCTTGTCATGCTAGCCCTGCCCACTCCATACAGAAATTCGTTACCTTAAGGTTGCCTTGAAAAGATTGCTTTTTAGCAATAAGGCCGCCTTGTTGCATTTACACTAGTTTTTAAGATTGTTTTTTTTTTACTTTTTCCTGTGTGTAATGCAAATAAAGAGTATTCTATCTATCTATTTCTGGTACAGAATTATTCATGCAATACTTATTTTGAGTCGGATTTGCTTGAAATTTAATTATTTAAGTACATTCAACCAATGAAAGAGCAGGATATACAACTAAGAACAAAGATTAATATAAAAATCTACCATTAAGGCCCTGTTGTTTGACCAGTAGTTAAGTATACTAATGGTTAAATTAAAATTCGTTGAAAAAACCTATTTGTTAGAAATTGCTACGAATTTTTAACTACTGATCAAACAATCAGTCCTAAGATGCAACATTGATGCAAAGATGGTATTTCAATGCAGTCTATACTTTGCTATTGTGTTAAGAATTACCCACGTAAAATATGAACGTGTATACATTTTATTGCAAATGATTGTAAATAGTAAAAATAAAGTGCCATTAATTAAAACAATAAGTTGTACTAGTGTAAGAAATAAAAACAAGATGCATTTATAATTTATCCATTTTAATGTTTTTTAATTTGCTTTAATTTTTAATACTAAATCATTATAAGAAATTGTTCTTCTTTTCATACAAGAGCTAGTTTTCCATTGTGAACAATAACTAAACAAGAAAAAAAATAAGACTAATAATTTGAAAAAAAATATGAAATAATTTCTAATAAGATAAGGGATTGAAGAAAATCAAAATAATTGTTCTCATGAATGTTGATAGTAAAAAATTAAATTAAATGAAGTCATAACACTTAAATTCAAAATAGTCTAACTATATTTGTAATATTATATTTTGCCATATATTGAAACATTTGTATCTTAAAGTACCTACTACAGAAAATGTTCTTAACTATTATCTGCTTAACCTCTTCAAAATATTGCAGCTGATAATGGATATGTAGTAGTTAAAATTAAAAATAATATGAAAAGAAATTTAATAATATGTGCCGAAGTTATTCCTTTGTTTTCGGCCTCTTTGTCCTGACGCCAGACCTTAATTTCGGCTTTTCCCCTTCGGCCTTCCTTTTGCCGACCTTTTTACCCAATTTCTCTACATCTTTAATAGGATTATGACTACCAGACAATGGTAGCTCCTCGTCTTTTTGATAATTGCACAATAAAGCCTCTCTATATTGTTTTAAAGTGGAATCTTCTGTGTTTGGTTGTGGGCTAGGGTTGGATATAACCCTGCCGAGGTGAGAGGAGTTCTGTAGGTTTATCTTTTCTAAGGGACTTAGGACCTCTGCTATTGGGTCGGATGTGTCCTCTTGTGAAGCAAAGGTCTCTTCAGCTAAAAGGCGGTCCACGATGTTCGGAGCTTGGAAGAAGTTGCTCATCATCAGCTTCAACTGTTCAGAGTTGACCCTTGTTGGTGTGGTGATACTGAAGCGTATAAGTTAAATAAAAAAATATCAACTTCTCAAAAATACAGTGTTAAAAGGTGCTAAAACGTAAACTTGAAATATAGAAGAGAAAATATAACACATCACCTTTCAAACAAAAAAAGCGAAATCAGATTTCTTTATTTATTTAATTTGGTTCACACAACACCCTATTGTACTCGATGCACAACACACATGATTGTTATACATATATATTCTTTATTGCACATAAATTAAACCTAATTACAGTGAAAGTTGTAGTGTACAAAGGTGAGCTTATCTCTTTAAGAGATCTCTTCCAGCCAACCCTAACTGGAGTAATAAACTATTGTACAAGGGCGGTATGCAATAATAAAAAATGATAAAAATGTGCCGAGGTTCATTGCAAATAATTACTGACAGCAATAATTTAACAAAATAAACAACAATTAAATATATACATATAAATATACACCATATATACACATATAAATATATGACAATAATAAAATATACTTAATAATTGTTACTGATACCACTTGATACAATAGTACTAAATTGCATTCTCTACGATTAAACGATATCGGTACGATTAGCGGTCTGTATGATCCGCAATCAGTCATTCAACCACTAAGGTGGCAAACAAGCATATGGCCTGCCTGATGGTAAGCAGTCACCGTAGCCTATGGACACTTCCACGCGTTGCCGACCCTCTAAAAAGTGGAGCTCTGGAGACCTTACTCACCGTAGAAACACAACATGGCCGGGGCCAATGCTATTTGGCTACGATCTTCTGTAAGGTGTGTTGGTATATAAATGAATAAATATGTATAGAATCTTATAATATTAATTATAATATTTGACGACCTCCGTGGCGTAATGGTTCCCACGCCAGACCGCCACCCAGGAGGTCCCGGGTTCGATCCCCGGTCGGGTCATGATGAAAAACGCACTTTTTCTGATTGGCCTCGGGTCTTGGATGTTTATCTATATAATGTTTTTGTTATAAAATATAATATCGTTAAGTTAGTATCCCATAACACAAGTTTCGAACTTACTTTGGGGCTAGCTCAATCTGTATGAATTGTCCCTTTATATTTATTTATTTATATTTATTACTTTAAATGTTAAAACTCACTCAGATACAGGATCAATGACAACTCCATTCGCTTGCATCAATTTCATGAGTTTGTAAGCATTCACGTCGGAGATGCCGAGGCGACGGATAAGCTCGTCAGCGCTCACTGTACTGCACTCAGTGCAGTGTTGCAGTGCACGGCGCAAGATGCATAGGCACTGAAAATGGGTTTAACATTATTTCTCATAAGAATCACACATCCTACTAATATTATAAAGGCGAAAGTTTGTGTATGTTTGTTACTTCTTCACGCTCAAATGGCTGGGCCAATATTTATGATATTTGGTATGTAGGTAGCTGATACCTTGGATTAACACAGGGTACTTTTCATCCCGAAAAGTACGCGATCCCGTAGGATTTGATCAAGTGTTATATAGATGGCGCTGCTGTGCATAAAATTAAACTCTGGTAACACCGCGGGTAGCAGCTAGTTTCCAATAATTCACTTCCTGATAAAAACTATTTACAAAACAATACTCATATTTCTACATTATAATAAGCGAGCCAAGGAACACACAATCACCGCTACAATCAACAATTTCTTTTTTAAATTAAAATAGTAAACAAATATTCTCTTGTAGTATTCAATCATCGATTATGAAAGGCCAATGTCGTTAGAAAACAGCATTTGGAAATTTTAAATCAAATCAAATTTATTTAAATTTTTTATTTATTTTATACCACAAAGGTGGCAAACAAGCCTACGGCCGGCTTGATGGTAAGCCGTCACCGTGGCCTATAGACGCTTGCAATACCGGGGTATCACATTGCCAACCAGTGTGCCAACCCCCCAAGTGGAGCTCTGGTAATATCATATCCGTTGTCTTGTCTGGTACACATTACACAAGCGGGATAAGCCTGGCTTCTTTGGGACCAGGAGGCGCTGTGTAAATTGTATAAAATTTATTGTTTATTATCATAATCAGTTAATCAATATTTTACCTCTCTCTTCTTATGGTTCAACGCATTCAGACGACTGTCGGTGGGAACCCTTGCGACATCAGCATCGAAGCACGAACAACAACAGTGGCGCGATATTTGTTGCGCGTCAGTCGCCATCACACCGAAACATGTCGCGTGTTGTTGAGTATTGCAATAACTTTAAACAAATATTAATTATACTACCAGTTATTTCAGCGGTTTCTTTCTTTTACCGGTCGGTATTTATAATGACCGGGTTAATGCATAATGTCCGCGCCTTATGCCGAATGCCCCGTTGGTGTAGGTTGGTATGGTATATTAATGTTTTATTTGAAATAAATAAATAATGACAGGGCAAATTTTATAATGGCTGGAAATATACAGAATGGCGGTTAATTTAATGATCAGGTAAACATCATAATGACCGGGCAATAAGCAGAATGGCCGGTTAGTCCATATGATGACCTACTGAATAATGGGCGGGCACTATGTTTTTTTTTCATATTAGCCGGGTAATATTCGCAATGTCAGGCCAGTACGCTTTCGCTAGCAACATATATTTCTTTTAAAAAAATACGCCATGTCGACTTACTAGCACGTAAGTAGCATTCCGTCGTCGTCGGTCTTCCCGCAAGCGCAACGAATGCCTTCGTTGCGTTCGTCCATGGACGAACTGCGGGCCGACGAGGACGGCCTGTCTGCACCTGAAGACAAGGTTATTAGAAAAGGTTAATTTTTATTTTTTATTTTGTTAGTTATCTTAGAAGAGACGAAGTGATATAAAAGAAATTTTAAACGAAAGTCACCTTCCAAACTTCACCGAAATGTTTAGGAATGCTCAGGATATCTTTGGCATTTTCGTACAATCAACAATTGAAAGAGGAGACCAGGGTATGTTCAGTTTAAAATATTTATTATTTAAAATTAATAATCAAAAGTTACTTACGATCGAAATCATCCATTTGTGTCATCATTGGTGGATTTTGTGTTGGCTGAAATTTTAAATAGAAAGCAATTTTAGTCTGTTTCAATTAATATTTTTGTTACATACCACGGGGTGGAGACCTGGTGACCTGAAATACGGGCTTTAGCCTAGCTTAGGCACCAGTCTTCAAAAATAAACCGATGCAAGTTAATACTGTAATAAATACACCTAGTAATAAGTATTGTATTGTATAGCATTTATTGTGTAGTGATGTAGTGTATATTGTGGAGTAAATATATTATTATTATTATTAATTTTATAGAAAACTCTATAACGACAGCATAAAACAGCGAATACGCAGCCCTTGCATAAAAATATGTACAGTGCCTCTAGCGGTCAATTCAAGAACTACATATTTTCATAGATATTTTTATGTTACCGATAATTTTCGTTATAAACTCAAGGAATACAGATTACTCACAATAGCTTCACTACTAGCCACCATGTTCTCCCTGATGTAAGTGCTGGCTACGATTTTATGGAACGGAGTCTCCACACTGCCTAATTTGGTGGCGTCACTCAGTGTCGCTTCAATGTGATCTCCATCATCACCTGTCGCTACGTACCCTGGTGCTTGGTAACCTTCTGGAGCATCTGAAATGGAATCAAATCAACATTTATTTATTTAAACTGCACATGGTATCTAATTCTAGCTTCAATCTAAGAATTATGTTAAGACTTGGACACTGAACCGGCAGGATAGTCCATCCAATTTGCATTTCAAGACAGTTTTTTTGTTTGTTTTATACCACAATAGTGGCAAACAGGCATACGGCCGTAGCCTATAGACGCTTGCAAAACCGGGGTATCATTCACGCGTTGCCAATCCTTTGAATGGAGCAGCGTGGCAGGGTACGCTCTAATCCTCTTCGATGGAAGGGTGACCCACTGCAGTAGGAAAATTTATGAGTTGATATGAAATACATCCTACTAATTAGTACTAATATTAGAAAAGCCAAAAGATTGTGTGTATGTTTGTTACTTGCTTCACGGTCAAATGGCTGGGCCAATTTTTGTGATAATTTGGCTGGGCCAATTTTTGTGATTGATACCTTGGATTAACACACAGGGTACTTTTTATCCCAAAAACTACGCGATTCCCGTAGGATTTGGTCAAAAGTCTGATATAGATGGCGTTGCTGTGCTTAAAATTAAATGTGGGTAACATCGCGGGCATCAGCTAGTAATATATATATTATACTTACTCTCATTATAATACAGTCTCAAGCTAACATCATAAGACTCGGGTAAGCCCTGCGGAGTCGTCTGCATGATCACAACACAAGCCTTTATAAGTTGTATCGTGCTCGCTCTAACATTATCAAAAGTATATTTAGCTGTCCTCTTCGCACTGTCACGAGATTTCGAGTAAACATTCATTGAAATGCCATCTTGATTGTATGTATATTCGAAAATATGATATTCAATCAAATTTTCGACTTTACATTCATCCTCGTAGAAGCAAAGAGCTAATTGGTGCAACTGAAAAATTTATTAAAATCTAAAAAATATTATAATCGCAATGAGTAGAGTTTGAAGAACAAAACTTATTATTTTTGGATTTAGATAGATATCTTGCGATATTATATTATCGCATGGAATTATAATCTGGTGTGATTGTTTACTGCACCAAGGGCTAAGTACTCGATGCTGCCACTGTTCTGTTTACAACAGTCTATTTACCACAGCACAAGAATAGGTCTAAAAGTCGGTTTCTGAAACGCATTCTAGTTCCACATTAAGTTTCAATCTATCTCCTTTTAGAAACGGCTATAATTTAATGTGTCATTAACTTTAAAAATTATTTTCAAAAACTGGCTGTAAGTCGAATCTAAAAAAAATTAAGTAAGTACGAAAATAGCTCACATATTTTTTATCAAACGCGTCGAAGGCCTGCGTCAAAGCCGTGCTAATGAATTGAGCCAACTCATCTCTACATTTCTTTTTTAAAACCCTCAGCTTCAACCCGCCGAAGTATTCGAGGGAGTAACTGTCCTCAGGGAAAGCATTCTTTAAATAGGTCATCGTACTTATTGAGACAACTGTTAACTGCTTCATAAACGTCACGGAACTTGTATAATTCTCCGTCATTTGCTTTGGAAATATTTTAGTCCACTCCATGAGCGCCTGAAAATATTATTTCGGCAATAAAATTCGAGAAAACGATTTAGAGTTATTGTAAAACTTTATTTACATTACCTGCGACATAGGGGCTATAGCAGTCATCTTCTTATTTTTAGATCAATCAAAATAGATGAAAAATTATGGCAACGAGTGATAGCAAAATTAAATTTCTTGCAGAAAAGATTTGCTGGCAACTAATTTTCCCGCCAAGAAAGTAAAACGGAAATGAACGCATGCTATATTTTTATTACTGGCAACCACTCATCATCTCATCCATCACCATCGCATCGGCTAGTCAACACCACAGACAATTCACGGAATTTACGTAACAAGAACCGATTCTATTTCGATTCAACGACATTCGCTGTCTCACTCATACAAAATAGGAATTGAACGGGACAGCGAGTGTCGTTGAATCGAACTAGAATCGGTTCTTGTTACGTGAATTGCTCCACAGGTCTACGCCACAGCTCACTACCCGAAAATTATTTTCACCAAAATATAATACAATTTTTTGTTTTTTGTTTGGCTGATACCAGTGAACGAAAAAGTTCACTGGCTGATACCAAAACGGAAACTCATAGATTTTTTAAGAACTAGTCAGACTTCTTAGATAACTGTCATTAAATAATTAATCATTAAGTAGTTTTTAATTCATGCTATCATAATTAGTGGTCGTAACAAAAAAAAACATGATTTTCTAATTTCAAACTTGACGGACGGCAAAATAATATTCAGGTACTTTACTATAATTTGGAAATAAATTTTGATTTGAAACGTTTGGGTGAATAATTCAGAAGAATTTTACTACATTGAAATGTTATGCCCTGAAGGTGAAGTAGCGTCTGAAGAAAATGTTATTAAGGGAGAAGAAAAAATCAGAAAGAAAAACAAAATAGCTGCTGAAGGTGGCTTGGAACTCAATTCCTTTATAAATCCAAAAACATGGAAAAAGTCTATAAGTAACTTCTTCCGCCACCAGCTTCGATCGACGAAATCCAATGATGTAAGAAAAATAGTCGTCTAATAATTAATTATATTATTTTGATCTTTATTTTAAAAGACACCGGGCGACTCCGAAAACTGGGCAGGGTTAAGGTACTTACTAGAGTTTTCATTATTATTTTGCAGGGAGATGCTACCGGTAGTAATGAGAATTTCGAAGAGAAAGATATTCCTCCCGATCAGAAATGGCAATCGTTGGGAAAAATCTTTCGGCGCCAAAGTTTCTCGGAGCATTGGGCTAAATCTACGGACCAGCAAGGAGAAGGCTCAACCTCTCAAAATAAAAGAGCCCCTGTGAGAAAAGTTCTATCAAGTTATTTTGGTAAATCTCAAAAATCTTTAAAAGTTGCAGATGAAAAATAATGTTTGCGGATTTTAACTATCAATAAATTTAGAGCATAAATTTTTCCGAGTTTTCATTGTAGTGCTTTTTTAGATTCAGTTCAGTGTTGTTTTCCCTTTTCATCCTATGTTTTAGAGATTTTTTTCTCATTTCTGAACAGAACAATGTCAGTTCGGAAATTTTCTACTCGTTCGGAAATGTTAAATTTCTCACTACAAAGTGAAGTTGAAGTGACAGAACGAGGAAAAAATGTATAAACCTATCATCCAATTTTTTTATGTGACTGACATTACTGCAGGCACTCACGATTGGAGATAATTTTCAGCTTTTTACGTAAAATTAATTTATTATAGCGTTTAATTTGATTTATTAACGCCACGCCACGTTATGTTTTAGTTTACGCTGTTATATTTAGCTTAGTATTCACGCGTGTCAGTGTACTAGTGAATACGCCCTTGAAAACCGTGTTTCAAAAAAAATCATAAGTCAGCATAGCAACAGCAGTTCGAGCCTTATAATTCCTATTTTAGGGAATATTGTGTACTGTTCTTTGCACGGGTGCCTTTATGAGGTGAGTACGTCGAGTTATTGATTTAGATAGAGTAGATTTCTTGCTTGTGGTCGAGGTGGGAGCGTACATATAACAGCCTTTGTGCATTGTGCAAGTACATTACTGAACATGACTACCATGCTCATTGTGCCGAATGTATACAATAAAATTATCTTGATATTTTGTGTTTACAAACTAGCATTTATTTTATTAGATCAAAAAATTGATTGAGCCTGTATTTATAAAAAAAAATAATAATAAGTATGTACATAATATGCAAGATATGTATTAAAAATTACATTTTTAATTAAGTTGTACAAATTTTCATTTAACATGAAACAGTTTTTTTTTTGGAATTAAGATTTCTAATGGTTTTACAATACTTTAAAACAATTAGTAAATTATTCCAAGCTTCCTTCTAATTAAGTTTTAATCACTTTAAAATACTTATCGAACATTTCATTTTAGAATTATTTACTATTATTACCAAGAATATAAAAAAAATTCAATGTATCCCTTATTATGTCTTCTTTGTTAGAGTCAAGAGTCATTATTATAAATATAGTTTATTGAGGGCTTAGTAATTCACTGTTTTGTTGCTGTAAAACTTCATTCGGTTAATAATGATGAGGTATTGTCATCATCATCTCAGCCACAAGAAGTCCACTGCTGAATGTATGAGTTCCATGTATCTAATACACAGTTGTGACTAAGATACTAAGTTTATGAATAAATGAAAAAGCCTTTATTTTCCATTGGTATGTACAGTCAAGAGCAGGTCGACCTTTATATATCGGATTTTGTACGGTTGACTTCTATGTCATAAGAGCCAAAATAGTACTGCAAGTGTAGAGCGTGCTCCTGACTGTACAGTGGTGTGAAATGTAATGGGTAATTAACTTAAGTCTGATATGCACTCTGTCTGGACCCCTGTATGGGTGAATGCCCCTACAGAGGTTTACGAATAACAATATTATAATATGTTAAGCCTGATCTACACAGAGCATTAGAGTCCAAACAAAATATTTGAATGATCAAAGTACCATTCTACAGAGAGGTAGGCATAGTGGATAATCTGCTCAAATCGGAGCAGCCCGTCAGGGGAAGGACCTCCTTACAGAAGATCATAGCCAAATAGCATTGGGCTCAACCATGTTGTGTTCCTACCGTGAGTAAGGTCTCCAGAGCTCCACTTGAGAGGGTTGTGAGGGTTGGCAACGCGAGAGTGATACCCCTGGTATTACAAGCGTCTATAGGCTACGGTGACGGCTTACCATCAGGCTGACCATACGCTTGTTTGCCACCTTTGTGGTATAAAAAAAAAACATTCTACAGTGCTTCAAACTGTTTGTTGAAGTGAAGTAACTGATTAAAGTCAAAGCATTTATTTTTTTCTTTCAAATACACTTGGCTAGGTACTATAATCTCTTTCGCATCGTCAGAATTTTTCCTACCACCAGTTCAGATGGCAGATTTGTATAATATATTTGATTTGGTCCCACTGTCAATTTCAGGTCATCATACCATCTCCCATGCTGTCTCCTAGGGATTTCTTAAATTATTACCCAATATAAAATTTGTGGTGCACTATCAGGTTTAATAATAAGTTTTATAAAAAAAGTCCTATCTTGCAGATTCTGTTTCTATTGGAATTTGGTATTTCCTATTGGAATTTTATTTAACAAATGAATGATATAATAGAAGCTATTGTGTGTAGTGAAGGTATTCTTCAGATTCTTGTTTGAATTGTCTATTGTGTCAGTGTTGAAGAGCTCGACGGTGTCGCACTCTATACTAATACGACAGTAAAGCAACGTCGACCCTAGCTAGTGTTTAGATGGGTTTCGTTATCTCGAGTTTCTCCGTGCTTTGTTGCGTCGTTGCGCCAAGTAGGTCGGTAGGGCCTTCGGGCTTGGAAACACCAGGCTCCGCCAATCCGCATTAGAACAGCGTGGTACGCTTTGATCCGCTTCATTGAAGGGAGACCTGTATCCTTGTAGTGGGATGATTATGGCTTGGTATGATATGTCGGTGTTCGATTAACTGAGAGTCACATTGAAGTGCTAGGTGGATTAAAAAATATTTCATGTGAAAAAGTATTTCCAGTAAATCTACTTGCAAAATATGCTTTCGCCATTTCTTTTTACCGGTTGCCATTTTGCTTGTGTCCAGAATGGTGGTAGTATATAACGTAGTTTATTTTTTTTATTTAAACAAGTTGTAAATGACAAGAAAAAGTGCCTGTGAAAGTCTAATTTCTGAAATAAACGATTTCATTTCATTTCAATAAATTATTTTATTTTACTATAGTTGACACCAATTGCTGGTATGTCATGAAACCAGTGTAGTATTATTTGTCTATTTGTTGTGTTAATTAACATTTATTTTATGATAATGTTTATTTATAATTTGTTTGAGGAAAAATAAACAATGGATGGACTTATTATGTTGTTATCATTTTCCATGAACGCATTTTTTAACAATTATTTATAGTATAATGCTACTATGTTTAAATAATGTTTATTAAAATAAACATCCATTTTACAGAAAAGGAAGGAAAACTTTAAAATCTATTAAAAGTCTTAAAATATGTAGAGGCTATGCATACTAATGCTATATTGTGTTTTGTAACGCAATATTTTATTATTTGGCTTTCTCTCTTTTTAATTTTAGAAAAGATGAATATTAGGAAAAGATAAATTATAGGTACTAGTAATTCATTTTCTTGTAAGTTTCTTGTGAGTGATGTCATATTGATCGAAAAAATACTTTGAAAAGGAGAAAATGTGTTCATAAGTCTAGTCAAAGAGCTAATAGGTATTATGTGGCCAATGATGGTCCCGTCAGCTACCCACTTAATACAAAAACTAATATCATTGTTTCTTTTTTTACAGATGTACGATGAGGATGTATGGAGGCTTGAAAGTCAAGAAAGAAGAAAATTAATGTAATAACATACTTAGATATTGTAAGTATCAAGTGGTGCTTTTGTTAGTATAAGATGATTACTCGGAGATGGTTCCACCCCGCGCTGACGGGCGTCGACGCGGAGAAGCTTCTGATGGACTGCGGCCGCGACGGCTTCTTCCTCGCGCGGCCCAGCATGAGCAACAAGGGAGATTTCACGCTGTCTGTGCGCCGAGGTAACGAGGTCACCCACATTAAGATCCAGAACAACGGCGAATTCCTCGATCTCTACGGTGGTGAGAAGTTTGCTACTCTTTCCGAACTTGTACAGTACTACATGGACAATCAAGGACAGCTGCGAGAGAAAAACGGCAATGTGATCAGACTAAAAACCCCGCTCAACTGCGCCGATCCCACCACCGAACGCTGGTACCACGGCCAGCTAACCGCCAAGGAGGCAGAGAGAATGATGATGGAAAACGGAAAGAACGGATCGTTTTTGGTACGCGAATCGCAACGGCAACCCGGTGATTTCGTTTTATCTGTGCGAACTAGGGATAGGGTTACTCATGTTATAATTCGGCGGCAAGATAATAAGTACGATGTCGGCGGCGGACAGCAGTTCAATGATCTGGTGAGCCTCATAGAGCATTACAGAAGTTTCCCAATGGTGGAGACGTCGGGGGAAGTTCTGAGGCTCATTCAACCATTCAACGCTACACGAATTCAAGTTCGACACTTCCACACGCGGGTGAAACAGCTGCAGAAAGAAAACGAGGGTCCCATCGAGAGCATGGCGTATAAACAAGGCTTCTGGGAGGAGTTTGAGACGTTGCAGATGATGGAGAACTTACAGTTATTCGATAGAATGGAGGGATCAAAACCAGAGAACATTAGGAAAAACAGGTATAAAAATATCATACCATTCGATCACACGCGGGTCGTTCTTAAAGATATACCGGGAGACGCGCCACCGGGTTCGGACTACATAAACGCTAATTACATACGATGTGACATGATCGATTCTAATTCAGATTCCCAGGACTCTAGTAACGGCAGTAACGAAAACGGCTCGCCTTCAGCCCGAGACTGCACGCCGTCCAGGAGTAAAGACAAGTCTTCGCCGAACCACACGAGTGTTATTATTACAGAGGAGAAAACGAAAGACTGCGTAAAGGGACACGGGAATGGTATTCACAAACTTATACCCTCTTTTGAGCCAAGTGTCTTACGATCGAATCCGAATTATGTGAACACGACTATTCCGAAGTCGGCGACGGAGGCCGAGGTTCTCGTTTCGGAAAACGTTTACAATAAAACGTACATCGCTACTCAAGGTTGCCTGTCAACCACTATTTATCAGTTCTGGTCCATGATATGGCAAGAGGACGTCCGCATCATAATCATGACGACGAAGGAGATGGAGCGCGGCAAAGTCAAGTGTGAACGCTACTGGCCCGATTTGAACAAAAGTGAAGTACTGAAGAAATATACTATTTACAATGAGTCCGAGTCCTCTACACAAGATTACACTTTGAGACGTTTCATCATCACTAAAAAAGACGAGCCTAATGTTAAAAGGACTATCTATCATTTTCATTTCACCGCATGGCCGGACCACGGCGTTCCTTCGGAGCCTGGTCGAGTGTTGAATATTTTACTTGACGTGAACTACAGGCTGCAGCAGATAATGACCGGATCAGATCCTCCTTCGCAGGCCGTTGTGTGCGTGCACTGCTCCGCGGGCATTGGTAGGACCGGTACCTTTATAGTGATCGACATGATCCTCGATCAGATAAGGAAAGAGGGCTTCGACTGTGAGATAGATATCCACCGTACGGTGCAAATGGTGAGGGATCAACGCTCTGGTATGGTGCAAAATGAGGCGCAGTACAAGTTTATCTACATGGCGGTGCTGGAGTACGTGCAGACGGAGAAGCAGCGCACCGGGCTGGGGGAGGAGCCGCCCCAGGACTCGCCGCGGATCCGCTCCCACCCCGTGCCGTTTTTATGAAGTGTGCTAAGGATCAAAGTAAAGAAATTTTTATCAAACGCTTTATTTAAAGGGTATATGTAGAGGGTTTTGAATTCATTTTTAACCACAGTGTCAGCGGTTGCTATGTGGCAAATGTAATCATTATGTGATTTTATAAATTTTATTATTCAGATATTGAAAATATGAAAAATTATTTATTGTATCTAAAGCTCCTCAGGGTTGCGAGTTTTCTGTAATAGGTGCATCACTTTTATTCAAGGAATACACTTTATTTTATGTAAAATATACTTATGAACAAAAAAGGAACGCAAGAAAAGTTCAATTTCTTCTGTTGTGAATATCTCGTATCGTGCGTGCTGGCCACAAACATCAATAAATTATACTTATTTAAAAAATGAAAGGATCCTTCCATTTTTTTTTATAAATAATGTTTGTGGCCAGGTCGCACCAAAATTGTAACAGACGAAATTAAACCGTTTTTTGGGAGTATTGAATGTAAAACCGTTTGTTTATATATTTATTTTCTCTCAAGAATAATGGCAGCCCTGAATATTAATATTATGTGAGAGAAGTTATCAGAAAAATAAAATTTTCTAAAATTAATTGATGCAAAATGAATTAAAAGAATATAATGCATCACTTTAGAAGGAGGTTAATTTATCTTTTATTATTTTTTAATGAAATTAAATCTTTTATTCACAATGATTTTTGTTTTCAAAAGATCAGGAACTTTGTATAGTTTTTTTTGTATATTTTAATTAAAACCTTTTAAGTTTCTATATTTAGATACGAACTTAATATTGTATAAAACAAATAATTTTTACATGAAACGTTAACATGAAGTGGGTGCCATTTTTGGTGACATAATTTTCCATAGCCTACAAAACTAGACCAGTTACTAAAAACTTTAAGAGCTAGGCATTGATGAAATTAACTTGCATAAACTGATACCAATCCTGATTTATAATAAACCAAACCTTGGTGTAATAAAACTATCCGTGGGACTCTGTAATATTCCAAAATACATACCAAAATCTACAAGTATAAAGCTTATTAAATTTGTTTACTGTTCATAGAATTAAAAAAACATTTTAAGAGATATGGCAAGGCACCGACCATGCCTTGCCATATAATTTAAATTGTTTCAGCAACATGCTCATATTTCATTTATTGTATTCTCTGGTGTTTTTTGTGGCTATCGAGACCTTACTTGTCTTTGCAAAACTTATGTTGCTAATTTGGCGCTCCTAATATGGACGTTATCGTATCTGTTACATCGTTGTAAAATATTATTATGTATATGTAGATTATAATATTACGAGGCACTAATTAGAAGTTAAGTGACCCAATCATGGTGTGAAAATTTTATTTTCAAAATTATACATTTTATTCGAATATGCCACAACTGCTCGGCCCTATTTAATAAATTGACAATCCACAAGACTCAATTGTCGCAACATTTGTCGTATTGTAAAGATGATTTCAAATGTGACAGGTCGCATTGTCATGTTTAGTAAATAGGTCCCTGATTTTACAAAATGTGATGAATATATTATTACTGTTGAAAATGTGGATAGTTCGTAGTTTAACTATTGTGTTGTTGAGCTATCTGTTAAGCACGTTTGGTCGCCAATAAGCCGTAACGTAAAAAAGACCTTAGAAAACTGCAAAACCGCAAAACCCACTTGGAAAACTTGTCATACAGTGTATCCAATAATTTGGCTATTTGACGACATGGCGTTGTGTAGCCACCTAAGGACTCATACCGAGACTTTTCGCGTGTCACATATAATTATATAAATGTGCTTACAATCAAGTGGTGGTTAATTTCTATGCCGAAAAAATAATCTTAACAATTTTATTAATGGCGACCAAATAAAAGTGCATAATAATAAGCTCTTGTATAAAATATGGAGACATTATATATTTCAAAATATTTGCTTTAAACGACTACACGAGGTCTAGACGTGGCTTCAATGTGATCTCGAATGGATTTAGAATTGGACAGAATGTATATTTTTTATGTTACACGACAATTTGAGAAATAGTTTCAAGTTTTTTTTATAAATGACTGGCCGCTTTTTATCACGATACAACAAATGACAACGGCACAACATATTTTTATGACATTTTGACAACACGACAGCCGGGTATATACATTTTTACATTTTGTTTTGACAACACGACAACCGGGGAAGCGAAAATGATTGGAATGGCTATTGTCGCTTGTAGTGTTATGTAAAAGCAGCCATTCAAAATTCGGAAATACAAGCACAACCAACTCTTGATATGAGTCCAACAGTAAATGTTTCAAGTCAAGATTGACTATGATGGGTCGAGACCTGAATCTGGAGAATATTAAGCAAACGCAAGACACAGTTCAATTATTTGAATAATTTGGCAAAGTTCAAACTTTTGTTCAAAGTTTGTACAAAAAGCCCCTTGCTGCAATTTGCAATCAAACGAGTGTTCAAATAATCGAATTGTGTCCAATTTTACTCATTGTGTTGGAAATTAAAGTTACTTTATAAGAGGACACTAGTTCGTACGCAAAGGTACCTTGTAAATTAAAAGTATTCGTTAATTCATGGATTTTTCAGTAATTTAGTTTATTGAAAAATTTGTGTACGATAATAACATTCTAGATTATGGAGAAATGTTTAATTACACGCACGTGTTATTGACAAATACTATACAGAATATGTTGTATTATATTTTGAGCACTGTGTAATGCGTCTTAGGTTTGAGCAGCGAGGTGGGAGTCTAAGATATAGTTTTCACCACCCATCTCGCACTCCCATACCTTAAAACAAAACTTGGATTTCATCGAAGTAGAGAGGTGCGAATCAAGCCGTAACAACCAGTATATCGTTGAATTTTAAAATATCGATTATTGTTGGCAGACAATCGTTAAGCCAACAATGTTACTGACTGACACAAATTAACCCGCAGTTGACACTATTCACGGAAAATACACGAAATAAAATAGATGATTGGCTTTTACAGTAACTTCAATAGCCAACAATGTTACTGACTGACACAAATTAACCCGCAGTTGACACTATTCACGGAAAGCACACGAAATAAAATAGATGATTGGCTTTTACAGTAACTTCAATAGCCAACAATGTTACTGACTGACACAAATTAACCCGCAGTTGACACTATTGACGGAAAGTACACGAAATAAAATAGATGATTGGCTTTTACAGTAACTTCAATAGCCAACAATGTTACTGACTGACACAAATTAACCCGCAGTTGACACTATTCACGGAAAGCACACGAAATAAAATAGATGATTGGCTTTTACAGTAACTTCAATAGCCAAAAATGTTACCGACTGACACAAATTAACCCGCAGTTGACACTATTGACGGAAAGTACACGAAATAAAATAGATGATTGGCTTTTACAGTAACTTCAATAGCCAACAATGTTACTGACTGACACAAATTAACCCGCAGTTGACACTATTCACGGAAAGCACACGAAATAAAATAGATGATTGGCTTTTACAGTAACTTCAATAGCCAACAATGTTACTGACTGACACAAATTAACCCGCAGTTGACACTATTCACGGAAAGCACACGAAATAAAATAGATGATTGGCTTTTACAGTAACTTCAATAGCCAACAATGTTACTGACTGACACAAATTAACCCGCAGTTGACACTATTGACGGAAAGTACACGAAATAAAATAGATGATTGGCTTTTACAGTAACTTCAATAGCCAACAATGTTACTGACTGACACAAATTAACCCGCAGTTGACACTATTCACGGAAAGTACACGAAATAAAATAGATGATTTGCTTTACAATTCTCTACTTCGATGGAGTATGGCTAGCCGAGGAACAGTTTCGGTAAACTTTGTCTTAATATAACTAGTTTGAACTTTTTATCAAATTACAAAATTTTTACAGCGTAGTCTCAACTTGTGTTCCGTCAAAGGAACACGTATTTTTGTACAAATTGTGTCTAGATTCTGTTGGCACACGTGCAGTATTTTAAAATTTCACAAATGCTTACCTTTCATTACCATGCTCTGGAGTGTTTAATATTTTCTGCTGTAAATTATTATATATTTCTATTGGATTTATTTATTTATCCGCTGACTTAAATTAACTTTTTATTGTGATGAAATTAGAATGTCGTCTTGCAATTTACAGTAGTAGATATTTAAAATTATACTTTGTGAATTATTACCGTTTGACCGATTGGATATTAAAAAAAGATGGACTATGAAGGTTATTTATCAATTTTCTTAGAAATTTGACCAGCGGGTCTATTTTGACAAAATCAAGATTCGAGCTCATACAATGTGAAATGAGTGAGTCAACTTGTGTGATTGACACTTGATTTGACTGTTTTTATTACGTGGATTATTATTTCATAAATGTGACAACCCGAAAATAATTGTAAATTATTGACAAAGAACTCCAATTGTCGCGACAAAATTTACATCTTAAACTACATTTAATGACATTGAAATTTACATCTAGGTCAACATTTAATGTCGTTTAAGATGTAAAATAATGTACGTTAAGTACGAGTACTATATTTTTGGGTGTGTCATATTGTCAATAGGTGATATAATCGGGCATTCGGAATTAATTCACATACTTATTTTGGTGACTTTTTAAACTGTATTATAAATCATATTTCCACTTTACATATAGCTAGGTAACATTTTCTCTACTCTTTGTCAAGGTACACTTTATGGTCTTTGATTTTATGAATTTATATTTTAATGCACAAAACACACAGAGGTAATGTGGTTTGGGTGGGAGCGGCACTATTTAATACATGTAACACATGGCGCGAGTCCAAATGACGTTCATATACGTAAATTAAGTGCTGCAAGACGATCTAGTTTTGTCCGGTACCGCATCGCCGCCGTGCCGAACCGACTGGTACCTTCGATCGTGTAGCGCACAATGCTCTGCAAATTATTATTATTGTTACGTTTCTCTACAGTCAGTGGTCCGATGCGGTGGTGTGGTCCGGACAAAATCGATCGATCACATAACAGCACTTTTATGCCCGATACAATCCGCATTCGTCCTCTGTGTATTTTGTCCGCTTTAATGAAATGGAAAATGTTTTTTTATTCTTGTCAGATGCAAAATTGAGGTGCTTTTATGTGAGTATTTGGACCGGAGTGCGGTCGTTGGTGCGATTTTTAATGAAGTTATTTTTTTTTTGTTTATATTGTTACGAGCGTGGGGTTCGGGATTAAACACCGTTGACTTGTTAGAAGAATTTATTCAGCGATGAACAGGTCACAGATACAATCACTGTTGCCAAATCACACAAAGAATCGAAGTCCGTAGCGCGCTGAAGTCGTTGGTCCAATCACAGTATTCTTCCAAGTCGCAGAGTCGTCCGTAGTCCGTTGGTATCGCAAAGATCGCAGGTTAACTCACTCTTGATTAGTCTACGCAGTTATCGCACCGCTCACACTGAACTGACTGTGTCGGCTACCATCGCGGTATTTATTTCCCTCAATATACGCCTCAATGTTCCCATTTTTTTTATGGCCTTTTTTTGTGATTTGTTTACAAATAACTTTGATCAAAACAACTTCAAGGTCAACACAACTTCAAATGTGTAAACCATTTTGTACCTTATAGTACAAGCATTAAAGCTCAATGTCGCTTGTACTTCGGACAGCATGAACTTTCTGCCAATGAGATATTTGCTGAAATGTTGCATTGTCTTAACCACCGCCAAGAGTTCTCTTCTCGTCACGCAGTAGTTTCTTTCAGGCTTCGATAATGACTTACTGAAGTAGGCATCACAACTTCCCTGTCCCCTTGCTTTTGAGATAGCACTCCACCAATTGCCGTGTTGCTTGCATCCGTATCGTCGACAAATTGTCCATTAGGTTGTGATCTCAAAATTGGAGTTTCACAGACATTTACTCAGTCTTTGGAAGAAATCCTCGCAGGCTCCATCCCAGCAGAATCCTCGCTTTTCTTCCGTTAGGCGATGCAACGGCTTAGCAATTTCGGAGAATCCCTTGACGAAACGCCTGTAGTATGAACATAAACCCAAAAATGCTCTTTCAGTTTTATCCTTGGGTGTTGGCCACTTCTGTACGGCTTCTATTTTAGCTGGATCAGTTTGTACTCCTTCACTAGTGATGACGCTCAAAAGTGGCCGGTGCGTTGCACAATCCAAAAGGCATGACGTTAAACTGCCATAACCCTTTTCTTGTAGTAAAGGCCGTCTTCTCTTTGTCCTTTGGATGAATCTCAACTTGCCAGTATCCAGACTTCAGGTCCAATGTCGAAAACCAAGTTTTGCCACTCAAGGTATCCAAAGTGTCGTCGATCCGTGGTAGCGGATAGCTGTCCTTCTTAGTGATGTCGTTGAGTCGGCGATAGTCCACACAAAACCTCATTCTCCCGTCTTTTTTCAACAGACGACAGGAGAACACCACGGACTGGCAGAAGGTTTGATGATTTTGTTCTTCCTCATGTCCTCCAGCATGTCTTGAACTTCTTGTTCCTTGGCTATTGGTATTCGCCTTGCTCGCTGCCGGATAGGTCCTTGATTTCCGGTATCAATGTTATATTGTACCAAGGATGTCCTTCCCAAGTCTCCTTCTTTCGATGGAAACAAGTCTGCAAAGCGCTGAAGCAGGTTTTTGGCTTTCATGTTTTGAGAATAAGTTAAGTTGCTTTTATTCTCCTCAAGAAGTTCCGTGATGGTTGAATTATCCTTGATTTTTCCCGTATTTAAAGCTGTTTGGCACTTTCTCACCCAGACTTCTTCGGAGATCCGATGGAAGATTCCAATGACATCACCTTCGTTCAATTCAATCTCGTGATCTTCTAAATTCACCACTCTTACAAATGCAGTCGCATTTCCCTTGACAATAGTCCTGGCTACCAGAAGCTTCTTATTCATCGATTTTCCTCGAACGTCCTCGATCAACACGCATCTGTTCTTTTTAACACGTGGAAGCTTGACAGGTACTTCAACTTGTGTTCTTGCAGGTATGCTAATCTTTTTCAGGCATGTCACTTTTCCTTCAGGTCCACCCAGAATAAAAACCTCTTCATTGCCACACTTAAATATGCCGTTAATGACCTCGATTTTGCAGTCATATTTTCTCATAAAGTCGAGGCCCAAAATGCACTCATCCGTAATTTCAGCCACGATAACGTTCTGAGTGTATGACGTTTCACCCACTTGCAATATTCTGACCGAAATTTCCCCTAAGACGGGGATCTGCTGGCCGGAAGCGGAGAGAAGCTGGACATCAGTTGTCTTGTTGCGCCTCTTCACGGTCTGGAGTAGCTTCGGCGTGATTATTGTCTTAGAGGCTCCTGTGTCCACAGTAATCTTGCAGTCTTCCCCGTTCACTAAGCCGCGTATCCTTAAACTATTTCCATCGCATGCCTGTGCGACGATCATTCTTGGGGCTTCTTCCCTTCCAGCCAGCACCCGCCCCTTAGCTCTGGCTGTAACTCGTTTCCCTGACTCTCAGCAAAAGTCTCCATCCTCTTTAACACTTCCTTAAATTGCTAACTTCCTCACCAAGTTTAGCCGTTTGACGTACTCCTTTTTGGGACAGGTGAACTGCAAATGCTCTGTTTCTCCACATCTGTAGCATTTAGGTCCGGTTGTATTTCTCTTCGGCGGGAACGAAGATGTCTTTATCTCCCGCACTTCTTCAATCATTTCCCGTACTTTGTGAACTGGTCGCACATCGCGTCGCACGGCTTCCACTTCCAGGGCGTGCGCTAGGGCTTTCTTCAATGAGGCATGATGGCGAAACCTCACTGCAGCCCTAATCTCCAAGTCTCTGATTCCAACGACGAAATACTGGAGTGTGTTCGATTCCACCATCTTCGTGTCCGTAGATGTGTAGGTCTTGCGGACAAGCTTCTCAATTTCTAAAGACCCCGGCTAGAGCCCAATCCTCTAGTTATTAATGTTCTTAACATTGTTTGTTTTCTTCTGGTCTTTGTGTAATTTTGTTTTGGTGCTGTTGTGTGATCGATTTTGGCTGTGTCGTTTGTTGGGTGTGGATGCTTTCTCGGTTGTTGATTGGTGACCTATCGAGCCAGCCACTTGTAGTCTAGCAACTATTACTTGTTCTTGATGTCGTGGTGGTTTGGTGGCCTTGTTGACTGGCTCTGGCCTTGTTCATCTATTTCATTAGTGCCCTGCTTTCATGCGCACCTTCTCTAAAGGCTAAGTACTTAACAATTAATTTAATGGTTGCAAGCACAATTGTAGAGAAAAGCCCAATGGCCAATGAAATCTGTAAGCTGCTCAAAAAGTCAGGACTTTGGATAGCAAGCTTCATCTTATCTGAAAATGACTCTTCAGGCTTCACCATCATGATCCCCCTCTCATAGATTTGACCAAAGAATATATAGTGAATGGGGACAACTATTGTCTGATTACTCTCTAGAAAGCTTATGGAGCAAACATCAGGTTAGTTGGAGGAGCTGAGCTTGTTCAGAACACACAATCTCTGGCAAATAGAAACTACAGTTGCTTTCAAACTTCATCATTCCAGTGCTACTGATTGAATGAGGTTGTACGATGATAGAAGGCATGTCTGGGCATGAGGTGCAACCGTAATTAGACGTGACCTTAATTCCACAGGATGCCTTCTCTATCACTTGACTTGTTATGGGAGTTGATCTGATCATTAAAGCTACTGTTCCACGTAGATGGCGAGTCCTACAGAATATTCTATCTTGTTCATCTAAGGTGCAATCTATGACATTCCTGGAATCAGATCTTAATGTTGCAGAGTAGGCAGGGGTGGGTGTCTGGCAAATCATGGTTCTACCATCAGGTTGACATGTTCACCTCGTGTTTCGGGTAAGACCAGTCAACGGAAGTATTTGCATGCTGAATAGGTACTTGGAAATCGCCAAGCAATCCAGCAATCCCTTCGTTAATCTTAGCGGCATTACTACCCAAGAAGATGGAGACTGTCGACGGACTGATGGGAAAACCGGGTATTAATCAGTGGTCACTGGGCCCATGTGAATGACTATTGGTTGTGATGTCATTGGTGAGCTAGTTGACAGTGAGAAGGGAACTGTGTCTCCATTCTTAGCCTTGTGCCTAAACCGCAATATCTTGACTTCCCCTAGTTTTTGATAAATTTCATCACACTTGTCATTGTTAGTTATCAGATCCCAGTAATACCACACACATTTCTGTCTATATGTGCAAGGGTCATCCAAGTTTGGGACCAAACGACAACCCACCTATGATTCAGGGAGAGTGTATGTTTTGTTTCCAACTGCAGCATATCGTACCCCCTTGTGGCATGACTTGAGATTCCCAACAAATGTCTGAGCCAAGGCAAGCACTATATGTTCTAAAGTCCATTCTGAATCGCACGTCTTGTAAGAAAGCCCATAGCTTTCTGACAGAACGAATCCATCAAATGAAAGCTCTTCTTGGGTTCCGTCAGAGTGCCTAAAACAGAGGGTGTGTCCTACATGCATAAATGCCATTCCAGTTGAGATCTGTGAGATCTCAACTGTCAGGGAGCCCTATACACTGACAAGTGTATAGGGCTCCCTGACTAGACATGAATAAAATATCATCACATGCATGGGCATTTGGTGAGTTTAGTAGTCCAAGTGTTAAAAGCATGCTAGAGGCAACTGACCCGCGCGTCAAATCTGTCTGAGCCTGGACTCCTCGCTCCACTATTGTAAGTCTTTGCCACTGATGGTGGGCTCTCCACATCAGAATTTGATGGTGAATTGTTGGTTCATGTAAACTCCTCAAACTAAACTTTGTAGTTCCATCCAACTGTTCCTTGTGCAGATCTCTCATCACCATCTCCATTTTGCGTCGCCTTGCTGCAACCTTTGCGGACGTGGCAGATTCCCTATGGTTATGCATCTTCCTTGCCATCGTTTCTAGTATGTGACATTTAGTCTCTACCTAAGCACCAAAATAGCAATATCAAGACAATGAATGCCAGTAGTGTAATCATGACAGACAACAGGATCAGTCATCACACCCTACAAACTCTGAAACGTGAGTCTTTTCACATGAGCCGCATGTGATTTTAATCAAACCATACACTCTACTAGCTGATAGTGTGATCAAGTCTATAGGCTTCCCATTAACTAGTGCTGTGCATGTTTCATCCCACTTCTGACACCAAATGTTACGAGCGTGGGGTTCGGGATTTGGATTAAACACCGTTGACTTGTTAGAAGAATTTATTCAGCGATGAACAGGTCAGAGATACAATCACTGTTGCCAAATCACACGAAGAATCGAAGTCCGTAGCGCGCTGAAGTCGTTGGTCCAATCACAGTATTCTTCCAAGTCGCAGAGTCGTCCGTAGTCCGTTGGTATCGCAAAGGTCGCAGGTTAACTCACTCTTGATTAGTCTTCGCAGTAATCGCACCGCTCACACTGAACTGACTGTGTCGGCTACCGTCGCGGTATTTATATGCCTCAATATACGCCTCGAATGTTCCCATTTTTAATGACCTTTTTTTGTGACTTGTTTACAAATAACTTTGATCAAAACAACTTCAAATGTGTAAACCATTTTGTACCTTATAGTACAAGCATTAAAGCTCAATGTCGCTTGTACTTCGGACTTGTTTGTCACGTCACGCTTGTTTTGAATGATTACTTATTTTTCTTGATCTATGAATAGTTTTAAACAATTGAGTGAGCGGCGACGCGTGACGTCGAGAACATTCTAGATCATTCGCGACAATATGCTTAGGACATGGTGTGCAATCAACAAAATATTTTTCTGTCTTTACATCTAACCACGATGATGTTATATTAAAGTGTAGATAAGGATGTCGGCGCCAACGGTGGCCAACGACTAGCAGTTCACACGATTTTTCATACATTTATTTAAAACTCGACGCACATGTGGCCGGTGGCAGCCACTCGCCGCAACAGTGTCCGCGACTCGCCACTTGTGGCTATGGGCGATGGCCCGTTTGCGCAGTCTAAAAATTCCCCAATTTGACTTAATCTTTTTTGATAATTTAATAATATAATTCCATGTGTCTGCTGTGCGTTTTTATTGGTGCCATTTATGTCGAAACTTATGTAACCTATCTGCTTCTATTATGCACCTATAACATCATTGTCGTAAAGATTAAAAATCTGGATATTTGTAAGATGTACATAGAAGAGGTCGTCGTTCCAATCAGCATATATTATATTGTGAAATAGGTACATTAAACTTTTGTAGGGGCCCATGTCCAGCAGTCTTGTGGCTGAGATGAGGTATATTCAATGAGCTTTTTGTTGCACAGCGTTATCTAACCTCGAAGGGGTTAAGTGGTTTTTCCCATTAATCTGAATGGTCAGTAACCTATTTCATTAAAAACTACATACACAATCAAACCTTTGAAAAGTAAACAAATCGAGTTTAAAATTATTCTTTAGAAAAGTAACTTCATTTGACCAAGTCAAAAATACCAAAATTTCAAATAAAATATAATTTTAGAACAATGAATATCAGTGTAAAATGGTCTAAATACGAATTCTTAAAAGGTCTAAAAAAAAGCCTACGGTCGGTTTTGTAAAACAGAACTGCTCCATATTACTTAAATAGGGTATACTTAACAAATTATTACAATGTAAATATATGCTGCTTGGAACGACCAAAAGCTACGTTTCGTTGTTGGCATTTTATTTATATATTATTCCAATTTGTAAAGCTGAGCTTAATGCATGAAGGATAATAGAAGTTTTATGTTATCTGCTAAAGATATATGTTGTGTTAAAATATAATAATAAATAAAATGTGATATTTATTTCTATGTTTTTATTCAGAGAACCTCCACTGAGATAAGGATTTTTATTTTATTACCATGGGAACGACGACAAAAACGCTGACAACTTTAGTTTCGCATAAAAAACCATTTATTTAATATAGATATCATAGTTAGTTATATTGATGGCAGTGATATTAAGAAATCATTACGATTAATGGACATGACATTTATTAATAAAATTTTAAATAAATAGGATAATAATCATATTCAACTGTGCTTTTAGTTAAGGTCTAAAGCCAGATTAAAAATCATTTTCTAATAAAACTCAACTGAATATGATTAAAATCCTCTACATCTACTTAACTAATTTATTATATTTTTAAAACTAAAAGTACTATAATTTTTAAATAATATATTCTATTTTTTTTCCACCAAAATAATAAGATCTTTAAAATGAATAGAAAAATGAATTTTTAGAAGACCATGACCAGAGTCCTTATTGTCGTAACAAAAACAGCTATTAAATCTACAATCTCAAGCGCTGCTATATCTCGTACAACATATAAAATGAACGGAACAGCGCGTAAGTTTCAGACTAGATTGTTTTTGATACGGAAATAGACCCACTGTTATAATAGAAAAAATTCTTAAGTTCCCTAAAAAAAAATGTTTTATACGGAGCCTTAGATCACTTCTTTATTTTCAAAATGGGGCATGTTTAAGGAAAAAATAGACCATTCAAAGTTAAATACATTAAATTCACAATCAATACAAATAAAATATTATGTAATAGAACTCTCCAAACATTTTACTTTGAAAATTTCTAAAGACCATTTTTCATTGGCATAGACTTCCATTTTTATATTAGGTCACTTTCATTCTAACAGCCAGCTTTTGAAACGCATTTTTAAAGTTAACTGTAAAACTAAAGAAAAAAAAGAGGCAACTTGACTTAATTCTATATATTTCTAGAGCGTGTCTCTAAACGGCGATTTTTTTTTCGGATTCTCTCGCTTGTGGAGAGGCTTCCTAAATGTGAAATTAAAATTAAAATGTGTTTCAGGAACCGGCTGTAAATGTGTTTTAGATTTTTTATCACAGTATCTATAAATTTTGATCAAAAAGTTAGTTACACACAACTTTTCTAATTTTTAATCATCATTGTTGACTTGAATCTCTTCAATGCCATCACTTTCGGTCACCAATGCCCTCTCCAAGATCACACGACCCTCTTTATATCTGAAATGTAACACAAATAACGTTACTATTCCACAAATTAATAATTTTAGCCATGGATAAGTATAACTGTGGAAATTGAAGTGCAGGTTTTGGAGGAGATGCACTGAGCTGAGGAAAGCTAAATAAATAAAGTGGAAACTCCGGCTTCATGTACCTACAAGATTTTGCATAATCATTACAATCAAATAATTACTATTAACAAGGAAAATAAAAAGCAATTTAGTTGAACTACATTACATTGATCTACTATAACAATAAAAATGACAAAAATCTGCAAGTCTATTCTTGTAATAAATCTTGTCACAATCTCTAATACTCATACAAAATATAAAACAAGCAAGATGGCTTTATCTGTTGATTCTTTTATTTATCTGTTGTCCAACTGTTTTTTTTTACAAGAATAATATTTATTTTAAAGAAATCTATAAGTAGGTACCTCTGATTTTCCTCAGTAGCGAATTCATAAACCCATCCAAGTTTAGTGGCGCAGTTCTTACAAGAGACATCGCGCACCATATGGCGGCCCGTCAGCATCACGCGGTCCTGCACCTCAGAGTACACCAGGTTCACCACTTTGTGGAACAAGAAAGCGCGACCTAAAAACAAAAGAATCGCCCGTCGTTGATAAAAGTCGTAAGGAAGCAGAGATTATTGGTAAATATTAAATATTGTTATTTTATAGAATATTGTTATTCTGACCTGCACATACAATTTTTTTAAGTTTTCATAAAAATAAAAAGTTCCTAGGTAACTACATGGTCAGAGAGACGCCTTATGTTCTTTTCTAAACGAATACTTTATTTATTATTTATTTACAATAAACTTCTTTACATCCGACAATATGATACATGGTATCCAATATCCACTAAGCATCTCTTGGTGGAGAGTAAATGTGTGTTGGGTAAGACCCTAGAAAGTTCCTTCGCTCATTACATACCTGTGGCCCCAGTAAATCTAGTGCTTATCAGCTCCGAACGATTTGTCAGGTTCACATCGCAGGCCGCGCACGAGAACAGCCGGCTACCACCAATGTGGTCAAGAAATATCTTACCCATAACTTATAATCTCTTTGTTTTCAAAATATTTTTGTCACCTGTGAACGAAATTGCAACACAACACAAAAGCACAGCTGACGTAAGTGACAGTGACGTTTGGGAAAGCAATGTTGCTAACTATTAAAAATGATGTGTCAAAAAGTTCAAAAATGAAATGAAAGAAACAAGGAATAAAATTTCTAGCTCTCGTAAAGCTGCTGGCTCTAGCTACATACAATAAAATTATTTTAGCCCTTTATAATTAAAACGTCATAATAAAATTATATGACCAACTTTGCTAGAAACGTACAAACAAACGAGTACAACACATTTTATAAATGTTTATTACAAACAAAGGCAATTTATCTGACACAATCAATCGATATTTTCTAATACCTATTCGATGCTGTCCCTAACAAGTTACTTTACCTAACTTTTTCCTATTTACAGCCGACATCATTACTGAACATTTATTTATTAGTAACTAAGCAACAGTATTTCTCAATTTTGAAGTATGATTTCTCAAAAAAAGTAAACATCGTCTGTTACTTTATTTTACAAAATTAACATTTAATTTACTATTAACTAATCAATATGGATAACATAAAAGATGATACTATACACCACACAGCGCTCAAATTGGCCGAAGAAATCAAAAATTTATCTATTTATAAATCTTTTTATAGTGATGTTCAGGTAAGTATTACTGAGTAAGTAGGTAATAAAGATCACTTCTTTTTATCCGTAACCTCTTCTTTAACTAACATTATACTTGTGCCGCAGAAATTAGTTTCATCTCCGAACGTGAAAAAGGAAGATTTCAAAATGACTTTGCAGCAGGCGATGAAAGAAAAAGGTTTAGACACCAAACTTAGGAACACGGTGTTTCATTGGGTACGGACACAGAGCAAACAAAATGTAAGACTGTTGTTATTATAAAATCAATCATTGCAAGGATGTTAATTTATTGTATCTCTAAATAGTTTACCAATTTACTTACCTCATAAACAATGTCGATATTTTCTTCTGTCATCTCCCATCTCCACTAACTCCCACCTGAGCTCCCACCACAGTATAACTACGAAGCCGCGTAATTTAAACGAATGACGTAAAGTTTTCAAGCATTTTTCACTCTCAGTAAGTAAAAGATTATTATTCCACTTATGATTGTTTCATTTATGGAATAAAGGGGTAAAACATTAATCGTCATGCTACACAGTCTGTTTGTTATTCGTATTTCACACAGCAAGCCAAAAACCCACGCTAAATTACCGTAATTAAATGAATTATTTCCAGAAGTTAGATCCTCTGTCATCTCTTATGAAAGCAAGCGCACAATGGGAGAAGAGGATTCACAAATCATTGAATTCTATGTGTTCGGATCTAGAGACGTCGTTAGCTAAAATTCGATCTCAGAGCGAACAGGAAGACCTATCAGATAAATGGAATGAACTAAGTACCTATAATTTAGGTAAAGTAGGTATGTCTATTATCAGGTATGGGTATTTTAAAAAAAAATACAGACTAGTAACACAAATTCGTCTTACAGATTTATCAAAATATAGACCAGTGTATGCTCCAAAAGATTTTTTGGAAGTACTACTAACATTGTCTGGATATGTACCATACACAAGGGAGTAAGTATTAGGTACTTACGAAAAGAAATTAATTGAATTCGTTTGCTTGCGACTATTTATTAACAGAAAGATTTAATTTCAGAGACGAACCTAAGTGGGAGTTTGCACATTTACCACTACAAGTCAAGTCGCTAGATCAATTGGTAATAGATTTTTTTAATTATTTTATTTTGCAAATACAATTTACAAAGTAATATGGCTCAAAGGACCAAATTTTTAGTTTTGGTCCTTCGAGGCAGGTTAAATAGATAACTTAAGTAAGACATAATATCTTTGTTAAATGGAAGTGCTTCTTGCTAAGAAGGCCATTGCCATGTGTCAGACACTACAGACTAACGCTTAAATCATAAAATATACTCTACCCTACTCAACGACAACTTCCTAAAAACGACAATTTACCACTGTATTATTGCAACTGACTGTATTATAATGTTTCTCATTTTAGCGAAAAGTATACCCGGAGTGGGCAAACGGTGAACCTCTTCTCGGCGTTAACCCTCAAGCGTCGAGCTCCGTAGCAGGCTTCGTCAACCTCGAAGCAGAGCGTATCGGACTTGGCGAGCGGGTGGCAGCTCTAGGATACGCACCAGTTGTTCAGGAATATCTTAAGAAGGGGAGCCCTCAGTGCCTGCGGGCGAAGCTGTGGTCGCAGGTGCTTGGTACTGACATAAAAGCCCAAGTTAGTATACTAAACTTTATATAAGATAAATATGTTCCGTATTTGACAGACAGACAGCGTTGCGTTTCCGCTCATTTTTTGCAATTTAAAAAAAAAAATTTTTTCGACAACAATTAATTCGATACGATAACCAATTCGACACGGTCACCGTTTAGACACGGTCAAAACTTCGACACTCATCAAATCTCTAATTCCACACATTCACCAATTCAACACCGTCACCCAAACACTAATTCAATTCAATTCATTTATTCATTCATAACAATTTGCATTTTCATCACAGGAGACCGAAGAGCTGGCAGCTACCTCGGACAAAGAATTAGTCTAGCTATTCAAAGGGGGAACGCTGCCAGTATCTTCGGAACCTTGCCTAAAGGGACTCCTTTTAATAATATATTTTAGTTATTTTATTTTATTTTTTAAGGTTTTTAGTTTTAGGTTCATTATAATTTGTTTATATTAATATGTTTAGTTTAGTTTTAGTGTACATACATAGATTTGTTTCTTATTTGAATAAACGTATATTTGCATTGTGTTGAATACATAACATAAAATAGTCAATATTGTGTACATAATTTCCATTCTATTACATATATGTGGCAAAACTAATTCGACAAGTTCACCAAATCGACACACACGAATTCGACACAATCACCAATTCGAGGCAACACCAAGATATTAAAAAAAATATTAAACTTCTAGCAAATATCATACTTCGACCAGTTGAAAAAGAGTGTGTTGGAGGTGGACCTGATGATTGACAAGCTGATTTTCAAGGACGTGCAGCTCACCGCCTCCAACGACGACCAGTACTTTGTTTTTGAGGATCTGTTGTATCAAGTACGTATTTTACCTACCGACCGTTGCAGTCGAGTGTAGCTGACGAGCGCTTGGCTAGATGTATCTCTGTTAGGTATGTTGAAAATGTCTGCTGACAAAGAAACCCATGATATAATCAATGGTTCAATACCTTGAAATTTTTTACTCCGTTATTATTGGTCCATGTAATCATTGCTATTGGTTGCTTTATAATTGCGAGCGTTATAATTGGTTGATGCAAATAAGATGGGTCACCATCTCAGAAGTATTCTGATATCTGTGGTCACCATCTTACTCCGTCAGTGTCGAAAGTATGCGAGGGACATACTTAGTACTTGCTCGTTAGAAAAATACAATATAGTCTATTCTTTAAAAAAAATACAATTTGCAGTTAAAGCATTTCAATCACAAAAATAATACCTATTGTACTACCTCTTTGTAATTTAACATGGGGGAATTGGTGCTTTATCCTACAAATACCATAAGGCAAAAGTTGTGTGTATGTTTGTTACATCTTCACGATCGAGTGGCTGGACTAATTTTTATGATATTTGGTATATAAGTAGCTGATACCATGGATTAAACATTTTTTTGTTGTTTTTTTTATTTATTTATTTATTCATTCTCTCCACAATTACATTAGAGCGCAGTAGACTGTAAGTCTACCAAAAATTGCATGCAACAGTAATAACAAAAGAAATACATACCTATATAATATTAAACAAGTAGTAGGTACTGTAAGACTGGTGGTAGCAAAAGAAAAGAAAATTATACATAAATGAAACATTTGAAATTGTGGAGAACTGGCTAAACTAGGTATCCGAAGAACCTGTATCACAGGTCACCAGGTCCCCACCCGGTTTGTACATAGGACTTTATATCCCGAAAAGTACGCGATTCGCGTTGGATTTGGTCCAAAATTGTGATATAGCTGCTGTGCATAAATAAATGCACGCAAACAAAGTTGCGCTTGCGGTTTCACTAGTTCTCACAATAAAGATTTTGTCCCGTTTGCGGTGGAGGTGATGCTGTGCTTCTCGCGCGACGGCGACGTGCTGACGGCGCTGGCGGGCGGCGCGGGCGTGGCGCCGACGGTGGCCGTCAAGGGCCGCCACGCCGGCGCCGCGCCCGAATACATAGTGTTCCCGCCAAGCGGCATCATCCCCTTCCACGGGTTCTCTATGTATGGTAAGATGAATTTATTTCAATATTGTATAAATTTCCCTCGTTTCTTTAATATAAATTGGGTGATTTTTTGACGTCTAGTCTTGCCAGTGTTGCCAGCGAATAGAAAAAGTTTAATAAATAATGTTATTTTTCAGCTACACCGTTCTGTTACCTGTATGACGATCCGGTGCAGCTTTACTACACGTTCAGAGCATTCTATATTCGATACTGGCACCGGCTACACTACATATCGACGCATCCACAGGTAACTGTCATCATTTCAGTCATTACAGTCCTGTTAACCTTTGCAATAAACTGGAATTTTATTCGAAACGTTACACTCCATTCCACGGATCTATAGGTCCAACTGAATGCTAAACATAAAAATGACCCGGAATGACCTCGTCGCCGAACTCGAGAAAGAGAAAGAAAGAGACGGAGGGGAAAATTATTTCACGATCATTTTCTAGTTTTACTCGAAGATGCGTGCACCATTTGTGGCACACATGGAACCATTTATATGACTAGACCTTTCTCTATTCATGAATGTAAAAATATTTCCAGGGTATAGTTTCGCTGTGCTTGTTATACGAGAGGCTGCTTGAAGCAAACGAACCATTATTGTGGATACATTTCAGGAATATCAACATTAACCCGTAAGTAAACCGTAAATATTTTCTGCAAAAAGGTACTTACGTTTTTTGCAACTAGTAGTATCCCAGCGTTTGTCTGTATTTACAAACCTCCACCACCCGCAACCCTATACATCCCAAGTACTGATTTAGTTGTATTAAGTAACTATTAAGTAATCTGTGGTTATAGTTGGTAGAAAAATTTCTTTGGTGTATTTCAAAGCTGACACGATAGGCTTATAAATATATTTTTTCCATTACTCTTTCAGTATTAGAGTGGTATTCAAATGGCTAATGCGAGCTTTCAGTGGACACTTACCGCCGGATCAACTTCTCCTACTCTGGGATGCCATACTCGGATACGACTGCCTCGAAATACTCCCTTTATTAGCTCTGGCAATACTGAGTTTTAGGAAGGAGAATATATTTCAAGTTAACACCATACAAAATGTCGACGCAGTGCTTGCCGACCTGTCTACCATATCAGTAATACCACTAATACAGTTAGCACTCATGAAGGGTTAATCACATGTAGATGTATAGATTGTAGTTTTTTTATCTTTTATTTACACCGTTGTCTATGGCGTGGATGGCCAATAAATAAAAAAACAAAATGGCGCTGTGTTGGAGGGTTAATTTCAAATTAATGTATCGTTGATATAAAATAATGTGCTATTGTGTATGTTCGTATTTTTGTTAAATATATTTTAAATGTGTCAATTATAAAATTTAATTTAAAATATAGGTACTTTCAGATTATATCATGTTTAAAAATCTGGCCATAATTTTACAGCCATTTTTATTTATTTTCTAATTACTTTTAATAAGTAATACAGGGTGTTTGGTGCATCGTGTGCCAAAATAATTTGGCGGATAGAAGGGATCATTTCCTATATATTCAGCCCCCATAACACATTCCATGCCAGGCGGTTACTTTTATATTAATTTTTGTAGTCATGTCACCAAAAAAGCCAAATTACTACATTTAAACTCAATTTAAAAAAAAACTATTAGGCGTAGCCTCAAAGTAAAAGTTTTGTTTTGACGTGCATTGATGTAGGGTTGTATCAAATCCAAATTTACTGACAAATGTCATCTAGTTTTTTAAAATTTCAGCTTTGAAGTTTTCTGAAGAGATAAAAATGGACTGAACATTCAAGTTTACACGGCTATAAAAAAATTAAAAAAAAAAGATAGCGATCTTCGGATTTTATCAAAACTTCTTTAGTCTGTCCTTATTCAAACGGTATACTAATCTTGTTTAAATAATAATATTAACTTCACTAATTCGTTAAATTTGTGCATTGACTCTACTCGGACTGATTTGCGAAATTCGTGTTTATAGCCCCTTTTTTGTATGAATAGCACGTTAAATACCTACAGGTTAAAATTATCATTCGTCTTTTGCAATGTAAAAAGTGTTTCCCTATCGTTTTTCAATGGGGTCTTCTAGAAATTAAAGACAAAAATTATTATTTTGATCATTTATTACTACATCACAAATTTTGTTCAAAATGTCCGCCTCGGTTGCGAATACACGCACGACATCTCTTTCTTATTTCGACTGTTGTCGTATGCAGCCTTATTTCTCTTTTTATTACTTCAAAAGCGTCTTCAATTCGTCGACGTAGTTCTTCTATTGTTTGGACTTCCGTTTCGTATATCAGTTCTTTTGCTCGTCCCCAGACGTAAAAATCTAACGGAGTTAGGTCTGGGGAACGTGGAGGCCACTGTATAGGGCCATCTCTTCCTATCCATGAGTTGGGAAAAACATTGTCCAGGTATTCCCTTACAGTGAGTCGCCAGTGTGCAGGACAGCCGTCATTTTGGAATATGATGGCTTCATCTTCATTAAAAGGCACTTCTGCTAGTAGTTCGGGCAAATCGTTTTGTAGAAACTCCAAGTAATTATCTCCGTTTAGATTGTTGGGCAGGAAGTGTGGCCCGATCACTTGATCCCCTATTACTCCAGCCCAAACGTTAAGACTAAATTTTCTTTGGAATGATTTTTGCCGTTTTACTCGGGGATTAGAAACTTTCGGTGCCCAGTGGTGTAAATTATGTAAATTAAGAATCCCTTCATGCGTGAACTTTGATTCATCTGTCCATAGAATCCTTTTTAAATAATCAAGGTCATCCACTTCGGCGTGCAGCAAAAATCGACAAAATTGAACTCGTCTATCAAAATCATTATTTTCGAGACCTGTAACAAGTAAAAAAAACGCGTAAGAATAATAATGCATTACTCGCCGGCCTCGCTGCTAACATAGCGAATATTTTCTACTACCTGGAGAAGTGACGTCACAGTTACTATTTATGAAACAAAGGCGGCAACAAACAAAGCACGCACAGGTTAAAGGGCTTTAGATTAAGTAAAGTAAGTCGGACAATACTGCCGTCCATAACTGCTTCAAGATAGACAATAACAGGTATAAACTTCTTTGTGTGTTTACTTATATCGATGGCTTAAAACTGACGCCTGTAGATCTGTTAAATGTTACATACCTTGCACTGGGGTGTAATGGAATGCATGTTTTTCGTTGTGGCGAAGTACTCTCCATACTTTCCAGATGGAAACGCCAAGCAATGCCGACACATTCCTAATGCTTCTGGTAGGGTCTTCTTCGAAAAGAGTCAAAATTCTCTCGTCGACCTCGACATTGTGCCGCACAACGTGACCCCTTGGTTCATTTGTAAATAAACGGCCCTCGCGTATGCGTCGATAGGTGTCTTGAAACACGCGGCGGCCAGGTACGCGTCTATTTGGAAAGCGTTCTTGGTAAATTTGTTGCGCTTCACGAGCAACACCATGGCTCTCTCCATATGCCATAACAATATCCGCGTACTCTTCATTGGAGAATCTCGCCATAACAACAACAAGTCAACAGTAACAAAAGTCAAAAACAATAACGAAAAACAAAACTTAACAAAAACTCAACTGATAACATTAACAGAACAAAAGGATCGCGGTGAACACACACGTTAGGCAGCAGAGATGGTCAAATCTCGACTAGGGACGCGTCTCCGCCCGCTCCGTCACTTTAATTTGGAGTTTTCCCCATGCCAGAAAGAGAAAGGAGACGGATTTTACGTTGCAAGGGCGAGACAACAGTTTTTACCTGCTTTGAACTTATTGTTCATACAAAAAATAGGTTCAAACCTCAAAATTTGAATATCAGCCCGAGTAGAATCAATGCACAAATTTAACGAATTAGTGAAGTTGTTGTTATTATTTACACAAGATTAGTATACCGTTTGAATGGGGACAGACTAAAGAAGTTTTGATAAAATCCGAAGATCGCTATCTTTTTATTTTTATTTTTTATAGCCGAGTAAACTTGAATGTTCAGTCCATTTTTATCTCTTCGGAAAACTTCAAAGGTGAATTTAAAAAAAACTAGATGACATTTGTCAGTAAATTTGGATTTGATACAACCCTACATCAATGCACGTCAAAACAAAACTTTTACTTTGAGGCTACGCCTAATAGTTTTTTTTTAAATTGAGTTTAAATGTAGTAATTTGGCTTTTTTGGTGAAATGACTACAAAAATTAATATAAAAGTAACCGCCTGGCATGGAATGTGTTATGGGGGCTGAATATATAGGAAATGATCCCTTCTATCCGCCAAATTATTTTGGCACACGATGCACCAAACACCCTGTATAATGAGATACAAATAATAAGTAATATTATGTACCTTTGTTAAATGGCGACATTGGCGACTACGTGGACATAGGAATTTAAGAAGGCTAGAAGTAGAACAACAGCACAGTGGTGCCACCTGTCTACATTCACCTCTTTGCGAATATTATACTATAGATTTGTAGGTAAATTTTGTAAAAATTATATTAGTCAATAAATTTACAGTTTTACATCAGTCCTTGAACGAAAACTACTCCTATTACGTGAAAATTAGCATCCTAAACACTGCCGATGTTTGAAAACGGCTCAAGCGCACACCAAAAACATTGTTAATTGTTTTGTACATTTACATTTTTAATTTTGTAGATGAATCGTATTTTTTAAATAAAAAATAAATTGTTATTTTTTTGAATACTATATTTTTTTACATATAACACACCAGTTGCCCTCTTCGTAAAAACTAGTTTCTACTTCCAAATCGACTTGATCCTTACATAATTCTGTTAATTCCGTTTCTTCGAATACATGGTAGTACCTCAATAGGGTACTATCTGATTTATCAGCTAATTTATTGTCATTCACCTTCCTAAGCTTCCATGGGACTAACAAATCGTTATGTTGGAACTGGGTTCGATTCTCGTGGACTGGCAAGTTTAGTTCGCCGACTGATACTCTTTGTTCTTCAGTGGGAATTTGAGTTTTGGTTTTACAAAGATAGTTGGATTTCGTTTGGTCCTTCGCCCAGACTGTGATCAGGGCTCGTCCGCCCGCTCTCAATAAACGGGCTATTGTCGAGATGGCTTGGCGTCTCCTTGCCTGGAGGTATATAATACTTCATATACTCAACTTGATATACATAAATGTAATATTTTACTTGAATATCGCTATATGAGTTTTGGAACTACGATTTATGACTACGTGTCAGGAACATAATGAGAAGATTATAAACTTTTGAGTAGTTTCTCTTCAATATAATTTTTTCGAAGTAGGGTAAATGCCTAGTCTTGAAACATGCCTAGTGTTGGGCCACTTTTTGAATTTAAAAGAAATAGGATGCGATATGTCCCACGACTACGCATTTACCCTACCTACCAAGTACCTACATAAGTATTGAGAATTTCATAAAATTCTGTACAGCAGTTTTAACATGAAATATAAGTTATTTTCAAATTTATATCGCTCAGAGTAAATAGAGCTGTCGATCTAAGTCTAATACTAGCCCTGAAAACTAACCAGACTACTTTCAAGTAGGTATATTATTATACAAAATTTCATCAAATATATTTAGTTGTTTACCGTGAAACCGTGAAATATAATCGAGTTGTTCTCACATTTGTATAACTTAGAGTAAACAGAGCCAATTTAATGAATACTAACCTGACTACTAAAATGATGTATGACGGCTATACATATGACTGCGTCGGCGCAGGAGTCGCGCAACGTCGCGTTCAACAAGTCGAGCCGCACGCAGTCTGCGCCGGCGATGTCGGCAACATGTTGCCTACATTCGGTTAGCAAACCGCTGCTGCGTTCACCTGCTATCTGCAATTAAAATAAAACAAGTGTAACTAGCGTATCATAACATTATCTGGAAGATAGTAGACAAGTTCTAATATGACATTATCATGATATCCACCCCTAATCATCTCACTGCAGGAACCTGACTCTCCTTTGAATCGAAGGGGATTATCTGGGGGGAGCGTAATCTGTCACGCAACTCCAATGAGGATTGGCAGAAGTCATCAAGCCGACAACAGCCGGGATCGACGGCCTAACCACCGAAGCACGGAAAAGCTCGAGAAAAGGAATTCTATCCAAACACTAGCTAGGGTCGACGACACTTGCATTAGCGTAGGGCGACACACAGCGCCATCTAATTACATAGAGAATAAGCATAAAGTTTCATAGGTGACTGGGTGGTTCTCATACCTGCAGTAGGTCATCGCGGCGCAGCACGTTCTTGCCGTTGCCGGCGCCCAGGTCCAGCAGGACGGCGCCCGCCGGCACTCCCCGCATGAACTCCAGCACCTTCGGCCACGGCTTGTGCCGCGTCGTGCTGAAGTGCCCGGCGATTTGTTCGTACACCTATTTACGTGTAATCAAATATTAATAATACTATAATAATATTATAAAAGAGAAAGAGTTTGTTTGTTATTCCTTCACGGCTCGACTAATCAGCCGATCATTATGAAAGTATATATATTGTCAGGGGTACACAGCAGACTATATCCCGTGAAAGTATGTCATTCCAATGGGAAAATATTTTTTCTACTACAGAGGGCGCTGTATGGGATCGGCTATCGGCCAACAGATGGCGCCACAAGTCGCGCTATGGGTTGTTTTGTTGTCAAACGAGATCTATGTCATAAAATTAACCGCGAGCGAAGCCGCGGGGAAAAGCTAGTGAAGATTTAATATATTGAGTACAAATAAATAAAATAAGTAAATAAAATCATTTATTTGCGAGATTAATAAAACCCATTGGGCATGCAAATACAGTTACAATATTTTCACACATTAATAATACAAGTGTTGTAACTCAAAATCAACCTTTTTCAGATTTTTGGTTTGTTTACATAATTTTCTAAATCTTGGATAAACACGGTGGCACCCGTGTAATTTGTATAAGACCTTGTTCGAATTCGCTGCGTTTCATTATCTACCGCTGAGTTACAATCATTTCATCGTGAGGTCTAACATACAAAGAGCTCAATGTAGCAGAAACGCGATACCAACGCGCGAACATGTGTACATGGTCTAACTAAAGCATGGATATGTGTGAATGTCAATAGTGTAACAATAAATGGTAATAAAACAATTAAAAACTACCTGATGCACATACATATCTTCTAAATTAGATGCCAAATCATCTCTTATGTCATCAGGGGACGTCTTTTCAACACTATCACATAATGTCTTGTATATACAATCACAGGGTCCCGTTCTCGTCCATCGGAAAGTTAATGATATCCTCGTATCCCTCATTGTGGTATCATTTGTGATGACTTTCACCATTTCTCCAAGATCTGTCATCCTAGTTTCTATTAGAGGGTCCCATGTTCTAGGTTGTATGCCGTGTTGCCAGTCATATCTTTAAATTAACAGTTTTTTTTTTACATTTTTTTTGAAGTTTAAATAAAAATGTCCTATGTTCAGCAGTGTACCTATCGTGATTGAAACCTTTATTAGTGCCCGCACTGTGAAATTTCACTGCGATTACAATGCGAATTATTTCCGCGAATATTTATCAAAGTATTGACGTTTCAAATCATAATAAAAATATTTTAATAGATTTATAAAGTCAAAGTAAAATATTTTTATTCAAATAGGCATATTACAAGCTCTTTCGAATCGATATATCATTTCCTACCACCAGTTCAGACGGCAGATTTATACTAAGAAACTTAGCACATGCTATAGATACTATAAGTACCTTGCTTCTCCATGCATGATGAGCATCGATCTTCTGTTGATTACAACCGGAACTGACTTGCCACTGTGATGTCTCCAGTCCATTACCACCGATGAGTTGAGGGACAGGGAGAGAATGGTGTCGCTGAATGGACTGTGTCTGTCAACATGGGATGGTATGCCTGAAATTACATTAATATTCAAAATTATTGATGAGTAGAGTAGTAATCTATATATATAAAAATGAAACCCGTTTTCCGTTGTCACGACATAACATGAAAACGGCTTGACCGATTTAACTGTTTTTTTTTTGTAGTTTTCTAATACTCTGTACAAGGTTCTTACGGAAAAAAATATTAAGAAAATCTCTTAGAAAGATTGAAAAAAAAAACGAAACAGTACCCGGGCGAAGCCGGGCCGGGCAGCTAGTAGTAAATAAAATTTATTTTAAAATCTAACAAGTCGTGTAAGGATTTTTCTTTACATATTACTAGTTTTCTTCTATCTAATAATGTCCTATTTGGGTTTCAATCAAAGCCCAGTTACAGGAACGTTAAAGGACTTTAACGTATGTAGCTTTTATACCTGGCATATAAAATTGTCTGTAAAGTCGGTCCCTATCACAAGCTTATTAGCACAGAGTTACAAATAAATTGTAAACAAGAAAGGAAACGTACAGACAACAAATAAAAGAGTAGAGAATTAAGGACAAAGATTTTGATGCTATCATTTATTGTTGTAAAACTTTGTACGAATTCAATTTTTCTTCTTCTTTTTGTAATTGATAAATAAAAATTCAAACAAATTATTTAATGGCATATTTAGTATCTTTTCATGCATCATGTAATGTTGAAATATTAATTAGAATCATATTTAGGGCCCTGGTTACCTTTTTCATAGGTTGACAGTGTACATCTTCATTATTGATAGTGGAGAACATTTTTATAATAAAAAAACACTCTTTATCATTAATTATTAACTAAGTTACCTTGTCCTGGTTTGTATTTATTAACAGTGAGCTGATCAGGTGTTCCCAAATTAAAACCCCAATCCCTCAATCTTCTCCACAACACATCACATTCCTTCGGTATCTTCTCAAACAACGGAGAGTTAAGATCTACATCATTAGACCCATAACGGAACTCATAACCATAATGCTTAACTTGTCGATTCTTTAAACTAGATTCTGTATTGTCAGTCCAGTCAAACAGGTCAATGAATGCTTGTTCTTCATCAGTTGTAATAAAATCTTCTATTATTGTAAGTCCGCTTGGATTATCATGATTGCATACCGTTTCGGTGTTTGGAACTAAAAAATTAAAAACATATTCTATTGATGGACTGAATAGCCAGACTTCACATGGTCAGGGGCCCGATTCTACTAACACAAATGCACCAATGGACTCTCAATGGTGTCTCAATCGTGTCTCAAAAGAATGCCGATAGTGTATCAGTGGAATAGTTTTTGAATTTTCTTATGGACTTGAACAATAACACAATGTTTAACTTATTGTTTAAGTCCATAAAAAATGTCAAAAGCTATTCCACTGATACACTATCGGCATTCTTTTGAGACACGATTGAGACACCATTGAGAGTCCATTGGTGCATTTGTGTTAGTAGAATCCGGCCCCTGTTGCTTCAACACCAGGTATGAGAGTGTAAGGCTCACCACTAAGAGACTAATTACTTAACATGCCATGGATTCATAGTGCAGGTTTTGGGTCCATTATATGACAGAGAGAATCATCAGGTAGTAGACTTATGACATGGGTGTAGGTTTAAGGGTTGAAATTGAGATCAGTTGCTGAAGCTGTAACCACTTTCCATCAAGTGGAAACACAAAGAGAAAAACTTAATAATATCAAGAAAAGACTTACCAATTTCAACAAAGCTCATATATAGAGGAGATGTACTCTCATCAACTTTAGCTACTCCATTATATGTGTTATAAAATAAAGAAGCAGCATCAACACTTTCAAAGACCAGAAATGAATGTGACTCCCCCTTTTCGGCGATGAACTTTGGCATCCCAATGTCATGTTTTAAATGTGAAACTAGAGTAAATATAGCTGATTTCTCTAAACCGGTGGCTTGACCGGCATTACACAAAACTATATTCTGAAAATTAAAAACATTAATTAAATTTATCAAGTTAAACATTGGATATATTTATCCACTAGGTGTTATCCGCGGCTTCGCTCACGTAAAAATTAGCATATGTTGGGCTCTGTACCCCTAACAATATGCAAATTTTCATAATGATCGACTGCTTAGTCAAGCCGTGAAGGAATAACAAACAAACTCACTTTCTCGTTTAATATTAGTATGAAAGATAGATGATAGAAATTTTGAAATTTACCACTCCCGGATCATCGCTACAAACAATTCCCTTCGAACTTTTGAGGCGGGCCGCGAACCTCTTTTTCTTACGATCTAACTTCTTGATTTCATCCATTCTCTTATATTTTATAAATAAAATTTAAAAACATCTAATAAACTAACTCACAAAATAATAAACTAACCTAAAAAAAAAATATTTTGGAGCCTTGGAGACTTGGAGCGACACCAGAGAGAAAAATAAGACATATAGAAAAAGAGAACGCCATCACGGCCAATCCGTGCCAATCGAATTGAAACTACGCCATCTACAAATTTTGACCAAACTTTTTTTTTTTTTTAGCTTTCTACCTAGCTTGTCATATTAAAATTCATTCTATTCCAGACGAAGTTGACTTTATATGGAGATTAATTTTTTCGTTTTCAATAACAAAAATAATTAATCTCAAAATTGAATCAACCTCCATAAAAAAGTTATTATTATTAAAGATCGTACTTGGGCAGAGAGGAAAAATCAATGCTCGTCATTTGAAGGACTGTTTATTCACTTAAATTACAACACAACACGAATACATATTTAGCGGCGGCCATTAATTCTTCGGAAGCTCACACGCAGAGAGGCGCACATAGACAACATTTTCTATGCCATAGAGTATACTAGTGATGTGCCATTGCACCTTCAACACCCTTCCTCAATGTCGCATCACTACCAAAACCACACAAATCTTTTATCTTAAAAAAATTACTCCTTACATAGGTACTCGTTTTGCTGACTCTACATAACAACTAAATAACTTTCAAACAAATATTTGTTGTCTACAATTCTCAAACTTTACTTTACTTAATGGTTTAGTACACAAATCTGCAACTTGATTCTCACTCTGAATATACCTCAAATCTACAATTTTATTCTTAACTTTATCTCTTATAAAATGATACTTCAGATCTATATGCTTTAATCTTTTATGATGCTCTGGGTTTCTGGCTACATGAATGGCAGACTGATTATCCTCATACATAACAAAATTATCACATTTTAAATTAATTTCAGTTAATAAACTTTTTATCCAACACCCCTCAGATATTCCTCTAGCTAGAGCTACATACTCTGCCTCGGTTGAAGATAATGCCACACATTGCTGCTTACTTGAAGACCATGAAACTGTAAAACCGAACACTTTCATAATATACCCTGAAAATGACTTTCGGTCCGCGTGGTCTCCTGCCCAATCTGCATCTGTGTATCCCACCAATGGCTCATCTGTGCCTATTTTATAAATTAACTTAAACCCTAACGTTCCCTTTTAGACCGATAGCGCTGGGCTAAAATGAGGTCATAAGTTTCAAAAATTCTAAAGTTGTTGATTTCTTGCCTGTGGACACGGACGTACTTATGAACCTTATTATTGCGTTTTGTGTCACATCTGTCACTTGCATTTTCCGCAATTCGATGGTTTGTGGTTGATTTTACTTATTTAAATCAAAACTGACAAAATTAATTTAAAGTTTAAAATAATTATGGTATCATATCTAGGATAGCCTGCGGAGTGTACAAACCCAGTTTGTGTCATCTTCGGCCAGAGCAAAACTGAAATAGGGTCAATATGTAATAACAGTACAAAAAAAAAATTACAATAGGTTGTATAACTATTTCCTATCTCAGATCACTTACTTAAGGCCAATAAATAAATTTGTGCCAAATTAAGACATGCAATGTTAATATTTTCAATTATTTTCCTATTTAAAGCTACTAACGCTGCAAAAAAATATTACAGTCATTAGAGTTCACATATTTAATATCATAAATGCATGAAAAATCTACATTGTAAATTTGTGTCATTTTCATGCACGTTATAAATGAATAAAACACCAAAACAATAACTTCGGTTGAAACGGGCGTACGCGCGCAGGCGGCGATGGACGCTACGCACGCACACAAGTTCGTTCGGTACCTACGATTTCATGATGATGAACAAATCGCACCCTCATTCAATTCAAAAAGGACGTAACCCGAAAAGTAGATTTTTCAGTAAAAGCTTTATTTTTAATCGTAGAAGAATGATTTTAACATCAAAAAAAGGAGAAAAAATATTGCATTGGTGGTTGTTTTTAAGTCAGTTCAATAGTTTATGGTTTTTTTGAAAAAAGAAAATTAAAATATTAAACTACTTATCAAAATAAACTTTAAATATAAAATACTAAGTTTTCAAGTTTAAGCCAAATTTATTTACAAAATAATGTATATTACAAAAAGTATGTTTGATCATACTTTTTGTAATATACATACATCAGTAATGAATTTATAGAACCAAACAATTTTGCGAGAATAACTAAACTTACTCCATTTTTCCCTGTGTCAAATTTGTTATTTATCCCCATATCAGTTACTTACTCCTTTTTTCAATTTAAATATTTGTCAAAAGCACTTATGTAATAGGTAATGATATTGATGTTTTCCATTATATAGGTAATTAAAAATGTGACATCCATATCTCTCATTAATACCAAGGAATTAGTTAATTGTCAAAAGTAAATAAGGAGCAACGAAATGTTCACACGAACTATTTGTTTTTAAATAATAATAATTAATGTCTGTATGGTTACAAATATACTATATAATAATAACAATACTGAAAAAACAATGTACTTTTGGTAAATATTAACTTTATCTACCTACAGTTTTCCTATATTCATTCAAATCTAGAAAAAAATAATCAAAATAGGTACAAACTTTGTTTGATTCATAAAAATAACATAATTATATATTTTTTGTCTTATTTACAAGACTTATTATTTTTTTATTAATAAAAAAAAACACTTAATGTAATACAATCACAGAGTACGACAATAACGTACTATTAATAAAAAAAACGTGTTCAAATACAAACTTAAATAAATAAATAGACAAAAAAAATACGTTTGTCTTTTTATATTACAAGACTTTTTTTTATTAATAAATAAATCGTGTTCATGTACAACTTTTAATTTATTGAAATATTTTATATTAAATTCAATTAAAAATCTATTGTTATCGTTAAACCTATTGGCAGTTTTAAAATAAACATTAATTAATATTATTTAATTTATAATGAAATGTAATTAATCTTCTACAGATGAATCAAATAAGCATGGTATCGACAAATGAACCTTAAAAGGAGGTAAAATGTTTGGTAATGCAATGCATAGGAATAGCATTCGTATCACATAGACTAAATTAAATCTTTTAATAAGGCATTAATAGGTAATAATAAATTGATGATTAGCATATAGGGAGTTCATCTCAATCAATACCCAACCAGGAAACCACTATAATCCTTGGTGACTGGAACGCAAAGTTGGGAAATAGTAAGACCGACGATCACTCAAAATCTGTGTAGGAAAGTATGGTCTCGGCATTAGAAATTAACATAGAGGAAGACTTCTTGACTTTGGCATTGGATGAAAATTAAGCATTATAAACAACTGCTTCTAATACCATGCAAAACGCCTCTACACACTACACATACTACAAACCAAATTGACTAAATTATAATAAACACACGGTGGAGATCCAAAAAAATGTAAAGACCTTTCCCGGTGCTGGGCGCGGCTCAGATTACAACCTACTTGTGGCCACTTTCACTGCTCGTCTTAAGGCTCCCAAAAGGAAAACACCACCAAAGCCCAGGCCTTGGAGCCCCCGGAACAGTCGATCTTTCAGAGCACGTTGGAAGAGACGATAAAAGAATGCCCACCGCCTGACGTCACAGTCAGTACATTGGCCCTTAAACTTCACACGAGAGACCTCTTTAAGAAAGTTCGCCCGCTCTCCAAAAACTTCCTGGGTGATTGAAGATGCTCGCGGTAACCCAATACACGACCTTGATATCGATACCTTCGACCCATAGCCGAAAGATGGTGTAGCTACTGCGAAGACCTTTATAAAGAACCTGCTATCAACAATGATACGCCTTTGAATTGGAATCTTCCGAATCAGCAACCAAACCACCCATACTACGTTCTGAAATCATATAAACAAATCAAAAAAGAGGAAAGCACAAGATCACATTACGTCAGAAATACTGAAGGCTTTAGGCGACGCGTTCATCGACTTATTGCACGAATCTGCACCTACACTTGGCGACATGGCGACTGGCCCAAAGACTGGTCAGGCCGACCAGAAAATGCGACAACTATTTGATATGTTTGTATGCACATTGTGCGCGCGCGGCGCCACCGCGCGGCTAAGTTAGTAATAAATCAGCTGTCTTATTAAGTGGTCGTTTCATTGCTGCTCCCATACACTACACTATTGCACTCTTGCTCTGATTTCTCATGGCGGCAAAATCTTCCTTGAGCCACATGCTGAACAATCGCAACCTTACGTTTTTTGGATTGGCAAATGCAGCGAGAACAAGCCGGATTTGTGAAAGAAAAGGGTACACGCGAACAAATCCTGAACCTCCAACAATTTATTGACGACCTCCGTGGCGTAATGGTTACCACGCCAGACGGTACCCAGGAAGTCCCGGGTTCGAATCCCGGTCGGGTCATGATGAAAAACGAACTTTTTCTGATTGGCCTCGGGTCTTGGATGTTTATCTATATATGTATTTGTTATAAAATATAATATCGTTGAGTTAGTATCCCATAACACAAGTTTCAAACTTACTTTGGGGCTAGCTCAATCTGTGTGAATTGTCCCTATATATTTATATTTATTTATTATTATTGAAAAAGCATATAAGTTCAACACGCCTAACATTATGTGTTTTGTCGACTACAGTAAGACCTTCGACTGCGTCAACTGGAAACTTTTGTCGAGAATTCTAACGAAGCTTAGCGTGCGGCCGCATCTAACTGCGCTGCTGCAGAAACTATACTGCAACAAACAGGGAATCATATGAGTCGATAAACTGATGTCACAACCTTTCAGTTTTGACTTTTAAGAGAGTAAGGCTGTCTCCCATTTTGTTCAACGTTTATCGTGAATACATTGATAAGGCGTACCTGCAAAAACTGGGAAGGTAGTCACGATTGGTGGCGAGAAGATAATGAACTTACTACGTTACGCCGACGATACCACACTGTTAGCTGCCAACGAAAGCGAGATGATCACCTTACTGAACAGAATGGAACAGGTCAGTGAAGAACTTGGCTTTTCCATAAACAGCAAAAACTAAGATCATGGTGGTACACCGCACGCAGAAGCCAGAGGTCACTGGCGCGCTTAACCAGAAAATAGTTCCCAGTTTCACTTACCTGGGCTAAGAATGTTATGTCACAGCTACAAAGAGTTTGAGTAAAAAGAAACATCTCCATAAATACAAAACGCTAGTTGGTGACTCCGGTGTTCTCAATTTTCATATATGGTGCCGAGACCTGGACCCCAAGGAAAGCGGATGGAGGAGACTACTGTAAATCCTATGGACGGATCATTGCATCATTACTCAAAGTGCTCAATATATCTACAAGGCTTTCTACCATCTGCCTCCGTAGAATTCTTGAATTCTTCGGCCACATCGTCAGGAAACGTAAAGACCTCCTCAAACGACTGTATTTTCACTAGCAAAGGGACGATAGAAGACCTAGGGGGGCCCGAATGCGTTGGTCTGGCCAAATCCGCACCGCTCTCGACTTTTATGGAGCTATTCACGCCGCCGAAGATAGGAACAGGTGGCGGAACATCATCAGAGAAAAGCTGCTTTCTAGACGTGTTCACCCTTACGTTGCCTCCGTTGGCTCCCCGTGCTCCGTATTCAGTGTTGTGAATCGGTGCAACAAATTATTCTTAGAGGAAAAAAGCGGTAATCTATATTTAAAATTATTTTTTATGAATATTGTGTTTATAAAGACTAGCATTATAAATGACAAATCGGAATAGATCATAATATTTATTACATACTGTTTATTTTGTATAGGTATTAAAATTTAACGAAAAGCATCATAATCTTCAGTATGTCCTATTGGTCAATTTATTCTTTGCGTTTTATCACAAATTCCTTTTTCTCGAAAATCACACATTCAGTTTTTTTTAAAACAAAGTTTCGTGCATATAATAATTCATTTAACAAGAAAAATATGAAAAAAAAAATGTATTTTCAAATATGGTAAAATCGGGATTTCGACGTAATACCACTTATGTCTTTATTACCCTGGGGGTGCGAAATATGTGCCTCTCCTACCTATAGTGATAAAAATAATCACCGTTTCCTGTTGGAACAATTGCTACGCACAACTAATTTGCGAATTTTGTTTGCCCCTCCCGCGCGTCCGCTTTCTTTGCCGCGCTCGCCCTTCGCGCGAAGTTTGGTTATTTTTTAATGAAATAATAAGATTTCGTGCATAAAAACAGCACAAATTGTGAATAGTGTTTTGTTACACTACAATAATCTTATAGACGTAACTTTAGTAACTTGCATTTTCTTTTGTGGCTTTTACAGAGTGTTGTAATAAAAAATTAAATAATCAATAAATATCGTGGATGAATTCGACACAAAATATTTTGAATAACAGATATCAGTAATTTGAAACGCTTAACATATATTTAACTTATTGTAATATTTTTTAGAGCTAGTTGGGTGACGTGTTAGGTACTGATTAAATATCAGGATTTTCGTGGACAGAGATGACACAAAATGCTTATGTATATTAGTTAGTACTTCGTTATTATCATGAAAGTAAATTTTTTATCTCTAATTACCTTTTCGTCCAAAACGGATCGAAAAGACAAATACCTAAATTTCTACCTATGCAAGTACCTATGATGACACAAACTAATGTATTAGGTTGGGTAAATGGCCCGAAAACTATATGCCAAATACAAGCAACTTTAATGTTTTTGAAACATCAGAACCTAGCGCTACAGGTCTATTTATATACCTTAAAATCCGTTTCAAAGCCTTCCACACATCCTCATTCGCACTTGATTGAAAACGGCTCAAATAACTTAATGCATAACAAATGTCAGGTCGTGTGCCTAACATTGCATACGTAAGACTTCCAATTAAATTTCTACACTTTCTCATCAACTCTTCATTTTCCTGTGTACTCTTCTCTATTTTAAATCCAGGCTCCATCGGTGTAGAAACCGCCTTACATTCTTCCATTTTATACTTCTTTAAAATCTCTTTCAAATAATTTTCCTGATCAATTTCTATACATTCATCTGTCTTCTTTATGTTAATACCCAAATACTTAGAAATTCCATTCATATCCTTCATATCAAAATTTTTATTCAATACTCCTTTTAAATTCTTAATTGCTCTTTTATCTTCTGAAATCAAAATTATATCGTCTACATATAGTAGTACATAGAACTTTACTCCTTGTTTATAGTATAAACAGTAATCACACTTACTTCTCACAAACCCTTCCTGAATCATTAATGTATCAAACTTTTCGTTCCAATACCTTGGTGACTTCTTAAGTCCGTACAATGACTTTTCTAGCTTCAATACCTTTCCATCCTTTTTCATACCCTTTGGTTTCTCAAGGTAGACTTCTTCATCTATTCTTCCATTTAAGAAAGCGCTCTTCACATCCATTTGTTGTATATCTAAGTTATATTTGCTTGTTACAGCTAACAAAATCCGCAGTGTTTGTAACTTGGCTACTGGAGAATACACTTCTGAATGGTCAAACTTCTCTTCTTGCTTAAAACCCCTAGCTACAAGTCTTGCTTTGTAAATTTCTGTATCTTCACTCTTCTTTATTTTAAACACCCATTTGCTGTCAATAGTCTTCTTCCCTTTAGGTAATTTTGTCTCTATCCATGTGTTATTTCGTTTCAATGCTTCTAGTTCCATTTGTATTGCTCTAAACCATTGTTCCTTATCTTTTCCATTTATTGCTTCTTCATAACTCAACTCCTCTTCTCCTTGTGCTAACATTCCTATTTCATAATCAGTCATCCAATTAGGTTTCTTTGTTTTCCTTCTAATCCTAGTCTCCTCTCCCTCTGTCATTGCTTCATCTGGACTAAACCACTCCTCTTGAAGATATTCTTCTTGTTCATATTCATCTGGGCTTCCACATCTTTCAATTTCCAAATCTGGTATTTCTCTTTCTGCCTGCGTGTCCTTCTCTTGTTCTTCTGTGTCTATCCTTTCTTTCATCAGTTCCTCTTCTATTATTTCTTCTTCTACTCTATTCTCTTGCATTTCTGTGTCTATCTTTTCTTCTTCTTTACGTTTTATTGACTCTTGAACAAATATTACATCTCTGAAGGTTTCCACAGTTCCTTCATCTTCAAACCATACCCTGTATCCCTTGGTATTTATTCCATAACCCACAAACCTTCCTCGCTTTCCTTTAGGATCCCACTTACTTCTTCTCTGTTTTGGAATGTGTGTGTACACATCATCTCCGAATGATCTTAAGGTGTTTATATCAAAACTCTTCTTATAAAGTAGTTCATAGGGTGTCCTACCCTGTTGGCTACTGCAACCTGTTCTATTTATTGTATATACTGCATCACTCACTGCTTCTGCCCACAATTCCTTGCTTACATTTGCATTTATCATCATAGTTCTCGCAGACTCCACAATCGTTCTCATCTCTCTCTCTATTCTGCCATTCTGCTCCGGTGTATATGCAACCGTAGTCTCATGCACAATCCCTTTCAACTTAAACATTCTTTCTACTTCCTTACTCTTAAACTCACCACCACCATCTGTTCTGATCCTCTTGACTTTACATTCAAACTCATTTTCAAACTGTTCAAGAAACTCTGCTATTTTCTCTTTTGTCTCATACTTGTTTTTAAGAAAGTAAACAAACCAACAACTGCTATAATCATCTTTTAACAATAAGAAATAAAACGAACCTCCTAGAGACTCCGTTTCCATCTTACCACATAAATCTGCATGTACTAGTTCACCTGGACATTCTGCTCTACTGTCACTAATTAGAAAAGGCAATCTATGCTGTTTCCCCTGAATACAAGATGTACATTGATCAATCTGCCCTTCATATTTTACATTATTTTTATTTAATATCTCCTTTACATGTTTAAAATTTTGATGAGCTAACCTCTTGTGCCACACTGACAGACTCAACAAAGCGCAACTTTCATTAAGATCTACATTACTTTTAAATTTAAATTCCATCAAATATAAGTTGTCTACACGTTTACCTTGAGCCATAACTCTCCCATCAAATAAAAATTTACAATAATTTTTACATGACAACACTTTATAACCACGGTCTACTGCACAAACCATTGAAAATAAATTAGCATTTAAATCTGGAACATACAACACATTAAACATCCAAGAAGGTACATAATTTGATCCATCATAGGCTAAAAACTCAATATCCCCAATCCCTTCTACATTTAAAAATTTACCGTTACCAATTACTACCCGTTTATCAATTTTGTGAAAATTACTAAACAAATCTCTACTGTAACTCATATGCTCACTGGCTCCCGAGTCCATAATGAACTCCATTTTCTTTGTGTACTTAGGCTCCTGGACTACAAATGCATTCTGAGAATTTTTACTATCTATCTTACTGTCCTTAGATGCACTGTTACAGTTTCTAGCAAAATGTCCCTCCTTATTACATTGAAAACACCTTACTTGTTGTTGTTTATTACACTCCGATGAGATGTGACCTAACTTGTTACACTTGTAGCACTTTCTTAGCCGACATTCACTCTTAAGATGGCCACTTTTACCACACTGAAAACACTTCCTATCACCATTGCTCTTTTTAAAACCACTTTTACTAAGAAAGGCCGCTGATGATCCAGACGATGTTTCACTCTTGTTGTACCGTTCCTCCTCAACAATTAATCTGGACGTTAGCTCCTTTACACTCTGTTGACTCTCTGGTACCGACTCCCATGCACTAATAAAGTGACGATACTTCTCCGGTAATGTCATCAATATCTTTGTAATAATCATTTTATCCGATGTAGGTTCATTTAAACTTCTTAATTGACTTGTAATTGCTTCCACGTTGGCAATAAATCTCATGACAGGTTCTTCAAACACCATGTTAAAGAAACGCTGTTGTACTAAATGCACACTTACTTGTGACGATGACTCGTACAATGTTAACAATTTATTCCACATGTCGTAACTCGTACCGCAGCTTGACAAATACGACAAAACATGCTCGTCAATTCTCGTTACTAAAATCTCCTGAGCCTTACAGTCTTTTACGGCAAACTCTTCTCTTTCTTTCTCGCTACTTTCACTCTTAACTGTTTCGATGCCGGTAACCACGCCGTACAAACTCCTCGCCTTCAAGATGACGCCGACTTGAAATTTCCATGATGCCCAATTCCTTCCATTCAGTACAATATATTTATCCGTACGTCCGCCTTCCATTTTGGTTTCAGAAAGCCGCATTTACCGCCGACCTTACTGCAAAACCAATACTCTCTTCTATGCTTTACCGCCTTTCCGCCAAGAACAAAGAACCCGGTTAGAAGTTATTTTTCTTGTCGTACTTTTTCTCTAAACACAAATCGCACCTCTGGGCCCATAACCTATTAAAGATCGTACTTGGGCAGAGAGGAAAAATCAATGCTCGTCATTTGAAGGACTGTTTATTCACTTAAATTACAACACAACACGAATACATATTTAGCGGCGGCCATTAATTCTTCGGAAGCTCACACGCAGAGAGGCGCACATAGACAACATTTTCTATGCCATAGAGTATACTAGTGATGTGCCATTGCACCTTCAACAATTATTATTAGAATTACCTATTTTTCATAGACTAATACGAAAATAAAACAATTTCATTAATTATAAACACCTATATTATAAAACAATACTTAAATTATAACACCACAGCACTTATATTCTAACAGAACACCACTTAAATACAATATTTGTCTTTAAACTATATTTACAAGTCAAAAATCTAAAAAAAAAAAAAAGAAAGAAAAAATATCAGCATTGAATACCGTTCGTAATGTTGTAGGTTTTATGGAATTGTATTTGACTGGCCGGTTATAAAATGTTTGATATGAAGAAAGATTTAAAATTGGAGTTTTTCTAAATTAGACAGACAAGACAAGTTGTCTAGATTTCAGTTCAGTCTTTTTATGACACTTTAGTAGGAAACATATATTTAGATAAAAATGTATTTATAGAGTCTTTTCATGTTTAGGATATAAATCTTGATTAGTAAGTGTTTAGTAATGGGGAGATCAAATTGTTTTAATAAGTGAAGTTTTAAAAAAGAAATACATGAATGTTACGTAAAAGCTGTGTGTTTCTATTCCAACAATCACCCACTACAACAGGTTATGGGCCCAGTGGGCATAACAATTATGATGTTGGAATAGTATGGTAGAGAAATAACTACAACAATGTGTGAATCACAAGGAAGAATTCCCAGATTGGAAAATGAAGGTGAGTTCTCGTTATGGAGGAAACAATTAATGATTGCATTGGCAGCTAGAGGGATTTCGGATATATTCAATGAGGAAAAACCGAAAGATTTTGAAAGAAAAGATGCACAAGCAAAATTAATTATTTTTGTAAATATTGCTGAAAAATATCTATGTCACATTATAGATATAGATACAACAAAAGAAATACTAGATAAATTGAATAGAATCTTCTGTGGCAATTCCGATACGGAAAAATGTAACCTTTTAGAACAATTCTATAATTATAAATTTTCGGAAAATGATATTTTAACAGACATTAGTAAATTAGAGAACATAACGACTAAATTGAAAATTCTTGGATCTGAAATTGAAGAAATTCAAATTATCTCGAAGATCCTCAGCGGATTGCCAGCGAGCATGAGATTCTTCAAAACTGCGTGGGAATCTACGCATAAAGATGAGAAAACAAGAATAAATTTAATTTCTAGAATAATAGCAGAACAAAAGAATAACATGAAGAATGACATTGAAATGTCAGAAAATAAAAGAAATGAAGTTGAACCAGCGTTCCTAATTCAAAGGAAATGTTTCAAATGTGGAAAGATCGGACATATTTCAAAATTTTGCAGAACATACAAATTTACAGAAAATAGAGATAAAACATGTTTCAAATGTATGGAAAAAGGACACTTGAGCACAAATTGCACAGGAAAGTACAATTGCAAATATTGTAAAAATAACTCGCATTATTCCAAGTTTTGTCTGGAAACGGCAAACTGTTCTAATGTAAGTAATTTACCTAATTTAACTTCATTTGGAAAGCAAATTGAATTTATTATAGATTCTGGTGCAACGTTTCATATTATTAATTCGGAAGAATACTTAGAGGAGACAGAGAATTGTTCATACAAAATTTTAACAGCGGATGGAAATATACATTGTGTGAATAAATTAGGAAAAATATTTACCAATAATGGAGTCTATTTTTCTAATGTTTTATGTGTTCCACAGATTAAAAAGAATTTAATTTCTGTCTCAAAGTTAACAGAGAATAATTATAAAATAATTTTTTTCAGCGACCAATGTGAAATTGTAGATTCAGCCACGAATGTAGTCTACTTAAGTGGTACAAGGAGGAGCGACGGACTGTTTTACGTCAGCGTCAGTGCATCAGCAGCTAACAGGTACATTGTACGGGATAACAGGTCAGTCAATGCTTGTATTACTACTTCAAAATTGGGGAGAAATTTAAACTTTTGGCATCGAGCTTTGGCACATACGCCAGTACTAAAAACGAAAAATTTGGTAAATGGATTGGATATTGGAGATAATAAAGAAGTGGACAACTGCGAAGTTTGCATTAAAGCCAAACTTTGTCGAAAACCATTTTCATCTGTTAGACACCGAGCTACAGAACCTTTAGAAATTGTTCATAGTGATATTTGTGGACCAATTACTCCTGAAACATGGGATGGCTATAGGTACTTTATAACTTTTTTAGATGATTACACACATTTTGCGAAAATATTTCTTTTAAAAACAAAAGATGAAGCATACACAAAAATTATTAATTACATTAATTTAGCGGAAAATCATTTTAATAAGAAAGTTAAAATATTTAGGTGCGATAACGGTGGAGAATATAATAATAAACGATTTAAAAATTATTGCATACATAAAGGTATTGAAATTGATTTTACAATTGCGCATACTCCTCAATATAATGGAAAGTCTGAACGTTTGAATTTAACAATAATGCAAAGAACAAGAGCTTTACTTTTTGAATTTAATTTACCTAAAGCGTTGTGGGGCGAAGCAGCAATGACTGCGACATATTTGACAAATAGATGTTCAAATACTATTAATAATAAAACGCCTGCAGAAATGTGGTTTAATAGAATTCCAAATCTAAAACATTTAAATATTTTCGGTTCGTTAGCTTATTTTAAAATAAATAGTGGCTTAAGGAAGCTGGATTCGCGATGCAAAAAGGGTTTGTTAGTTGGTTTTACAAATAGTGGTTATAAAATCTGGAATCCAATTGAAAATAAAATATATTACTCCAGAGACGTAACCTTCATTAATAACGGGAAGATGGTTGCTGATTATTTGAAGGAATGTGATTTAAGTAAACAGCAATCGGGTTTATGTGAATTGTTTAAAGATTATTGTGATCATGTTGTTGAAAATTGTGAAAACAACGATGTGGAACGTGGACTTCGTGTTAATGAAGCAAATGGTGAGAGAGGAGTTGAGAGGGGAAATGAAGAGTCTTTCGAGAGAAGCGAAGAAAGGGAGTATAATCGTTTTTGTAACAATGAAGAGTTGGAGTTGGTGGAAGACAATGAAATTTTTGAAGATAGTATTGGTGAGGAAGTGTTGAATAATGGAGATGGAGAATTTAATGGTAATGGAAGACATTCAGTGGAAGAAGAAATTGGTGATGCAGTAGTGGAAGAAGAAATTGGTAATGCAGTAGAAGAAGGAGGAATTGATGATTCGTTTGAAGATGCTAGTGATGAGATGGAGGAACAGTTGGTCAGTGAGGAAGAGGAAGAAATAATAAGAAGAGTTGTACCAACGAGAAATAGAAGGTTACCTGTGAGGTTACAGGATTATGATTTGGAAAGTTCATTTTTAACTTACAGTGAGGTTTTGCAAAGTAAAGAAAAAGAGCTGTGGAAGAAAGCGATCCAAGAGGAAAAAGATTCTTTAGAAAAGAATAAAACTTGGGAAATTGTAGAAAAATCAGAAGCAAAAAATAGGAAATGTATTACTAGTAAATGGATTTTTACGATAAAGCCTGGAGGTAGATATAAAGCACGTTTAGTTTCAAGAGGCTTTCTTCAAAAGTATAATATAGATTATAAAGAAACGTATAGTCCAGTGGTTAATGCAACAAGTGTAAGATTATTGTTTGCTATTGCTGCACAAAGAAAGTACAAAATTAAGCAATTTGATGTAAAAACTGCCTTTCTTTATGGAGATTTAAAGGAAGATATTTATATGGAAATACCGTCGGGATATAATGAAAATAAAGAAAAGAAAGTGTGCAAATTAAAGAAAAGTCTATACGGTTTGAAACAAGCACCACTTATGTGGAACATCAAGCTTACTGAATGTCTCAAGAAATTAGGTTTTGTATCAGTAAAGTTAGATCCTTGTTTGTTTGTATATAAAGAAAAGGAAATATATTTAGCAATTTATGTTGATGATGGTATTTTAATTGGTAGTAATGAGAATGAACTAAATGTCATTATAAAACAATTAGAAAAAGAATTTGAAACGAGGAAATTTGATAAAGTTGAGAAATTTATTGGAATTGATATTTTATTAGATGAAAATTATATTAAATTATATCAGAAATCTTATATTGATGAATTATTAAAGAAAAATGGTTATAATGATATTAAAGAAATCTGCTCAGCGGATATCTTAATCGACACACATCAAGAGGGGAAAGGTAAAGAGAGTGATGTGCATCGATATAGACAATTAATAGGTTCTTTATTATATCTAGTTAATAAAACACGATTGGATATAGCTTCCGGTTGGTTATTGTAGTAGACATCAGGAATGTCCAAATTTAAATGATTTCTCGAATACAAAAAGTTTATTTAGGTATCTCAAAGGTTCTGTAGACTCAGGAATTCGTTATCTGCAGGGAAATGATTTGACACTGAGGGCATATTGTGATGCAGATTTCGCAGGTGATCCAGATACACGGAAAAGCACAACTGGCTTTGTTGTTTTGTATAGTGGTGGACCTGTACACTGGTGTTCACGGAAGCAGTCCGTCACTGCTCTTTCGTCAACAGAGGCAGAATATATTTCTGCTGCAGAATGTATTAAAGACTTGTTGTATGTTCAAAGTTTATATAAAGAATTGATCGGTAAAGTTCCAAAAACAGAATTGTATGTGGATAATCAGTCGGCTATTGTTTTGATTAAAAATGGTATATTTAGTAGGAGAAGTAAACATATAGATGTTAAATATCATTTTATTAAAGAAAAGATTGATCAAAATTTAATTGAAATTTTTTATTGTCCGACCAACTCTAATATTGCAGATATTTTAACAAAAGGACTTGATAGAACTAAGTTCTTAAGATTGAGGAAGTTTATTGTGAGTGATCAGTGATAATTAGTTAACTGTGGACTCTAATTATTATGTTAAAGTAGGTGTAAGATTTTGGAATGATATTCAAAATTTAGTTTAATGATGTTATGTTATATTTTAATTATTTTTATTTGATTGTTAATTAATAATTTATAATTGGGTGGATTTGTATTATATATATTTAGCTATGATGTAGGTAGGGACATATAATATGGGTTTTAAGAAGATTAGTGTTGAAGAGATGTTGAAGAGGTACATAAATAGTTAATTGTATTTGAAGTAGTTGATATACAATTCAGAGGGGATGTTGTAGGTTTTATGGAATTGTATTTGACTGGCCGGTTATAAAATGTTTGATATGAAGAAAGATTTAAAATTGGAGTTTTTCTAAATTAGACAGACAAGACAAGTTGTCTAGATTTCAGTTCAGTCTTTTTATGACACTTTAGTAGGAAACATATATTTAGATAAAAATGTATTTATAGAGTCTTTTCATGTTTAGGATATAAATCTTGATTAGTAAGTGTTTAGTAATGGGGAGATCAAATTGTTTTAATAAGTGAAGTTTTAAAAAAGAAATACATGAATGTTACGTAAAAGCTGTGTGTTTCTATTCCAACAATCACCCACTACAACACGTAACAGAATCTATTTTTTCTATTTTTGTGAATATATTTGAAATGAATATCGCAAACTTTTGATTTTTGATATTTTGTGAAATCTTTTTCTGAATTGAGAGCCCCCCCACAAACTTGAATCCAAGTTTTAAATCTTTCTGGGTATTACCTCGGTATTACATTGTATTTGGAAAAGAATGTAAAGGTACACCTGAAATAACAGTATATAATGAATATATATTTAGTTTTCATGGTATAAAATGAATATTAACATTATTTTAAGCTTTACCTTTTAATCTACATCCAAAAATACAAATAGCAGGCATTATTATATTATTTTATAAATATTTATACAAAAAAGCTTGGAAATAAAATGTGAAAAGTTTTGAAGTTTAATTTATTATTTTTCGTGACATAGGTACTTTTTTGTTTTCTTTATGTTTCCATATTACAATACTTTTTGGTATCCTTTTCTACCATGGATGTAGTAATAAACTCTTATGTTTGATTTCTATATCCATGTTTTTTACAATGTTGCCAGAATAAAAAAAAGTTATCAAAAGTAGAAATTGGTCGTCTGGACGACCCTTAATAGAGTTGGTATTCGCGTGCCGCACTAAAAACGAATAAAATGGGTTTTCTTGGTAACGTAACGTGGAGTTTTGTACCATAGACAGCGTATCTTTTGACAGATAATTTGAGATGTCATTATACTGACTGTCATCCCGCTGAGCGACACTGACAGTTCATTTTCGTTTTCTTTCTTCTTTATTGTATATGGCAAGAATTTTATGTTTTTGATATGATCCAAAACGTAATTGTAGAAATTATGGCAACAATTAAAATCGTTCAAAAATAAATGTCAATGTCAGGTGTCAGGTGGTGACAGACAGCCCTTATCAACAAATAATCAGCATAGCATTCTTCATTGCATTTTGCTTGCATTGTAAATTATTATTTAGGCGCGACAGACCGCTGCGAATCCTAGAAATTGTATGATGACTCATACTTTTTGAATTTCTTCCTATGTATTGTGATTATTATAACAGAAATGAATAGTCAAACGGTGAGTAGGTACATTAAGTGTTGAGTTTGGCTAAAATTATAAGCCATGTATTAATCTTACTTTTGTTTTGTTTCATAACCGTAGGAAACACCTCGAAAGCGACATGTTATTTGCATGGCGTCGGACTTCTTTTATCCAAACACCGGTGGAGTCGAAGAGCACATATACAATTTGGCGCAATGTATGATAAAGCGCGGCCATAAAGTCGTTGTTATCAGTCACAAATACGGCGAAAGAACCGGAATTAGATACTTGACTGGAGGACTCAAAGTGTACCACATACCAATCACGGTAATGTACGCCCAATGTGCCCTGCCCACCATGATATGTAACGTAGCTTTAATAAGGTACATACTGATTCGAGAATGTATTGAAATAGTACATGGTCATTCAGCATTTAGTGTGTTGGGGCACGAAGTCTCGATCATAGGAAAGTTGATGGGATTGAAGACTGTATTTACAGACCACAGCCTCTTTGGGTTTGCTGATACATCTGCTGTTCTGACCAATAAGTACTTACAAATGTGCCTATGCGAGTGTGATCACTGTATTTGTGTCTCACACACAGGCAAAGAAAATACTGTGATGAGGGCTAAAGTGAAGGCCCATAAAGTATCAGTCATCCCGAATGCTGTTGATGCTTACGATTTCACTCCAGACCCCAGCCAAAGGGATCCCAATGTCATTACCATAGTTATTGTATCCAGATTAGTTTACAGAAAGGGTGTAGATTTAATGGCCGCTATAATAGCTGATATGTGCCCGAAATACCCTAAACTAAGGTTTATTATTGGTGGGGACGGACCCAAAATGTGGTTATTACAAGAGGTGAGAGAAAAGTTTGGTTTCCAGCACTGCGTCACATTACTTGGTAGTCTAAAACATTGTGAAGTCAGGAACGTTTTGGTAAAAGGAGATATATTTCTAAATACGTCGTTAACAGAAGCTTATTGCATGGCAATTGTGGAAGCTGCATCCTGCGGTCTCAAAGTGGTATCCACTAGAGTTGGTGGGATACCTGAAGTATTGCCAGACAGCATGATATATTTGACTGAACCTAACGTTAGCTGTTTAGTGGAGGGTATTGAGCTGGCTATGAATGATATAAATGAAGGTAAAATATTGTGTCCGTTTGAATGTAATAGAATGGTCCGTAACATGTATAATTGGATGGACGTTGCCAGGAGAACAGAGGTAGTGTACAATAAGATCACTCTAAATAAAAACAAGCCATTGGGCCAGCAGTTACGTAGTTACCTCACCAGCGGCGTGTGGCCATGGCTTCTTGTTATCAGTTTAACATATTTAATACTGCAACTTGTTGAAAAACTATATAAAAGAAAACATATAGACATAGCTCGGGATTTACAATTATAGCCAAGGCGCCATAGACTATAAAATAATAAGAAAAATATTTTGGAATGATGTTTATTTATAATTTATGATCAAAATAAAAAGAATATCTCCAACTAGTCTCCAATAATAGGCATGTTAATTTTTAACAATATTAAAATAAAAAATTGCTGTAATAAATAACATTTCCATATGTTAGGATACATTCCAGCTTTTGCGTGAACAAAGTTATTAATTTATTTATATACGATGCTCTTTACTGTATATTATCATTTTATCCTAATGTTTATGTGATAAATCAGTTGTATGATAAATCTACTGCCCGACGGTCTTCATTCAAGCTCTGTAAATAAGGAAAATAATTACCATGAGTATTTTTATACACAGATATACAATAAAAGATTTTTTTAGAAAAACATTTCTTTTTATTAGATCTTTTTGCTTTCTCAATATTATTATCAAAAATACGATGCCCACGGTAAGGGTCAACTCATAATAGCGCAGAGTAGAAACACATTGAAGCGTCAATTTAACAAAGTTGATCTGTATCAACTTTGTTAAATTGACGCTTATGAAAGAAAACAGTTTCTTTCATTAGTAGCAGACAATTTCTAAGTTTAGTTTTTCCAAACTACCTCAATCAATGAAATAATAGCGTCCAGTTGCAGAATTACATTTCAAATGTAATTCTAAATTAAGTTTCTGTTTGACAGTAATAGTCTTTAACTTAATGGATCCAGTGAATTCCAGTGCCGGTATACATTATTCCAGAGCTGGATTCGATCGCTGGACTGGAATAATGTAAACCCGACATTAAAATAACATTTGTTCAAACTAACCGACGGTCTACTTAAATAGTTTCAAATAATAAATATAGTATAGGTATTTACACTTTAGTGGTGCGCGGTGGGTGCTTTGGCCTGACGCCCGACTGCTTGAGCTGCAGCACGATGGAGCGCAGCCGCGCCACGTCGCGCCCGCGCCTCGGCCCGAAGTCGCACAGCTCTGCGACGCGGGTCCACTCGTTACCATCCTCCACGTTGCTCTCGGAGCCGCGAGCTAGCGCCCTCTCCGCATTCCTATAATAGATATGATTGTGAAGGAAAAGTTGAAAAAAAAAACATTTGATTGTTAGGATTCAGAAATAAAACATGTTGAAGACCTTCAAAAAATTAATATGGTACAGTCGGATGTAATAATGTAATTATGGCCTTGCCTATGTATACAGTTCGTTAGGTCTTATAATGGAATTGGACTCCAATCGATAAGTAATTTAATAGGTATTAACATTTAAAGGACTCCGCCCACTACAACGTATCATACCATGCCATGACCGTGCTATGAACGTAGACTCGACAAGCAACCCGATACACTCTACTATGCCCACTAGAGCGTCGCCGGCAATATATTCTCTCCCACGATAGTTGCCGCTCCGTGCATGGCACGCGACGGTGCTGGTCGTTGACGGAACGGGCTAGTGGGCATTGTCTCATACTTTTTAATACAAAGAATATTGTTTTTGTCTGACACGTTCATAGCACGATCATGGTATGATACGTTGTAGTGGGAGTCCTTAATAGGAAAATCGGACGACCTATCTATTCTATGTCTAATTAATCTTGTACTATATCTATTAGATCTTGTATAAAATCATGAGATAAAACCTAATTTTATCCCTGATCTTATGGAAGATCGAATAGGATAGGTCGCCAATCTTTTATTTATACTTATAGGAATTTAACAAGACAATCCAATCCCATAATGTTAACAGACTGTAAATATAATTGCAGCCATTTGCGGCTGATCACACAGTAAAATCTAAGTTAAAATGTGTTATCTATCAAGCAGTTCACCATCTTATCTTTTAATTGGTTTATTAGTGCGTTTGAAGATTTTTCGATGAACGAGTGTGCTTTATCTATGAAATTAGAATCGATAATTTTCCGATGACTATGTTTCCAATGTAAGAAGGGCTGGTCCCCAATGAAGCGATGATGAACCAGAAGCAGCCAATAGTATGTTTTCATAAATACAGAGCGGTTTTAGACTAGCGTTTTATACGCGCGTATATGGTCGTTGTGGCATACGCGCGCTATATTACGCAAATTTTAAAAACCGGCCTCGCGTAAACGGGCATATTTCGGAGTGTTCGCTCGAACTGGTAGTGGTGTCAGTGTCTCTAGCGACTCGCACTTATACGAGCTTATAAGCACGTCAACGCTCGTACGAGTTGCGTATGTTACAAAAGGCGCGCCTGTACGAGCTTGAAAAACGAGCTTATACGCGCGTATAAAACGCTAGCCTGAAACCGCTCAAATAGCCAAAAGACTATTGGCTAAATATGACATCTATTTCGTAAATCGCTTCGGTGAAGCCCGGTCCTAAATCCCTGTTAAACAAAAATTGACAAAACAATGAACCCTTCTGTTATTTTAAACCAAAACATCCAAATATGAAATCTGACAGAACATGTTCTGATCCCACACCAGACAATAATCCAGTGTTAGTAAGATGTCTTATTTAAAAATACTCACTTAGCAGACTCCCTGAGAGTTTGAAAAGAAAAAAAGAGTTATTAGTTTTTACGATTAATAAATATATTTATTATTATAAATAGGCTACATGCCACATGGGTTTGCTTCCAATTCAGCATTGTTTAGATATATAGTTATTACAACAGCTACAAACGCTTAACAAGAACACCGCGACAGTCCGCGAAAACGATCACATCACCTAGTCATCATCGACTGGGACGTAGTGATCTAGGAGCCAATTGATAGTCTTTCTCGGGATTATCAATTGCAACTCGCGAGAATCCGAAGTCTAAGCATTAATATTAATATAAAGAAATATCATAAGACAACAGACACATTATCTTCAGAAATGAAGTGGAGGAAGAGGGAGATAAGAATAAACCTTATTTAATAAATAAATTTTCACAAATAGAACCCATAGACATGGGTAGAGGACTTGTGGTAACAGGAAAGAATAAACAAGATATAAACAAGTGTGGGTACTTCACGTTAGTGTATCATTTTCGCACCAATTATAATCTATATACACTTATCACACGTAAATAATTATCTTACGTTTATTTATGTGCTTATTACGATATGTGAATACCTTTGTATTTTCGTAGAAACATAATAAAAATAATCATCAAAATCAAAAGACAATTTGGATGCAAGCTCATTTCCAACAAGATATTATTTGTATTAGACAGTATTAGTCACACTCGCATCGTAATCTATCGTACGACGATTATCTATTCACGAATGATAAAAATAATATTTTTTAGTACAACTTAGCAACAAGATATTTTTTACTTGTTTATTTACTTTATTACGATACAAAAATCTAAAGGTACTCTGCAGTCGGCGCCACTGAGGGGTCATGCGGCAACTCGGCAACAAAGGCTGTCTTCAAACCGCGGACGGTCTGTGGCGTGGCAACTCATAGCACAGTCATAATAATTTACGTTTATCAAAATCTTTTTTTAATAAAATCCTACACAGGTCATCAGTCGAAACAAAAACTGATATTGTATGAAAATATGTTTGTAATTTATGACTAATCATTCATTTATGCTCCATTATCTCCTAATTAAATTAAAAACAATTACTAATAGGTTTCTAATTTCACAATGAGTTGCACAAAAGCATATTGAAGATAATGACAGCATGAGACTAAAGGATACACCATGCAAGGTTTGAGCCAACCGTCGTCGTCGGGCGTAGCACAGATCAACTAACTATTATATGTATACAGTCACGCTGCGCTATACCAAGACCTCAACGGAGTGCGGTCCATATAAAATATATGTCAAAGTTATGGGTGAAAGTGTCAGGATCAGGATCTTTTTGATCCACCCCACGAACAAGATAACTCACTGTCAGACTTAAAATTTAAATGCAATGTCTGTCAGTTCAGATAAAATGGATAATAGGTAGAACTGATAAGCCGTGACATAGTTAAAAATATATCATGCAATATGACTGAATCAGCCAAAAACTGACCAAACATTATCGTCATCTTTCACAAAAATATGAGAATTTTGGTAATTTATTGTTGTACAGTCAAGAGCATATCAACCTTTACATATCGGAATTTGTACCATTCATAAGTTCTATGTCATAAGCGCCAAAATTGACTGCAAGTGTAAAGCTCCACTTGCACCTGACTGTACAAAACTTCCATATTAAAAGATATTACTGAAAACAAAAAATAATCGAAATTATTTTATCAATCACATTCATCTTAACTAATACTTGAAAGTGCCATACTTACTATCAAGGTGAAGAAGGTATTCCTTCATGCCTTGACTACAAACTCAAATAATAATGTAGCTGATCAATTATGTAAATATTTTGTACTTATACCTATGCAGAAGAATGACACAGTGAAAATATCTCATGCATACTCTACTGTAGATGGCGCTGCAATTACCAAATCATAATAGTTCCCTTGATTTCCAACAGATGACACTTTAACTAGCGTCATGGGTTGGTTGTTTTCTATTTTCCGCAAGCACAGAAGCAGGCAAAGGCTAGTACAAAATTGAGCAGTCAGAAAAGTAGCCTAAGTTGAAGATTATGTTACAAAAAATATGTATAAGATCTACTTGCACAAATTTTAGTTTTTTTATAACAATAGAACTTGTTAACGAAATACACAAAGCACTTAAATAGCAATGGCGATATACAATAGATCCAAAAGAGATAGTGTCACTACCAAAGGCAAACTCACACTTGTAGCGGATCATGTAAATCAAATTGTACCAAGTTGATAATTCCGCTGACATTTCTACGCTTGGACCACCGCCTAAGCAACGAAACCAGTTATGACAACGTAGGCGCATTCCTCGAGCTGGCATACAAAAGGAACGAGACAGTCAGTACGTTCTAGGCGGCTATCGCGCTCACTCGCTGTATTCGCTGCTACCTTACGCGCTTAAAGTAACTGCTTGCTTTGGTGTTTCGTGCTATCTCATTATTCATTTGTGTATTCTGTGTAGATAATAAATTCATTGTTGCTGTAATCATTATTCTTCATTTGGCTTTCATCACTCATTCTTCACCTTCCGCTTCACACCAAGCGGACAACCTAATAGAAAGGTAACTTCTACAAATTGGTGACCCCGACTACGAACAAGAAGATACTCGGAGAACGGAGAACCATCCTGAACCGTGAGTTAGCATAAAAAAGCATTCACTCGAATAAAATATTTTTTAAACTGAATACGTTGGCAGTTTGAACAAAGAACTTAGAGTGTGGCCCAAGTTATAAGCTGAGCGATTTTTGATATATTCATATTTTTTTATATACCATCATGAGCCAAACTGAAAAGTCTGAAGAGGTATTGCGCGTTGGTGTACGGGTTCCCCCGTTTTGGCCTGAAGAGCCCGTTTTATGGTTCGCTCAATTGGAGTGTCAATTTGACCTATCCAGAATAACTACCGATGAAACAAAATTTAATTACCTTGTGGCACAGCTTGATCATCAATATGCTATTGAGGTGAAGGATATTATTACAAGGCCGCCAGAGAAGGAGAAATATTTAAAATTGAAAAGCGAGCTAATTAAGCGACTTTCCGCATCTCAGGAAAAACGAGTTATGCAATTATTAACGCGCGAAGAGCTTGGTGATAGGAAGCCTTCCCAGTTCTTGAGGCACCTCGAAAGTTTAGCGGGCCCATCTGTCCCGAGAGATTTTTTGGCCACATTATGGACCAGTCGGTTGCCACAAAACATCCAAACGGTTATAGCTTCGCAGATGGATCTTTCTTTAGATAAGCTGGGTGAGTTAGCTGACAAGGTGCATGAGATTGCGCCGGCGACACCTCAAGTGTCCATGGCAAGCGCCTCTACTAGCAGTGCCCCGATACTCGAGGAACTCACTAGGCAAGTCAGCGAGTTGACTAGACAAGTAGCAGCACTCAGTACTCACGTGCATGGTAGAAATCGCTCGAGCTTGAGCGAGTTTAAGCCTGGTTTCCAGAGGAAGAATCGGTCGCGCAGTCGTTCGAAGCCTAGGCAGCCACCAACAGGACACCCACACTGTTTCTATCACTATAATTTTGGGGCTAAAGCAAACAAGTGTAGGCAACCTTGCACGTACGACTCGGGAAACGCACAGGGCGGTCGGAAGTAGCGGCCAACGATTGCCCTCCATCTACAGGCCGTCTATTTGTTAGTGATCGCGTCACGAAAATGCAGTTCCTTGTGGACACTGGTTCCGACTTGTGCGTCTTCCCGCGCTCAGCCGTCAAGACGCCCTGTAGCCAGTCTAAATTCGACCTCGCCGCGGCGAATGGCAGCGTCATTCACACATATGGACCCATACGTCTGCACCTCAACCTTGGTCTCAGGCGAGTTTTTTCGTGGAGTTTTACCATCGCCGACGTGTCTAAGCCAATCATAGGAGTAGATTTACTTAGTCACTACAATTTACTGGTCGACTGCAGAAACCAGCGCCTTGTGGATGGTATCACAACTTTACACGTAGCAGCAGTGTCGGAGACAATAGGAGACGCGGACGATATCGCGTCGGTGAAAGCCGTGACGGGTGAATCCGAATTTCACCAAATACTGCGGGAGTTCCCGGAAATCACGCGTCCAGCTGGTGTGAACTCGCATCCGAAGCACAACACGCTGCATTATATCAAGACAACGTCCGGCCCTCCTGTATCTTGTAAGCCTCGACGTCTTGATCCTGTCCGGTTGAAGATTGCAAAGAAGGAGTTCGACGACATGATTGCTAGTGGTGTGGCTCGACGATCAGAGAGTCCGTGGTCCTCAGCTTTACACATGGTTAGAAAGAAGGATGACGGATGGAGACCATGTGGGGATTACAGAGCCCTAAATGCTCGTACTGTACCCGATCGTTACCCCATACGGCACATTCACGATTTTTCACACCAACTATCTGGCTGCACAATTTTTTCTACGATCGACCTCGTGAAAGCATACCATCAAATTGCCGTAAACCCGGACGACATACCAAAGACAGCGATAACGACACCTTTTGGACTGTATGAGTTCCCATACATGACGTTCGGCATGCGAAACTCGGCCCAGACTTTTCAACGTTTTCTGGATGAAGTCTTAATGGGTTTCGACTTCTGTTATGGATACGTGGATGACATTTTGGTATTCTCCTCATCGGCAGAGCAGCACCGAACTCATCTGCGTTTACTGTTCGACCGTCTCAAGCAGTATGGTATTCTGGTCAACACTACAAAATGTTTTCTGGGGAAAGAAGAGGTTACTTTTCTGGGATATTCCGTCTCAGCTGATGGTACCAAACCTCTCGCTTCGAAAGTTGTTGCAATTCAGGAGTATGCGGTTCCTAAGACAGTAAAGGAACTCCGAAGATTCTTGGGTATGGTGAATTTTTACCGTCGTTTCGTACGTAACGCGGCTCGACTACAGGCACCCTTGAATGCACTCTTGTCTGGCCCTCAAGTAAAAGGTTCGCATCCAGTCAACTTGACAGAAGAACTTCTTCAAGCTTTTGAAAATTGCAAGACTTCTTTGTCAAACGCCACTTTGCTTGCTCATCCAGACCCTTCTGCGGAGTTAGCCATCATGACGGACGCATCGGACTTAGCCATCGGAGCCGTCCTACAGCAGAGAAGTGGAAACAACTGGCAACCTTTAGCGTTTTACTCCCACAAATTAAGCCCGTCGCAGAAGAAATATAGTCCCTATGACCGGGAGTTATTAGCTGTGTATGAAGCTGTCAAACATTTTCGCCACATGGTCGAGGCGAAGACGTTCGCCATTTACACGGACCATAAGCCGCTTACGTTTACATTCAGGATGAGTAAAGACAAATGTTCGCCTCGTCAGTTCAGATACATGGACTATATTTCCCAGTTTACGACAGACGTGCGCTATATACCTGGAGCGGAAAATGTGGTCGCTGATGCTCTTTCACGGGTGGACGAAGTAAGCATAACCATCAACTATCAAGACCTCGCTCAGGCTCAGAAAGGTGATCCCGAACTGCAAGATCTCTTAATCAATGGTTCTACCCTGAAGCTCAAGAAGATGTTGACTGCACATAGCGACGTACCGATTTTCTGCGACACCTCGGTACATCCACCTCGACCATTCATCACGCCGAAATTTCGCAAGGAAGTTTTCGACATGGTACACAGCTGGAATCACCCTGGAAGTTCAGCTACTGTCCGGCTGGTTACGCAGAGATTTGTGTGGCCAGGGATTCGGAAAGATTGTAGAGAGTGGTCTAGGCAATGCTTGCAATGCCAAAAAAGCAAAATTTCCCGTCACACTCACTCTCCTCTTTCCACCTTCCTTACCCCCTCCGCGAGGTTCTCCCACATTCACCTAGACCTCGTGGGACCTTTACCGTTGTCTTGTGGTTTCAGATACTGCCTCACTATCATCGACCGCTTTACTCGATGGCCTGAGGCTATTCCGCTGCAGGACATCACGGCAGAGACCTGCGCTGCTGCCCTCGTTTCCGGCTGGGTAGCGAGATTCGGCTGTCCGGCACGCATCACCACTGACCGCGGACGACAGTTTGAGAGCCATCTTTTCAAAGCACTAACATCATTGATTGGCGCACGGCACTTTCGAACCACGGCGTACCACCCAGCTGCCAACGGTATCATCGAGCGACTACACCGCCAGCTCAAGGCGGCTATAATGTGCCATAATTCTTCACAGTGGACCGAATCGCTTCCACTGGTGCTCCTTGGCATTCGCAGTTCCTGGAAGGAAGACCTGCAAGCTAGTCCGGCAGAGCTCGTTTTTGGTGAAGCTCTCCAGCTGCCTGGTCAGTTCCTTTCACCCCGAGATGACTACGTTACGGCTGATGTTACCCAGTACGCGACTCGTCTGCGCGCGCACATGGCCAGACTTTCTCCAAAACCTACTTCGTGGCACAGGTCAGCGCCATTCTACATACCACGTGACTTGCATGTGACGTCTCATGTTTTTCTTCGGCAGGATCACGTGCGTGGATCACTCGAACCACCGTATGCCGGACCCTTTAAGGTTTTAGAGAGGCAATCAAAATTTTTCACGATAGAAATCCGAGGAAAACCATCTAATGTTTCCGTGGACCGGTTGAAACCGGCATATGTATTCAAAGAAGTTCCGGTCACAATATCTTCTTCGACTGAGAGTTCCGAGAAGCAGAAGGTTACCCGAAGTGGTAGAAGAGTAAGACTGCCGGAATTTTATCGATCGTAGTTACGATCTGGCCAGGGGGAATAATGTAGCGGATCATGTAAATCAAATTGTACCAAGTTGATAATTCCGCTGACATTTCTACGCTTGGACCACCGCCTAAGCAACGAAACCAGTTATGACAACGTAGGCGCATTCCTCGAGCTGGCATACAAAAGGAACGAGACAGTCAGTACGTTCTAGGCGGCTATCGCGCTCACTCGCTGTATTCGCTGCTACCTTACGCGCTTAAAGTAACTGCTTGCTTTGGTGTTTCGTGCTATCTCATTATTCATTTGTGTATTCTGTGTAGATAATAAATTCATTGTTGCTGTAATCATTATTCTTCATTTGGCTTTCATCACTCATTCTTCACCTTCCGCTTCACACCAAACGGACAACCTAATAGAAAGGTAACTTCTACACACTAATGCACAAAATACATAGACAGAGAGGACGGAGGCAGGATGGGGCATCAAGTTATACCAACATCGGCGTCTGTTTTCTAGTATATTTTTTGCATTTAAGAGCTTTGAAAGTATTGTTTTTTTCTATTGTCTCATAGAAAAAAATACTTTCAAATCTAATATTACTTCATGCAACTGAATAAATATTTAACCCTCAGTCCATCGCATGGTCTCGTTGTGATTTATGTCAGTTTTCATTGACAACGTTGTTTAGTTTATTCTTGGTAACCTTGGGGACCCCAAGCGACGACTTGCGTATATAAAAACTATGTGACAGATCGAGGGTTAAATAATTAGTATGACATTAAAAACAAAAATTGATTAAAATAGTTACCTGTTTGCAGCCTTGGTCTTAGCTATCTGTTCCTCATGGGTTTTGTACCAATCCTCCAGCTCCTTCTTTGCCACTTTCAGCATTTCTTCCTTCTTCCTCTCTTCTTCGGCATCTATAAAATACAGATTAACATTGACAGTCTGGAAATTACAACTCCTATGATTTATGTTCATAGAAGACAAAAAAAAGGTGAAGTTGTTATAGAAAATATTGACATTCATGAAGATGTAAAATTCTCAAAAAATAAAAACAAAATGTTTATTCAATTTATGTAGTAAGTAAATCAGTTGTTTACATTTCATAGTGGCCAGGGTCTTGATATAAGCAAATTAATTATGCTTGTGTTTGAAGATACCGCTCTTCCTTAAGATTAGGTTATAGGCATAACATCTAAATATTATTTAATGATTTTGGAGAAAAACTAAATCAATCAACAATTTTCGTTTCCTTTGCTTACAAGTAGGTTTTAATAAAAATATTATAACCTTTTTCTTCGAGTCTCTGCTTTTGTTCTTCTCTCCACAATTTGATCTTCTCTGGCTCCTCTCTCTCCTGTCTGAACACTGATGTCACAGGCTCGTCATCCAAGAGACCATTTGCTGCATCAAAAGCTGCTGCACTGGGTACTTCTGTAATATTTAAAAAATGTGTCTATATTATCAAAGTACTATACATTATAGGTATCATATTTTAATTATAAGAACTTTTCTACACTTGCTTCGCAATAAAACATTTGATTTAATAGTAGAGTAGTAGCTCAACCAATATGAGGAAGCCCTAAGGCGATTCTCTGACCGTAGCTTTATTATAAAATCTCTATAAGTACATACACAGTAGGTATATGGAGTCGAGGTATGACTAATAATATTTTGTAGGGTAGGTACCATACATCAAATTTGCAAAAGACATTATTATAATATGTAATTAAAAGTTAAGACAAAATAAAAAGAGACACTGACCTACGAAATCATCTACCAGTCCATTAGAACTAATAGATGTGACTACAGGGGGCGGAGCACTAGTTTCCAGATCATCCTCGAGGCCAGCCAATGTGTTTTGCTCACGAGCCAAAAACTCGGCTGCTGGGTCTACTTCAGGTTGCACAAAATTATCACCGAAATCATCCATTGTGGTATTATTTTGTTATTATTAAAATTTAGCCACTATAGCAAAAGACGACGAAGCAAAATTAATTACCATAGACAACGAAAAAAATTTTTTTTGGTGGCACTAAGTATTGCCAGCATTAAATACACATTTACATATCCTTATTCCTTACTCCTTACTTTAATATAATAAATGAGAAAGTTTAGTTTGTTTGTTTGTTATTCCTTCACGGCTTGACTAAGCAGTCGATCATTATGAAAATTTGCATACATATTGTTAGGGGTACAGCGCCCAACATAGGCAACTTTGAAACCCGTGAAATTATGTCGTTCCAATGGGAAAATATTTTTTCTACTATAGAGGGCGCTGTATCAGCCAACAGATGGCGCCACAATTCGCGCTATGTATGTCCAGGGTTGCCAGATTCAATTTTATGATTTTCCCCAAACTAACTTTTATTTTTCCCCAAAATGATACGTTTTCAACAGAAAACCCCCAAAAGTTTTGTTACAAATAAAAGGGGTTAAAAACTGCCTTTTCCTCACTTCAGATGTCGCTTTTGTCTAATTTTCTACACATTTGACAGCTATCAGTCATTTTCCATACTATTTTTTTTGCCAAGACGAGCCAAGCGGAGCGCAAGGACACTACCTACCTTTTCTCGAAACGTTTCGTCGTTTTTTTGAACTCTCATAACTTTAGTACATACAACATAGACCTCAGATAGACAATAAGCAATGAAGCTTATTGACGTCCCGGGGGAGAAAACTACAGCTGTCTTGGAACTCACAACGAATTTAATCAGAAAGAAGATAGTCGGAGTAGGACGTATTGAAAGGACTTCCCTCCTTAACAACTACGTGAGAAACAGCAATTTGAAGCAAAAGGCATTATACCCTAGAGAGATGACAAATCAAGTGAGTTCCTCTTTGGTTCAAAACGTTCAAAACAAAAGAGGCATAATACTAGATAGCTAGACTTTATAGAATAGTAGAGAGAGAGACAGCAGCTTTTTAAATGGCTCTGGATTGATTGTTACACTTTAGCCAGGATGTTAGTCCAAAAAAGATGGTTAGGTTAGTATAAAAGTGCAAAAAAATTCGCAAAAATTCCCCATCACGTATTTTATTTCCCCAAAATTTTCCCCAAAGATTCTATTTCCCCAGTTTTTCGCCGAGAGTAAAATTTTTCCCCAAAATCGCGAAAAAAACCCCCAATCTGGCAACCCTGTGTATGTCATAAAATAATTTACGCGAGCGAAGCCGCGGGGAAAAGCTAGTAAAAATAAATTTCACGGGGATTCTAATGCCAACGCTACACTCTCGAGAAATTGACTCGAAGTGAACCAAAGTTAGGCACTGAATGAGAAGACAAAGAAAAAGTAAAGCCAAAGTAGGACGAAGAATCCAACCATAAAGGTACTATTTTTTTTGACTCAACTTCGTGAGATTGTAGAGCCGACACGAATGAATGACACTGGATGTCAAATCAAAATTCAAAACGGAAATAAAAAGTAACCTCAAAACAAATAAGAAGATTCGTAGTAAAAACAATTTACAATAATCAATAATATTACGTGATAAATCAAATAAAAATGAATTTGTGTACGAGAACAAAGTTCCTTAGACCCAGTTTAATAAGTAGTTTATGTCGTTTCTCCACAACAACACCTGAAGTTATTGAGCAAAATGAACAAGTGTTATTAGAGGACAGCGACGAAGCCCTGGCCCGGGAAGCCGAAATCGAGAGGAAAAGGAATGTGTCCCGTTTAGCGCCGGCCCATTACAATCTCGTCAACGGCCGGCGGCCGTATGAAATACCTAAATCCATTGCTCACTTGACTGTGAAATATAACAGAAAAATGTATGGTAAATATGGAAGCGCCAGTGGAGTCAACCCAAGTAAGTGTTCAAAAGACACTCATTATCAATCTGGTAGCTAATAAGTAGTAATGTCAAGCATCTAAAACTGAATAGTTGCCAGTTCGAATCCAACATACTAATGAATAATCACTAGTTTATATTCCATTCCAATATAAATATATTGGCACAAAATCTAAAATACCCAAACAATCATCTGATTTATTTAAATTTTATGACAAGTATATTAGAACGGAATTTAGATCAGCTTCTAGTACCGACTGCTCAAAAACTTAGTTTGAGAATAGTGTGAAATTTCATCTAGGAATATTTATCATGTCTTTTTGAAATATTTCATTGTAATAAACATGTCATGTCTATTCTTCAGGTTTATGCTGGCCTTCTAAAAAAGAGGTCGATGAAAAACTAGAGTATGAGGCTGTGGCTTTCCCATACACAATTAAAGAAATGATGGATATGGCAACACAGAAGAGAAAGGCGGAACTGTTAGCGATAGAAGAGAGAGAGAAAGAAATAATTGCTAAGTTTGAGAAGCTGGAAACCTGGAAGAAGGAACTTCGTGATAAAATTGCTAAGAAGGAAGCCGATGCGCAAGTAGCAAAGGTAAATTAAAGATCTTTGTCCAGTAATTTATCTAGTTGCTCCTATTCCTGGACCCCAGTGACCTGCGGCCAATCTGGCAGGTGCTGGTGTCACATGCCGAGCCAATAAAAAAAATAACATTTTTCATATTTTTGTGAGCTCTGCACCCTTAGTTATTTTAAATGTAATTATTTTTAAAATTTTCTGTGTACTTTTTTTGGTAAATGGAGGCTTTGAAATTGAAGTTATCTGTTTCTAAAATCATCATTAATTTACAGGACAAGAAAGAGCGTCTAGTAGAAGAAGTGAGAAGGCACTTTGGCTTCAAGATGGACCCTCGTGATGAGAGGTTCCAAGAGATGTTGGCTAAAAGAGAAAAGGAACAGAAGAAGTTGGACAAGATGGCGCGCAAGGAGGCCAAGGAGAAGCAGCTGATCGCCAAGATACAGCAGACAAACGTTAATATGAGCTAAGTGTCGTTAAAGTTATATTAGTTTTAGCAATTATAGATTTTTAATTAATTTATTTGATGTCTTATTTTTGTCACTTTTTTTGACACTTATTACTGTAATGGTAACCTAGTCAAATATTTATTTTATTTATGAAGAAATGTGGGGGGAGTTCATTATGTCAGCAGCATAAATATGTGTCTTTGTCATCAACATCTCGATTTAGTACCTTGTCACTGTTATAGTGATGTTTATGTTATTGACTGTGCTGATTTCAGTCAGATATAAAATTTTCGCATATTAACTTAATTATTTATTTAGCCCTCTTTTAACGTCTCATGCAGACCACAAAAGTGTTTAAACACGCCGAGATACATTTGAAAGAGCAGAAATAAAATCAAAATATTTGAATACAACAACAATTTTAATTTAATCGTCATAAAAATATCATGAGCTGTCATCTTCGTCGGAAGAGTAGAGCGCGCGGCGCGGGTTGGGCGCGTTGGGCGGCAGCGGTGAGTGCACCAGCGTGTCGCTCGAGTCGCTCACCGCGCTGCTGCTCGGCGACGAGAATATGCTACCCTGTGTGGTGACAGCGGCATAAATATCTAGTCACTTTTGTAAATCATTTCATTACTGAAGACTCACATTGTCACTATAACATGTTTGTTCAAAAGACTGAACGATTCTATAGTAACGAGTTTTAAAGAGGTAACCAGCCAGTCTAACATGCTTACACTGGAGATAGTTTCTCGCCCGCGACAAAACTTCTTGGCCAATAGCAATGCCTGTTTTGTCTACTGTAGACATAACCGAGATATGCCATTGGCAGAGGAACGAGAAAATTTTGTCGCGTTTGTCATGTTAGCCCGGCTGGGAAGATAACTAAGAACAAAGATTTGATAAATATTATTGTTAAATACAGATTCGAGTAAATATTACAAGCAGTATCTATTTGTAATATTTACTCGAATCTGTATATTTATTGTCAGGGGTACAGTGCCCAACATAGGCTACTTTCTATCCCGTAAAAGTAAGTCATTCCAATGGGAAAATATTTTTTCTACTATAGGGGGCGCTGTATCGGCCAACAGATGGCGCCACAAGTCGCGCCGTGGGTTTTGTTGTCAAACGAGATCTATGGCATAAAATTAACCGCGAGCGAAGCCGCTCGGAAAAGCTAGTATATAAAAATTGCAATTGAAGCTGAAGTCAGAATAATTGCAAGCTGAAATGAAATATTGAAAACCGGTCATTCTATTAGTACTTATGTCTGTACTCTACAAACAATTTACCTTGAGTTTGATTTGCGCTGCCAGCGCCTCTTGTTCGCACTGTTCCTCATTGTATAATCCTTTAGTATCTCCCATTTGTCTCTCGATCATTTCTGGTTTCTGCAATATTTACATTTCTACATTAGATGTAGATAGTTAGATCAAACAAAGTAATATAGCTAGCTAATTCATCATCATCATCTCAACCCATAATCATCCCTTCAATCGAAGGAGATTAGAGTGTACTCTGAAACACTGCTCCAATGCGTATTGGCAGAGGTCAATGTTTTCAAGCCTCCTGAAACCCACCGACTTGGCTACTGTCATCCTATATACTAACTACAACTTCGAATCATTGATACAATGATAAAAGCCCTGATACATACCACTTCAATCTTCTCTCTTATTGTTCTTTGGACATTGCCCAAAAGATGTGCACTCTTTGTGGTCTTATTATTCACTTTAACGGTTTCAATGATCTTTATATGTGAACTCTGGGCCCTCTTCGGTATATTCATTCTAATGCTCGGCCCGCTCGGCTCACCACTGTCTGTCTCTGTCACTTCCGATACCTCTTCTATTATCTCATCTTCGATTTGTTTCCTCTTTGTTTCGTGAGGGCATTCTCTGAAATTTGGTTTGGGTCAAGTAAATTTTTATTTATTCAAATAGGCCTATTACAAGCTCTTTCGAATCGTCACAAATTTTTCTACCACCAGTTCAGACGGCAGATTTATTTAGTTTGGCAATGTTGGGAGACATGTTACCTGTACTGAAATGAGTCCCGCGTCACGTAAAAGTTGCGCGTTGCGCGCCAGCTCGGTGCATTATTTACCTTGATAGCATATCACAGATTTTCAGCCACCACCCTTAATAATTCTACTTTGCTAGATTTACATATCAAATATCATGGAAATGAATATAGAAGAAAGATTAGAATGAAAATAAACGTCTTACCCACGACACTGATTGTTCTTAATAAATGCGTAGATATCCTTGAAGGCTTGTTGTATGTAGGAGAGTGTGTTTTGGTCGATGGGAACGGAGCTTGTCGAGCCAGAACTGGTGGACAACCCACCAGAGCGCGAACTCGCCTGGAACGACTGCTCTGAACCTAATCAAAGGAAAATTATTAAGTAATTACTAACATTAGTAGCCACTCACTAGTCAACAACAACAATAGGATCAAATACTAACAGCCATATTTTTTTTAACAGACGTGTACGACGAGAGAATAGACCTGATTGATTTGACTTGTGCAGTAGAAGATTTTCTTCTAAAATGGTATATAGAAATTGTCTACTGCGAAGGTCGATCACGTGATACGATTGTTATTTAAAAAAATCTCGGGGCGCGGACAGCCTACCTACTGAAAATATATACTGTGTTACTATTGGTCCACGTAATCATTGGTATTGGTCGCGTTGCGATTGCGAGCATTGCTATTGGTTGATACAATGACCCATCTCGCTCTGTCAATATCGGAAATGAGCGAAGGACATACTCAATACTCGTTTGTTAAAAAAAAACAAGACGAGACCGTTTGAAGATTTGGGAGTATGGTAGACTTCGACGAAATATAGGCAGTTCAGAACTTCAGAATTTCAACGCACTGTGCACCTAACAGTGCGTTGAAATTCTGAAGATTTCGGCCGAGAATTCGTAAATTTGTTTTTTGTCCAATGTGATTGTGAGAACATTATTTGTTTAAATGGGTTATAATACTAATGTTTAAATTAAATCAGTAAAATATGCCTGTGAAGGTCTAGTTTATGAATAAACGTTTTCATCAAATTAGGTACCAGAAGATGTGGCGTTATTCGCCCAGAGTCGTATCTGCTGCTGTTTGAGCAGCTTCATCTGTTCCACGAGTTGAAGGTTCAGCTCCTCAAGCTGTTGTCTGTGAGATATTTCCTCTTGGAGCTGTTCCGCCAATTGTTCTGTGTAATCCCTGAAATTTTAAAATAATTTTGTATTAAATTAGCGAAACCCTCGCAACTTCGTTTGCGTATATCACGCTTTGCCGTGGGAGAGGGACAGTTCGCCTGTGAGGGCCGTGTAAGTTTTTTTTTTTTACTTTTTGCAATAAGTAGTGCAGAAAAATGATCTGAATTTTTTTAAAATATCCTAAAACTTTATTTTTATTTTTTCATTGTCCAATCAGTTGTGCGCGCCAGTTGTTTGGCGGGTAACAAGTGCTGTCGTGGGCTTGTTTTCATTGGAATTATAGTATTTTTTTATTAATACACATTACGTTGAACTTACTTTTCTTTCTTAACCATATTAGTTTTATTGATATATTTAGTATTAGCATTCTTAGATATAGACGGAATTCGGTCTTTCGTAATCCTGAAAATATACAATGTTATTATCTATGATTATTTTCTATCTCTGCGACTCCAGAGAATTGAGATCATATCTCTAAAGGAAATAAGAAGAAATGGGACAGGAAATTTAATTTAGGGATCATGACAGCTCTATCTAAAAGCTCCCATTTTATAGATGAAACAGATAAAATTCCCGACAATGTAACATAATATTGATTGTGAAATTCTTATTGAAATCTATTAGTAAAGTAGGTAGGTAATTATATTTACTTCAATGATGACGATTTGACCAATCGGTTCTCACTTGAACATCCACTGAGGGTGCCCAACCAGGAATACTGAAATAGAATTAACACATTAATGATTAGAATACCCTTTCTCAAAGTGAATCCATATTATGGGCGCTAGAATTTTTGGTGTCAGTGTTTTCAAATCACATGACAGTCACTGACTTGACGATTGTTACCTATCGACAACAGTCAATACCGTCCAGTCAAAGCACGGAGGAGCTCAAGATTTTTTTACCCAAGTATTGACTAGAGTTGTCGTTATGTTTAACTTGCGTGATCGTTCCACTTTCGGAGGCAAAGCTCCTTAGAAATAAATTGAAAAATGGTTTACTACCGCTTGTCCTACTTGTCCATTGGTGGTCTTTCCCTCGTTCTCTCGCAAGGCAGCTCGCACCAAAGACAATGACTCGCTAGAAATCTCCGGGTTATGCCGCAGATCTAACACCACTAATGTTGTGTTTGATTGCATCATCTGTAGCACATCTGTCACCGTTTGTTCTCTTAAACTGCAGTTCTGTACGTCCAATGCTAGAAACGAAGAAACAATGGTCTAAAAGTTTTACTGCTGACTGCGTATTTTATGTGTCCTTTTTTGGGAGGTACGTGCGGACCTCGAAAATATTTTCCTTGCCCGGGTTGACTCACTCGGGAGACACTTCCCCACGGTTCTTGTTTCCTCGTTGGAGAGGTGAGTTTTATTGTATACAAATTTTTCCTCTTTATAATATTAGTACCTATACATATATTTGGCTCTAATTATTACGTGGACCTTCAATGTTGTCCATTGGGTGCCCTCACCCGTCATAGTACGACTATCTTGGCTGCTAGAGATTATCATGCTTACCTTTAATCCACAAGTCGTCCGAAAGTACGTCCAGTAGTTTGCTGACCCCAAGGTCTCCGAGTTGAGGGTTGGAGCACAGTGTGATGCGTCTTAACCCCGCCATCGTGTCCAACTCGGGCAGCCGATACCGCAACGTGTGCGTCCAGTTCTCACTATACCGATTGATTTTCTGATACTGAGAAGATACGATTCCTATTCATATATTTGAAAGCTAATCTGTAGTCTTTTAAAACAAGTATAGGTAGGTACCAACCACTCATTTCCAAGATTCAGCCCACCCACCCACACATTCCCACCGCTGAGTCTTCTGTGAAGGTTCAACAACAGCAACCTTAGATTGACAATAAGCAATGAAGCTTATTGACGTCCCGGTGGGAGAAATCAGTCCCGGGGGAGTAGGAAGTACCTATTGAAGTTTTACTATGAGGTAGGTAAGTAAAAACCTGCATTTCTATAGAGGTTGGCAAACGAGCATGCCGGTCACCTGATGTTAAGTAATCACCGCCACCCATGGAGCACAGAGCCACCGGGGGAGTCCCTGAGCCGCTGCCGGAAAATGCAAAACTTACCTTCACTAAATCAGCTATATGTCCAGCACCAACAGCGGTTAGGTCACAACCGGACAAGTCTAGCGTCACGATGTTGGGGAGACACCTCACTGCCTTGCAGACGGCCAGGCAGCCGGCGTCGCCGAGCAGACAACGAGGCAGGTATAAATGTTGCAGCGAATTATTCGCCAGTAAAGTCTACAAGTGAAATATTGAATTACAAATACAATACAAAACTCTTTTTGCACCAATACAAATCAAATACAATAACTTAAAAAATACACGGTAGAGGCGGTTTTTTCGCTAAGCGATTTCTTGCAGACAAGGAATGTAGAAAGAAATCTTAGTTATTCATTGAATACGAGCGGATATGGTTTTAACCGCGTAAACCCAGTATTTCCGTTTGCGAGATGATTTTCGGGATCAAAATATTTTCTTTGATTTCAAACAGACTTCAAACTATCTTATTGGGTTTTATTTAAACTTTGTTTTTTTTTTTTGGTTGGTATTAATGTAAAACAGAACTCTTGAGAGAAGTCTTGTGGTGTCAAGAGAACGTTGATTCAGTTAAGTTTGTAAGGCTACGCTCAATTTTATTGAGATCAATTTTTTGTCAGATCTTACTCTACTTAGGTATAGGTTAGGTAGGTACCTAAGTATAAGGATTTGGCTAACATACAATTTTTTTTCATGGTCCAAGCTTGTGAAGTGAAAATTATAATCCATAGAGACAGAGGGTCTGGATTATAATTTTCAAAAAATTGTCTATTAAAACTGATTTAAAATCTGACCTCACACAAAGGATTTAGGTAGGGTATCTTCAACGGTAGACCCTCAAGTAGCAGCACTGTGAGTAACGTGGTGTTCGAGAGCAGCTGAGCAACGGCATCCACCAAGTTGGTCAGCATGAAATTGGTAAGAATCACAGCGCGCTTGTTCACTGTTTTCGCCAAACGCTCACAGTCGATATGTTCTAAGACTGTTGGGGAACAAATGTACGGGTTTTATACCGATATGCCCTTAGCGGTTATACGTGTATAAGTATAGTTATATATCTGTGGGTTATACAGACGAACGGCATTGTGTCGACGGCATTACCACTGCAGCCGTCGGCGCCTGTCTGCTCATCAACAATTCAACATTGATGTGAGATTTTCCTATGAGCTATAACGTATTTTCTGTAGTTTTACAAAAAGTAGTAACGGGAGTGACGAGACGAAAATATTGTCTCTGGATCCCATGGGAGCCCAGTGTCCGGAGGAAATTAGTATTGGTAGGTAAGTACCTAGGTAATCTTATTAGGTACATCCAGTATATATCGATGTCTATAACATGTACGAATCTCGTTTATACACTGTTTAACTTGAGAACAGATGGCGCTGTTAGCTGTGTAAATTGTGTTACTACTTACCTACTACAATTTTGTCAGTTTTGTAGAAATATACACCCGCATCTTGTAATATTATTGCCCGCATCGAACAAGGCAGTTGCTACAACTGCCTTTGATTTGCCTTGGATTTACTATTGTTTGATACGGTTTTCGAGCAAATTACTACCTTGTTCGTTGGGGGTGTCTATAATGTTTATAAAATTCTAAGACGACTCCCTGGACAAATAAAGCAGATTCTAGCCTTATGAGTAGATGGCATTATTATTGTGAATGTACAGAAACCTACTATGATTTTAAACTTACTGGTTTTCACTTGTTGACGACATCGGATAGACACAGAATGTAAGCTGAGGTCGCAGGAGAGCGCGTTCAGTATCGGCGGCCAATCACCGTACTTTATTCTGTCCACACAAAAGTCCAAAACTTTCCCGTTCGCCGATGGCATGACATTGTTCAACGGTGTCAGATTCTGCAGCTTGCAGCATTTCAAATAACATTGTAGGAATATACGGCTGGCTTTAGGTTCTACGCCTTTACCGACCATATTTAATAAAACAAATCAAAAAAACTTCACGCGAAAAAACGCGGTGGACGACAACGTAAATTCTATAAATAATAAGTAGTGATTTATCAGAATATTTCAACTAAAGTTTAAAAAATATATCATGTGAATACTGACGAGTGTTTTTTCAAAATTAGAACAGTTGACAATGACATAGGTTTAATCTTTTTTTTGACGTTGCCTCTGTTTTTATATGCCAGTCGGAAGGAGTTTTTAATGCCAATTTCGGTCGTTGAAAATTCTGGTTTGAAATGAAAACTATTTTACAGGATTTGATATAACATTCACTAACCATACAAAATAGACTCTGTTTTTAGGAAGTTGTCGTTCGGGCGTTTATTGTGGATAGTGCCTTATGCACTTTTATGTCAACATGACTGTAATGTAATATCCATTCATAAGATCATGAACATCAACAGAAGGAACATAAAATTTATTTTATTGTTCAGTTCTGACTATAGGTACATTCAGCGGCATAAATATGTTGTCACTTTAATACCTTGTCACTTTGTCGACTTGTACATACCCTCAAATCTTCAGCAATTAAAATGATACAGAAAAGAGAAAGTACTAGTAACATTTTTATGTCGCTGACTGTACATACTCGCTAATCCATAATTTTAAACTACAATAATAAAACAAGAAATAATTTATAAACGTTTATTTTAATATTTTGTGACATTTTTATTTAAAACACTTTAGGTGCGATTAGACCATCACATAGTAGAAAATATACATATTTATTATTTTTACCTAAACTTGTGATGATCCAGTGGCACTAATTGTAAAAAAGGTTATAACAGTTTCAAAACTATTTAGGTATTAAACAACAATACTATAATTATCCCTTCACAACATTGAACTAAAGAAATGGGTAACTCAAGGTAACTAAATCTAAATGGTTACTTAAATAAGAGAGCCTCGTGTTTCTTCTAAACTCCGTTCGACTATAATTGACACAAAATCTCCAAGCAATCACCCGATTTAAAATATAAATCGATATGTAATAAACATGAATCGATTGCAGATCACTTGATTGCGATGCAGTTAAAACACAAAACATTATGTTACCACAATAATGTATGACTAACAAGTTTCACTGAAATTTTTTTGCCAAGTATAGCGGAACGGAGTATACAATTATTTTTCAAAAGAATTAATACATAATATTTTTTTAAATAATTCAAAAAACCATAACTTTTTGAACACATTATTATCGAGGTAAAAACATTTCAAAATAAAAGTGAAGTGAAAAACAGATAAGATCATAGAAAAGATCAGGAGATCAAACTATTTCCTCTAATCACTATACAATGCATTGAGGTTGAAGTGTTTGGGAAGACAAGAAAAATATATAAATTAAAAGTGTATTTTTTTTGTGAAAGAGAACATTAGGCTACATCTCTCACTCATCGTACGGAACAGAGTGGCATATATTATCACCGCTATTTGGCTTCGTATATTAGTACAAGAATCACAAAAAAGCTATTCACATTTTACTTTGAAATATTTTTTTCTTTAAAAACTGTTGATACAATAAAACTTTTGCATTGGCACACAATATTATAGCACTCTTCGTAAAATATTTATGGTACAAAGAAATTACTAACACATAATGCTTGCGCTAGACGCTGTTTAAAATTCCTAATCTAACCAATGTTTTAAACAAGCTTAAGATCCACGACCAAAATGAATTAAGTCACACTCAATAAATGGAATAAATTGACATTAAAATTAACAATATAAAAAGTAAATGATTTTCATTATTACTAACTATATATTAAGATTAGCTTTGTGATATCACATAAGGTTACAAAGTTATAATAAATAGTCCGAAACGTAAACTTGTTGTTCTAAATCAAAATCCCTGTATTATAATTTAATTTAATAAGAAAGTCACTTAGGGTGTAAAATACAGTATTTGTAATTCAAAACATCGTATATTTATCGCACGCACATAAACGCACGGATTTATAGGTAAAACTGATTGAATAATTTGTGCGTCTTATGCGAGTGAAGTGCATCGTTCCTTCTATCCCATTCTAACTTACTAGATGTTAACTAGATAGAAAGAGACAGAGAGTATTTTAATAAAGATTAATGTTGTCTTCCTTCATGTAGGTATACTTTGTGTTGTATCCTATAAATTCGTTTATAAACGTAATTAACCAAAAATATCGGATATCTGTAATAACATGAATTAACCACTAGTAGCATTAATGTAGTTAAGTCTGTTTGAGCCTTTAATTTTTTTAAAGTATCCGCCAATGCAACTATTGTCGGATATTCCGAAATAATTAGATATTCGTGCACGCAACTTATTGCGTTTACGCACTTCATGCGTGCGTTCTGAGACTAGGCCTTCACAGCACAAGAACGCTAGACCACGAAAATCACATCGTATTTGAAGCAAGAATGTGTACTGTATGTTTTTATTTTGCCAAAAATTTTATTATAATTTTCATTTTTTTTTATAACGTATGACGTTTCGGTGACAATTTAAATATACATTAATTGCATTGTTTTCTTATTTTATATTTAATAATATACATTTTTTTATTTATAAATCTAACTTCGAAGAGCAGATAACAATGAACACACTTTTAATCTGGGACATGAGTCACCTTTATGGCATAAGTACCTACTCATCACTTTATATCTTTATTACTAAATTATTATAGAAAACAATATTATGTATGTCGCGGTTCGACTTTTATATAAGTCAACAGAAATTCCAAATATACAATGCGTTTGATTTTTTTGTTTAATTTACTCTTTTTACTCGCTGTATGTTCGCCAAAATTGTTTGCGTATTAGACAAAATAATATAAGGGTCTCTTTTAAGTGTCTTTAAAAAAATGAGTTTTTTGTGGATTACTTTGATTCAATTTCGCACTAGAAACATTACAGATATCTGTAACTTAACGTTAGATATAAATTGTTGTTGTTTTTAGTAACCAAATTACGAGTAGCCCTTATTTTGTTTTGGGTAAATATGTATTTTGAAAACGGTCAATTTTTGTGAATAAACAGTAAGATGCACAAAAACATATTGAAGTTACACACACGTCACATTGTCTCAAGCTATCTTTATGGTATCACATAAATGTATTTTTTTTAATGTAGGTATGAGGTTGGCAGACATGCATGCGGGTCACCTGATGTTAAGTGACCTTGACCCATGGAGCACAGAGACGCCGGAGTCCCTGAGCCGCTGCCGGCCTTTTAAGTGCATGTACGCTCGCTTCTTGAAGGTTCCCAAGTCATTTGTGTGTCATGTATTTGTGCATCTCACCGCCAAATGTGTGGCATCATAATGTAAAATTACACACAGGTAAACGACTTTGTATGGCTTGTTTTAGGTAAAAATGTCAAACATTTATTAATTATGTGGTGATTAAATAATTAAATCCAAACCGCAACACGCATTAAATAAATTTCTCTTCACAGGTACTTCAATGGAATAACCACAATAAAAGTAGATAACGAATAATTCATACCTATTTGATAAATCTTTAATGATAATAATAATAAAGCAAAAATTGTTGAGAATTGCTTAGATTTCAATAAGTGATGCAATGTGGAAGGTTTACGAAACTAGTTTTGCACGCTAGAGGCGCTTTAATACGAAACTAGTTCAACTTTTGCCCGCTAGAGGCGCTATACGAAAATTTCAAAACTAGAATCACTCCGAGTTGTTCGAGTGTACGTGTACACGAAATTCATTGCAGTAAATTTCACAAAAACATTTTAAACTTGAATCTCATGCTTTTGACTAAATATGGAAGATGAATAGAGACAATTTAAAACTTTGGAATATAGTTTAAAATAGTTTTCTGCAACTCACTGTAGATATAGTGACTAGTTATATAAAGTTGCGTTGTTTTTTATAATGAAACTAAATGTTCTGCAAAATTACTCAATATCCAATTGTTCCTTTTAAGCTAAGCCTTTTTTGTTTTTAGATTATGTAGACAATGTTATATTAAAAAAATATGTATAAAGCGGTCCGAAAATGGCACGCTAAATTTACCACGACCATATTACCAAGTATTAATCTAAAAAAAGAGAGTCGTATACTTATGACAATAAGGACCGTCATACACGGACTGCTTCAAGCTATAGTGACAGTCTTCTACATACACACATATACGAACCGCTCGAGCAGTTGCAACTGCTTCAGGCGGTCAAAGCTCCAAACTGTTTACTATGATTGCAATGGTCCGCGTATGTTGATCAATGGCAAATTGCTCGAGTAGTCCGTCTATATCGGCTCCGACTCACTATTCAGCGTATGTAATGTAACTGTTAGCGCTTATTTGATGGATACGTTGGTCAGACTCGGGTTGTTCCCCATCGCTTTCTGACGAGTTCGATATCGAATGTCGTCCGGGACCAGTCCATTCGCTTTCTGGATCTGAGAATATATTGCGGTCGTCGAGATCGTCCTCATCATCCAAATCAAGATCATCTGGAAATATAATGATAGATATAATAGGGTCATTTTTTTCAAGCCATAATAAATAGGCTCCCATAGCTTCGCAACATTAGATGGCTTCAGGATGTTTCATCTATACATTGATTCCCAAAGTGGCCTAGGTGGACCCCCACGTGACACTCGACGGGGGTCTACGCTGGCGAGACAAAAAAATTGGGGTTCACAAAAATTGAGGCCTACGAAAATTTTGAAAAAATTAACCTGATCTATAATATGCTATATCAGCTATATGTTTCTAGGTCAAACCCACACCTTTTCACCAAGTGGCTATTTGGCATTTATGATGACGTTATAACATATACCAAACACAATTAAAGCCTGTCATATAATTTTATATCATTTGAATTAATGGAAATGATAGTTCTCTTACCGTTGTCAGCCAACAGTTCCGCGGACCAGTCGTCGTTGTCGAACTCCAGCTGCTTGTTGACATCCCGCTCCATGGGCGACTGGACCGCGTCCGTATCCGCCTCGGTCACGTCGTACAGTTCTGTCATCTTCATCTGGAATCAACATACTACCTCAGATTGCTAGGAAACTGTAGAACTCGATGGAAACTTCAGGAAAAATATGTCAGGAATAGTAAAATTCCAAATCTCTTAAAAAGCAAGTGCTAAGTTTCATGCCAGGGGCCGTACCACGTCCTTTTATAACTATCCTGTAAACGAGACGTCGCCTTACATCATGTATTGCGCTGTCTCCCCTACTCAGCCGTTCTTGTTTTGTTTTAAGCGGTCATGGAAGGGCCCCGGTTCTTAGCACAAATCTACCGTCTGAACTGGTGTTAGGAAAAATTGTGACGATTCGAAAAAGCTTGTATGTATTAGGTCTATTTGAATAAAAATATATGACGACTTCTCGGTTTTCATTCATATGTACGATGTAATTACAAAGTTTCATAACATTACATTATTAGTATAAAAATCTTTGTTCTTAGTTCTATGCCCTGTTCACCTCTTTCATAGGTTGACTGTACATATACGTAGGTAATTATCGAACAAGTCATGCCTCCAATTAATCAAAGAGTCCGCTATCTCTTTGCTTGTAAACACGTCCGTGTTAAAGGTTGTATTAGTCATTGATCGAATAGTTTTTATGTAAACAAGGTGTAATTATTATAAAGTCATAAGTCCAAATCGTAGGCATTCTTTTTGGTAGAGTAGATTTGTTTGCTATAGACCCGAAAGAAATATAATATCTACCGATGGCAAATCGAACTCCGTTTTTATATTTTTCATTGTCGTTCACTTTATTTTTCTCGCCCTACCTTCAATTGTAAATTTAATAGATCAATCTTTACAGATAATATTATTTTCTTAGTGCCACAATTCCCTCTCCATAACACCTTCCGTGCCCTTTCTTTAATTCCCCCATGTTTATTATTGTCCTACAATAACGTTAACGAGACTTCACCGATAAAAATATTGTAATAATTACTAATACTAATATTAGGAAACTTCTAGTAGGTACTATAAAAGAGAGATTAGACCTTTTTTTGGTCTAAGTCAAGAAAATGCATTACTGCATGCCCAGCCGCTTGGGGATCCCGTCGCTCCCTGTATGTCGGGCTCCCCCTCTAATAACATAACCACTTGGGGTATACCGACTAAAACCCTGACTGACTGCCACCTTATCCGCCTAGATGGGCGGGGCAGCAGGAACTATAATTCGAGAAAGATTAGATCTAGATTTACCTTAACCCTAAAGTCGTAATTGAACTAAAAGTTTTCTCCTAAAATTACAATTTTTTGCATCAAAACCTAGAATCCAACGCATGGTATACTTGACCCCGTTATCTGGCTCCAGGGCGCTTGCGCACATAGTGCGATCTCGTACGAGTGGGCTGTGCGATACGGACGTGTGTGGCAAGGTTATCGTTATTTATGTTTACTGATTTTCTTTGTATTCCTTTGATGTAACAGTGGTGTCATCTTTGCCTAACATCTGGGGCCTTACTCTTGAAAATGTCTGTAAGCATCATAAGGGAGATATCCTACCTTATTTTCACTATCGAGGTAATAGTAAGCGAGTAGTGCGTCGTTCTGAGACGTCACCTTCAGAATGTGCTCGAACGTGTCCGACTCATCGTACTTGACACTGTCGCAGTATGTGATGCGGAGTTCACTCGCTCGTCTGAAATGGAAAATATAGGAATTAATTAATATATTCGATTGACAAATCAAATCCTTATTCTTAATAATATTATAAAAGTAATTCTGTTACTTCTTCACGTTAAAACGGCTGAACAGACCAAGACCAAGGCTAGTGTTTAACCCACAAATCGCCCCATAAATGGGTGAAAAGTGGGGTGCAAGTTATGGGATATTTTTGTTTGGATTGACAATTCTCTTTATATTTCTATCCTTAATTTTTTTATTACTAACATTCGTTGCAGATTTTTTTTTTAAATAATTCAAAATTACGTCTCAAACTCTATATTTGACAATGAATTTAGAATATAAAGAATTCTTTCATTATTATATAAGCATAGATAAGATAATCTGTTCTATCCTTTTTCGTGTAATTTATTCCCTTTCATTGTTTAAATCAATATTAAATTAATAGTTTTAGAACTTTCTACAAGACGATCACGATGTTTAGTTGTGTAATTGATAAGGGTAAATTATCAGTAGGTTAATTGCAAGTATCACAGAACAAATTAATGATAGAAAGTTGCTTACCAAGGTACTCGTCGAGCTGGCCCTAGTAACATAACCTACATAAATACTTCCAATAAAGAAACACAATACTGCAATTTAACAAGACTTATAAGATGACTGTACCTATCCTCTAGCTCTGAAGTTCTCAAACTTATTTAATCTACTATCTTCGAAATAAATTATTGTCATCCTATTTTTTAAATGTTAAAAACTAATTATCTATCTCGTTGCGTTTCTAGGGCACTAGTGCAAGATTCTCTCGCTCCATTTTCCGCCAGTAGCTCTAGCAACATTTTTAGTCCATCTCCATTTTAGTTGACATAAAAATTTATCTATCATCCTAACTAATATTAAGAATGTGAGAGAATTTTTATCTTTTATTTCTCGCCTTGACTATGCGGCCGATCATTATGAAAAGCAACATATTGACACGATACTTATCTAATATTTTAATGTTGTATATAACTAACATTTTTATACAACATACACAAAATATATTTTTATCGCTAAAATAAATTATAACATTGGAGTTCATTAATCTCTTGCCTTTGTTAAGTTCTGTTTAAGGATGTAAGGATTTAATATTAATTGCAATTTAATCTTACTTATCATTATCGCAAACTTTTTGCATTTTATGACTTAGAAATACCATTTTTATGATAATAATCATTGTTCCTCGTGCACCAACATGTGAATAATAAATGGTTAAGCAATTGTGATCTACCTACGTCACAAAAACGACTGAAAGAAGTTTTTATAACACAATTGTTTTGCTATAAACTAACATCGATGATAAACTAAGTACATTATAAACGGACAATTTAAAATAAGTGGGATTGCATAGTCATGGGATAGGCCTATTCTTTAAGAACTAGGATGCGATTAAGTATGCGAATTACATTATTTAAAGATCTATTAGAATATAGAAAACAAGATTACATCCTAGTTATTTTTAAATCTAAAAGAAACAAAACCGCGAAGAAAAAGAACCGCATTCGTGAATATATACTTCCCAAAGGTTGACTGGTAGATAATTATTAAGCGTTAAGTCCGCCTTTTGTACCTATATATTGTGGTCAATAAAGTTTAAATAAATAAATAAACACTCTAATCTATATATATAAAAGAGAAAATCACTGACTGATTCATCACGAAATCTCCGAAACCACAAGTGCTAGAAGTCTCAAATTTAGCATGGGGGTTCCTTTTGGGGCGTAGGTGCTCACTAAGAAAGGATTTTTGGAAATTCATCCCCTAAGGGGGTAAAACAGGGGTGCAAAGTTAGTATGAAACTTTGCCGTTTTTGAAGTTATTCGAATGAAATTCAGCATGAAGGTTCTTTACTGAAAAGCATGAAGCATGAGTAAAAATTTTTTTTAAATTTATCCCCTATGGGGTTAAACGGGGGCGCAAAGTTAGTATGAAACTTTGCCGTTTTTAAAGTTATTCAAATGAAATTCAGCATTAAGGTTCTTTATTGAAAGGCATGAAACACGAGTAAAATATTTTTCTCAAAAATAATTCCTTAGGGGGTTAAACGGGGGTGCAAAGTTAGTATGAAACTTTGCCGTTTTTGAAGTTATTCAAATGAAATACAGCATTAAGGTTCTTTATTGAAAGGCATGAAACACGAGTAAAATATTTTTCTCAAAAATTATCTCTTAGGGGGTTAAACGGGGGTGCAAAGTTAGTATGAAACATTGCCGTTTTTGAAGTTATTCGAATGAAATTCAGCATGAAGGTTCTATATTAAAAGGCATGAAACACGAGTAAAATATTTTCTCAAAAATCATCCCTTAGGGGCTTAAACGGGGGCGCAAATTTCGTATGAAACTTTGCCGTTTTTGAAGTTATTTAAATGAAATTCAGCATTAAGATTCTTTATTGAAAGGCATGAAACACGAGTAAAATATTTTTCTCAAAAATCATCCCTAAGGGGGTTAAACGGGGGTGCAAAGTTAGTGTGAAACATTGCCGTTTTTGAAGTTATTCGAATGAAATTCAGCATGAAGGTTCTTTAGGCGATACGAAGTTCGCCGGGTCAGCTAGTAAAAAATATATGGCGTTGTGTGGATATCCACAATATTAATTTAACAATCTCAGCCAACACCGCCACAGAAATTTCCTTGATTATAATAGATAGAACTGTCTTCTGTTAATAGTAATAGCTCTCCGAGGTCACTAACCATTGGAGAAATCACTATCGGTTTTAACCAATCAAGTCGGAACATATGACGTCAACCAATTGCGCACTTTTGTTATTATCTATAGCACAAGTCCTCAAACTATAGCAAGGTAATAGCGACCAGTGACCCACGGTCACCGCGGGAACAAGTGACCCACGGTCACCATGGGAACCAGCCACCGACGACGGGTACCATACGGTAATGTTGCCCGCAGGAAAAAAGAGAAATGTGTCAAATTGTATAGTAAAAAATATGTCATTGACGCTTGAACTCTAGTAATCGTACAGGAAAGTATCCGTCTAAAGATTTGAATACTAATATTATAAAGAGTCATCATCATCATCAGCCTGTATCTACCCACTACTGGGGGTATAGGCCTTTCGCAATGCCTTCCACCATATTTAAGATTATAAAGAGTACCTGAAGATTTGTCCTGTACCTGACGACCTCCGTGGCGTAATGGTTACCACGCCAGACCGCCACCCAGGATGTCCCGGGTTCGATCCCCGGTCGGGTCATGATGAAAAACGATCTTTTTCTGATTGGCCTCGGGTCTTGGATGTTTATCTATATATGTATTTGTTATAAAATATAATATCGTTGAGTTAGTATCCCATAACACAAGTTTCGAACTTACTTTGGGGCTAGCTCAATCTGTATGAATTGTCCCTATATATTTATTTATTATTTATTTGTGTTTTTGTTTGTAAGGAATAAACTCAAAACTACTGGACCGATTTGAAAGATTCTTTCACCGTTGGGTAGGTACATAACCCCAGGGTAACATAGGCTATATTATGTTTAAAAAAAAAACTAGTCACTAACAAAAACCCGCGCGAAGCTGGGACGGGAGGCTAGTAGTATATATGTCATTGATGTTTGAATACTTTGAACTCCTAATATTCGAAATGGATAGTAAATGTCGAGTTTCGTGAACCACTAACCGATAATCATGTTATCTTTTGAAGAGGGTTTTCAACTATAGGTCACCGGCATAGGTAACGGTGCCCACTTTGAAGGCCAAGCGTAATTGGTATGAAAGCTCTTGTCTACATTGCTTTAAGCTCCGTTTCCAAACTATGCTGAACGCCAATTCTCCTGGCGCGCGCAGTCTTAAATCGAAACTCATACTTATTACTCAGTGCGTAACGACATTCGAATTTCAATGGTTTTATAAACTGTGAGCCAGAAGCTTTGGCGTTGAGTATTATGCGTTAAACCGTGTAGTTAGTTTTCTTCGAGGGGGTTCTTTTCAAACTTAAGTAATTTTATCAGTACAATATATTTTATGTACATATTCATATTTTGTACTGAGTAATCGGTATGATTGACAGCTGTTTGGTTTGGTTATCATGAATGCTGACCCAAATACGTATTAACAGTGTATGTACATATTAATAAAAACGCCTTTTAACTTATTTTTTTATGATTACTAATAGTATAAAAAACGTTATGATTACTTTTTTGTGTAAAAAAAAACCATGAGAAATTTACGTATTTTTACTCTTAATAGTTTTCTCAAAAAGAGTGAATGAGAATTAAAAATACCAAGTTGTACCTACAGTTAGCCAATGCAGAGCATCATTCAAATCTTCTAAATATTACATGAAGGGAATCACGCGAATTTATCAATAGTATAACTAAATAAAATAAAAATAAAATTATTTAATTGCGAGATTAATACAATCCATTGGGCATGCAAATTCAGTTACAATATTTTTACACTTACAATAAATTCGTTATGTAAGGCAAATTTTATGTCATAAAATCATATTATAAAAACAAATACATTAGTCACAGAATAGTAATATCTATACTAATATTATAAAAAGGAAAGATTTGATTGTTTGTTTGTTTGAATTGAATAGGCTCCGAAACTACTGGACCGATTTCAAAAATTCTTTCACCAGTAGAAAGCTACATTATCAGGGAGTGACATAGGCTATAGCTTTTCCCGAAATTCAAGTGGTTCCCACGGGAACGGGTCCGGAACTTCACGCGGACGAAGTCGCGGGCAAAAAAGCTAGTTGATAAATAACGATGATGATGATGGATTCAGTCAAATAATTTAGCAAAATATTATTTAGTATCGTAAAATGGTCTGTTTTGAAAGTATTTCTAAACCTTGTTTATGAAGGATCTCATATTGTCCGATTCCCTGATATCATGTGTAAATTGTGTACTTACAAAGTTTCATAATAATGCTTACACGCTGGTCATCTCATTGATTGGCTGTACGTACCATTAAAAAATTACAATAACGTACCATTGTATGTTGTAATAAACTAATTATTGTATGCTGTACCATTTGAAAGATACATATTATGAATGATATCGGGGTATTACTAAAACGTGACGTGGATTAACAAATATTATAGAAATAAAATAACAATACGATGTTTTGCAATAACAAGGCCGAGGATAATCTTATCGATGTGAAAACATTACCCAGTAACATAAATAACTACGTAAATGCTGTTTCGGTAATTTTGCTGTGACGTAATAATATAATTACAGTAAGACATGACACGAGTAACAATGTCATATAAAAAATCTTATATGTTATGAGCAGTCTGAAAGTGGCACGTTTATTTTATTACAATTTACCAAAATGATGTCTATAGACATTAAAGTGCCTGGGCGGACCCAGATTCGTGAGGGTACTAACACCATCTTTCCCGACGCAATGCTTTCTGCAGAAGACCGAAAGGGATGGCAAGCGTTCGTTCGAAAAATGATTCGTGGAGGTCACGACACTCACGACCCTCAAGATGTCTCAGTAATGAGGATTACGACACAAGAAGAAAGACATATTATTATGACGAAATAAGTCATTACACGTGACGTCATTAGTCAGGTGATATGTGGGGCGATCGGGAAACGAAGTGATCAACAATGCAAGAATGACGACGATGTATACTTGTCTCTTATTTTCTTTATTGGATCATTTCGTCTTATTTTTTTTGGGAAGAGGTTGGCAAAATATTCTTGACGGTCAGTGATTTTCGCCACCCATGGATCACAGTGACACCGGGGTAGTCCTAAGCCGTAGTCGAACTTAAAGTTACCGTGATCCATCCACAATGACATTTTATGAAATACCAAAATTATAAAGACAAACAATTTGATATGATAACATACGCTGGAATATTTTAAATGCAATTACAGTAAGTTACAATCTAGTTCACATCAGGTTGCCTGGCCATTCTCCAAAGAGATTATTCTAGACTTTCTCAGGTCAACAATAATGGGCCGAATGGCCGACATTGCTCTGGTCTTAAATTAAGATTCTTGTGCTATAGACGACGATACACACGAACGGGAAAAATATTACAGGTAGACCGCAGGCAGCCGCAAGTGAGATATAAAATAAAAATACGATTTAAAATGTCTAACAGAGATTGGCTATCTGGAACTTATTAAGAGTTAACATTGTGAAAAAAAACTGCCTTCTTCCTCTTTTGTCACTTTCGCATCTATATATATAAAATGCTTTGTCCTGACTGACTGACTGACTGACTGACTGACTGACTGAGAATCAACGCACAGCCTAAACCGCTCATCGTAAAAATCTGAAACTTGGCAGGTGGAACTATTATAAGACGTAGGCGTCCGATAAGAAAGGATTTTTCGAAATTCGAACTCTAAGGGGGTAAAAAAGGGGGGTAAAGTTACTATGGGACAACTTGATTCCTTGGTCCAATCTACTTGAAATTTTGCATAAAAATTGTTTAAGAGAATTGATGAAAGATGTGATTCTTATTTTATTGAAATTCTTGAAAAAAATGTATTCTGTGGGTAATTTTCTTCGAGTTGATATCAATACTCATACTCCTTAGTGCTTTTGATTTCAATTACATTTCATTTTGACACATCCGTGAAGTGAAGTGTGTCATCTGTCATGTAATATTTTTATAAATTGTGAATATTCCGAATATTCAAACAAAATGATTTCATAATGTCGTCGTTATTTATTCTGTTCGTGATCTCGGAAAACAGCTAAAATTCTAGCTATAGAGCGGACAGAATCATATTCATCGATAATAACAGTAAGTAATTAAATATTTAATTGTATGATATTTGACAGGGTTCAAGTTAAATTGGTCAATGGTTGAAAGGCATATTGTTATTGTCTCTTTCTCACTTATAGGAAATCTCATTACGTCGACTCGCTCTATTTTTTCGTAGTGTTGTTGTAGGGATGGTTGTAGATAATGAAATACCAGTATATACATTTTTTTACGGAAGTTGTTGGAAAACAAGCTCAGGAATATAGATCATTTGATGTTAGGTAATTACCATCGAGTCGACTATGTATGGAGCATATAGATTCTAGGGTCCCAGACCCGTTGCCGATCTATAACAGGAAAAAACAGGATATGTATAGCGAGAAATAGTATAAGTAAGGAGTTAGAATTTCGGATATTTCACTCAGCGAACGAAACGCATTGCTGCTTCACGTCAATATTCTGTAAAAGGGTGGCACTTCACCGGTCGGGCTAGCCTATTTCATAAACGCTCACTCCAAAGATTGTAATGAGAAGTTTAAAATAGAAAAATAATCATCTATACATATGAAATGTTTTGTCTTGACCGTAGAGACTGGGTGGAATAAGAAAGCATTTTTTGGAATTCCCACGGAAAAGCGGGATAAGCGCAAACGAAGTTTCGCGGGTTTCTCTAGTTTGATATAATTCTCATCAAGAAATGACAGTGATAATAGCTTTTAATTAAACATCGGCTGATTTTAATTGACTAATAATGAATCTTAAAAATATTCTAATCTAGACTCAAGACTAGAACTAGACTAGACTATTAAAATACTTAGAGAAAACAAATTCGGAAATTATTACTTTCCTATACGGTGAAATCGCGATATTGGTTTAATAATAACTTTCATTCAAATCTATCATTAAAGATTTCTTAAGTACACTATAATAAATATAAAAATTAACATAATTTATTCAAATCATATAAAACAGGAATTTTACATACAAAATAACGTTATCTACATTGATAACGTTCTTAGTATGAGAAATGGGACAGTATAACACACACGTTTATCAATAACAACTGTTCTTTTAAAATTTAAAACCAGTGGCCCAATATTAAAACAAAAAACTATATAAAAAAATAAGTCTTGGCTGTATGGGCTTCGATCCCTTTTGCCTGCCCGTAGTATTGTAAATTGATTTGTTGCCAGAGTTCGAATGAATTAAACTGCAACCTTCGATTGGATTTAATTTAAAATCTTAATTTAGTAGTGGCCAGTATCTTGAAAGAATGATATAAATTTATTTAGTAAGATATCAGAGAGAATGTAGAGCGTCATACCCCGTCATACATTTCACGACAAAAGGCCAAGGGTTTGGGTTTTTGTGACGTAAACCTTTTCCTGAATATGCGGAACCATAGAGTACGTACTCTATGGTTCCGCATATTCAGGAGGGAAGGTAAACTGCTGATCGTAGGGACCTGAATGGAGTGTGTGTTCTTTGTAGGACGTAGCGTAGGCATTATGAAAGGATAATCCGAAATTTCCAGGGAAAAGCGGGATAGGTATGTGTTGTAAATGAAGTTGCGCGGTTTCGAATAATCAATTGAATCATTGCAGATGTAAACGAATCAATTTTATCGAATAAAAAGCCTTAAGGTATTAACTTAAATTAAATAAGTCTCGAAATCTAAATGCAATCATTTTCATTTCAACACGTTAATTATTTAATTTACTGTTAATAGTTTCACAAAAATTCTAATTATTTTGACCGCGACTGTAGACTTTCGATAATGGCATTTAAATATTATAATCAAACCAATATCTCTTCCGCGGTACTACAGAACGTTCTAGTTACAACGGAAGTTAATTTGATCTATAGATAAATTTAAAACATGTTTTGATTTCTAGTATAATGACGTAAATTGAATAATCACATATTTCTAGTTGATAAAAATTTCTCGTCAGTCACATTTTAGATCTAAGGTAAGCAAAGTACTATGTACCTACTTACCTTTTGGCTTATGGAATGCAAGCTTTTATAGTTACTACAAAACTAGGATATTATAGAACTCAGTAACAGTCTATGTGATTTGCGAAACAAAAATGTTCCCGAAGTCATAACTATTTTAAAAAATCTGAAGTTTTCACATCGCTAATTTAATTTTAATTAAAAAAAGAATTTCAGAAGTTTTTTAACCTTAACAAGGTGAAATACAGTGAGCAGTAACATCATCATCTTGGCCACAAGAAGTCCACAGCTGGACATAGGCCTCCACCAAACGCTCCCAGTATTTGGCTGGGAGCAGCCTGAATCCAGGCTTTCTGTGATTTTCCTTAGGTCGTCTGACCACCTTACAGTATATTAGACTTTGAAAGAAAGGTTTATCAAAGACGAGATACATCGTTATTAATGAAATCTAATCAGATTTTCTTTAATAGGATGTATGATAACGAGAAGTCACAATGCACAAAAGATATCGTAAATTAATTGTTTTAAGTTCGACCTTCGTAATCTGCGATAATGATTATCTGAATGATAAAAATAGTCTACGACATAACGGAAACTACCTTCTAGATAACGGCAGACTGCCTGATATATCAGCGAACAGCCTAAATTGTCAGACATAATGGTGAAATGCTCAAAACCGTCTGGGGAAGGACCTCCACCTTAAAGAAGATTGTAGCCAAATAGCATTGGTCTCGGCCATGTTGTGTGTTGGGGGGGTTGGGAGGGTTGGCAACGCGTGAGTGATACCCCGGTTGCAAGCGTCTATAGGCTACGGTGATGCTTACCATCAGGCGGGCCGTATGCTTGTTTGCATTTTTTGACATAAAAAACTATTTTTAAAGTTAATGACATAATTTTATTATGACTGTCACTGTCAAACTAAAGAATAAAATAAGAGAAATCTTTTTTCACCATTTCATAAACAAAAGCAAAATGGCGAAAACTAAAAACAAACTGGTAAAAGAAATGGCGAAATTGTCATTTACAAAGAAATTGTAAATTAACGGAGTAGTTCCCTAATCAATGATTAATCTTACCGGAAACAGTTGAAATGATAGTACCTGTTAGTACTCAATCAACCGGTTCTGCTTCACGATATGCAGACATTAGTGAAAGTTGTAAGACGAGACGACACACCTCTTGCTCTGACCAATCGTCGAGCGATCGAGAAACTTGATTGATATGAGACGAGCTCACCACACATACCTGTCCAGTGGCGTATCGTAAGATGTATCAAAGAAACATCGTTCATAGGCACTTACTCTATCGGGACAAGCCCACCACACATTCCCACCACTGTGTCTCCTGTGTAGCCAGGATCAACAACGGCGACCTCAGATAGACGATAACCAATGAAGCTTATTGACGTCCCGGGGAAGAAAACTACAGCTGTCTTGGAACTCACAACGAATTTAATCAGAAAGAAGATAGTCGGAGTAGGAAGTATTGAAAGGACTTCCCTCCTTAACAACTACGTGAGAAACAGCAATTTGAAGCAAAAGGCATTATACCCTAGTCATCTTTAACACTAAATAATTGATTTTAATTTTATAAACGTATCACCATTTCGGAAACAAGGTAAAATAACCACCACCGGTGGCAGGGATAAATATTAGAAATGGTGAAAGAAAACCTTACAGCCTTTTTGTCCATCAGGTATTTTTACATCTCTTTTTTTCTATTTTCGTAAATAATATTCTGTTACTTAAAATAAAAATGTATAAGATATGTCTTACCTAAAGAGACGGTGTCGCAAACATTGACGAAATAGATAAATACCAACAATATCACAAAGAAATACGTGACAATTAATCAAATTCGTGAAAAAATTTCAAAACCAACTTTAAAATATGTGCTTTACAAAAGTATTCGTACAAATCGATCGAATGTACAAATCGATGGCCCCAACGAAGCAACACGCAAGCGCTCTTACATGGAAAACAAAAAGAATGTAACACCCATTTTCGTGTAACTGCACTTGCACGTTTATTAGATCAAAATAATGGTACTTTTTTGCATTTACTAAAAATCCACGCGGACGGAGTGGTGGGTACAGGTACCACTAGTAAAATAATATAATGACGTCCATTGCCAGCCCCTTCACTAATTACCAAGACTATGGTGACGACGAAAAAGGCGGTTTTAAATGAATAAAAATTTATTATTGTATTGAATGTATAGAAGTAATGAAGTGAAATGCATTAAGATTTTAAAGGTTGTTCGAAACCCGAGTCCCTACAATCTTTAAAATATGACTCCCTAACAATATAATAGTAGGCGTAGGTATTCTAACAAAGAGATAACAGCAGTATGATAAGTTATCTGTAGACGTCACAACATAATCTGCAACTTACAATTGCGGATGCATTTGTTTTATGTTAATTTCCACAAACGATTTATCTGTTTTGTTTGATTTGAAGTCGTCATACTGTTGTTAATTTTCTAAAGTAAATGATGCATACTTAACAATGTGAGATAACAAATAATATAGTTAAAATATCAGTGGACAAAAAGTAAAGGGTAATCAGTTTTTGCTTATTCTGAAAAAGTATTTAATTTATTGTATGTAACTTTCAATAACTGAACTAATGTGTTGTATTAGTTCAGTTATTGAAAGTTCAAATGAAGTCGTATGAAAATAAAAACTAGTTCTTTTTGTAATATCACCTATTATTGCCTGCAACGATAGCACATCAGACTATCCATAACCGATATACAGTATATTTTTTCAGTCTACATTTAAATATGGCATGAACAAAGCGGAAGTCCCATTCGATGGTCAGATCACATACCCAGTCAGCTGAATATGACTGTCAGGCATCTGAGCGCAACCGATGACGGCAACTAACTAGCCGACAAGATTTTGTAGTAGTCACGATCCTCAGCAGTGAGGGAACGATCAAGAAGACCTCAAGAAGAAGAGAGATGGCATGAATGCAGAACTTAAAATCTATTGTAGTATTCACAGGGATTGGTAACGTTGACTGTACATTAATTTCCTTATTTTATATAGTCTGACATTACGAAGGTCGATGCGATTAGATTCCTAACAACAAAAAGCAATAAAAGGTTTGTAATAATCATGGATTAAAATGGATTATGGTATAAAAAGATATCAAATGCAATAAATACGCAAATAACTTTTCGGTATTACTTTTTGCTTGAGGTTAATTAACTTTTTGCAGACTTTTAAGACTTATGAATATACATCACAGACCGTTCACCATAAGATGTCCCCTGCCGTGATGTTGGCATCTTCAAAACAATCTCTCTAGCACTGCTTTTAAATTTTGATTAATTCTAAAAATATTCCGAAGCCATTTAAAAGCAATGCAAGAGATTGTGATGGTGCCAACATCACGGCACATCTTACGGTGAACGGTCTGTGTGTTTAAAAACCTACGACTACTAGGTTGTGAAAACATCAACTTACTCGAACCGACTAATACATCTCGCCGATTTTTGACCTTTTTTTGTCTTACTGCGGCACACACGTGCACTACGATTGTATTTGATTTGTTCAAATCTCATCAGGTTTCTATTATGTAAGCTTATTTTGTTCAATCCTCATTAAGTTCCACACGCACATAGAACATCTATTCTGTGCGTGGATGACTGAAGTAACAAATAAACGTTTTATCTATCTATCTACTTTTTGGACAAAACAGGGGTTCTACTAACACAAATGCACCAATGGACTCTCAATGGTGTCTCAATCGTGTATCAAAAGAATACCGATAGTGTATCAGTGGAATAGTTTTTGACATTTGTTGTGGACTTAAACAATAACATCATTAACTTATTGTTTCAAGTCCATAACAAATGTCAAAAACTATTCCACTGATACACTATCAGCATTATTTTGAGACACGATTGAGATTCCATTGGTGCATTTGTGTTAGTATGAGAATCGGGCCCCAGTACTATTCACATAACAGTTTAAAGTACACATCAGAACTCTAACATAATTCATAGACATTAATAACTAGACTGCTTACCTTCTATCCAGCTGGTATGCGTCTGTAGGATCCCTCTTGGAGTCCATGGCCAATTTGTAGTATATCTTTGCGGCTGCTTCAGATCTATCGTGGGCCGAGTACATGAACCCATGTAGCTGTTGTAGTATGTTCCAGCTGAGCTTCCAAAGCGACTTGCTCATCTTCGGTGTGCATGCCACGAACCTGTACAAAAAATGCGTACCTACTATTAATAATGTGATAGCGTTGAATTGGATAAAAATACTAAAATACTAAACATTTTTATTCAAATAGACCGATCGAATCGTCTTTTCCTATCCTGCCACCAGTTCACATAATTAAAAACCAAAGATTTTAATAACTTGAACCAAATACTATAGACGAGTAATACGCACGGCTCTTCACGTTTCTCATACAATGACTTGGCAACCTCCGTTCACCTCATGCCGCTAGGGGCGCTATAACATTTTGCATATAAAAGTTTTGAAATCGTTCACCTCATGCCGCCCTCATGCCGTAGGGGCGCTAGTGTCGCGTCTTGCCCGAATTCTTCCGAAGCTGTATTACTCGTCTATAGTATTTGCTTGAACTAAACTTATACCTCCTTAGTAATAAAAAAATTAGCCGCGTGCATTTACTAAAATTAATATCGTTACTCTAGCACTTTTTAGAATTTAGTCAATCCTCGGTTTATATTTTTTTATTAATTAAGAGGAAAATTGAATAGTTTTTTTGGGACACTAACTTCATTTACGTAGACTGCGTTTTTCAGTAGGTTTTTTTTTGTTAGACCAAAAAAGAGAACCTCTACACAAAATTTCTAAGACGTAGTTCTTCGTAGGATTGATTATTAAGATTAAAGCTTATTTTATTTGCTTAGATAGAACAGATTTACAATAAGGTCTTATTATAAAATACAGATGCACCAATATTCAGCTAACAAACATCAGCATGATGAGATGAGGCAGTCAGTCAGTGAAAAATATTATTAATCAAATTAGAGATACCAGAAAAACTTGATCCGGGTCACCCTTAATCAGCATCATGCAATCACGCATTACTAATTAACATTATGCACAAAGATTAATTAAGAATCTGTACATCTGCAGGTGCACCCAGAAAATCCAAAGTCCACAAGTTCAGAGCACGAGGCATGTAAAATTACATGCATTATCAACAGTTAACCATTTAATTAAGATGGACACTAATGGACAGTATAATTTATATTGCATTAACTAATTAGAAGTAGCCATAGATAAAATAAACTATTAGATATGCAACGTGGGCGCGGTCTCTCTGGTCATAACATTGACGAATCTGTACTTTAAGTGCTAAGTAAAACGTCTCATTTGAAATCTGTCACTTTGACTTCACGTCTCTGTAAATTTCAAAATACACTGCCAACCAAAGGATTCGGTTCTTTGAGGGCGTGATTTTGGTCGTGGTTTGACTTTCAACTGACGTTTAACACAGACATGGTTCGCATACAAATTGTAGCGAACCGACATATCGACGGGGGAGTAAAACTCACGTTTCATTTGTTATAAGCCATAAAACTCAATTGAGGAATATCTCGAAATAAATAATGACGCTGTTTAGTTGTAAAACCGTCCATGTGTTTTTTTGTGCAGGTAGCCGGTTTTACCTTTAAGCTAATTTTGACAGGACCAAAGGTGTTGTTGTCCTTCCTTGGTTTACAATTAGTGACAAGGATAGCTACACTTCTAGTCCTGTCAAAATTAGTTTAGTCTAGATAAAGGTACAACAGAATTAGCACCAATTCCATTCTTTTTCTTTCACTGCATGCTTTTCATCACAATTGAATTTAACTCATTGCAAATAATTACCATTGTATGTCAGCATTTGACAACTTGTATTTTATATTATATTGTTTTTTTAATTTTGCATTCCAAGATAAAAAGCAAAGATAAAAAAAAAATTCTTTAAAATTTACAAACAAACGGCATTAAACTGCATTGTTAATTTTCCCTCTTAACACGTAGAGGCTACAACACATACGCAGTGCTAATTGGGTATTATGTGGCACTTGTTATTGGTGTAAAACACGCGCATTTCATGTCAACTGCACGAGTAAACAAAAGTGACTTTGCAGCTGTTAATTAGACATACATTGTAATCAAGAATATTCTAAGTTATTTTATATATTCTACCCTATCGGAATCCCGCAAGGTTGGACAACCTAAGTAAAAGTCACAGGAAGCCGCTTGATGCAGGCCGGTGCCATTTAAGTCATTCTGGAGACGCTTAGGGGAGGCCTATGTCCAGCAATGGACTTCTTGTGGTTGAGATGATGATGATACTAACTTATGACATTGCGCAAATTGCCGACCCATTAAAAAGCCCATGTAGACATGTAGTAATACATTTTTCTGACTTTATACAAATTCAAAACTTTTATTCAGTGAATAGCTTTTCACAAACACGTTCTCTTGTCAGAATATACAGTAATAAATGATTTGTATAAATTAATCTACTCTATAAACTACTACCATTTCGGAAACAAAGCTAAATGACCACTGGTAAAAAGAAATGGCGAAAGAAAACCAGTTACGGCTTTTTTTGTCATTTAAAAATATATTGTACTTTTCTTTTTCTTTTCTGTTTCAACATAAAATTTAAAACTAGGTACATACATATTACGTACGCGGAATGTCAATAAATAGTGACATTAATTTGTCTCAACATAAAATTAAATCTAAAATATAAAATGCTAAATCGGTGTTAAAGATAGGAGCAGACCGCCCGCAAGGCAGCAACCGTTCTCGTGTATTTTCGAGTTGACGAGAGAGGAAACAAAAGTTAAAGTCAAAAAAATTTTCACTACATGTCCAGACGCTTGGAGAAGCGTCGAGGGTGCGCGTTCATCCATTTTTAACCGCCCTTTCGTTTTGAAAAACATTGCTATCGAAAACTTCAGAATTCGGATTGTTATTAAAAAACAGTGTTTGAAAAGAAAACAATGCCTATTACTTAATTACAAAATGCGTCATAATTTTAGCCTTGACCTAATGTTACAACATTGTATAATATGATAGAATATTGTTTAAAATGTTTAAATAAATGTTTTTATTAAGATGAAATCTTATTCAAAACAAAACTGGTTAAGTGTGAGTTGGCCTCACGTTGAAAGAGTTCAGTGTCACTATTCAACTTTAATTTTTATTTAATTCACTGCGAAGTCATTCAAAGTATAGTGTTCCTGTTTTCATGATTAGTCAACGCCACATTCCCAACGCTCTCTTTCTCTCCTGTGTAGCCAGGTTTAATAATGGCCACCATAAATCCAGCAGTGTCGGAGGCCGGAGCCTATTCAATGCATACAAACAATCATCTCTTTCCTCTTTATAAAATTAGTATAGATGTCTCAAGCTACCTGTCTCTTTTTTTGTTTAGTTTGACATTGACATGACAGTCATGTTGTCGCCAACTGTCTTGGAAAGATAAAGGTGATGAAATGTAGTAATAAATGAAGATAAAAATTTAGACACAGGAAATAATCGTGGAACTCCAAATTGAAACAAAATTTGTTGCGCTTTGCGTCAGAACAAGACAATTCAAATTTAAAAACAAAGAGTATTACGTTTAAAGATAAATTAAATTACAAAAACGTGACCATTGTTTTGTAAATATATTCTGTTAATTAAAAAAAATACGCAATTTTGTTTTTGTACTTTTTACATTACCTCATTGCATTTCCTGAAAATTTTTGTTAATCTCACCAGTAAGGTGATAAACCGACAAAAAGGTAAACATGGAGAGCAACTATTACTACATTCAAAATAAGCCTACCACACATTGTTCCTACATCTAGGATAAACACAGGCGACAATATATTGAAAATAAGCAGTAATTTTCTGATGTTCCAGAGGAAAAAAATACTATTGACTCAGAATTCATTTTTTAACATGAATGTGCTGGTTTTACTTGACACTGGCTACATTGCAAGAAATAAAAATGCGAAGACATAATTAATAAAAATACTATCAGTATTTCCTATTCTATGCCAATATATTTAAGAGTTTGTTCATTCAAAAATCTGAATATAATACCATACCACCACCCAAAGCTGACCATACCCACCACCTGAATATAACCACCACCAAGCTTATTACCGTTCAAATGCAACCAATCATTGTAAGACAAACTGTCAAAGCTTTAATAACCTTAAACAGTATTTCTGCAACTAAGATACTATACCTAACTGCAGAAATCTGACTGGCGGCGAGGTGGCAGGCCAAGTGCTGATAGACGAATCAATTTGGTCTGGCCGCACCACCCGGACGCGCACCGTCCGGTACCGCATTATATTCGATCATGTAACGTACAATGCGCCGCACGTTATAAAGGACCACCGCACGAATATGGTGCGGCACCGGACGGTGAACAGCGACCAATTCAAATTTACAATTATTCAAAGTTGCCGTTGCTTTAAGTGCTAATAAACGATCGAACCTAGGAATTGGTCGCTGTTCGTTTAGTGCCTAAATAAACATAATTTCTATCTAAACTTCTTAAAAATACAATAGCGGTAACCAAATACTATGGAAACACTGACCTAGTCATGAGGTTGTTGTGCCGGACACACCTCCTCCTAATTACTCCCACATTCCCCACCACTCTGTATTGTACTGCATGCTTTTCTACTCTATCACCGACATAACTAAAAAAGCGTGATATTATGTTAATGCAAAGCAAGGTATTAAACCAAATTCAGGCGTAATTAGTTACAATCATTAAATATTAGCAGAGCCCTCGGCTCCTAGGAGTAGTTTTAACCGTAATTATTAACATTATTTGCTATAGTTTATTAAGATAAAAAGTGTTAATAAACGTGTTAATCCAGTTAAGACGATTTTGAGTGAAATAGTAACAGTAGTGTTTTTAAATAACAAAAGAGTCCGTAACTGTTTTTTTATGTTATTTAGTTTCCATTTGTTTCCGAAATGGCTTGTAGAGTAGATTAACTATTCAAATCTATATTACTGTACGTACACTTTGACTAGAGAAAGTGCCTACTCCCTGAATAAATGTTTTGACTAACAAATATCCATACCTATCTAGCCTTTATAATTAACTAGTACTAAATTACTTTAGCCTTTATGATATTCGCAAGTTAAGTCGATATGCCCGGAAGGAAAATGATGCATGAACTGTCAGTTTGATGCGTATGCGCAAGTAATGAAAAAGGCCCTTAGTGTATAACTATAATACGCAGGAAAGTTGCAGTGCAGACTTAGTGCAGGAAACAATAAAAGTGAATGTAAATCAATTCAAATATACTGACCAATCAGGAAAAGTTTTGAGGTTGTTCTTGCGCGTTTTATGATTTAATTAAGGAAATAAATGAATGGAAAAAAGTATATTCTCTCATATCCCATAAAGATGGAAACTTCTGGACAGGAGGTTGCATCAGGTGAAAATTATTTTATATCAAATATTTTATAATTATTCCCTAATACATATTAGGGAACAGGAAGAAGACAAAAGACTCGAAGAAAGAACACGGAAGAATTTGGGGGTTTTCAATGTCTCATTCACGGAACGAAATGGTTGACGTTTTACGTCTATATTCTGTACTTATAGCAATTTTTTTATCTCTCCCTCAATTTTCTTAACTATATACTCTATAGCCAGCGTTTCTTCACCTTTTTCAGGTATTCCGCTATCCTATTTTACATATGCAAATTTCAGGTACCAGTCAACCAATGAAAGAGATGACCAGGTTAGAGAACTAGTACAAGTCTTAATGATCAGTTAGGACGAAAACATTGGTAGAGTCAAAAACAATTGGTTGAATAAATGCTTCTAAAATGTACATATTTCGAGTTGTAATACCTTTGTGCCTTTTAGATCTAAATCAAATTATTGTTATAAATAAAAATTTCATAACATTTCTGACCGTGACCCATATTCGCGTCAAATCATAGCTTCACTTGGCACCACAATAATTATGTCGAAACGAGTACAAAATGATAATTGATTGACGTAACTGTAACGTCCTATCGTTATTTGGAAACAAATTAAAAGATTGTGAGGTTAAATGTTTTGCTAGTGCGGAGGTGTGTAAACAAAACGTCATTAATGAAACATAGTTTATGTATGTATAGTCAGCCAATGAATGAGGCGAGCAAAGCCGTAAATATAATTCAAGCATTCTAAATATTGCACGAAGGGAAAGACGGTAGTCAGAAAAGTTCTATTTTCGTGACGTATGATTGATCATTGACCAATCGAAACCCTTGGACCTAGAGAGCTGAAATTTTGCACAGAGACCCCTTTTAAGGGAAAAACTAGATTTTTCGAAATTGTACAAGTTGCACGAGTTTGGTTTATACTTATGCAGTAACGTGCATAAGCGGTGCAGACACATGAAACTATATTTCCTTGCAGTGTGCGTTTGGCTCAACGACAAAGCACACATTTGCATAATATTAAGCAATAACTGGCGCCGATTGACAACCATCAGACACAATGTGTGTGTATAACGATAGAAAGAGGATTCATTCAAACAATTTTTTGAAGGAACTAGGAGATCACTTATACTGCACACAACTAAATGGTTAACTTGTTTATTTACACATAACATAATTGTACCTAGTTAATTGTTTAAGATTAGCTGGTTTATGTAAACGCCTCATGCAGATGTTTATTCAGTGATAGGGTTAAACAATAATGTATTTACTCGCAACAGATATCGTCATTAAGTGATGTAATTATCAAATGCGAACAAAGCAAGGATTTCCTATTCGTAAACATCTGTCTCTTTTACATTTATTGTATCTCTGTTGAATTATTTAGATTTTATGCATCACTAGCGCCAGTAGCGCCCCATCCCAGGTTCGCACGGGTTTTTGTACGGATGCTTACATTTTTGAAAATATAATATAGCAATTATGTCATCTGCGGTGTGAGAGTGAGATAGTGTAGCTTCACAACGGTGTAAGAGTTTTTAAAATCAGTCCAGTAGTTTGGAGTTAATTTGTTTGTTACAAAAAAAAATATAAATCTTTCCACTTTTGATTTGATTTCTTGTTTCGTGTTGTATGACAAAAAGGCCGTAACTGGTTTTCTCTTGCCATTTCTTTCTTCTTTTACCAGTGGTCATTTTGCTTTTCTTTCCAAAATGGTAGTAGTTAATAGAGTAGATTAATTACATAAATAATTTAAGACTGTAATGTAATCATTGAAGAGAGAAAGTTTCTGCTGAATAAATATTTCGAATTTTTGAATTTCTGACCCCGAATAAGCTCGCAACATGTTACTATCATTATATATTATAAATTTAAAAAAACAAAATCGACTATCTTCCTGTGTATGTAGTCTTTGTACCATTCGGGCATTCTTAAGTTCCATGTCATAAGAGCCAAAATGGTACTGCAAGTGAAAAACTCAACGTGCACCTGACCTGACTGTACGAAGAAAATAGGTTGATGTGCAATTGAGGTTGAGGTTTACCAAACGCATTAATTAACAAGTTTTCAGTGGATGTTGCATAACGCAGTTTAACGGATACATCGCAATACAGTTTAGGTCAAGTAAAGTTATATAGACACGCTATAGCTTATTCAGGAATCTATAAAGCAAATAACTTTGTAATAAGGCTAATATTGTAGCTTAGACCGTTCATTGATACATAATAATATAGAGGTATTTCTGATGTAGTAGTTTATAGGTAGTAGTTTATAGAGTAGATTAATTTATACAAATCATTTATTACTGTATACTCTGACAAGAGAACGTGTTTGTGAAAACCTATTCTCTGAATAAAAGTTTTGAATTTTTTTGAATTTTTTTGATGTTAGCTCTACACTCTCGGAAAATTAAGCATAGTGAAGTTAAGAGGGGATTGGAACCAGGGATCAGTCAGTGAAACTTCTCTTTGACTACTTAACATTTAACATCAACACGTATGGTAACACAATTTATAAGTACAAATAAAATAGTCAACGTTTGTGGTCAGAGCGGTAGTCGTAGTGACATACAGCAAACCGCCTAAGGTCGCGGTCAAACAAGTTACACTTAGTTTATACATAAGATATCGGATTATTCTATTACACCAGAGAAGATTATTACCATTCTCAAGCGACCGGTTATTACAACGAAATTACTACTGTTAAATTGTAAAATTTTGAGTAGAAACGGTAATAAGACGGACATTTGCTTTGCTAGATTCCGAAATTTTACAATATCACTATTTACGTTTAGAGCCCTTTGCACATGGCGTAGGAAGAGACAACGCTTAGGCGTCCGTCGCGATATCGCGGCGTCTACGCTGTGAATACGCTCATCGAATGCCTACGCTACGCCTACGCCATATGCGAAGGGGCTCTTAGTTATATCATAGTCACCGTGCATTTGTTAGTCAAATTGTGGAATGATCATTGAACCATGGTAAATCATTGAAATTATTTGTTTCACACTTTCAAATTCTTTAATAAATATAAAAAATATTAATATTTAAATTTAGCCATATCACGAAGTCACTGTATTATTTGTTAGCCATTTTGACGAATGATCAATGCAAATTAGGCAAATTATCAAAACTGTAATATTTCGACTTGCTACATTTTATAAAACGAGTCAATTCATGATATCGCTGAGCTATGATAGGAAATACATGGAATAACACTCACTTGGTAAATGTTGCATACATAACGTCGATTGGCACTCGATAAGGCAGCGTCAGAACTGAGAGGTATCTCATCGCTCTTTGTCTCATCACCCAGTTGACTATACCACTGTTTGCTGAGTCTATGGCATTTTGGAATATCGTCATCACTGTATCAGGAAGATCGTCTACTAGGGCGTCCTGAAATAGAGATAGAATTTAGTACCAGACTCGAAACAAACAATACCATCACATAAATGTTTGATCCGGATAAATGGAACAATGAACAAAAGAAAAGGTTTAAAAACTATGAAAACTGTAACATCGCCCATCTACTAAAATAACGTCTTAAATTGACACCACCAACGTTTTAAGTTAATACGTTATTAACTCTATAACACCTGTCGAGTCAACACGTTGTTCCAGTAAAAGGAAAGATATGTGCGTCTCGTTAGCAATAGACGAAATAGCATCTTCTTCATTTCAACCATTCTCAAATATCAGGAGGACAGAGTCCAATAATAAAAAAACTATTTTAATCGTGATAATTTTAAAATAAGTATTTGTAGCCAGATCGCTGCGATCTTTATGCTAATAAATCGAACAGTTGCGGGAGCAGAAGGCTTTCACCGCTTAGAATTTACAGTGTCTAGGGGCTCCCCAGAAAAGGGGTTGGATCTCGGCTTAGAACGACACTGGGATACGAAGGTCGAACGGATATGACAAAATAATAATATTACCTGTCTATGAGTCTTGCATTCTTCACATTCTGGATCATATTCAAACGATTTATCATCCAGCACATCTTGAAGCTGAAAGGTGGTCTGGACTGAGAGACATCTGGTGCATGAGATCATGTTGTTTCTATGGAGGAACCTCAGGGCATCATCGAAACCCTGCTTACACATATTGCTCAACACTTCTGGCTTAGGAGGGAATAAAATCCGAGCGAACCTATGTATATTTTGCTTTGATAACTCAATACTCGTGTTAGCTATATTTACCTGTGGACAAAATATTATTTATAGAGGTTTAATTACTAAGTATTTTGTAAAGAAATAAACATTATTATGCTAGTTGGGCGTAAAGTCTTAACTGTGATCTTAATAAGTAGCGTTTATTTAACACATTGTCAATAGTGATGATTTTCGTCATTATAGTGTTAAATTGACGACGTTCGAGCCACAATCAACTAAAATTACAAGTGTGAAAAGATAAACAAAACACGGTTTATGTATTTGTATCATTGGAAGTGTTGAGGAGCTTAAAAGAATAGACGAAGAACTTACGTGAAACAGCTGTGAACTTAAATCCCTAGGGCATATATCGCTCTCGCCGCAGAAGGGGCTGACGGTGATGGTGTTCTCGTCTAATACAGGAAGGTTGTCGCTGAACCCTCCATCCATGTAGCGGATGCCGTGGAACCTCGGCGGCAGCATCCCAGAGAACACTGGCACGAAGCATGATGCCATCAGCGCCTAGGGAAATACACTGTAGTTAGTATGGGCAATAAACATCAAAGCCGGACCCGCCAACATTTGTTGGCAACATTATGTTGGCTTCACTCATTGCAAGTCGGAAAACTTTGTCGGCGGCAAAAACAAAAATACTAGCATAACACTACAGCACAACATGCGTACGCAAGTCGTCAACGTTTCGGCGGGCAACATACAGGTAATGTTGCCGACATGATTCTTTTTTCGTATAGGGTGCCGCGTTGTGCCGAGCGGCAAGTCGACGGCTTGTGTATTGCGTTGTAAGGTAGGCGCACTTTTTTGATTCTTACATTGCAATTTTGACTGCGCTAAGTTAAAGTATCTAGTTTCTTACAAAATAGCGATTTCACATAATAATGTTTACAGTTGTGATATACGCCATAACGACAGAGACATAAGATGGCGTAGTCTACCAATAAATATAACAACAACGAGGAACAATGAGTATGATTCATATTTACATGCATGCAGACGCAGCTGTACGTACTAGAAACCTTCAATTTCCGGTAACAAACGTATCTAGTAGCAATAATGTAAACATAACATTACATTGTGCAAATAAGGGAAAAATAGTATTTCAACTTTATAAATTATTTGAAGGTCGAATGATTGGATCAGCTACGTCCTCGTCTCCCAGTATGTATAGTTTTTTTTTATACCACTAAGGTGGCAAACTAGTATACGGTCCACCTGATGTTCGTCGGTGATGATCGGAAGTCATAATACTTTAATACTTGTCAATGAAAGAGAAACAATAAACAAAATTAAAGTTTTGTAATTATTGCATGTGATGATTTACTTTATTTTTATTATTAATAGTATTCATTATTATCTATGTAATTACAAAGTTTCATAACAATGATGCTTACGTTTTTAGTTCTATAACCTGGTTACATCCAACACGCAAGGCATCCAACAAATATTAAGGTTTTTAGAACGTAGTTTAGGGTCCTTACATAGAGCAGCAGGTTTCGACAAATCTGGTCAAAAAACTCCTTCAAGATGAGTACGATTTGATGATGAATGTAATATTTGGAAATAAAGTTCTAAACAGCAGAAAACCATAAGCGGCAGATATTGCTAAACAAGAAATCGAATACCAACTTGTTTATTTTGTCAGTCCACATTCGCCCACTGCTGGGTATTATAAGCCTCCCTTTTCTCAAGAAGACGGCTGCTTGGTGGTCAGACGACCTCAGAAAACTCGCAAGAAGGCGCTAACTACAGACCGCTGGCAACCGGTCGCGCTGCGCTCATAACGTTTAGGAGAATCCTATGTCCAGCAGTGGACTTCTTGTGGCAAAGATGAAAATTTCTTACGTCACTTTACTCGGTCCTGTGCCAATCTCATTAACTTGTTTGTTGTACTTCGAAATACATACTAACCTGCAGGAGATCCTCTCTAGTCGCAAATTCAGATACTATCACGTTCTGGCCATCATAGACCCTCGTGAGGGATATGTGTAGTTTTCCACTGACGATCTTGTGTACGTCCTCTGGAAGGTACTTCTCCATACCTTCGAGGAGAACATTTTGGATGTTGAACGAGGGGCTGAATGGGCCAAGGGAGCCAGCCCTCGCTTCGCCCACGACTCTTAACACATCACTCGTTAATTCACCTGAAAAAAGGGTTTAATTTAATATCCGTACCTATATCTTTCTCTTGGAGCCTTAAGTATATATGTGGAGCCACAGCACACGACGTATTTTAAACGCGCAGATGACGAGCGTATGATTATCCATGCATCGCGATGTTGCAATAATTTCATCGTGAGGTCTAAATACAAAGAGCTTAATGTAGCACAAAACGCCCGTCCTCTGCGCGTTTAGATACGCCGTGTGTTGTAGCTCTTACCAGTGGCCATTTTGCATTTGTTTTCGAAATTGTTATAGTTTATATAAAGAGTAGATTCATACGAATCAATATTATTTGTACACATTGACAAAAGAATGTGTCTCTGAGGGTCTAGTTTCTGAACAAATGCTTTTTAATCTTTATTAAAACAGTTTTAAGGTCGCTCCATTTAAGCTGGGTTTTTACACAGTTAAATATCGTTCCATACACAAAATGTGAATATGCATTATGTTATGTCGAGTAGACACGGACGGGACGGGAACGTAGCCGTTTCAGACAAGAAAATCACGACCCGTCCCGTATGTAGAGACCTTTAGATTTTACCTCAACTTATATTATTCAGCAATATTATACACCTATATTGTCGTTAACATGTATCGTGACTGATACTATTTTATTATCTGAATGCTTTCATTCATATTCATTTAGCCGGTTTTACGTAACAGAGTAAGTAATAATATTTATATCGATATACATAAATAACTTTAAAGTAGGTAGAGAAAGTACCTGAAGACCTTACAAAAAATCTAGATGAAATACCTGTGATTAGTCTCTGATTAAACAATTTTAAATATTCAGAAAAAAATCAGGATTACTATTAAATACCGACCGGGGAAGTACCATATTACAAAAATAGTGGTGTGGGTGAACTATTCGATATATTTTTTTTTCTTCTTAGGGCGCGTTTTGACGATGCGTTTTTCTTGAAATCACGCATTTAGTTAACCAAAAATGTGTATGTTGTGGACTAGACAATACAGTTTAATTTGCTACGAATGAAAATAAGCAGGTACGCGGCGGCCGCAAAAAAAAATCGCGTCATCAAAATGCGCCCATAAGGTGGAAAATGCAGGAATTGAATCTTATACCAGAAATGGTGACTACCAAGCCACTACCAATAATTTAAAAATCTCATACTTACTATATTAATTAAGACTTATTTACTTATGTACTTAATTAAAATTACACTTCAATAAAAATCATCATACATAATTACTTTGCTAATTAACTAATTGATTCAATTTATTATTAATTTTATTTTTTATGATACCCTTAAAGTGTAATTAGCCATCATTATCATAAAAAAAATCTTATTTACTATTAATTAGATGCATAAAAATTCTTCCACAACATTATGTTTTGTTAAATTAATTGGAATGTGTAAATTGTTGATAACTGATTTAATTAAAATCATAATGTATTCATACTATTAATTTCCATTGTACAGCCAAGAGCAGGTCGACCTTTACATATCGGACTTTGTAATATTCTTAAGTTCTATGTCATAAGAGCCAAAATTGTACTGCAAGTGTACCAAGCTCAACATGCTCCTGACTGTACAGCAATTTGGATTTTACTGTAATGTTGTGCAATTGTAACTGAAATAAAAATAAATAAAATAATATTTTGTACACATAATTATGTTATTAAACTTGTATTGCTGCGGATATACCAATATGGATTTCAGTTCCACCCTGTATTTTCGTGCTGTTTATTGATTATGTATTGTAAGCTCGTTAATGTTATGTATTTTTAAATTGTAATCATTGTCTATCGCAAAGATATAAATGATTTATCTGTCTAATACTAAAATGCTTGCAGAGACAATTTGATTAGGCTTGAAAACAAAACATGAATACTAGTAAAAAAAATACTAGCGGCTCGCCTTGACTACACAAGGGTTTTGGTAAGAATGTTTTTAAAATAATAATTTTGAATATAGCCTATGTCACGTGTATATGTGGCGAAAGAATTTTTCAAATCGGTTCAGTAGTTTCCGAGCAACAATAAATTCTCTTATTTCTCTTAATCATTTGACTGTACTAATGATATTATTAAAAGAAAAGATGTTTGTTGTTATTTGTCAACAATATAAAAATAATTTATCTCGAAAAGTGACATCACCAATTTGTAATGATTATCATGTATGCTAGATAAATAAGCAACATGTTACAAAATTAATGTTTGTATCATAATTAAGTTATTTATAATTAACCAATGTGACCTTGTTGAGAACCTCGAAATAATTGAGATGATACCTACATATATTTTTAATTGAGAAATTAAAAAGTGATGATCAGAAACAACCTTGTGTTTTTTTTTTACAACTAGCAAAACCATAGCCACTTCGTTTGCGAGTATCCCGCTTTCCCTTGGGAATTTTGGAATGTATTATGCATATAAATCTTCCTTTTGAAACGCTCTATCTATTAAAAAAACGCATGAAAATCCGTTGCGGCAGTTTTATAGATCTAAGTGTACATCGGAACAGACAGATAGGGAAGCAACTTTATTTTATATTATGTAAAGATTGTTTTAGAAGTTAGATGTTGGAATAAAGACACAACCTTCACATAACAATAGTATATTTCATTATTTCTATTTCATACACTTTTTAACACTTCTAAACAATGTTACATTTTAAACCATGATTAGTTCCTATAAAAACATATTTCTCTAAAACGTAGTAAAATACAAACTTTATCTATAAGACGTCATAAAACAGACTGAATCTAAATCCTAGACACCATCATGTCAAATTTCAAAATACTCCAATTTCAAATCTTCATTTGAATAAAACTTTTTCTATAACCAGCCAGTTACAATACATTACAATTCCTTATATTTCATTTTAAATAAAACCTACAACAAAGATAAGTACACTGTGTAAACGTAAGAAGAAATGAGACACGAGACAATAAAGACATTTATTTATTCATTTCAGAGAAGCTTTTAATTGAAAAATTAGATTACACAACATTATAATAATTTTGGGGTGTTTATTTTAAAAACTTGTTTACAAGTTTTCTCATCAATGTAAGAAAGTTTCTCAGAATGAATTCAATACCTGTGAACACTACCACATAGCATATTATTTCCTTCAATTCTATTTTATAAACCATTGGTACATTCAGTAAAATATAATTTTCATTGTTTTCAATCATGTTGGTGTTATAACATTTTATATACTTGACACATGATTAATATTCACTCAGCAAATCTACATATAGGTATAGGTACATAGAAAAGCCTTTTTATTGTTTAAAAAGCACTGTAATTTTTAGCTAATTTGTTGTATCAGAGAGAGAACTGCTTTAGTTGGTTTCAGTAAAAAAAAACGAATTTAATTTCTTCATAAAGGCGACTCTCTGTACTGTTTATTGTTTTTCCCATTATTTAATAGAAAACTCAAACTCACCTATAGGCAGGTCACACAAAAGGCAACATGCAGACAGCGCACCAAATGATGCTCCGGATATTTTCCCCAACAATAATTGTGGGGCATATTTTTTAAAACATACAGCTACACCCACATGGTAGATCCCAAGGAAACCGCAACCAGCGAAGGATAAGTTCATTATTTATCCTTTTTAACACATTAAATTATTCACCAACAACAAACACGATCTATTCACGAACAGACCGTCGTAACACAAAACAAAACCCGCTATCACTCTCACTTATTACTAATCGAAACCAATAAATTTTAATAAATTGCTACGATAAGATTGGGATAATCACAGATATATAAAAGCGCTATAATCCACTTCACTTCACTACGCGATTGTTTAATTTTCAAATTTATTAAAATTATTCGCAGCTCTACGTCGTACTGCGTGATTGACGTTTGATAAACGAATGTTGAACGAATGTCACTGTGTCACGCATTTAACCAAACCGCACGAAAGATGGCAGAGCTTCTTTTTGCAAAACTAAAATCATTTTATAGTTGACATAATAATATTGCCACCGAAGAAAATAAGAAGACAAAAAATTTACAATCTGTAGTTGACATTGACAAATGAGTCAAATTTTTCATCTAAAAATTTGGAATTTTGAATGGATTATTTATTCCCGATTATATTATCGTTCCATCGTCATTCCAATATCCATGTTGTATTTTTAAAATAAATACAACATAATAATATTGAGTTAAAATGACACGACATGCTAGAAATTGCACAGCAGGTGCTGTTTACACTTACCACGAAAAGAAAAAGGACGCTGCAGCCTCTGGCTACGGAACGCAAAGTGAAAGAGTTGGTAAAGATTCCGTGAAGAGTTTCGATTGCTGCAGTCTCACTTTACAACCATGTCGGAACCCTGTGGTTACTAAAGAAGGTTACTTATTTGATAAAGAAGCTATATTGGAGTATATAATTTCAAAAAAGACTGAATACACTCGGAAATTGAAGCAATATGACAAACAGTTGAAAAAAGACGAGGCTGAGAAAGCGGAGCTCGCTGCAGCGGAAAAGGAGGCCAATCTGATAAAATTCATGAATAGAGAGAAGAATATATCCAGTAGCAACAACAAACCTTCAGGAAGCGCGCCTTCCACGTCAGGTTCTGTCTCAAATCTGTCTAATGGGAAAGATAAGGACTTGCCAAGTTTTTGGGTTCCGTCTCAGTTACCTGATGCTAAAGTTTCAAAGGTTGAGAAGCCAGACCCGACAGTGTATTGTCCTATAAGTGGCAAGGCATTAAAGATGAAGGACCTTATAGAAGTTAAATGGACATTAGTTAAAGATCCAGATGACAAGAAATCTTTGATAGCCAAGGAGAATAGATACATGTGTCCAATAACACATGATATATTGAGCAACGCTGTCCCTTGTGCTGTTATCAGGTAAAATTGCAACAAAATCAATTAAGATAAATCATTTTCTGCCTACAAATTATCATTACTGACTTCCAAATGTAGTCAAGACTGCTCTCTATTAGATAGGTAATATGAAAAACTATTTAATTGTATTCTCATTACATTATGTATATGTATAGAGAAATAAAGTTCTAATAAATAGTAATATATTGATAGTACATATTTTAATATGTTGATAGTACTTAATTTAGCATTTTGATAGTCCATATAATAATAAAACAATATCTGGCCAATTTTTTCAGGACTACTGGTCATGTGGTCACTATGGAATGTGTTGAAAAAATCATCAAGAAAGATTGGCTCCACCCCCTCACTGGTGACAAATTAAAGGAAAAGGACATTATCCCACTTCAGAGGGGAGGCACTGGTTATGCCCTCACAAACCAGAACTTGGAAGGGAAGAATGAGAGACCTGTTTTACAAGCTTAAAGTTCAAAATAAATTTAATAGTACCAACTAGTTGTACTGAAAATGTTTGGGGGAGGCCTATGTCCAGCAGTGGATGAGATGATGAATATTAGTACCTAGTAAAATCTGTTAAAATAAATGTGTAAAAAATAACAGTATGACATTCATAATCTTGCCAATAGCTGTACTATAAAATTAAATAAAAGCTTTTAAAAAGGAAATAATTTTGTACTGAAAGAATTTGAGGCAAAATGTTTTAATATTCATCTATATTTTGTTCTAATTAAAAATAGTTATTAAAATTATATCTAATTAAATATATCTTTTTCTTAATGCTATGTATTATGAAACGAAAATAAATCCAGTTGAAAGTCTACTGTTGTGTTTCTAATATCAGTCTCAGGGTATGACAGGCAATCACTGCCGAGAGCATCTAAAAAGTTTAATACAGATTGTCCTTGATTTGATAGTAGCCGACTATCACTATCACTTTCCGTTAAGTGGACATTATTAACTAAATCATCACTAGACACTAAGTGATTAGTTTCTACTAAATTACTTCCCAAGGGGTCAGTTTCAACTAAATCTCCAGTCAAATGATTAGTTTCAACTAAATCACTAGTCAAGTGATTGGTCGGAACTAAATGATTATTAGCTATGTCACTTTCAACTAAATGTGCACTGTGATCTATACCATTGTTCAATTTATGTGCATGATTTGTAACATGAATTAATGACGGCTCAATCAAGCCATTTGATTTCATAAAACTGTCATTTGATTTATCATTTGTTCCATTCATAATCCATTCTTTAGTTGTATCAAAATTTAGTTCATGCGACACATTATCCTTACATGTTAAATTGATCATTTCATTTCTTAGTATACTTTGGAGATCACAATTATCGTCATTTGTATCTAAAGGATCTATCTCTAAAGGATCTATCGGTATATCCTGTGGTACTACAGTTTGTTCTCTATCCAGATCCAAAGGCCTGATGACTTGGACATCATATTTCGCAATCTTATCAGGGTCGATTTGAAATTTGCAGAATACAGCCGCTGACGGTTTGATTGGTGACGATCGTATATCAAAATGTGTACTGTGAAATTGTACATGGGCGGGTTTTGGTTTCTTCACCTCAGTCTCAACTTTCACAGGTTCTTCAATAAATTTATTTTCATTTTTAACTTCTTGTGTTTCCTTATTTTCTAGTATAATATCTGTAGGTGTGTTTATTGCACTCAGTTCATTTGTAGTAGTGTTATTAGCTATGAGATCGTCTACGCCCAATTCTATGACAGATTCACTTTCTGACGCCATTCTCATTCTTTTTGCTTTCAATTCATTTGATTTCTGTTTTTTTATTTTCCAAATTCTCTTGTGTGCTGTCGGCCATTTGTCCACCGCATTGATCCTTGCACAATCTTCCGAATCACTCACATTATTAGCTATTTCTTCATTATGCTTTGATAACCAAACTTGTGAAGGCTTACTTCTAGGATCTGTGTTAAACTGACTTTTTGCTGGATTATGTCTACAGAAACCATCTTTATCTTTAACACATGTAAGTGCATCCATATTAAGGTTGTATTTTCCTGGGTTCATACCAAATAATCTGTAACAAGATTTTTTTTTGACCATTAGAAAAATAATTATAGTTCAATTACTTTGGTAACTGGTAGGACATCTTATAAGACCAGATTTCTCAGAAACATTAGAAGGAAAGATAGGAGGTAGAAGGGGAAGGCCGAGAAGAGCTAACATGGATCAAGTGAAGGAAAAGCCAGGCGTCGTGTCTTTTAGAGGGATGAAAGAGCTGGCACAGGACAGAGGAAAATAGAGGCTGCTAATGCTGCTGGCGACACGAGCGCAGCTCTTAAATTTAGTAGTAGAATATTACTTTGTGACTTACTAGATATGCTTACTTTATACAAAAAATATCCTAGTTGCCTTGGAAAGATGATTTTGAGCAGTAAGGCCACTGTATGGTAAATACACTAGTCTAGAAGTTTGTGTTATTTACATACCTGCCAATATCATCATTAACGTTACACCCAGTGCCTTCACCACCGTCGATTTTCTTCAATAAACATGGTAACAGTGATTTAAGTTTTTCAATAAGTTGTTCTAATTGTTGAATGAACATATTCGCTTGGTCTTCCTCTGATCCACTCTTGATGATAGCCAGAAGGCAGTGAAATAGATTGGAGTGAATCTTAGCTGGTATATGTGTAGGATGATTCTCGTAATGTTTTTGAAGGCGGTATATACTGCAGAATTCCTGGAATAGATGTGAACAATATTTAGGTCTAATTTTGAAAGAAATGTATGGTTTAAAGTTGAAATCCAAGTCCTTGGATTATATGAATGTCAAGTCGTCAACACACGCGTCTATACATAAATTGAACGACTTGTTTCCTTAATTAAGGAATCAAGTATGGAAATGGACAACCATGCAGTTAGGATTTCATTTGGGATAATTCTTATACTACACACGTGCCACGTTGCTGAATATGCAGATCGGTAGCATTCTAAGGCCTCATGACAAACAAGCTGACCATAATATGCCGTAAGCGTGTGATCGCGCCATAATGTGTAATCTTTTACTGATAAAATTGTTTACTTTCTTCTTACTTGTTTGACATAGATTTAACGATAGTTACTGGGTACTTTCAAAATTATAACTTACTGTTGAACATTGAAAACATGAAACAACTGTTCCACTCTTTTTCCTTGGTTTCTGTGGTGCATCTTCAGGTACAATTTGTTTTGGGAACTTCACTTTTCTGCCACTCCGAGTTACTTTCACCTGCAATCAGTCATAAACGGGATTACTTCACTTTTCCCTTTGTAAGGTTCTCTTATTCTCATAAGTTCAATCGCAGAACTGATTTTTGTTCTCAATAGTTTGACCGTTGAACTAGTGAGAAATTCTCAAATTATGATCAACTGATTAATTAAACTAGTAAAAATAAAGCGCTTCCCTTCTACTTGACTCAGTGTAGCATCGGCAGGAGGCGGAGCAAGGTGAGGTGCATTGCCCCCCACCCTGATCTTATAAGTTACAAGTCGCGTGAGCGGTGCGACGTCAGAGCTTAGCGTGTGCTCTATAAATTTACAAAAAACAGGTGTATTTGACGAAAAAGTTATTTGGGAACCGTGAACTGGATCTTAGTGCTCTAATTTGTTACTCTATCTATACAATTTTGATAAGCACTTAGTTCTATGTTCATACCTCGGGAGGTGTGTCCGGTTCCTCTTCAATTTCGGATTTTTTGTCTTTTTTGTTCTTGAGAACAAGTTTATTTTTGCCTACAACAGTTAAATCTCTTGGGGAGACGACCCTGAAATTAAATTTGATTGTCAATTACATCTATTTTGAGTCTTAGTCTATTTCTAACTGATGAGCTTGCGTTACAACTAAATGGATTCCATGTATGGACAAAAGCCAAGAAGATGGCAAGAAAAAAGGACGAACTGATAAAATTTTATAACAGGACAGCAAAAATAACAAATAGGTAGTTGGATAAAGAGAGGCCTTTGCCCACAGAACACAGAAAGAAGGAGAAATGTAATAAGACGGTTTTTGTACCGAACCGATGTCGCCACTTACACACACAGTTACATTTTAACACATTCATAGAATAATCTCCGACAGTCACACTCCCCGCCCACAAACCATATCTCTTGTATTCTGAAATCTGTGCCTTTGCCCAACAGTGGAACAAAAAAGGCCAGTGAAAAAATAAATTTGTGTATCAGTATTCAGGTCAGATTATTCCTATTGACACACTCTGTCTTACGCATTGGCAGTGCCTCTGGTGTTGCTGTTCATAATCGACGGATCCACTTACCACCAGGCGGCTTAATTGATTACAGTGTCAAAAACTTATCTGTGCTGATGGTGGGGGTGCAAGAATCGAAGCTATTCAAGGTAATTGTCAAGGTATTCAAGGCGTATTTCATTAGTTTTAGTTTTGGCCATTGGCACAGACAAGAGTACATCAGTTATTATTAAGTACTTACTTGTAAATGAATTTGGTATTTGTGACAGGATCATATGTAGGTTCCATTGGCGCTTTCTCTGGATCGCTAAATATTTTCAACGCTTGATTTACCATCTTCATTTGATCATCGCTGAGTTGATTGAGACTGGAAAATTGAACCCATTTCTCATTCTCTTCAAATATAACTTTTATATATATAACCGAGAGGTATATGATATACTATAAGGTTATTATCATAAACTATATTAAACAAAGAAAAAAACCAATATTAGAATAAAGAAATAATATATTCTATAAGACTAGCTTTTTTGCCCGCGACTTCGTCCGCGTGAAGTTCCGGACCCGTTCCCGTGGGAACCACATTGAATTTCGGGAAAAGCCTAATGTCTATATCACTCCCTGATAATGTAGCTTTCTACTGGTGAAAGAATTTTTGAAATCGGTCCAGTAGTTTCGGAGCCTATTCATTTTGAACAAACAAACAATCAAATCTTTCCTCTTTATAATATTAGTATACGTAGACTTTGTTAGGTGCACAAAATATTTTAGAATGAGATGGATGATTGTAAATATCAAAACAAAAGAAGGGATATATTAAGACTTAAAATGGCATTAAGATTAAAATGCGTTTTTGCAACGTAAACTCTCTGTATCTGTACTTAATAAATACATAAATAAACAAGTAGTAGGATATGTTGATAAATAGTTTTTAAATACTTTTTTTACCTGTGATATGTCTCTCCCAACTTCAGCAGTTGTACTGAGGTGTGTTTAGTTGAATTTTGAGTCGGGTTGGGACTTGGAACACTGTAATGATAGAAAACATGATATAAAATGAGTAAGTATGTAAAAAAAAATGGTTTTTAATTTAAAATTTTAACAGATTAGTAGTTATTTTTTTATGATTAATTACATATATTGTCAAATAGGTTTATATCTTTTAAATAAGTTATTATTTATAATTTCTTATTTTCTAAGAGATACTATAGTAACAGCTTACTGGGACTCACATCAGAGATACACAGGAGTTTGGGGACTGAGTAAAGTTGGCGGGGTTAAACAAATTTGCATGAGAAATGTTAGTATGTATCCAACATTAATTCAGGTCTTTTATTCAAATAAAAATGATTCAGACAATCCTAATTCAATATTTATAAATAGAGGCATGTGATGGTGGTACCTGAATAATGCAACAGCATTATCATACTTACTTTTCTTTGGGTCTGCTCTTTGGCATAATGCGTTCCGGTGCAGTTTTAACTATAGGCGGGATGTGCGTCATTCTTACGATCTTTCTGTCCACTTCTACCCGCGGGACGGACGTATTGACCACAGGCGGTGGAGGCGGCGGCTTAGCCAATATATTGTTTATAGCTATATACTGTTTAGCTGGAAAATTTACATTCTCAGTCTTTGGCAACAAGAAACTAGCTAACTTCAAGTTATTCCCGACCAATTTGCCATCCTGCTTCTTCAATAACAACGGCCTGGTTGTAGTACTAGTGCTGTTTACCAAGTTGTTTTCCAACAAACCACTTGTCTCATAGAATATTTTGAGGTTATCACTGACGGGTTTATGTTCTTCAACGTTCTGTGTCACCACATAAGACCTTCCCTGGAAAAATACATAATATTCAACATAATTAACACTTAGACACTCGCAATGACGAATACCTATCTATCGCAACAAAAAATACCTGAATGGCGCCAGGCGTTTGTATCAAATAAACTGGTGTATATTGACAAGAGTCGACAATAATATTCTCGTGCGGTGTAGTCATACTTTCCAAATATTTAAATTATAGATGATGACGCATTACTATATTAAAATTGTGTATAATATAAAAATAACGAAGTAGAAAACCTCCCACTTGCTATTGACAAATTGACAAACAATAATTCTAGATGATGTTGCCATCGAAAAATTAAAATTACCAATGTTAAAAATTAAAATAGTTTTTCACCTCCGCGCCTCGCCACGTTCAAATAAAAAAAGTATCCAGCCAAATTTTTTACTACACAAAATCATTCGCAAGAAAACATTTAAATACAAATCATTTTTTTGTGTACCATCATTGCTTCTGAAAGTTTCTGGTGTGGTGTGGTTTCTGGGCATTAAATAGATTTTTGCGTATAGTAACACTACGTTACTGTACCATAGACAAAATAACCTAACCTCTTTCTCTATCCGTCAAGCTTTGTATTACAAGGTGAATATCGTGTAAAATTTATAATTTACTGTAAAAATACATAAAATCGTACGTAATAATAGTTGTATGAACTTTTTATAATCATAGCTAAACTCTGTGATATCATTTAATTTGTTATTTAGTTCTTATATGAAAACTGGCGTAGTCCACGTGTAGCCAAAGTCCTGAGTTTATCTTGGTCTTTTATTGTTTTCAGGCGTAAAGATGACGAATTCTAAAGGTTATCGTCGCGGTACTCGGGACCTGTTCGCCCGTAGGTTCCGCACACATGGAACCATCCCTCTCGGCACGTACATGAAAGTGTACAAAATCGGCGACATCGTTGACATTAGGGTATGTATCAAATATGCCATCAAGCGTGCACCTTTTCTCATCTCTAAATGCATACTTTTTATGTGGTAAATTTTATACATACAAACAAGCGTTCATCAACTTGGCTACAAGAAGTCCACTTCTGGACATAGGCCTCCCCTAAACGTTTCAGTACGGCCCGTTGTGATTGGACTGCATCCAGCAGCCTCCTCTAAAGTAAACTTTATTACATGAGATTACTGAAGTTTTTGTAGGTTTTCAATAAAATTTATATTCCAAGTCCTGTAAGTTGTCTTGTCTATTTTCAAAAATGCCAATGAGGATTTTAGTCAATATTTTTATTTCTTCAAATTGCCTACCTGTCAAGATAAAAATCAATTGCACTAGAACACAATAAACTTTCATAACTATATCCTCTATCTCTCCATTTATTTGCAGGGTAATGGTGCAGTACAAAAGGGTATGCCACACAAAGTATACCACGGCAAGACTGGCAGAGTCTACAATGTCACAGCTCATGCTCTCGGCGTTATTGTAAACAAGAGGGTGCGCGGTAGGATTATCCCAAAACGCATCAACATCCGCATTGAACACGTCAAGCACTCAAAGTGCAGACAGGACTTCCTCAAGAGAGTCAAGGAAAACGAGAGGCTGCTTAAGGAAGCCAAGGCCGCCGGCAAAGTAGTCAAGCTGAAGAGACAGCCAGCGCCCCCCAAAGCTGCGCACATTGTCAGTGGATCCGAAGAACCAGTGTTGTTGGCTCCTATCCCATATGAGTTCGTAGCTTAAAAATAAACTATTTTTAAGAATATTTATGTTTTATTTTTCATTTTGATGTTAAGATTAAGAATCATAGATATAAGAAACCAAAAAAATCCCAGTTCCCAGTTCTGTGATTAGAATGTTCTAATACCATTTGTTCCAAAACTTCCAGATAATAACAGAATAAAGAGAAAAAAAAGGTATCAAATTACATGTAGGTAGTAAAAAGTATGTAACTTTTTAGACACTTTATTGTTCCTACTCTCATTTGGTTTAACTAACTTTATTTACTCCTTGAAAACATAATATACATTTGAATTGAAGCTTTTAGATTTAATGAAAGTAGATATTTAAATTGGAAGTTACATTAATGGAGATAGAACTAGAGTCTCTATGTGCTGTGTTTATTACCCCTTTTAACCGTGGTCCCACCGCTATACCCCGTCGGGTCATGATGAAAAACGAACTTTTTTCTGATTGGCCTTGGGTCTTGGATGTTTATCTATGTATGTATTTGTTATAAAATATAATATCGTTGAGTTAGTATCCCATAACACAAGTTTCGAACTTACATTGGGGCTAGCTCAATCTGTATGAATTGTCACTATAGGTATATTTATTTATTTATTAGTGAACTTCCTTTTAACACATGACTATATAGGTTACATTTAGTAGTAAGTATTCAGTAAAAAAAAAGATTTTATTGTAAATAGAAAAATGTTGCTTACTACATAAAGCCGTTCTTATTCACTGAATAGAATACTAGACTAGCTAGACCATTATTTCCTTGCGTAAACGGAAATAGTTATTTGTTATGCAAGGCTGTAAAGTTGTTTTTTGGCGCGAGTACTTATATTGAAACCTGAGCGTAACCCCGGCGGGTTGACACCTCGCCCACGTAAAACCAATGTTGCTGGTGAAGCGTATCCCGTTAGCGCTTCACTAGCTTGCACAACATTGTCAAAAAAAAAAAAAAAGGTACGAGACGGACGATCATATATAAACTATAGAGTCATGTGTTAAAAGGAAGTTCATTAACACGTTAACTGTCCCCATACAAAACTTTTCAACAACCCCATAATGTCCATGTCCACTTTTTGTTTTTTTAATTTATTGGTTCTTGATTCACAAGACCTTTCACACAGATTGAGCTAGCCCCAAAGTAAGTTTGAAACTTGTGTTATGGGATACTAACTCAACGATACTATATTTTATAAAATACATTTATAGATAAATATCCAAGACCCGAGGCCAATCAGAAAAAGAAGAACCGGGATTCGAACCCGGGACCTCCTGGGTGGCGATCTGGCGTGAATGAATGAATATGTGGGGTATTATGTGCCTATACCGTGAGCTAGGCCTTACGAATTTTCAAAGGCGATATTTTTGATCTTAGTATGTATTACGTTCGTACTTTGCATTTAGCAGCGACGGGTAAAGACGATCGTTTGGGGACAAATTGTTTGAAGAAAACAAGGAGTTTGAAGAAGTTCAATCTATTTTAAAGTAAGCGCGTAAATTGATGCACACAAACGTTTCGTCTTGTGCAAGATTCGAAAGCGCAGCCATTTGGATAGAGCAGCTCTGCTAGCCTTGATTGAGGGTAACAAAATAAAATCCCATAGTTCTGAGTAAGATCGCAACGTTGTATTTGAAATTAAATACTATGTACAATTGAATGAAAATCTAAAAGTTGAATAATAATTTGAATTTAAACAATTTCTCAATAATATAATGTCATCTCAACTTTAACAATCGCGGCACATCGTTAACATGATCTATCGTAGTGACTATCTTAAATAATATAAATTATTACAATTAATGAAGAAACTTAACAACTAGCGTCCCTAGATTGATAAAATAGTATATATCCCGTTTCTGACGATTTTTGTATGTCAGAGGTTAGGCCGTAGAAGTCTTCTATTGCTGACGCATCAATTTTCTGGAATGAAACAAACATAAACATTAAGTACAGTATATAATAAATGGTACTATGGTGTTTTTCAGATAGCATGGGTATGGTGACGTTTGAGTTATTCCACACGCATGTTTATTCGAAACAAAAAACCGCGAAGTACAAAAAGAAATAGAAAAAGAGCGAAGAATAAGCGACTCCAAAAAAGTAGTAAATTCAAATTTGCATTATTAATGATATTAATGATACATTTATTTTTAATTCCCTGTAAATTCCCTTCAAATCCCAAATGTCACCGTACCCATGCTATCTGAAAAACATTGTAGTGTACATTAGTCTCATGGTCACTTTAAAGTCGTTATGACTAAAATTCCCGGTAGTTCACTTGGAGAAGCACTCGGCTTGATTTTGACAGAACGTGGGTTTAAGTTTTTTTTGTGCGGAATTTTCTGTTGCGCCGTTAACGCGGAACACCATCGGGCTGTCAAGAATGTTTATTCCATGCTACCATGAACTGGTGGTGGCTCGTAAATGGGCTGGCTCGACCAGGGATGCACCATTCTCACAGAACATGGACCAAATAACGGTGATGATAATTATGTCGCTGTGTTTCGTAAGATACTGAGAGTCAGAAGTCTAATACCCGTCCTGCAGCAGGTAGCAGGAAGGGTCCTGCTACCCGTCCTGTACACCCTGTTTTCTTCCAAATTCTTGTAGTCTAAATAATATCTTTGGGTACAACAACTGTACTGTCAAATGATGATGATTTCACTCATGAGAGAGATACTTACTTAGAGAGTATAATCTTTGTTTTATAATTAGTACTATAGCTTTGTTCTGTTTTTTATTTTATTTTTGGCTTGATATCATATACACATAAATAGTATGAGCGCTGACGCCTTTGATACAGGTAAATACCTAGTTCGGGAGTCAGATGGTTCTATTATTGTGTAATCCACTTTACTTTATGGTTCCTTATGTTTACAATGTATTGTATATTTCTGTGTAAAATAAATAAATATAAAGACAGTTAGACATGAAATATACTCACATCTACCATGTCATCATCAAAGAGCAACCAGAAGCCGTGGCTCTTCACGATGCTGATGTAGTGTCCCCGGTTGGGGCCGGAGCCGCAGTGCACCACCACGGCCACAAGGTCGTACAGCCGGTCGGGGTTCACTGCATCGTCAGACTGCAACGGAAACACCTGCTTTTGTTACATGTGTTACTTTACAAGGCTAAGTGCCGACTTGCTAATACAGTCTCGAAGCTATAATGCCAATTAAGAAACTTCGAATACATACTAGATGAATTAGCTCACAGAAACAAGTGGTACCTATTATGTTACTAAATTTTAATAATAAGCCCGTTCGTTCACGACGAAATTCGCCAGCAACTCGAGTATCGCTCGAGAGTACAAAGCTTATCTCACAACTCACGACGCAACGTGTATACTACTCGTTCGGATAACAGTCGCGTGCGACCAAACTTGCATACGAATCGTATCAAAATGGCGGTCGACATAGTGGCGTGTGACATTTCAAAGAAAAATTAACGAATTTGCCTGTGTACGTGTACGAACACAGGCAAATGAGAGTTGCGTCGCAGTCGAGTCGCTTCATTTAGGTAGCGTCGTGGGAGAATGGTCTAACACAACCATTGTATACCTACTCAAGCTCTAGTTTTCTGCAATAAAGGCTATTTTATTTATTTATAAAATGGCAACTTACAGTGTTAAACAATCTCAACTCCAACGGGAACACCACCCTATGTGACACTTTTATGTGTCTGTTATACTGCTCCATGTACTTAAACCTCTTGAGGTGGAGCGCTAGTATCAGCGGCAACTTCTTGACGCGCATACGCTTCTGCGCCTCCTGGTAGCTGCTGCAGTTGTCACATTTGAACTTGTTGTCATTGCACAGCGTCTCTGTATCACTGAAGCATTTGAGGCAGTGCGTGATGCTTGTGTTTTGACCGACATCCACCTGAAAATCAAATTTCAACAAACCATAGAAATCAGAAACTAAGTATAGGCAATCAAAGACGCCGCGCGGCTACCCCGCGAAAATAACGCAACGTCTAAACAAGCCCTAAGAGCATGTACATATATATTATGTTATGGACAAGTCCAATTAAAGTTTCAAAACGCGCCCTTAGTTATGTATATTACTTTACACAAGTAACATTTTAAAGAGTAAGTACTAATAGTAGAAGACGGTAGCGCCATATTTGAGCCTTATTGTGCACTTTGGTATAGAAGCATGAAATTTCTACCATGGATAGAGTGTCTCACAATGATCGTTTTAAGATGTGGAGGGAAGTCAGATTCTTCCCCTGTTAGGGTGGGGAGGGGGGCAATGGGGGTGAATTCCGCGTCTTGATGATAATTTTTTTACTGATCCGTTAATGTTACTAGGGCTTGTATGGTATCGTTTTCATATAAACCGAATACAAGGAATTCATTTTTATCAATAAAAATGTATGGTCCCATACAAAAAAATTAAAAATACTGCCATAAAGTGAAAAGTGCCGCTACTTTTTTTTTGTTAGCACGTTATTTTTACTTTCAAATCTTAATAATTATGATTTTAAAAAAAATACTGTGATAAAGCTTATTTAATGTAGTTAACAAATATATATAATTGTAGTATACTTGTCATACAAAAACTATTAAAAAAAAAAAAGAAGAACGTGCAAATTCCAGAAGATGCGCGCGGTGATTCGGTGAGAGGTACGCGTAGCGACAAATTTTCATAATGTACTATAGTCATTTGTTATTAATATTTTATAGCAATGCTACTAGCCATTTTGCGACATCGTTTTAATGTAAACAAATGAAAGAAATGCTTTATTATTGCTTCCACGGAGAAAAAAATTTAATAATTTTGACTTAGAGAAGGTTACTAATAAAACATCAGAAATAAAAGTAAAATGACGTTTAACCAGCAGTCACCAGTACAAAAGCAAAGTGCTGTACATTTGAGTGCAGCTTTGTTACATTTGCATCTTCCAGTACACCCTTTTTTAACGCTGCACTGCACGTAATTAACATAGTGATAGTGGGGTTAGTGTTGTCCAGACTGGTTGCAATTTGTTCGAATTTTTAATCCAACCCCAGTTAGATGGTTCAGGAATATCTGGAACTTTTGTTAAAGATTGCATCCAAATGTAAGCCTGATAGGAAGCGCGTTTTATATATTGCTGAAGTGCCGCTTTTGTCGTCTATGGCTCAGGATTTTTGGGTAAAGAGTTTTTTTCTGGCTTCATTTACAGTCAGCATTTCACTATTGTGGTCATACATTAAAACCACTAATCTTTCAATGAGCTGCAATGAGTCGTTGGCATTGTCATCATTTCTTCAAAGGCACTGTTTACTTCTGGAAAAGATCGTCATATTTCCCATGCTGTTTTTTCCCTCTACCAGCAAAGAACTCCGTATCACACCCTACTGCGAACGCATGAAAGACGGGAACGTACTTACATTGTGACAAACTCATTGACGCTACCAGGTCTTGCGGAAACTGGAGGCAACGCCAAATGCAACCCATAGTTCAGATAAAGATAACTTTCTGAAGAATGCCACAGCCAGTACTAATACATCTGTGTCTACAGACGGTGCGTATTGTCACTCTGCTAAATCCTTTCTTTACTGCATCAGCTAAATGTAAAAACATTCAGTCAGCTTCATCGTGAAAACATCTATCTATCTAGCTATCGGCGCAAGTTGTTTGAGTTGAGCTTTAAAGCTGCTTTACGAGAAAAAGGCACAAGGAAAAGAGTGGCTTCCCACGCATGCGATGCCTAAGAACTGGAAGAGTTTCCTTTCAGTGAATGAGAACAAGACCGAATTGTTTTTATTTTTATCACAACAACTTGTTCTTTACAGGCAGGAGAAAAAGAAATATACGCGACACATTGAATCGAAGTTCTCTGTTCTATCAATATCTCAGATATACGTGACATAGCCCCATGTTTTCACGATGAAGCTGACACCCGAATGCTTTTGCATTTAGCTGGTGCAGTAAAGAAAGGATTTAGCAGAGTTACAATACGCACCGTAGACACAGATGTATTAGTACTGGCTGTGGCATTCTTCAGAAAGATATATTTATCTGAACTACAGGTTGCATTTGGTGTTGGCTCAAGTTTCCGCTACACGACTTGGTAGCGTCAATGAGTTTGTCACAATGTGAGTACGTTCCCGTCTTTCATGCGTTCACAGGGTGTGATACGGAGTTCACTTTTGTTGGTAGAGGGAAAAAACAGCATGGGAAACATGGCGATCTTTTCCAGAAGTAAACAGCGCCTTTGAAGAAATGACAACAATGCCACAACAAATAAACGACGACTCATTGCAGATTTGTGGTTTTAATGAAATGCTGACTATAAATGAAGCCAGAAAAAAAACTCTACCCAAAAATCCCGAGCCATAGAGAACATACCCCCCCACAAAAAAGGCACTCTAGCAATATATAAAACGCGTTTCTTATCAGGCTTACATTTGGATGCAATCTTTAACAAAAGTTCCAGATATTCCTGAACCATCTAACTGGGGTTGGATTAAAGATTCGAACGAATGGCAGCCAGTCTGGGCAACGCTACTTGAAGTAGCAACTTTTTGTGCTGAGTTAATTAGGTGCAGCGTTAAAAAAGGGTGTACTGGAAGATGCAAATGTAACAAAGCTGCACTCAAATGTACAGCACTTTGCTTTTGTACTGGTGACTGCTGGTTAAACGTCATTTTACTTTTATTTCTGATGTTTTATTAGTAACCTTCTCTAAGTCAAAATTATTAAATGTTTTTCTCCGTGGAAGCAATAAAAACGCATTTCTTACATATGATTACATTAAAACTACGTCGCATAATGGCTAGTAGCATTGCTATAAATATTTATAACAAATGACCATAGTACATTATGAAAATTTGTCGCTACGCGTACCTACATCTCACCGAATCACCGCGCGCATATTCTGGAATTTGCACGTTCTTCTTTTTTTTAAAATAGTTTTTGTATGACAAGTATACTACAATTATATATATTTGTAAACTACATTAAATAAGCTATAACACAGTATTTTTGAATATCATAATAATTAATATTTGAAAGTAAAAATAACGTGCTTACAAAAAAAACGTAGTGGCACTTTTTGGCAGTATTTGTATTTTTTTTGTATGGGGCCATACATTTTTATTGATAAAAATGAATTCCTTGTATTCGGTTTATATGAAAACGACACCATACAAGCCCTAGTAACATTAACGGATCAGTAAAAAAATAATCATCAAGACGTGGAATTCACCCCCTTTGCCCCCCTCCCCCCACTCACAGAAGAAGAATCTGACTTCCCTCCACATCTTACAACGATCACCGTGGGACACTCTATCCATGGTAGAAATTTCATGCTTCTATACCAAAGTGCACAATCATCGCGCTACCGTCTTCTACTATAAGTTTTGTACCAGTTACCAAATCTGCCGTCTGAACTGGTGGTAGGATAAGAAAAGACGATTCGAAAAAACTAAAACAGCTTTTAATGCCTATTTGAATAAAAACACACTAATTCATAAGATCATATTATTATTGTTACTAACCCACGTTTTATGAACTAAATAAATAATTATGATTATTATGAAAAATACTTTGTATTTAGTGTATAACCAGCATAAGTAATTTTTAAACATACCTGCAGATCAAAGAAATGTTCATCCTTGCTGCTAACTGTTTCACAGTTAAGACACCGGGTTTCACTGGTGAGCGTGCCCTGGAATATCTCATGCACCCAAGTGGGCTCCGTGCTCTGTGGTAATGTGCCATTACACGTCACATTCTCCCCGGACGAGTTCTTCTGTAGTTTAAGCGTACTTTGATTTCTTTCGGCTGTAAAATAAGAATTTAAGTCAGTATGACCATTAAACCACATTGGCTGAAAAAAGTTCAATCTTTTTTTGTATGAAAGAGATAAATATAATGTATGTTCTAATAAATGTACCATTTTGTCTCAAGGGCCGCGGGTTCGAATCCTGTGCAAGGCAAACGTTTGTAAAATATGTCTGTCTGTCTTAGTCTGGATGTTTTCTCTATTCCCATATGGATACGGTTGTTACTGTGGCCCCAATGACCTCCCGCCCAGAAAACCTTAAACTCCTTCTGCAGAACATTATAAATAACTAGCTTTTTTGCCCGCGACTTCGTCCGCGTGAAGTTCCAGACCCGTTCCCGTGGGAACCACATTGAATTTCGGGAAAAGCTATAGCCTATGTCACTCCCTGATAATGTAGCTTTCTACTGGTGAAAGAATTTTTGAAATCGGTTTAGTAGTTTCGGAGCCTATTCAATGCAAACAAACAATCAAATCTTTCCTCTTTATTATATTAGTATAGAAGTATAGACTATAAAAATATGAATGAAAAATATTAAAAACTTTTTGATAGATTTATATTTTTTATAGACTAGTTGTAGTTAGTATTGTAGTTGTAGTATTGTAGAGTTTTGTGTTATTTGTAGTATAACAAAAATTACACCTCCAGCCTGATGGGTAGTTCGCAACAATGATAACAATAATAAATAACACAAACTCTACAATTTGATCATTCTAATATTCAAATACTCAACTATCTAATCTAATCATTTTATTACATTATAATCTATAACGAGAACTTTTCCGCCGGCATACACAACAGATAGATATTAAAATTGATTCGCATTATTTAACATAAGATGAATTCAGGAAAAATTTTACAACCATAGTCTTTCTTTACATATTTTACAAGCTGTTCTGTTACCCGCGACACCGCCCGCGTGGTCACGGGAAAATGTCAATATATTTTCCCATGGGAATCTCTTTATCCCTCTTTTAAAAAAGTAGCCTATGTCACTCTCCAGACTTTAATTAAACTATCCCTAATAAGAAATTCATATCAATATGTTTATTACTTTCGACGTGAAGGGACGACAAACAAACAAAAGCACTTTCACATTATAATATTAGTATGCATAATGAAGTTTCTTCCACTGTCTTTTTGCTTAGATCTTCCAAACTACTCAAAAAGTCAGTTATCACAAATATATAGGAAGATTCAAGATGAAAGTTTTTATTTATATTACAAATGAGAATTTTCCGAAATTCCCACGGGAAAGTGGATTACACGCAAACAAGATTCGCGCGTGTTTAGCTAGAATTGTGTAAATTATAATATTTAAGTTAGAATAATAATATGTATAATTAATAGTAAGTGACGTGTCCAAGTGCCCGAGAGGGTCTATGGAATAAAGTATTTTTTTATTTAAATTTTTTGATTTTGAATATTGTAATGCCCTAAATAGGGCTCATGTCATGGATTCTATAATTAGATGTAAGCCCATTATTGTGAACCACATGAAACAATAAATAAAATGAAGAAATTACATACCCAAAATAATCTCATTAATATGATTAATTAAGAAGTTGAGGAACTCGTGAGCATCTTGTTGCATGTAATTATCAAATTCCTCTGAAAAATAAACACATTTATTAACAATAAGATCTTGGGACCATATCACTATGAAATGACAGTGTTGATTGAGATAGGCAAAGAAATACTTTTTTTTTTCATAGCTAAAAATATTGCAGTCCTGTGAATTAAATACTCCTGTCCTTCACTTTTAAATAATAGAGTTAACTACAATGAACAGGAGGGCTACTACGAAACATAAATCCGAAACTTCGGCCGAAGTATCGGAAGAATTTTAACCGTGAAATACAAGTTATTTCATGATTATAATTCAATGAACTACTAAAATAACCATAAAGTACAAGGTATTTCATGGATAGAATTCAAGGTATTACTAAAATAACCATGAAATACCTTGTATTTCACGGTTAAAATTCTTCTGATACTTCGGCCGAAATATCGGATTTACGTTTCGTAGTAGCCCCCCTGTTCTTATGAATATTTTTAAGGTCATAGCTTTTTATTAAGCTATGACCTTAAAAACAACAAAACATTTCATACACAAATGTGATTTATTTCATATGCCGATTTTAAAAATCAACAGTTTCTAACATAAAACACTGGATTATACTTACCCTTTTCTTTCCTTAGCCTAGCAATAAATTTCTTAGGCGCAATGGAGCCTACTTTCTTCTTCTGAGTAGCGATACTATAAAATAAGTCTGCGAGGCATGTTAGCAGCGTTTCCTTCGTCCTCTTGTTTTTGGCTTTATATTCTAAAACTTTCTCTCGGAATGGGCGGCAGAAGTATAATGCTTGAAGGACTGAATTGCTATAACATGTGTTACCAAACTGAAAATAGGAAAATATTTATCCTTATGTGATAATGGCTTTTTAAAAAGGTAAGCTGTTGAGTTTCTAGCGGTGCTTCTTCTCAACAAGCCATTTGTGTGATGAAAAATGAACTTGTTCTGATTGGCCTCGGGTCTTGGATGTATAACTATATATGTATTTATTATAAAATATAATATCGTTGAGTTAGTATCACATAACACAAGTTTCAAACTTACTTTGGGGCTAGCTCAATCTGTATGAATTGTCCCTATAAATTTCATTTAATATTTATTGATTTATCTGTTGAAATTCCATTACTATCATTATTATAAAAAACCATTTAAATTGCGATCACTTTACATTCTTACTTGTGTAATAAGTTTTACAAAATTCTATTTATGTTTCATAATTGGATCAATAGAAATCTTATCAGAAATTGAATGATTTATTCTTATTATTTTTGTACTTACATTGACTAAACCAAAATAATGCTCATTCGGTGGGAACTGCTCTGACCCGATATCTCTTTCCAACTGCGATATATTTGCGCCCTGAAACATTCGCATTTTTTTTTTACAAAAACGCCGATTTTGGTCCGTCGAACAAGACGAAGATTAATCATCAAAATACTTTGCCATACTGTTGTGTAATGCCACAAGTATGTTGCGGAAGGTAAGCACACTTTACATCTTGACTATAATTAGTAACAAGCATCAAATTAAGTACATTTCTCTCACCATTCTCTGCTGGAAGTTAAGGCCGAGATCCTGACATATTGACATTTGCAATCTCTTTCTAATGACTTATGCTCGGAACACGTAATTGCTGCAGTAGATGTAAATAATTTAATTTAACGCTCTGTAGTTAGATCTAGAAACATAATTAGAATTTCTTTTCATTTATTGGGCAAAACAAGCACAACGTCCATGCATGACCATAGATCCGTGACGTCAAATTGAATGGAAGGAAGGAATGACACTATGACACAAAATGACAGACACCGCTTCGACACAGAGATTTTTGTTAGTTTTTTAAAGAGCTCTGATATAAATCCATTATTCTTATCGACAAACGAAGAAAATAATTTATTGTTCGTTTCTTATTTTTAATTATTTATCTGATATTTGTCGTTCCAGCTGGGCAAAAGTCGGCGATCGCACATTTGGTTGACCCTTTAAAAGGATCAACCAAATGTGCGATCATTCATTTGTGCTGCTGCTGCCAGAATTGCCAGATGGCATGGCAGAGGCCAATGAGATTTTATATATTTTATGACAAGAGAAGTAACGTCATACAAAGCATTCGTAAAAAGCCGCAACCACTTTAGAGTGTTAAAGACGTAGCTTTGAAACCGATACATATTCCGAGCATATGCCAAAGTAAAATATGTTTGTCTCTTTTTTTCTAGAGTCAAACTAATTATGTCAAAATGAGACAAAAGCATTACTCCCAGAAAAATGGTCAGAGTTGCCAGCTAATGAATAATTTTCCCATTGAATGAATGTTATGAGTCTTTTTTTAAAAAAAAAAGTTTTTATACCATATTATTGTTTCTTAGGTGACAGAAGAATTAAAGATAGGAAGAAATAAATATATAGATGCGTAAATATTGGTATGTACATACATATTATATTTCAAGAATGAATCATGGCGGAATGGAGAAGTTTCCATTTTTTAGTCATTGATGAATCTAACCGATGCAGACCTACTACTATTATCTATTCTGTGCTACTACCACAGAATAGATAATAGTACTACTACTAACTTTTAGCAGAGATTTTTTTTTTGTTTTCTTCACCCATTCTGGGTAGGCAAAGGGAACTATGCCCATACAGCCAAGTCTTCAGTAGATTTTTTTTATTGTTAAGAAATGAAAATGAAATTTAAATAAAATAAAATAATAAATTTAAATAATTTAAATAAAATACAACATAAAACAAAAAAAATTATGGTACTCAATCGAACATTTGATAATTGCAGAAACAATTTAAATTAAACACCGTTACCACAATGAAAAAGATGAAATTGTTACTTCACTGTCATAGTAATAATATCATTATGTCAAATGTCAGTTAAAAGCCATATCAAAAAGAGGAAAATGATTTGTTTTTTCTTGTCTTGACGTGCGTAGCACTAGCGATTGATTTTAGTATCAATCAATTCTAAGTAAATAATTAATTCTAGTTTGAGCCTGGTTGTAGGTTTACTTCTACTGTGTTACTAATAATGATACATAAAGGCGTATGAGTTCGTCATTGACTAAACTCCTAACATTTGGGAAACTTAAAATCGTTTTTACTGGCAACACTGTTGGCAAAAACAATGCGTAATATATTAATTTCGATTTTAATACTATTTTGGTATAATTTTAACATAATTAAGCATTCTTATTTGTGAAAAGTGATACCACTTGCTTTGTTATTAGTTTGGGATCACGACATACATGTTTTAACAGTGCATTTAACCATTTTTGTGATATTATTGTGAGATACGCATTCACTGAACGTCAAACTACGACTAAGTCGGAAGAAATTCAACTAAGGCTGTGGCCTCAGTCGACGTGGCAGCGGGTATGTGTCAAACATTACGAATCTATAGTAAATAACAGATCACTGGCAGAGGCTATCAGAATTTTTATCGAGGTTTTCTTAGAAAAGGGTCATTATAACGATAGATAGTTATACAACTATATGTCAGTTATAATTACCATCACTCGTTATCCACTGAGCGATAACCATCTATTTTCCACAACGCTCTACTTGACGTGCGATGTATTGGTAGTCACTTCGTTATGATCGTAACGTGTCGTAACGTCGTGTTCGGCGGTGATCGTGATTCTTCGTGATCGCAATGTTGTCAACGTTGGGAGCTTTACTTGTATGAAAACGATTGCGCTTCTTACAAGCGCGAGTGAGATAGTTGTATGATAAAAAAAAATTATTTTATGGAATAATGCGACAATACCTACGAGCGAAAGTTCATATTAAATATTTTTTGTCACTATATAACAAATTCACAGTAAAATTATTGTAAGTAATAACAAATTTATTCTAAGGCCGATTGGTAGGAAAATGCTGTCTGTATTTACGTTATTGATTGATATTATTCTAATAAATTGGCTTAATGTTACTTATCTTTTACTATTCGTATTATAATTATTTATTTATTAAATATTAACAAAAATAATAAAGTATGATAAATATTATATAAGTATTATTGTTATTAAAATGTAGGTACTTGCATAAATTTTCATAATTTCGGGATCTTTAAAAGTGAATAATAATCGTTCGGTTTTCTGTATTCATGAAGACTATTGAAGACGTAATGTTATTTATTTCATTCCACTATGACAGCGCAACGAAACGAATCCTCGATAACTCTCATAGAAAATTTACGACGTATGTGAAAATAGATAGATAAGAAAAATAGATAGTTTTAATAACGGTATTGGCATTCTGATAACGTTACGTTACGTGATTCGAAATATCCATAACGACACATAGCTTTCTTTCTCTACCGCGCTGACTACCTTTTTTTTATCCTCAGAAAAATGTTTTGCAGAAGCCTCACTGCCCGGGGAATATGCGGTGGCAAAGATACTTACCGGACCCACTCCCCCGGAACGCTCCGTCGGCAGCACATCGCATCCAGGTGCACTGCCGATGTCGAGGCTCGTCGTCTCGGGTGGGCAAGTGTAGGTACCCTTCATCTTTGCGGTCGCAAGCGCGACCGTTGGCCCCGCTCTAGGAGCCGGCTCCTGTTCTTCAATTTTATAACGAGGTTTTTTCTTCCACCGTTAATCCTGCGCCACTCCCAAGTGCCAAAGCGCCTACTACATATTGAACTCTGTGACACTTTGCGCCACTGCGCATTCCCTCTTCCAGGGTGGCCTCATTCGCACATGTGACCCAACCCTTATTGCCCCCCGCAGTCTCTGGATTGGCAAGACGTAGACCCAAAGTTTGCAGGGCCTCCGCGTTCCACTCTAAGGAGGTCGCCCCCGGTATCAACGGGTGGAGTAAGCCCGGATACAAGTCGGGGCGAAGACCCGCTGACTACCTAACCCAACCAGTCTGAGCCAATGGTGTGTCTAGATGTTGGATGAGCATTTTGAGCTCATTCACACTGGCGTTCGTACGGCGGCGTTGGATAAGAGCTCAGCGTTAGATAGAAGTCGTGTGTTATGTACTTATACGCAGCATCTCTGGGTGTTATGTATGCCATGTGAATGTGCAATCATTTGTACAAAACGTCCTAAAAGTGACATGAATTTTGAGATGCTTTGTTTTATTCCGTAGATGTCTATCGCGTCTATCCAACGTCGACATCTGAAGAAATCCAGTGTGAGTGGGGCGGGGGCTCTTTTTCGACCATCACAACACAATACCTAAAAATATTATTTTCATCATTTGACGATTCTGCTGCCCGTCTATCTGTATTATACCCATACAAGGTTTCCAAAATGTATCACAATAAAAACAAGAAGAACAAATTAAGTCCGATAGCGTCCAAGTTGGGCTTCTGTGTCTCAAAGTTTAATTCATAGTAACTATTTATAGTGTAATGTGAAGCAAACATTGGTTAAAGTAGTGATTACAGTTTATGATTGAAGAAATTTTGCTATCATCTTTCTTCGGGGCGTTTTGACTCAAAGACTATGCTGAGTCGAGATATTATCAATACGTTGCTTTGAATTATTTATGTATTACACAAAGAATTACTTGAAGATGGCACAATGGAATCTTCGTCTGAAGTCCGATTTCCATACGAAAGAAAAAAAAAATTATGTCAAATGCATGTCAAAATGTTCATTCATTCAAATCATTCATGACCCAATCTGTCATTTTTCTCCAGTGCTCAGCCAGCATCCGCATCCCGCTTCCCGGCTGTTGTACTGTAGGTATTCGTTTACTGAACTATTCGGGAAGAAGTAATTACGTGTACAGTGTTGACGTGGCCGAAAACAATAGGTAGGTCTAAAAAGCGATAATAATACTCAATATTATCGAAATTAGTATTGTTGGGATAGTCATTAATGTTACGATCAAAATTTATCGTTTTTTTATTAGATTTCTAGTGTTAAAGTGTAATTAATTTTAGGATAAGATGCTGAGGTCGTTGTTCGTTGCTTTGGCGGTGTCGGCGGTGTTTGCTGGTGTGCCAACACCGGAGGAGACAAAGAGGTTGATGGACCACCTCTCAGACGCTGAGCATTTCAAGAATGAGCACCATAATAAGCAGTTCGACCACGATGCGTTCCTTGGCGAGGACCAGGCCAAGACCTTTGACCAACTGCCTCCTGAAGAGAGCAAAAGGAGATTAGGGTAAGTATTATTGTTTAAAAAATATTTCAGGATGGATTTACACAGCTTTGTCTAATCCCTAACTAAACTAAGCATGTACAGTCAACTACATAAATAAGTATGTGATGCATGGATTACGATTCAAGCTCTATATACTGTTTAAAAGTTAAGTTAGTTACCTTTAAAAATTGCACCTATTACCTACCATTAAAAATTCAATGCATTTAGTTTTTTTTTTCATATTTACAGTACCGGTTACCTTATCCTTGGTTGTCTGTAACATGTACATTAAAAATTAAACAGGTCACATTAATAAAATCATGGCTAATAAACTACATACCTATACTTGCAATAAACAATAAAATTTCATTAAGTTTGACGACCTCTGTGGCATAATGGTTGAGTTAGTATCCCTTAACACAAGTTTCAAACTGTGTGAATTGTCCCTATATATTTATTTATTATTTCAACACCCAAATCATTACTATGTATTATGTTGTTGACTGTACTTTAATTAAAATGTGTTTCTTGAATCATGAATGTGTGATGATGAAGAAACAATTTGATTAATTTCAACAATAGACATTTGTTTAGACAGTTGTGTCTATGAATACTTTGTAATTTAATGGGAGTTCATTAAAATGGTATTCTTGGTTACATTCTATAGGCCAGTGTTGTTCAAAGTGACTGTTAAACCACTAGAAATTTGAAACTTATACTTGAATAATTTATTCAGAGTCAAGGTACTTTCTCTAGTAATTTATAACTTTTTTTTTATTTTTTTTTTTTATTTTTTTTTTTTATTTTATTACATTTGCAATCAGTTATTACTATAAGCAAATGTGTTGCAGGACAGTTTTGCAGGACGAGTGTGCTCCCCAGTGAGAGCATCTACTCATATGTTTTGTAAGTTATTTCTGTTCTATATAATATCCTTCCGTTTCAGCCGTTTTGGATAGGTTCGGCGAGTTAGATCGGCGGCCAGTTGGTTTGGGTGATTTTGGAGCCGTTGTTGGTACTTATTTGTAGCCGTTTCGATTTCCTCTTTGACAGTTTTCATCTTTAGGTGTTGGTGAATTTCGTTGTTGGTGGTGAGCCACGGTGCTTTGGATATTGACCTCAGTATTATATTCTGCATTCTTTGCAGTATTAGGATGTTGGAGTTACTGGCACTGCCCCAGAGCTGTATGCCATACATCCATACTGGCTTCAGGATTGCTTTGTAGATTAGCAGCTTGTTATCGGTTGATAGCTTGCTGTTTCGCCCCGTCAACCAGTACAGATTTTTGTACCGGATATTAAGCTCTTCTCTTTTAGCCTGTATGTGTCGTCTCCAGGTGAGTCGTCGATCAAGGTGTAGTCCGAGGTATTTCACGGAGTCCTTATGTGGTAAGACAGCTCTTTCAAGATGAACTGGGGGACAGTTTCCTTGCCTGAGAGTGAAGGTGACATGTACAGATTTGCTGGTGCTGGCTTTTATTTTCCATTTGTGGAGCCACTCTGTGACTTGGTCTAGACCTTTCTGTAGTATTTCTGTTGCCTTCAAAGGGTCTTTGCTACTGGCAAGAATGGCTGTATCATCCGCGAATGTGGCTATGGTTACATTTTCTATTTCGGGTAGATCAGCGGTGTAGAGTATGTAAAGAATAGGACCCAACACGGATCCTTGTGGGACGCCCGCTTTTATTTTATAGAAGGATGATGTGGCTCCAATTTATAACTTGTATATTTAAACTAATATAACATTAAAGAAACTACTTTATAAGACACCACATCGGAAACAAGCGAAATGGCTACCTGTGAAAGAAATGGTTAAAGAAAACCAGTTTGTCATTAAAATTCAGTGAAAGGGCACAGACCCCCCTATTAATAAATAAAATATCAACCAAGATTTAACTTAAAACAGGTTTTGTCAGTCATTGTTGTTATATGAATGGAGCCTTGGCTGATCTTTTTTCTTAATAAGGAGGAAAAAAATTAGGTGGTTGTAAACAATTTTAAGGGGAGATATACCCCTAAAATGTTTTTTGGACTGCTGAAACTAGATAATATTCATAGTCGCTTAAAATAAAATGTATAAAAAAGAGATTTCGAATTGTAGAAAAAGTCCTAAAGATGTTTTCTCTCCCAGAAAAGAACATACCGGATTCTCAAAGTTTGAAAACCTATCGAAGGTATGAATGTAAGGAAAGGACAATGAACTCCCAAGGTTTGCATTGCATATACCTATTTGACATTTACCAGTACTTTTGACCTACTTTCCTGACTAGTCAACCTAGTAAATGGAACAAAAGACGTATTAATCTAGATAAAGTAATATAGACACTTTAGATGTAGGATGCCACCTACTCAACTTCCAGTTAACTCAAACAGGATAATAACTGTGTGGGAATTTAAATTAAACACTACAAGAGAGAGCTATTACTGTTTTTTTATAATAGAGGAGAAGAAACAAGCTGGCTCCTGTTAAGTAATCATTGCTGCCCATGTACCTCCACAATATATGTGTGTATTGTCTGTCATGAGTACCTAAATGTAACAATCCAATATTGATTGTCATCATCATCATCTCAGCCACAAGAAGTCCACTCTCTCCAATGCGACCTGCTGGCAGCGGCTTCCTGCGACTTTCCTCAAGTCGTCTGACCACCTTGTAGGACGTCTCTGACCTCGAACGCCTCGTCTGACCTACGCTGCGCTTTATTTTTTTTATTTTTATACCACAAAGGTGGCAAACAAGCATACGGTCCACCTGTTGGTAAGCATCACCGTAGCCTATAAACGCGTGCAATACCGGGGGTATCACTCACGCGTTGCCAACCCTCCCAACCCCCCCCAAGAGGAGCTCTGGAGACCTTACTTACCGTAGGAACACAACATGGCCGAGACCGATGCTATTTGGCTACGATCTTCTGTAAGGTGGAGGTCCTTCCCCAGACGGGCTGCTCCGATTTGAGCGGATTATCCGCTGCGCTTTCCGGTACGTGGTCGCCATTCCGCCCTCTTGCCCCATCGGCCATCGGTTCTGCGCGCAATGTTGATTCAGCAGAGTATTTTTCAAGAGTAAAGCCCCAGTTGGCCTCAGTCTGTTAATAAGTCGGTTCATTAACCATTGGGCTATCACTATCAATCATTTTTTATATTGAAGTGGTGATAGGGTAGTACCACTACTGTTAACAAAAATAATACACCATGTACGCCCACTTCCCATGCAAGTCAGTGATAAAAGATTATCTCTTGTTTGTACAAGCTTGCTCATAGATAATTATATTCTTGTAATAATTTCGGGTGAATGTGCTCATTAGAACTACATAAAATGTTTTACTAGATCTATAAACAGATCAGAGTTATAAATGAAACTCGAAGAATTTTATACTTTTCGTAGGTTTTTTTTTACAAATGACACTGCATTCCGATAATGTTTTGGTACAGTCAACGAAGGAAAAGGTAGACCCGGCGGGCCGTAAATATTATTAAAGATTTCTAAATATTGCGTAAATGGGTTTACTAAAAAATTTGTAATTTCATAGTACAAAATGAAAACTATTGATAAATAATTCTTCGTAAATCCATTTACGCATTATTTAAAAATCTTTACTCATATTTACGACCCGGGTCAACCTTTTCCTTTGTTGACTGTACATGCAATTGCATAATGCATTTAATTTTTGCAGCATTTCGACACAATTTATTATGTCCCTACTCCCAATACCTAATTATATTTCCATCTTGTGTGGTATTCGAACCCCCAACCTTGATCCCTCAAGGACCGTGACTTATCCATTGCAAGCCTAAACAGTTGTTCTACAGTTTTGATGCCAATCCATTGTCGGTTGTTCCTCATTAAATTATATAAGTCCTTATAAGTTTGTTAATTAATCATTATAAGCAAACAATATGTCAGATGCCAATGACCCTGTTATCATGGACTCAATTATAGATAAACTATTTTTTGGTTATTACATGTTTAGGATCGTGGATTTGCTTGTGAGAAAACCAAAAAAACATTTCCAAATTATCGCTTTCAAGCAAAGGTTTCTGTGAAATTAGTACACTTTTTTATTATTTATTAATTACATGCAATACAAATTACTTATTGTTTAGCAGCATCAAAAAACCCGAGTGAATTTGCCTGGATGCTGGAACTCGTATCGTTAGTTTAACATAACATTCGTTACTGTTTCTAAAAGTGTACATACTATCGAGTTTTAACAATTAACTATTGAAATACAAACACTCCCAATGACATATTTATCGATTTCTGTGACCCGCATCTTCTTTACGTAGCATAAAATGAAGTCGCTCTCCTGTCTGTCTGTTTAAGACTACGCAACGGATTTTAATGCGGTTTTTTAATAGATAGAGTAAGGTTTATATGTATAATACACTCCGAAATTCCCACGGGAAAGCGGGACACACGCATACAAAGCTGCTAGTGTATTATAAAAAGATGCACTTAGTAACTTCGGTCGCCGCTTTGTGGTCCCCTTTCCCCTCACAACTCCTTTAAGATCTCTACACACCAAAGCTGTCGGAGCGGGAAACTAGTGAGACTTTTGTCCCACTAGTTATATAAAATTTCAACTAACACATGGGATAATTGTTCACAAAAAAATGAGACTGCTTCGATTTTTGAACTATTGGGACCAAAAACTATAACATGGTGTTCTACAAAAGGGGCATTAAAATATTTTTACACAGTCGACAACGCGCGAGTGATACCCCTGATGTTGCAAGCCATAGACTACGGTGACCATCACGCGGACCGTATGCCTGTTTACCACCTTAGTGATATAAATAAAAGTTTCACTAGTTTTACTGTTTTTGAGACGAATTAGGTATGTTTCTACGGTCAGTTGCGGATGGTTTTTGTCCCCAGTGCGCAATTACTAAACACATATTTTTCTCATTTTACAGAATAATAGTAGACAAGATAGATACAGACAAGGATGGGTTTATCTCGCTCGTGGAGCTGAAAGACTGGATTCGGTACACGCAGAAGCGGTACATCGACGAGGATGTAGACCGCCACTGGCGGCAACACAACCCCAACAACACCGACACGATCTCATGGGAGGTTAGTCTTGTTTCTAGATTTATCCCTTTTTCTAATGCTCTTAGCAGTATCAGTAACCTAAACCCAAAAACTTAGAAGATACTAATAGGGGAATACCCGAGAAGCTCGATGGCTCACTGTGTGTCGAACTTTAAACCGAATACGCAAATTAAATTACGTTTAATTGAAGCGAGACCCTTAAGCGTTTGATATGATGAGAAGACGATTATGGGTTGATATGATGTTAGAAATTGCACTGTTTTTACTGTACTATTTGTCATAAAATAAAATATTTGAAAAAAATAAAATTAATGTAAGGAATAAAAAAAAGATTTCAAGCATTGGCTCATATAATTTTAGTATATTAGTAACAATTTTTCTTACCACCTATGATTAGTAATTAATTAGCCTAAGTACGGTAATAGTATTTGTAGATAGATATCACTGCGACACACATTACTATCTTGTCAAAATTAACTGTTTATAGTCATTTTGTGTGTTTTTAAAATACATGGTACATATACATTTGATTTACAATGATTTGTCTAATGATATTGTTTAATGGATTACAGGAATACAGGAAAAACGTGTACGGCTTCATGGAGGAGATGGACCAGAACACGATGAAGACGCCCGACGGCGAGGGCGTCACTTACGCGGCGCTGCTCAAGCGCGACCGGAGGCGCTGGCACTATGCGGGTCAGTTGTGCACATTTACATGTTACTATGTTCGTTCTTCGTGAAATAGTTTCAAAAACGTTTAAAAGCCGCCTTTTTACAAATATGAGACGTTTAGAAATACTTATAAATAGCCCTTTGTTCCTGTTCCCCGAATGATATACAGGATAAAAACTATTCTATGTATTAATCCAGGTTATATACTACAATACAATACATATATTAATAATTTTCGGCACTATTCTGTCTATTTTTGAAACTATAATGTAACTATGTATGTTTTTTTTAAATGACTGTTTGAGGCAAAATAAATGAAAAAAAATTACTATTAACTAATTTATCTAAATGTGTATACAATTATAAAAATTCAATAGCTAGATCCACAAGGGCGCATCTGCAGGACAATCACGCACATGCGACCTTATTCATGTACCAAATTTTAAGCAAATCTGTTTGTCCGTTTTTACGTGAAAGAGCAACAATAATAAATAAATAAATAATAATAAATAAATATATAGGGACAATTCATACAGATTGAGCTAGCCCCAAAGTAAGTTCGAAACTTGTGTTATGGGATACTAACTCAACGATATTATATTTTATAACAAATACATATATAGATAAACATCGAAGATCCAAGAAGAGGCCAATCAGAAAAAGTTCGTTTTTCATCATGACCCGACCGGGGATCGAACCCGGGACCTCCTGGGTGGCGGTCTGGCGTGGTAACCATTACGCCACGGAGGTCGTCAAAACAATATACACATTCATACTGTCATGTTCACAAGGGTCCGATATCTGTGGGTGCGATATAGCTCCTAAATAAAAAGATATTTTAGCATAGTTAAAATTGTAAATCAAAATGACTTTAATGATTCGTTTTAGTATCTTACTTACTATTAACAGTTATTAACTTTTATTTCAGATGCGGACCAGAACGACTCTCTGAACAGAACTGAATTCGCTTCCTTCCTGCACCCCGAGGATCATACGGGCATGAGGCATGTGGTTGTGCTCGAGACCATGGAGGATATCGACAAAGATAATGTAATTAAATAATTAAGAACATTAATTTATTAACATACGTGGAGGAGCTCGATGGCGTCGCTGCGTGTCGCACTCTAATATGAACACGCAAGTTAAGCGACGTCGACCCTAGCCAGCGTTTGGACGGGTTTCGTTAAGTCGAGCTTCGTTCGAAGTTGCGAGTAACTGTGTGCTTTTAGGTCACCACTTCACCAGTGATTTCACATAGTCGTTCAGAATATTTATTTAAATATCAAATATGTTAAGAAAGAAAGAAAAATATTTATACATATAAAATGGTTTGTTCTGAATGACGGATCATAAACGCGCAGTCTAAAGATCGTGGAGACATTTTTTTAATGCTACAAAGGTGGCAAATGAGCATACGGCCTGCCTGATTGTAAGCATCACCGTAGCCTATAGACGCTCGCAATACCGGGGGTATCACTCACGCGCTGCCAACCCTCCCAACCCCCCCAATTGGAGCTTTGGAGACCTTACTCACCGTAGGAACACAACATGGCAGAGACCAATGCTATTTGGCTACGATCTTCTGTAAGTTGGAGGTCCGTCCTAAAACGGGCAAGAAAGATGCGGAGCGGATTATCCGCCCACCCCTACCTCTCTTGAAAACATTGACATAAAACTCGGAAGGTGTGTTCTTTGTGTGACGTAAGCATCTGATAATTTTTTTTTTTTTTTTTTTTTTATAGAAGCGTGATTTGCACACTTAAATATTACAATCTAGCTTATGGGCTAATAAGTAATTTAAATTTAACGTAAACTTCTAAAATGTTTTAGTCTAAGAATAATGTCCATTGACTTTTCTTAGTGTCTGTTAAGGCGAAACACTTTGTTCTTGTGTTTTAAGTTAATACACTAATATTATTCACTACACTAACTCAAAAGGTTTTATTCTTTTCAGTCTTCTCACTAAATCTGTTGAATCGAGCAGTTGGACTGCTTCGAGATTCACATGATGATGAAGTCTATTATCATGAGCTTCTGCATACTTTTGTATAACATTGTCCACAAACTCCACTTTAAGGTCCCGATGGAGGCAATAATTTGTGAAGTACCAGGGTGCATTTGCGATGCCTCTGAGTACTTTATTCTGAAAACGCTGAATAATCTGTCTATTGCTCTGTTTGGTACAGCCCCATAACTGTATGCCATAGGTCCACACAGGCATGAGCACTTGTTTATACAGAAGCAATTTATTATGTATTGATAGGTAAGAATTTCTCCCAAGCAGCCAATACATGTTTTTATAACGTAATTCTAACTCTTCTCGTTTTTTCTTGACATGAGCTTTCCAGCGCAGTTTAGCGTCTAGAGTCATGCCTAGGTACTTAGCTGTATTAGAATACGGGATTGGCTTGTTATTTAGGAACACTGGATGGTAGTGCTGATTTTTGTTCGTGAAGTCAATATGAACTGATTTTGACTCATTTAGTTTAATTCGCCATTTTTTAGTCCAATTATGTACTTTTGTTATGGCAACTTGTACTTTCTCTACTGATTCTGCATGTGAGTTTCCAGTTGCCATTATAGCAGTATCATCGGCAAAGGTTGCAATGGTGTTATTTTCTAGTTCTGGAATATCACAAGTGTATAATAAGTACAGGACCGGACCTAATACACTTCCCTGTGGTACTCCAGCTTTTATTTCCTTTAGGTCAGAATAAGCCTCCTCTTGTCTGATCCTAAACATTCTGTTAGAGATATATGATTCCAGTATTGCAGTAAATTGTTTCGGTAACATTGTCCTAAGTTTATATAATAGACCTTTGTGCCAAACTTTATCAAAAGCTTGTGCTACATCCAAAAATACGGTAGTGCATACTTTCTTTTCCTCTAATGCTTTTTCTATTACATTTGTGATCCTATGCACTTGGTCTATAGTTGAATGTTTCTCCCTAAAGCCAAATTGATGCTGTGGTATTAAATCCTTTTCATCCAGTATTGGCTTTAGTCTTTTAAGCAAGAGCTTTTCAAATAATTTAGACATCACTGGCAATAACGAGATTGGCCTATATGACGTAGTTTCGTGAGGTGGTTTGCCCGGTTTTACAATCATAATTACTTCCGCTACTTTCCATATAGCAGGAACTATCTGAAGCCTGAACGCTGCATTAATAAGGTTCGTTAGTTTGACCAAGGCTTTACGGGGAAGATGTTGTAAGATTTCTCCCGTTATGAGGTCATAGCCTGGTGCTTTTCTGGGATCGATGTTTTTCTTTATTTCGTTCGCAACTTCTTTTGGTGTTACAAACTTTATTTCTGATTCTTCTTGCACAGGATCTGGGCACATCAAATCATCGACACCTTCGTTAGGTTGGAATATTGCTTCCAAATGTTGTGCAAACCTTTTTGCTTTTTGTTCATTACTTATTGCCCACTTTCCATTTTCTTCTCTTATGGGAGGTATGTGCAGAACTGGTCTTTTCAATTTTTTGGTAGCTTTCCAAAGAGAGTAGTTAGTACTGCGGTCATTCGTAAGCTTTTCCAAATGTGTTTTGAGACATTCATCCTTGTAGGAGTGGATGGATTTTCTCAGCTTTTTAGTTAGATTATTGAGGAGTTGTTTTTCGAGTGGAGACCGAGTTTGGTGCCATTTTCTTCTTTGTTTCCTTTTTTGGCCTATTAGATCCATAATATCTTTAGGATATCTATTTCCTTGTGTTTCCCACTGGATATCTGGCGTATTATGCCATGCTGACTGTTGAATATCGACTGTGAATTTTTATTAACATTCCTATTTGTTTTAATATCAGGACGGAAAGATATCCCTCGAAGAATACATTGGGGACATGTACAAGCCTGAGGAGGGCGAGATCGAGGAGGAGCCCGACTGGGTCAAACAAGAGAGGGAACAGTTCAATGGATATAGGTGTGTATTACCAACATTTTATTTTTTACGTGGCGCGACTGCCATCAGTGGGGCAATTCACGTAACAAAAACCGACTTCACTTCGACTCAACGACACTCGCTGTCTCACTCGTACCAAATAGGAATTGTACGGGACAGCGAGAGTCGTTGAATCGGACTAGAATCGGTTCTTGTTACGTGAATAAGGCCACAGACCTTCACAACATGTAATGTAACATGAAATTAGCATTTCATAGCGTCTGCGTCCACGCTATGAAATGCTATGTTTTCTTTCTCCATCGATCGCGGCGATCACGAGTTGAGTGTACGGTTCGTGAGCGCAAGGCGTCGCATGCCAATTGATGTTCTATTTAGCACTAGTGAAACCCGCGCAACTTCGTTTGCGTGTATTTATTTATGCACAGTAGCGCCATCTATATCAGACTTTGTATGAAATGCTGCGGGAATCGCGTACTTTTCGGGATAAAATGTACCCTATGTGTTAATCCAAGGTATCAGCTAGCTACATACCAAATATCATAAAAATTGGCACAGCCATATGCGCGTGAACGTGGAAAGTAACAAACATACACACGACTTTCGCCTTTATAATATTAGTAGGAAGTAGGATTTACAACTATCGGCTTAACCTCAATTAATCAATAAATACACTCGAACAATACAAACATTTAAATATGTGTTACCACTTGAGCGTGACGAAGTAACAGACATACACATAACGTTCGCCTTTATTATATTAGTAGGATAAAGGTAGAATTCTGCAAGCGACACTACTATTTTATTATGTATCTCTATGAAAGTGTTTCCAGACGCAGTGTCGCAGCCCTTGGAATCAGTTTCATGGAGATAATATATAAAAAGAAGTATGTCGCTTGTAGTCTGCAGCTGCGGTCTGCGTTGGAATCGTTCTTTTAAGATTGTAATAGAGAAAATAAATAAATTATCTACTTTCCGTTATCAACAGAGACACAGACAAGAACGGCTACATGGACGAGAAAGAAGTGATGGAGTGGATCGCGCCCCCGGAGTTCGACCACGCCGAGGCCGAGGCGCGGCATCTGGTCTTCGAGGCCGACGCCGACGCCGACGAGAAGCTCGCCAAGGCCGAGGTGCTGGACAAGTACGACCTGTTCGTCGGCTCGCAGGCCACCGACTTCGGAGAGGCGCTGGCGAGACACGACGAGTTCTAGTTTCTATACTACTACTGTGCTATGTGTGTTTTGAGATCTAAAATTCGGTTAAGAATATTAAGGTTGGTGTATTTTATAAATTGTAACCAGAAATAGTGGATTTGGGGTTTTGTGGCAGCATTAAAAATGGACTATATTTTGCATTATTACAATCGGACCTTTTTCATGACATTTAACTTTAAAAAACAGGATCTTTTGTGTCTATGAACTGTCTATGATGCACATATTACAATAATTTTTTCACCTCACAAGCTCGGAAAGAATCTGTTTGTCATTCGAAATCTGAGCGCAAAAGTGAATTTTGTGCCCTAGCGTGGAAAGTATTTTTAAAATTCGAACCTTTCTATTCTTTAATTTTTTATACCGCCAGTCCTCTGAAAATGCATTAATACTTATTTCATGCCAGTGCGCCAACCTTATTTTTAGAATAATCGAACTGGCCAGCACGACACCGCATTAATATATTATTTGCGTTTTTCTTGCACCTAGGATTTTCCTCGCTGTAGTGAGGTGAAAAATTTTGTGTTTCGCTCGGCAGCAAAGTTATTCTGCGTCTTGTACCTTTGAAACCCTCGCTACGCTCAGGATTCTATATTTGAACCACTCGCTTCGCTCGTGGTTCAATCCTAGAATCCTTCGCTAGCTCGGGTTTCAATTTAAGTACTCGCGCCAAAAAACAACTTTGCAGCCTTGCATAACAAATAACTATTTAATGCCATTGGATTTTAGTTTCACACTAAATACAACTTTCAAATGGTCCGATTCCGATTGTAAATTAAATTCGTGCAAAACATGGTCCAAATTATACAGTAAAAGCCAAAACGAATGACAGCCGAATGAATGACAATATCCATTAATGTATTTTTCGCAAGTAAAAGAGCCAATTTTGTAATATTAAATTACTTGCCATATTTTACATGTAGAATCTCTTTATGGCACTAATGTTTTAGCGTGATACACGGATATTATGTTACAATGATTACTACCTAGTAAAATTCGAATAATATAAAAGATCGACGACTCTGCAGATGCAACCTTATTCACGTTTTGAAGAAAGAAATTGTTTATGTCAATAACGTGGTATTGTAATACAAATGTATTATTAACTTCAGTGGCATAATAAAAAATATATCAAATTCCATGATAAAAATATGCCAAATTCCATAGTCAAAAGTATGTCAAGTGCGAATTTGACACTAATGACATATTTTTTTAACTATGGATTTTGACACTTGTCTCTGAAGTTGTCTCACTCTCATTCACTCTCCCAGTTAAAACGGATCATACGGCGCAGTATACTGTACCATGGATAAAACAGTGTTTAGCGTCAAAGGACTACGTACTCGATGTTAGCGTCCTACAGCATTATCGTCGCGTAGCAGCTACGTCTGCATTTGTAATCTCTAATTTGAAAAAATGTTATTTTGAAAGATTTTAAAATAAGATTGTTTCAAATTGTCCCCGTGTATACCGCTGTTAGTTTTAAGTTGTAGATTGTAATGAATACCAAAGCTTATATTTTCCATTGTTAATAATTTTCCGTTTTAATAATAATTTTATGAAATTAAGCAAAAATCCAGTTATTCCTTATATTGTGATTCATATTTTGTATTTATTTATAATTGGTGTTACAATGCAATAATAAACGTATCATAAGAGAATGTTATTAATAGAAATTGGATATTTGGTGCCCTGTTTCACTTGCTAGTAAAGTACCGAATGAGCTATTTGCTAATTAGGAAACGTCAAATCCAAACTGTCAAAAAACAGGTACCCAAATCAAGATTTTGTTCTACCACTTTTTTAGCATTGTTACTATGTATTGTGTAGACATGTGTTTCCTTCGGGGACTATGTATTTAAGAGGTACATTAGAGGTCGCGTCAGAGGTGGGTCAACGCATTGGTAGTGCCCCTGGTGTTGCTGATGTCCATAGGCGGCGGTGACCACTTTTCATCATGGCCCGCTTGCTTGTTTGTCTGCCTGTATAACATAAAAAAAAAAAGCAAAATTACAGCTTTCTAGTATTAACCGTCTAGGCACTAGACCGCGTACAGATGGACATGGCGAAACTATATAAGGTTCCTTGTTATTTTACTATGGAACCCTAAACTCTAGATTTTCCAATTTCTATTAATGAATACAATTTGCGTACTTACTAAAATTGTAATTATATTTTCATAAATATTGTATTGCACTCATTCCACTTGAATCCATTATTTGATCCATCAATGGATCCTAGGCGACTTTTTTTTCCACTTGAATCCATCAATGGATCCTAGGCGACTTTTTAATTCCACTTGAATCCATCAATGGATCCTAGGCGACTTTTAAAATTCCACTTGAATCCATTATTTGGTATTATCTAGGATTGCTTTAGGATTGTTTTGGTATGCGTTGTAGTTGGGTATAGGGATGGTATAGGGATGGTTTAGGGACGGTATAGGGATGGTTTAGGGACGGTTTTGAGATAATTTTGAAACAGTTTTGTAAATTGTAACATCAAGGCTCGTCAATTTTTTTTTTTTTGCATAACTGAGGCACAATGTAACAAGTAAACATTTACATATAATAATTCAGTTTATAGTAATAAATCGTATTGATTGAATAGTGAAATCATAAAGCCTATATGACTATGACCTATTTAATTACAAAATTAATTTAATAGTAGGCTGTATAGGTCTGCAGCCCAAGCCTAATTTCAATGTCGTAAGATTTAAAAAAAAAAAGCGGCGGGAAAGGGGAAACAGGTCTTGTTTTTCGTGCGTTTATTTATTTATTTCCTCGCAATCGAAGTGAAAAGCAGAGTATAAAACTCGTCCACAAAACCATTTCTATCCTCGACATTACTATCAGCCCTCGCCTTCGGCTCTGGCTGCTAAAAGTCTCGGATAGAAATGATTCGTTTTGTGCACTTGTTGTAAAATCTACTATTTAATATGTAGTATTTTTATGTTTTTCATTTTTCTTATATTTGCATAAGTGTGTATTTCTCATAATAATTTTTTTAAATAATTCGGTACCTACTATATTTTAAAATTTTATGTATTGTGTCAAGTTTAAATGCCTGTTGTTGGTTCGAGGTCGTTTTAAAATTTTCTCAAAAGCGTTCTTGAACCAGAATCTATTGTTGAAGTTCTGTCTCTTTTTTTCATTACTTAAAAAAAAAAAATGCATTGAAACAACCATTCATCTGTTATATGTGATTTCTTTTTTTTCTGTCATTTTTTACGAAGTGATAGTATCTGGGTGTCTTTCGCCATTTCTTTTCCCAGTGGTCATTTTGCTTTTGTTTTACGAATTGGTGGTAGTTTAAAGAGTAGCTTATTTATTTAATACAGAATAATAATAATAATAATATACAATTGAATTCATTGTAAGTGACGTGTCTAAGTGCCCGCGAGGGCCTACAGAAAAAAGTATTTTTGATTTGATTTGATTCGTCAAACAATAAAGGAATACCATTGTTTGTTTCACTCTTCCCTTAAAGAACTGTAGACCTATCTCGCTTCTGAGCCACGTCTTCAGGCTGTTCTCAAGGGTCATCACATATCGTCTCGCTCGCAAGTTTGATGCCTTCAAGCCACTGGTTTTCTTTCGACATTTCTTTTACCAGTGGTCATTTTTCTTTTCTTACCGAAATGGTAGTAGCTTATAAAGTTGATTAATTACACAAATAATGTATTACTGTATGACGAGAGAAAGTGTCTGCTTACTTTCATAATAATCGATTTGAATCTTTGACTGTGCTATGTATAAACCACTTTTAATTGAAGTCGAGTAGGGCAATGAACATATTAAATTGGTGCTTAGATTTTTGAAATATAGCCATTCCTTTAAACGGTGGACATTTTGCTTTGTTTCCGAAATGGTGGTAGTTTATAGAGTAGCTTATATGTTACGTTACGTACGTAACATATGTTGTAAAAGACGTGTCTAAGTGCCCGCGAGGGCCTACAGAATAAAATATTTTTACTTTAACTTTCACATTTTGGGTAATAAAGAACCTACTCTCTTGATTTTTTTAAACAGTTGTTATTTTTACAATATTTAATTTTGTTTTTTATTGTTGTTTGATTAAGTACAGTAGTTATTTATTTTAATATAGTATCCCTAAACCAACTTTAAACCATCCCTAAACCATCCACTAAGCCATCCCTAAACCATCCCTAAACCTTCCCCTAAGCCATCCCTAAACCATCCCTAAACTGTCCCTAAACCAACCTTAAACCATCACTAAACCATCCCCTAAGCCATCCCTAAACCATCCCTAAGCCATCCCTAAACCATCCAAAAACCATCCCTAAACCATCCCTAAACCATCCAAAAACCATCCCTAAACCATCCCTAAACCATCCAAAAACCATCCCCAAACCATCCCTAAGCCATCCCTAAACCATCCAAAAACCATCCCTAAACCGTCCCTAAACCAACCTTAAACCATCCCTAAACCATCCCCTAAGCCATCCCTAAACCATCCCTAAACCATCCTAAAACCATCCCTAAACTGTCCCTAAACCAACATTAAACCATCCCTAAACCATCCCCTAAGCCATCCAAAAACTATCCCTAAACCATCCCTAAACCATCCCTAAACTGTCCCTAAACCAACCTTAAACCATGCCCTAAGCCATCCCTAAACCATCCCTAATCCATCCCTAAACCATCCCTAAACAGTCCCTAAACCATCCCCTAAGCCATCCCTAAACCATCCCTAAACTGTCCCTAAACCAACCTTAAACTATCCCTAAACCATCCCTAAACCATCCCTAAACTGTCCCTAAACCAACCTTAAACCATCCCTAAATCATCCCCTAAGCCATCCCTAAACCATTCCTAAGCCATCCCTAAACCATCCCTAAACTGTCCCTAAACCAACCTTAAACCATCCCTAAACCATCCCCTAAGCCATCCAAAAACTATCCCTAAACCATCCCTAAACCATCCCTAAACCATCCCTAAACTGTCCCTAAACCAACCTTAAACCATGCCCTAAGCCATCCCTAAACCATCCCTAATCCATCCCTAAACCATCCCTAAACAGTCCCTAAACCATCCCCTAAGCCATCCCTAAACCATCCCTAAACTGTCCCTAAACCAACCTTAAACTATCCCTAAACCATCCCTAAACCATCCCTAAACTGTCCCTAAACCAACCTTAAACCATCCCTAAATCATCCCCTAAGCCATCCCTAAACCATTCCTAAGCCATCCCTAAACCATCCCTAAACTGTCCCTAAACCAACCTTAAACCATCCCTAAACCATCCCCTAAGCCATCCCTAAACTATCCCTAAACCATCCCTAAACCATCCTAAAACCATCCCTAAACCATCCCTAAACCATCCCTAAACCATCCTAAAACCATCCCTAAACTGTCCCTAAACCATCCCTAAACTGTCCCTAAACCATCCCTAAACCACCCCTAAACCATCGCTAAACCGTCCCTAAACCATCCAAAAATCATTTGAAAACTATCAGAAAACTTTTGAAAACCCTTATGATTGAGTTATAACCCTAAAGAATTTTGGATTCAAGTGGAAAAATAAGTCGCCTAGGATCCATTGATGGATCAAATAATGGATTCAAGTGGAATGAGTGTTGTATTGCGATTGCATTTATTGTTCTATACTATGTAATTTTCCATTAATGTTCACTTTGCTAGTACAATAATATAGCGAAAAGCTTTATAGTTTAATAAATAAGTTTTTAACAAACTGGCTTTTATTATCCATCATTAAAATACTAGCTAAGCACAACGTCGTCTAGCATGATTGTATAGTATAGCACTGAAAGAATTTTTCAATTCGAACCAATAGTTCTTGAGATTAGCGTGTTCAAACTGAGAAATTTTAGCATTTATGAAGTACAGCCAGTCATATTCCCCGTTCACAGTTATTACACATGACACATGGTATAAAACACTCTTACGTGTCACAGGTATAATTCTGTAGCAGAAAATAATGGGTGAGCTGACATAGACTGACTGCTCGAGCAGTTAGCCATAGATTTACATATACGGACCGCTCTTATTACGCACACTATCAAATATCACTCGCATAGACACAAATGGGTACTTTTGTACTGTTGCTTGGTTGCTTCTGTTTGTACCAAGAGTTTTTACAATGTATTACACAGCACTTAGCACCCATATTTTTGTCTATTTGATGTTATATTCACTAAATTTTAACTTTACTGGCCACTTTTAAAACAAAAACAAACCGCCATTTGTCGCTTATTTTTACCTATGCTCTTAGATTAATAACTTACTAGATGGAGTGGGGTCATACAAGCGCTCTGTCAAAACTGAATCGCTAAACGCTCGATGACATGTCGGTGATATGCACTTGACACTTGCGGAATGTTGCCAATGGAGGTGTAGTTTCCAAAAAGCAGGGAAATAAATAGAGTTTGTTTAAATTTCTCAACTTTCAAAATTTTAGGTATATGATATCGTAAATTCACAAGGACTTCCATTAGAGAACGTGTCACATATCTACGTAAATATCAGTAGCAGCAGCAACTGTTTTAAAATTAATCAGTCGAAGCAATAAAAATAGTTAAAATGGGAAACTATTTTCACAATCGAGCAACACCGAGCATTAAAATAATACGTTATAATCGTATTATTTCTTTTTCATAATTAACTATAAATTACTATGAAATATTTAAAACTTTCCTGTGAAAAGTGATATCATTACATTTCTTTTGTTTTTCAGACGTGTTGTGATGTGACACGATTTAATAGCACAAACCGCTATATTTTTTTTTCGGGAGACACGTTTTGTGCGCTTTGACATCGACAACTACGAAGCGGTTCGGCAAAGTTCGGCGTTTGGTGCCAGACTGGCACCAGTTGAAGTGTATCAAAACGGGTGCAGGGACACTCCCTCTATAAATTGTTATTACTCTAAGCCTATGCTACAAATGTCTGCCAAAGCAAGTCACTTCTGTCAAATTGTCTATGTGTGCGTTAGTGTTGCTATTGACGAAAGAAAGAGACGAAGTTATACCGAATTTAACTAGCTGAAAAGTGAGCGATATTTTCAGCTTGTGTCTATGTGTATGTAAAATTATGTTTAGTCTGCTTCTTTTAATGTTTGTGGTTTTATACCTGTTTTTACATCTGTCTGTCAGATGTAAAATAACTGAATGAGCTAAAAATATGTGATCACTTTAGTTTTTTGTCAATAAAATATTGTTGACATGTTAGTTCAGAAGTCTTCAGTTATTAAAAAGTACACAAAAGTAATAACGTACACTTACTAAAATGACAACATATTTAGGCCGTAGGCTGTACTTATATTAATTTCTTGAAGAAAAAACAACTAATATTTTTTTTATAGTACCAACACGTTTAAACCTAAGTTTATGCACTTGATTTGACTAATTAACCCTTGATGTGTTCGAGCGATCGGTTCTGTGCTTCCAGCAGTCGGTAGATGCAGATTTTCCTGTGCTCATTGAATATTATCAGGCTTTTCGCCTAGTTCCCGCTATTTTAATCTAGGGTTGCCAACAAAAAACCAGTAACAAAATAGTCATCCTATCATTATATCAACTTATAATAATCTTACTGCAGGGACATGGGCCTCCCTCCAATCGAAGGGGGTTAGAGCTTACTCTGCCACGCTGCTCCAATGCGGATTCGCAGCCAGTATTTTCAAGTCTGTTCTGGAGTGGTAGAGCAATTATTATGAAATGGGCTAGCTCGACCGTAGTAAGTAGTAAGTACCACCCTCTCACTTTCCCCCTCCTTCTTTCCCTTCCTCCTTCCTTTCCTCCAACTTCCTTGGTGGACAACGCATTGATAGCGCCCCTGGTGTTACTGATGTCCGGCGGTGACCGCTTTCCATCAGGTGGCCCGCTTGCTTGTTTGTCTACTGTATGACATAAAAAAAAGTCGCCTGAAGGATACCGACTTGGTTTAACGTTTGTCATCCATCGACCACCATCGACAACAGAACTGGAACGAAACCTATATAAACACTCGTTAGGGTCGCGCCTTCACTTTTTAATGCGAAACACAGCGAGCGATGCTATTTATTTCTACAAACCAAGAAAATTAAGAGCAGCCAAAGGCGCAGGTAATAGATAAAAACCAAACTGCCAACCCTATCTTGAAGTTAATCGATGGCAGCCACACTCAACTCCCGTTCGCTGGTCCCCGCCACGTGTACTACATAGTTTTTATACGCTGTTGAACAGGAAAATGGGCATATTTTATGGAAACCCCGTTTATTATATTGCTTTTGATAATTTGTACAATTTTCTTTACAAGTTCCATGAGAATTCTTTGAAGAAATCGCGAAATATGAGTTTCGTCGACTTGTTTCGTTGTCTTCGCGTATTAGAGCTAATGCTAAGCGATAATGGGAGGTCTGAACTAAGGTGAACTGGTAGGATAATAAAAGACAACTCTAAAGAGTTTATTTACTCTAAAGACCTCATTAATTTTATATTTTTTAAATATAGATTTTTTTTGTTTTGCAGGAGTAGCTTTTTCTTGCCAACTGGCCAATGCCTTAATAAATTAAAAAATAAATCTCTTTAGCCAACTGGCCATTATCTTAATAAAAAAAAAAAAAACTCTTTCCAAAAACAAAAATTTTGTTTTATTTCCCATCGCTCTACGATCTTTAAGTTATCTCCTTCAAACTTCCAAACTATGCTTTACGCGAAGAGAAGTTACGTTCACAAGTGCCTACAAAATAAAATCCCAAAAAACGTGAAACAAAAATCAACAATACAAATTATTTACATAACAAATGCAAATTCCCGACGCAGCTTTACGCGTGAGAAATACGTAGCCAATATTCAGTCGCGTACTTTAGTCTTAACATCTAAAAGGCAAAGGAGTTCTCATTCCATATTTTTGCATACTTATCTTGCGACAGTAATACCTCGGTTCATATAAGAAAGAGGATTTGTATGATAATTTTCATTTTGCATTCGCCCGGTTATTCTTCTTGTGGTTGGTTGTGGATGGCGCTCCTGGGAAATTCGGCGGTGTGTCGTGTCGCTTGTTATTGGCGACTGACGACCAATGATGCTTCGTGATCTAGATATGACTGTGACTGAAACAGGGATCTACTGCAGTTTAGATCTATCGGCATTAACAGTCACTTCCTAAAACGCATTTTTAGGGTTCCGTAGTAGGTAAACTACAAGGAACCCTTATAGTTTCGCCATGTCCGTCTGCCTGTCTGTCTGTCTGTCCGCGGTCTAGCGCCTAGACGCTTATTGCTAGAAAGCTGTAATTTGGTATGTATACATATTATTAATGCTAAAAGTGCCAAAACAAATTTAAAAAAAAGTGGTGCCTCCCCTACATGTAAAGTGGAAATGATATTTTTTTTTCGCGCCCACCCCATGTGGTAGGTTATTGTTAGATAGGTCTCTTCAAAACGTTGAGGGAGTGGAAAGATCATTTTTCGACACAATGATCCGTTTCGGAATATACATTGGTCCCCCCCGGAAGACTTTCGGAGATAGAGATCTCCGAAAGTCTTGTTTAGAAATTTGAAAAAAATCATGGTAGTAGGTAGTCCATATAATGAAACTACAAGGAAAACTATAACGGTTAAGTAGGCATTACTAGTTACCGAGTAATAGCCGACGAACTTATGAAGTAAAATTTCTTTGACGAAAACGTACAAATGTCATAGAATATGGTATGTACTGATCTGCAAACAAGAAATGTGTAGCCAATACGGAACCCTACATTGTGCGTGGCCTGACACGTATTTGCCCGGTTTTTTTTCTACTCTAGTATGACAGTGACAGCTATAATTTTATTTAATGTGTCAATAACGTTAAAAATGAGTTTCAGAAACTGGCTGTTAGGTTTAAATCAGGAATTCTGGCGTGATTTTATTGAAAACTGCTGTGAATGCAAAAAAAATATCGAAATAAAAGCGAATCCAATCTGTTGATTTGTTCCTATATATATATTTATTTTAATAAATATAGAATGAAAATATTTTTATTTGGTGTTAACATAGAATAATAAGGTAGGTGTTAATTATATTTTTGTTTTAATACGACAAAAATGGTTTAAATTATGAAAATAACAATTTTTTGACCAAGCAGATCAAAGAAAAAATTGACGAAAATAAAAAACAAATCAAAGTCAGAAACTAATAAAGCAAAATATGCCATATTAAAATCAAATTGAAATAAAAATTTAATAAAGAAGAAACAAATGAATAACTAATTAAAAATATTGACATAAAATAAATTTATATTTGGAATTCCAGGAAGTCAGAAGCAATATTATTGTTTTTTTTTTGCGATTTCTTCTGAACCTTTATTAACAAAAGTCCTTTATATTAGTTCCTTTATATTCTTTGAAGCGTGGAGATACACTACCTAGCCATCCATCTTGGTGTTGCCCATTTTATTTTACGTTACAATTAATTTGAAGTAATTTCAATTCAGAAAGGGAAAGAGAAAACCTGACATCTTTAGAGACAAAGTGTCAAATGAAAGAAAGAAAATGGTTTATTTATTGTCTTACTAACTTAAATGCAAAAACTAACGTAAAATAAAAATCATAGTTTGCAACAAATGGGCCTCTATTCAGCATAAACCGTGTGATCGTCTGACTCCATGGCACTGGTCTTCCGCAGATGCCTGTTTGAAATATAAGATTACATACGCATTAAAATTTTATAAACAGAAGAAGATCGAATCTAGGCTTCACTGCCTCTTCCAGGTTCTGTAGCGCAACGCTACCAAGCAACATAGGCGGCACGTAATTGTCATCTCGGAGGTTGTTGGTTATATCAATATCAGTAAATATGAGCGGCTTAGACCGCCTCGGAGGCCCGAGAGCCACAAAGTACTTCGTAGCCCGCGGCGCGTTATAGCCTAAGATATTATTTTATTAGCCTCGTAAAACATGCTTCGATTCATTTGTTTCCCTTCACGCGTTGTTTATGCGAAAATCCGGGGATTTGCGGTAATAAACTGTACTTGGGGATGCTGTAAATTCTGTATCGGTTTTATCTTTAAGCAAAATAAGCAATTGTTTGGAGTATTAACTTTTTTAGGGTAATGTGGTACACTTAATCTACCTATCACTAAAGATAGAATATGCCGATGGAATATCCTTTATTTGCAACACATTTTACAGAAGATCGTAGCCAAATAGCATTGGTCTCAGCCATGATCTGTTCCTACGGCGAGTAAGGTCTCCAGTGCTCTACATTTTACAGGGTCGGCAACGCGCGAGTGGTACCCACGGTATTGCAAACGTCCATAGACTAAACGGTGTCTGCTTATCATCAGGCGGGCCGTATGCTTCTTTGCCACCTTAGTTGTATAAAAAAATACACAGATAAAGAAAAAATATAACTTGGTCTCTTGATTATATAGCCTTCTACAGTCTTTCTTACTTTGGCAATCTGTCTAATTTCACATCAGTTGTTGAATATGTACTCTCTGTTGATAACAAAATACTATGCAGTTTAAATAATCTTTGCTTCTATCAATATTATGAATCAAACGTTGAAACACACAGAAATTATTTTTTTATTCACGAGATCAAGTTGACGCTACCGAGTGGGCGCCAAAACCTTCCTTTCCAGTCATTCTACTGACAAAGTTGTGTGTGCCAACCACTATATTATAGAAATACAATAGGTCTGCTTGTAGGATTACTGCACATTACTCACGGATGCTGAATTTAAGCTGGGTTACGCTGGATCTGTTACCAATCCTAATTTACCTAAGCCGCTCTATTATCATAGTATACTTGTATCAATAGGTATTTAGTAAATAGCCAATATCGGTCTAATCCATGATGGTTTCTGATATCTTAAGTATTTCTCGACTTAAACTAAGGCCTCTTTATTCGTGGAACATAATATAAAACGCTCTACCGCATTATTTACTCAAATAATTTATTTAGAGACTAGGCCTTCACAGGGTAATTCTCTGTTCATTTACAACTTGTATACTCAATTAAGTTAATATAAAATAAACTACCAACATTTCGGAAACAAGCAAAATGGCAACCGGTAAAAGAAATGGCGAAAGAAAATCGGTTACGTCATACATTTTTTTTTTCAATCGCTAAAATAACAATGTAATTACACATTTACAAGAAAATACCCCGATTAACATACACAATGGTGTGGAATAAACGAGTCTTAAAATAATCTACACTGACAAGAGTGAGCAGACCAGTCCCCCCAGACTTATTCTTCATAAAATAGAATAATCATAGCACGTTTGACACCCTGAGTGATATAAAAACATTCATCAAAGTGCCAAAAGTACCATGACACATTACCTTAAAACACTTGAGACTATTAACGCCGCAGTCCGCTCAGTGACATCACAGAAGTTGTGCTTTTCATTGTGCTTTTAGCGAAACTTCCCTCTCGCGATCCCAGGTGTCGAATTACTCCACATTTTATTACTTAGAAGACTTCAGTTTAGTACATAATACCTGTAAATCATGCGTTGAATTTTACTTGATGGAAAAAATGGCAAAGTAAGGTGGAGAACGTTTACATTTACGAGAAAAATTATTAATATTATGCAATTTATAATGAGTCTAAAAATAAATAAATCTAAAGGTTTACGCAATGGGAGATGGAAGTAAAATAATAATAGCACAATAAAAAAAAAATTCCTTTTGCTAACAAAAAAATAAGTTGACAAACACAAAGTTAGGTGGGTATTTTGCACAGAAGCGGCGTCAACAGTTCTTTTATGAACAAAAGAATTTCACAGAATATTACTTACAATTTGTATGAATTTATAAAAACTTCCTGTTGTTTCCATGGAAATCTTAAATGATATTTTTAGACTGTTTTTAAATTAAATTCACCCCCTTAATAAGAGTTATGTACGAGTGTTTATACCTGTCGCCACAAATTAGACGTGCTACAGTTGGAATTGCGAAACACTTTGACGTGGTATTTTAACAAAAAGTACTTAGTATGACGATGTTAGGAAAACAGCTTTTACGTTGTCTAAAGTCGACGACTTCGTTTTTTTTGTACTACAAGTAAATAGTAAGTAGTATAGCTAAAAACATAGTTATATGGTAAACTTCAGTCTAATGTTAAGTAACTCTGTAGAATTAGCAGAATAAAAGGCTTTTTTATTTTATTTTATAAAATCGACGAATATTATAAGACCAATTTTGATGTACGGAACGGATGCGAAGCTTGGACTCGTACATTGAAAGAAGAGAGCAAACTGTTAGTGGCGGAGCGGAAAAGGAAGATCCTGGGACCCACACAAAGGGAAGATGGAAGCTGGAGAGTAAGGAGGAACCTGGAAATCGAAGATCTGGTGTCTGAACCGAACATCATTGGTGAGACCAAAGCGGCAAGACGCCGCTGGTTCGGACACGTGGAGAGAATGGAGGAGGATCCAGCAGTGAAGAGAGCATATCTGGGTCAACCGAGAGGCCGACGGCGACGGCCTGTTGGTCGACCTAGATACCGCTGGAGCGACGAGGTGATGAAAGACCTGCAGAGCCTCGAAGTTGGCGACAGGCGACAGCTGGTTCAGAAACGGAAGAGATGGCGAGATCTGGTGTCGGAGGCCAAGAACCACTTTAAGTAAGTAAAATCGACGAATGATGAATGTACAGAAATCTAAGCGATTTACTTTTTACATCCTCTTATCAAAAAACAACCTGAATTTTAATTAATATTTGGAGTGATAGAGCATTTTTGAAATAGGCTAGCTCGACCGAAGTACCACCTTCTCACAGAATATCGGCGTATAGCAGCCATACGATTCGTTTACTTAAAAAAACCTAATTCTTACTTACTTCCTTTGGGGGGTCAGGATTCTCTGCAGCTGTCTGTACTCGTTTCATAAAAAAAAAGACTATTATTTTGCCACTTTGTACTTGCGGTCTCTATCTGTAACTAATTCTGTGTACACTTATTGCCACAAATTCTGTTCACAGTCTCAACTGGGTGTTTAACGTTTTTAGTTCGTTAATTAGCGCCATTATCAGCACGTGAATAATATGTTTGTTTAATTTATTTTCTGGCGCGCTTACAGTGCCTGCCGAGGAAGTTTGCCACAATACTGTTAATTAGTACAGGCTTAATGAAAATGTACCAACGATATCTGCTTATTGTGAACGAGTTTAAAATATTCTCGCTATTTCATTTGAAAATACAATTTTTATGAATATGTTTTAAGATAGTTATACACTAGATATATATTTTACCCTCAAAAGGGCGTGCAAGTATTTGTGATTTAAACTCAACAAAATTATTTACTAAATAAAATGTGTAAATTACATCAAATTTTACAATTTAAGTATAATTCAAATTGCTATACTTCATTAATAAATTTTATAATTAGTGTGAATTAATAATTAATGGATCCAAGTGGAATGAGGGATTTTACATGTTATTTTATTTTTTATTATTGATTTTCTCTTTTAGCATTTTGATGAATAATAATTAAAATAAATTCTGAGCATAAAAAAAATGTTAATGGAAAACAAATTTTAATTTCCAAACATAATATTCAGCGTTAGTTAGCGAAATTTTTAATAAAATGTTTTATACTTTTAATTTAGTATACAAAGAATTTAATGAACGATCTCTAATCTGTTAAGTGGTGTGTTGACTATTTATACCACAGATATTATATAAAATTTCTGTGATTAGGTATATACCTTACATGCTGTAATTTTCCTTATGGTCATGTCATGATTTTTCCCGCGATATCTCGTGGTTCCCGTTGGCAACGTGATGTTTTATAGCTTATTTATAACGTTAAAAAGTTATTATACGAAAGAAGAATATCTTACAGATTACTCGATAAATGTAGTAGTTCCTGAGATGAGTACAGAATCCTGATTTTGTGCGATTTGTAGGCGAGTTTGGAATTATTTTCACATAGAGAAAAATTTATGAAATTTTAATCGTGTTTTCAACGACAAGTAATGCAATGAATAACGCAACTTGTCTTGTCTTCTATGCAAAGGGGCTTTAAAAACACATTTCCATACATATAGTGTAATATAAAAGCAATGCAAAATAATTTTCTCACAAATGTGGAACGTTGAATTCACTATTACTGAATAATAAATTACTATGCACACACAAATTGTACGTGGAACTAAATTTAATTTCCTCAAGGACCTGAAAATTTTTGAATACCAACTTTTTTATATAGACCATACCCAATACCCATGGGAAAGTAAAACCAAAAGTAACAATTATAATATAATATTACTTATATTAAAAAGCTGTTATGACATGTACGTCGGTTTAAAGATTCTTTACTCTGAATTTACCAGAAAGGGTATATCCATTCTACCATACAATACTTTTTTACCTTTAGAAGGATTTCCTAATAAAATGACATTATTTTTGCACTAGAATATGTAACCGTCAGGTATTATTTAATCTAAATGTTTTACAAGTCTGTAAGGACAAATGAACTTTTAAGTATCTCCAGCCCCATATTGCAGTTATGTTTTTTTCGAGTGGTACCATCCTCTCACAGAAAATTGGCATTAAACATTTTTTTTACAAACCAAACTTTCTATGATGGATGGACTTATCAAAACGATATATATAGTAATAATTACGTCCCGTCACGTAATATTAGCAAAACTGGCAAATTAGATTGTGGGCTCTGTTAAGCGCGTCGCCATTAACTTGGGAATGAAGTTAATACTGTAATTCCGTTAATAAACCAACGTCTTCAGTGAGATAACAGTCACCGGCAAACTGTCCCGCAGTTCGGTTAATCGAATCACTAAAAAGTTACCGTAATCATGATGAATGCGTGCAACTTCGGCGCCTTCAAATCCAATTTAAATCGTCCTTGTTAGATTAGGGCTGATGCTTTTTTGCAAAAATATTATGTTTGATTACTTTGTTAGGGTTCTATCTGTTGCATATTGTTTATATTAGCTGTTATGATTAATTTTTTCTGGTAGTATTTCTTTTAAAACAATATACACAAATGAATTCTAGAGCGTTAATGAAATGAGCTAGATCAATCCGGGAAGTATCAATCTGTCACAAAATGTATGTAAAGTAGCAAATAAAAATGCGTTTCGTTTGGCCAGTAAAGAAATCTGGAAGGCCAACTCGTAAGGTGGCAGAAACTGCACCTTACGAGTATAAAAAAATATGAATAAAATAGAAAACGAGGTAACGAGAAGGGATATAAACATAGGTGGAATAAAGGCTCTCAAAACGGCAATTCCTTCCCTTAGCACCGGCGACTCGTCCCTTCTAGACGTAGAATCAAATTAAATTTGGGCCGCGAGGTGTTTCGTAAACATTCGCTCTCACTCTAATGAGTTCCCAACTTCGCCTCTCAGTAAGATTAAACCAAAAATCGCGGAAAACTTCCGTCCGACGGAACATTGTTTGACATACATAATATCTGGGACACTTTCGTACGGACAAAGTTTTTACTTTGGCCTCTGTTTACATAAGCTGTCCGAATTAAAAACTCCAGATGTTTTTTTATTGAAACCATTTTGTTTTTTCGGCCTGGATTTGAGCTAGCGCCGCGCGAACTAAGCGCCGATTTGTATTCTTGCTCGGTTTTCGTTTTATAAATGGAATTTTCATAATGTATACAATCAAGAGGGAAATAAATGGACCCTTGTTATTTTGAACTGGAACGCGAGGAAAAAATATATGTATTCATAATAAATAACAAGAAGTAATGAGTAAATAATAGGTCGTTCACTATTTCTTTTACGCGGTGGCCAGTAAAAGAAATGGCCATGTATTGCAATCATGTCATCGTGAGGTACATACAAAGATCTCAATGTATCACGAAACGCAACACCAACACGCGTACTGACATCAGGGCCTCTACCATGACACCTTAAAACGGACGACGACGTCTTGTTTACACAATCATAGGATATGAAATGAAATGAAAACGTTTATTTCAGAAATTAGACCTTCACAGGCACTTTTTCTTGTCATTTACAACTTGTTTAAATAAAGAAAATAAACTACGCTAAATACTACCACCATTTCGGACACAAGCAAAATGGCAACCGGTAAAAAGAAATGGCGAAAGAATACCGGTTACGGCCTTTTTTGTCATTTTGTACTTTTTTTTTCTTTCCTTTTTTTTCCACTCATTAGTTACAATGTAGGTATAAGTACATTAAAATTTATAAGAAGAATACGCGGAATGTTATACACAATGGTGTGAAATGAACAAGTCTTAAATCTACAATAAAAAAAATAAAAAAAGTCAGTACTGACAAGAGTGAGCAGACCAGTCCCCCCAGGCAGCACCCGTTCACAAGTTGACGCGAGAGTCAGTCATCGCTGTGCTCAACCATATTAGAGGGAACTCAGCGACCCGTCTCCCGACGCCACCACCAGTTAGTTATAAAAGGTCGTGGTAACCCCCACAGAGAAACCTGACCACCCAAACGAAGTAACAACTAGTTTTCTCATGTAATTCTTAATGTGAATGTGTGAAAAAATGTACATTTTGATTACATCTAGTATTCGATGAAATTTAGTTGAAATCTGATTAGAGTTAACAAAAAAAAACTTAATTCTTTGCAACTGTTGATTGTAGGGTCTACGCCAAAACACGCGTTTCTTTAACGTCCTCTGCACGTTTAAAATACGCCGTGTGCTTTAAGTCCTAAGATAAACCTTAATTTTTATGTTAATAAATAATTTATTACAATACAACACGAACATTAACGTAAATATATTAATTGCTTATTGAGCGAAACGAGCAGCGATTCCCAAACGTATACGGGAATATCGCGGGCCAAGTGCAATTTGCCCCAAATGTTGTAATAAATAATTCAATGTTGTTGCCGCCATTGCATTCGGGGACTGTTGCCGTGTTTTATTGTCTGTGGAATTGTAAACAAAGGCACGGTCACACTACGCTGCACTGCACTGATTGTGATAAAGTCAAATAGAATTTAGTCTGCAGGGATACGGGTCTCCCTTCAATCGAAGGGGATTAAAGCAGACTCTACCACGCTGCTGCAATGCGGATTGGCAGAGGCCAATATTTTCAAGCCGCCTGAAGGCCACTAGCCACTAGCCACTGGCCACTTGGCTTAACGACTGTCATCCGTCGATAACAGCCGGGACCGTCACGGCTTAACGTGCTTTCCGAAGTGTCTCCGAAGCACGGAAAGGAAAGGCAATTTGGCTCTCAGTTACCGAACGAAACGCATTGCTGCTTACCCCGAAATTCTGTGTGAGGTACTTTCCTAATCAAGCTAGTCCATTTGACAAAATGCTCTACATACCACTAAGTTTGAGATGAATTTTATTTATTGCCGTATGATTCCCCTGCAATAATGCAGTCCCGTCTAGTGCGTTCTTACCTTAATTTTAGGCCCCAGGAAAGGTCTTATGGCAAATACCTCTTTTGTCATAAAATGAACCATGTCCGCTCCTGGCTTTTTACAGTTTTACATCAGTAAAATGTAGGTATCATTAATTATTTAAACAGTATCTGATAACTGTAGGTAAAGGTATCATTTAGGTATATCAAAAAGTTTCAAAAGTATTCAAATAGCTATGCCTTTTATAAGCTCTTTCGAATGGTTTCGTACCACCATTTCAGACGGCAGATTTGTAATAAGAAGAACTGGAAAGAAACTTAGCAAACGCATAAATAAGCATCGACAGCTCCAGTCAGTATTTAGATTGGTTTTAATAATCTTAGACAGTCGATTCTTCAGGCTACCTGACGGTCAGTGATTTCACTTAAATTCTGACAATATTATATTCTATACATACCAGTTTAACGTGCCCTCGGAAGCACGGAGAAAGTGAGATTATCGTTGTTTTTTTAGCTGACCCTCCTTATTTACCATCCTCTACCATTAAAAACAAATAAACAGACCACCAAGTTACGGTTGAAATAAACAAAAGTTGGTAACAACGAGTTTTAAAAACGTCAGATCAACGTCCAATGCTTGATAACTAGTTGTGAACAAACATTTATGTAAAGCCCCACCTGTCCTACAACAGGTACAGTCGAAGGAGAAACTCCTACGTTAAATCAAATTAGAGCGGTGTAGACGTCCGTTTTTTTTACCGGATAATTGACCGTGTTTTTACCTGATTCGTGGTGTTGTATGGTTTATAATGAATGTGTGTCCATGCAACGGATATAGTTTCGTTGAATTGACGGTCCGTCATCCGGTGACGAAAAAAACGGACATCTACAACCGCTCTTACGGCTCATGCATAGACAAAATTACAATATACAGGATAACTTACAGACTAGTGTTACATAGTCTACTATTACTTATTCTGTGCTAGTGTATTTGCAACGAGGCGACATAATTAGAAAAGCAGCTGACGGCACACGGCACAATATTGCCGTTGGCGTCGCGTTTTCAAATATTGTGTATTGAGATGTTTACGTCGCAGGCATCTGGTTTAATCCGCCATTTGATTGAATGACTAAGCCCGTTCGGCATTCAATTGAATGACTAAAGGAACACTCGTCTAGTCGTTGAATGTAATGTTCAACGTCTTGACTGGAATATAGCCGACTTGAATAACCTATAAAATACAAAAAATTCGCACGTTTGTTATGGTCGCAAGATAACTCTAACCTAACTGACCAATGTCTGTCTGAACACCTACCAACTGAACTAAATTTGAATCACCTGACTGATTTACGTCCGCCCTGTTGAATGGGCTATGTTACAATCAGTTAAATAGTTGGACGTTGAGTGATGTTTGTTCAATCAACGTTTGGCCTCGTCATTTAATTGAATGCCGTCATTCAATCAAATGGCGGATTCAACCAGATGCCTGCGACATTTATAAGTTATACAAACCACGCAATGCATATAAAACGAAACTCCTAGGTATGTCTAGCTTACTTTGCAACCAGTTGGTGATGTGTGAATTTTATAGATATTGTTATTTATTTATTATATATGAAAACAACTTTGGCGTTACCTGTACTCTTGTGAAAACAGGTAGAAGCTACATTAGAATTTAGCGCGCTCGAGTAAGTCTGAACAGGCATTGTCGAAAAGGCTAAGTGTACACCGTCTCCGAATTTGAGTATGTCAGGACAATAGAGTTAAAGTTGAGTGCATGTAATATAGAATTGTTTATAGGTTGCCTTGGTATCATATATTTAGGTACTATTGAAAATCGCGCACCTTGGGTTACGTGAATCCCGCTTTCCCATAAGAATTTCGGAGAATCCTTTCTTATCAGATGCCTACGTCATACAAAGAACATTCTGTTAGATAACCATTGAATTGTTAATTTATATTCATTGTAAAATTAGTCTTAAGTTTATTGATCAATTTTAAGTGCATCAGCAATTCGTTAATAGTTAAAATTATTATTTTGACAATTTGAACAGTTCCGAGCTAATAGCTCGAGCAGCGCCAATTTTGACACGAGTTAACGACGGTTGTCGTACGTTGGATTTCTCGCTAGTAAACAATTTGTACTGTAAAAAGAAGTTATTGTAACTTACTTAACTAGAAATATCCTGGAGCTTATCATTTGAATAATACCCTCCAAGTTTCTAGTCTATATGATCAGGTTATGCGTTGATCTGTCAGTTATTCAGGTCAAAGAATTTTATATGTACAGATAGAAAAACCTAAAAGCAAATCAACTATTGTGTAAACAAGGGACTGGAAGAGTAGGTTCGTATAAAAGCTATCTTGACCGAGGAAGTCGTCGTGTGTGTTATAACTAAAACATAGGTACAGGAACTACGAGATTCCGCAAGAAACATCGCGAGCATCAGGTAATACAAGGGTGTTTTTTAGTCACTATCCAAATTTTAATATATTTTTCTGTTGTGAAAATCATAATATTACGTGTTTTTTCATTTAGTATCACGTAGTACTAAAATATGAAGTTACAGCATCACAAAGTTATCTAAATTCATAGAGAAATCGCGCGAGAAAATTCTGAAAATTTTACCTACATTTTTTTTTTCATAAATAGGGTCTTTTAATGATACTGTGGCGACATCTATCGCCATACAGAAGAACTACAGAGTGAAGAAAAAGTTCACAATGCGAACACATGACGTCATATACGACGACACTTAGAAATCCTGAATCGCGCTATCGAAGTTTCTACGATATGGAGATATATATACAACCTCCGACACATACATTGTCGGAGCCGCGGTTCCCCAGGCATAACACCCAGCCTGGCCGGAAGATCTTCCCTTTGTGGCGGTCGAGCACATCGCCATCGCTCCCGCTACAGTGGTGACCCCGACGTGATTGGAAGCAGCCTTCTTCATCATATCTCCTCATCAGCTCTTATATCATCACATTCTTCACTCCTCAACTTGAAGCCTCATCATCAGCAGTCTCACAGCACTCCAGCTACGGGGAAAATCAGGTTCATCGCAGCCGACTCACCGAGCTACCTGTTCCTGCGCCCCTTATCCCGACTCACTGGGATATTCCTCATCCAGACTCATTTGGATAACCCTCATCCCGACTCATTGGGATATTCCTCATCCAGACTCACTTGGATATTCTGCATCCCGACTCACTGGGACATGCATCATCCCGACTCACTGGGACATCACTCATCCCGATTCACTGGGATACATCAAGCACGCACGCTCACGCCCGACTCACTGGGACACTTGGAGCACGCACACTCAAGCCCGACTCACTGGGCAAGCTAACGAGAAGCACAGACTGCTGATCATCATCTCATCGGACCTTCGATCCTGGAGGGGAGTACTGTGGCGACATCTATCGCCATACAGAAGAACTACAGAGTGAAGAAAAAGTTCACAATGCGAACACATGACGTCATATACGACGACACTTAGAAATCCTGAATCGCGCTATCGAAGTTTCTACGATATGGAGATATATATACAACCTCCGACACATACATTGTCGGAGCCGCGGTTCCCCAGGCATAACACCCAGCCTGGCCGGAAGATCTTCCCTTTGTGGCGGTCGAGCACATCGCCATCGCTCCCGCTACAATACCTTGTAGGTACATACATAGAAAAAATTTGGATAGTGACTAAAAAATCACCCTGCATAAAATAATATCATAATGTTATTTTAATCTCCCGAGAAAATATGATAAGTAAACGGCGTTGAGACGCCGGACTAACTCTATCGCTGTTTTATTTAAAGTTCAAACTTTGAATGATGAATACGAAAATAGCTAATAGATTCGAAGTAAAACTTTCAACAATGCGTGCAAAGTTAACCACGAGCTTTGGTTCGGATTTAAAATGAATTAAGGTGGAAAAACGAAGGGAGGCAGATTATAGCCTTCAGCGCATCTCACCGAGAAAAATCTCAAAGAAAATAAATATAAGTTTTAAACATTTTAGTCACGGAGCTCGACGAATTATTTTTAACCTCATCTTTAATCAGTATATGATTATGTTTTCAAGTCGCTTTCGGTAATGGCGAGAACTTCATCTCCGTCAGAGTGCTAAGTACGAGTTTTTCGCCCAAATTCGCTCCGTGGTGTAATGGTTACCACGCCGCCGGACCGCCACCCAGGAGGTGCCGGGTTCGAATCCCGGTCGGGTCATGATGAAAAATGAACTTTTTCTGATTGGCCTCGGGTCTTGGATTTTGTATATGTGATATGTATTTGTTATAAAATTAGATAGTATCGTTAAGTTAGTATCTCATAGCACAAGTTTCGAACTTACTTTGGTAGCCCCAAAGTAAGTTCGCTTAATCTGTGTGATTTGATCCTATATATTTTTTTTAATTTTTTTATTACTAAATTCTAACGCGTATTCGAACGTAAGGTAAAAAATCTCATACTAAGCACTCTGTCTGGTATTCTATAATTTTATTTTATTGTTTTTTTTACAGACAGTCGTAACACAATAAATAAAATAATTATTCGCCAGGTCTAATCGTAATATTATTTTTCTAACATTGCACTCAGTATAGCAAGATTAGCCTACATTCTTAATAAAGGACTTCTTAAGAAATGACTTCATAAATCCGTTTCCGTCTCTGCGACTATTGGGTGCAAATACTTCAAACCAACCCTTCGATGTAAAGAACGCCGAATTTCTTAAAAGTGTATCGGCTTACTGGCGTGGAATAGATTCATCGGATCCAATATAATGTGTATGATCAGAAGGGACTCAAAGGAAGGGGCTCGAGGAATTTAGATTAAAAATCATCCTGCAAGCTCAATGTTTCGTGTAAGTAAGGCTATCCTTCGCTAATAATATATTTGTGTATAAGACACACACACACACATTTCAGTGAATATCTATCAAATCAAATCAAATATCTTTATTTGTGAGTACAAGTAAATCAAAGTTAAAACAATACTACACTGGGCGTCAAAAATAAGTAGTACAGTTTTAAAATTGCAATATCTCCTAAACTACAGAAGCTAGACCTTTGAAATAAAAAAAAAGTTAAAAGACATTTTATTTAATAAAAACTTTATGCATAATATCGTCTTTTAAAGATTGATTTTTATTTCAAAACTCTAACTTCTATAGTTTAAGAGTAATTGCAATTTTAAAACTGTACTACTTATTTTTGACGCCCAGTGTATATGGCACTCTGTATCCTACCAACACCATGACGTACAAATTTTATAAGTGTTGAATATAGATCTGTGAATTACAATACAATTGATAAAATAAAATCGAAATTGAAATGAACCCGTCAACAAATCATCACTTAAAGTTTGTCACTGAGGTAATCACCTAATAATTTAATAATAATAATATGTGTAAAGCCTTTGCGTGTTTTTATTGTCCACTAGCTTCGCAAGGGATCCACTAAGGATCCTTAATTTAAAAAAATATATAATATAGCCTATGCCAATATAGCCGCGTATTCTTCTTATAAATTTTAATGTACTTATACCTACATTGTAACTAATGAGTGGAAAAAAAAGAAAAAAAAAGTACAAAATGACAAAAAAGGCCGTAACCGGTTTTCTTTCGCCATTTCTTTTTACCGGTTGCCATTTTGCTTGTGTCCGAAATGGTGGTAGTATATAGCATAGTTTATTTTCTTTATTTAAACAAGTTGTAAATGACGAGAAAAAGTGCCTGTGAAGGTCTAATTTCTGAAATAAACGATTTCATTTCATTTCATCATTTCATATGTTACCCGGGGGTAATGTACCTTTCCAACGGTGAAAGAATCTTTGAAATCGGTCCAGTAGTTTTTGAGATTATTCATTACAAACATACACACACACAAAAATACAAATCATACCTCTTTATAATATTAGTGTAGATAAATATTTACATTTTACAATTAATTACTGTTTTAAAGAGAAATAAAGTTGAAATTTATAGAGACCCCTTCCTTTATAGGTCTCCAGTTCCTTCCATGTTTTTCTATCTTTAGCTGTCTCTATCCATTAAGCTCAATGTTCCTTCGCTAATAATTTATTCGTATATTAGGGCACATATCAGTGAATATTTAATAAAATAATAATAAAATTTACATAATTAATAAAATAATGTAAAAACAACAAATGTACATTCTAGAATTAAGCTGTGAGAGGAAATAAAGATTTATTAATCATTATTTATTTAATTCATACAACGCCATCTGCCAGGTTACTCTGCAAAGCAATCGCGATTTTAATTTCAATTCTGTATAATTTTAAATGCAAAATTAATAGCAAATCCTAATTCGTACCCTTGAAATTTTATACTTTACTAACTATTTGGTTAGCATACGATACGATTTAATTTAGTTTTGTTTTTAGTTAGCCCTAGTCTAGCTGTAAAGAGTACGTAAAATTAACAATCCAATGGCGATCGGGCCGAATTATCTTCAAGAGTAAGGGGACTGGTCCCAAAGTAACCTATATAGGCTTATACCTGCTTGTATTATGTACCGGGGTACCATAAAAGTATTCTGAAAGTGATAACATACTATTATAGACCTTATGTGCGTGGATTTGTGTATACTAATCTCAGATACTGCTTGACAGATTTGAAAGTGATTATATCGCCGTTGGTCGCTGGTCACAGCTGACTGGTTGGGCAGTCCTAGAAAAGATTTCTTTCATCAATAAGGCCGCCTTGTGATGGATAACTGATATAATAAGACGTGAATGTCTAATGTATTATATTTTCTTTGTGTATTGCAAATAAAACATGTCCTATCTATCTTTATCAAAATTATTTTTTTAATTTTTCCGTTGATTCATCTGTCAGTTTCTCGTTTCATATTGTTCTACATTTTATTGTATTTGTATATGAATGTATAGTCAGCAGTCCCTCTCGGAGTATTCCTCACCTCGGTCCCCAGTAGGGCAATAATTCGTCGAGGTGGCCCTTCCAAATGACTCCATAGCGTCGCACCCCTGAATTTGTTATAACAACCCTTTCATGGAGGAAAGTTGTGTTTGGAAATCTTAGTTATATAAAGATTTATATTGTAGTAGAGCTATGAAATGGGCTAGCTTGAAAGAAAGAAAGACAATGGTCTTACTAACTTATGTTGGATTTATAGTTGCAAAAATTAATATAAAGTCGGTGTTTTTAATTAATCGATGTACCGCCATCTTGAATTGTAAAAACTACAAAAGGAAATGTAATGAGTTTTTATCCTTCTCTTGACATTTAAGCTGTGCTAGGGATCAGACCTATGAATATTTTAAAAATATCGCTTCATAGTTTAAAAATTGTATAAAATAATCTATTAATTTGAGTAACGGATATAACTTTGTTTTTCTTGCTCTGCCAACTAATTTCAAATAACTTACAAATGCAAAATCTACAAAAAAATCTAATCGTATGTACAATGTAAATGGAAACACAACAAACGGGGCAAGTAGGTACCTATCACCCTCTCACAGAATATCGGCATGAAGCAGCAACGTTCTACTTCAAACGAAAAAAAAAAACAAAATCGTCATAGTATCATTTTGTTGTCATTCTGTCTGGGTAAACTTTCTTTAAAATTTCAATTCCAGATCTGTGGTGGTCTGTTAAAACCTAGTCTTAAACATATCGCTCGTATTATATTTTGTGTGAAAAAGATAGTGCTCGAGATTGAGACTTTTTGAGAATAGCGTTAAAAAAATACCGTTATGAGAAGAAACAGCTTCTTTCATTCAGTAAATACTTGTACGTTAGACTTCTCTCTCATTAGTATTTATTATGTCATACATCAGTAACTCATTCAATTTGTACACGACACAACTGAATTGAAAAGTACAGCAAAACTCCATTACTTGATTACTCTGACCGCTTGTGGGCAACCCGTAATTATTATTTTAATACATATGTACATATAATAAATTGCACCATTTGCGGAACGCTGGCTTTTGTCACTGTTTGAAATTTAATTGGACATTATATTTTAGGTTTATTTTAACTTTAGACCTTTTTGAAAGTGAATTTTTTAAATCAACTATTACAAGCTCTTTCGAATAGTCAAAATTTTATCCTACCACCAGAGGACACCGCATGCCGCAGCGCGTTGCAGCTTATGGCGTTGTAATCTATGCAATATTATGAGAAAGGACACACCAAACTCACGATGCTGTACAGCGCTGCGCAGCTACGCAAAAGTTACAATAAAACATAGTTCAGAGAGGTAGGGCACAGCGGATAATCCGCTCAAATCGGAGCAGCCCGTCTGGGGAAGGACCTCCACCTTACAGAAGATCGTAGCCAAATAGCATTGGTCTCGGCCATGTTGTGTTCCTACGGTGAGTCAGGTCTCCAGAGCTCCACTTGGGGGCGTTGGGAGGGTTGGCAACGCGTAAATGATGTTGGTGTTGCTTACGTCTATAGGCTACGGTGACGGCTTATCATCGGGCCGACCGAGTGCTTGTTTGCCACCTGTGTGGTATAAAAAAAATTACAGTATAAGTACATTTAACAGAAAACATAAAAAAAAAAAAGATAAAATGCAATTTCTCTGTAGTCCATATGCTGCAGATGCCTTGTATATTCGTTTGAAAATCTCTTTCATAAAAAACAAAGACATAAAATAAATACTTCTACGCGACTAAAGTTACGACGAAAAGCATGATAATAAGATACATTCTGTTATAAATCTATCTGTGTATCCGTATCCCAAGTCTTGTTTAAATTAAATGTGACTTGGTTCCGGGCCCATAGGACATCCAACAATAAGCCGAGATTACACGCGCCCGAATTCACCAAAACAATAGTCTGGCCTATTCGTGACAGCGGCTTTTGCATCAGATAGCAAGACCAATAGCTTGTGTACCAGGCTTTATTTATTTCATGGTCATGTATAGTGGACAAAGACAATAAATATTACGTACTGTGACCTTTTAACAAAGATTAAACATTACTGATGCGTCCACTATATACAGTGTCACAAACAAACTTATCTGTGCCGATGGCGAGGGTGGGGGGGGGGGGGGGGGGAGGATCGAAGCTATCGAAGATAAATTGTGAAAGTATTCAAAGCGTTTTCATTAGTTCTAGTTTTAGCCACCGACATAGATAAGTTTGTGGCAATGTACTGCGACATTTTGGCGAGACCAGAGAATACTCAGGACTAGTAGGATGGAGTGGAGCTGTCCGCTTCCTGCCTACTCGCCTTTGGCCCAAGGAATTTCCTGTCAGGTGTATCAAGGATGTTAAAGGACAGTCGTCAAGATCGTCAAGTCAGTGACCCTCAGGTGGTCTGAAAATAACACCCGCTCATCCGCAGTTGACACTAATTCAAGTGGAAGAACATCCTGCATCCAACATTTACTAAATTCCACGAAACAAATGAGAAGTTGTCGATAAAATGAATTTTATCATCACATCAATACTTTCAAACAAAATCTTGAATGCCCACCCTTGTACCAAGATTAGCACAAGGTCAAGTGAAATTATTTTCGCATCGCATCACATAGTACGGGGGACGGGTTCTGAAAATATTTTCACACTTTATTTACAATTTGAGCGGCGAAGCGGCCGCGGCCCGAAGGCCTACATGTGCGAAGTGTACGAATATTTGAATTTACCTACTTCATGTTTTTTCCTTGAAGAAAATGAACCTTTAATAGTGTAACCCTTGGTGTGTTACCAAGGTCACGGTGAAAATATTTTGTTTTAGATTCCTGAAGTTTTAGTGTTTGGACAATTTATCAGACAGATAAGTTAACTGCAACTTGTCAGGAAACATGAAGAGATTACATACAAAACACGAAACTTCAATAAGGGTTTATTTTTGTGTAAACAGGTATGCTATGTTATATACTCTATGGATATAAATGATGTTCTTAACATTAATTATTTAATATTTTTTATTTCACAGGGCCACACACAGGGCAGACAGGCGCAGATTCATTCCTCTCGTTCTTATAATCAGGCGGGAAGTAAATATTTTTGATATTTACTTTATTTTTCCATCCACTTTTCTCTTCTTTTTTCTCTTATTTTTTGGTCCTTCGAGACGGATAGCTAGGGTGCAACAGCAAAGCAACTTTTTGTACTATGTAAAGATATAAACTATGCCAGCTAATCCGAGGATCCAATCAAATTATGAAACTAGCAGAAGCGTCCATAACTCGGGCTTAGGTAACTTGTCTACTTATTCCGGTCGCTCCATCGACCACTTAATGCTTCTCACTGGGATTAAGCAACTCACTTAATTCCAAAGTTTTGATATCTTATGGAAAATACGGAAAGTGTTCCTGTGTCCAACAGCGTAAAACCTGTAGCCTGACCACATGCGACTAAAGTTATTCTGTCAGCCAGGTGCCAGTGGTGGATTGGTATCCGGTGGTGAGTTGGATCTTATCCTTGGCACCTTGGCACGTAGGCAAAAATTTATGTAAAGACATATGTGTTTCTCTCGAGCCTGGGTGTTTTCTAGGTTGTTTATATTTACAATATTTATATCCGTTATCTGGTACCCATAACACAAGCAGGTATTATCTTACTTTGGGAACAAGTGGCCTTGTGTGAATTTGTACTACATGAATCAATATCCATGCAATATTTAGAAAACTATAATCATATTTACCCTGGTTATCTCATTGGTCGACTGTACATTTGTGCTTGCTTAAAACATTCGGAAGAATGAAATATTAATTTCCGATTAATAGGAGCAAACTCCCAGAGCAATTAAAATTTTAATATAAGTTCATCGAATCGAAATCTTTCGTTTTAACTAAAATGGAGGTGGGCCGGGAGAACCAATCAGATCCTGGTTCCTAGAACAATGACGGAAAATTAGAAAGCTGGCCGTGCGTGAAATGTCGGCTGTTTGGGAAGCAGGTGGGGGCGGAGGGGGAGGGGATCACGGGGATACTCGGAGGAAAAGTTATTGGTTTTGATAAATTGATTGAATGGAAAATATTAGGTTGCGATATCTATACCTAACAATCGTTTAGTAGATGTGTCTGGGGAAATTTCCAACTTTTTGATGTTTGATATGAAATAATAAATATTATTAATGTTTATTTTAGGATATTTGAATGTCTGTCATTGGAATTCATCTTACAATATAGGTAACTATTACATGGTTAATACAGATCGTGATCTTGGTGTTGATCTATCCGTCAAACTCATTACACGCATCATTATCACGGATGAGGGATCTCGATCTAGATTGACCGTGTAATGGCTGCTTTTAGGATACCCTTTATCCTGGTGAAATATTTCCACAGGACAAAAATGGTAACAATAAGCCGAGCTGAAATTCGGCTCCAATCTCCAGAACTCTAATTTTTTCAGGATCGGCAACGCGTGAGTTATACCCCGGTATTGCAAGCGTCCATACGCTATGGTGATTGCTTACCATGAGGCAGGCCATATGCTTGTTAGTGGTATACTCAGGTGGTATAAAAAAAAGAAACAGTAAGTATAGGTGAATTGGAAAAAACGACATAAATGAAGCCATGGGTATAGGATTTTCTTCTTTGTTTTTCTTGTTTCCCCAATCGTAACTCTAATTGGGTTGATATGATAAGGTCTAAAATAGCATGACAGAGATTTCAGCGGGTATTATCCAGCAGCGAGCAATTGACCTCACGGCAACGAACAATGTTAGCTTTGCGTACTCCGTAGAACATTATCGAGTTTGCCCGTCTTTGTGCATGGGTGATGACGACTGTTTGTGCAGTTTGTTTGGTCGCTTTGAATGTGGGTCTCTTCGGTTTATTTAGGAAATGTTAATCACTACGTAATCTTGATTGCAGTTTCAACAGCACCTAGGCAGGTCACTCTAGGCCAAGTTTACATCTCTACATTCTTGAGCAATTTGAGAGTCCTCAGTGAATTTAATGTAAACAGCTGCTAGTGCAAGAATTAAATAAGAAACTGAAATATTTTTAAATAAAAAATTCACCCCACCGCCTCAGGCCACTGCGACTTGACGTGGTTTATACAAATAGGTAGTATAAAAATAATTGTTTGTATGAACTCTGTCTACCTAAGACGTTAACGTGTGAATGTCACGTCTTCACATAAAAGCCAGCTCACTTTATAAGCTAAATGTCTCATTAACTTATAAATAGACAAAGGCATGAATGATTACTTACAAAACAAAATTGTTCACTCAATATTAGCAAGATTCGCCATGTACACAGTAAATATATAGAACGCGACACTTGCTTGTCGTTCCTGATTAAACTTTATTGAGCGACGTCCTACTGGCTGACAACCCTTTGTTCTAATTCTGTTACCAACACCAATATAACAACAACATCGCATTGTACCTTATTACATTGCTATAAGTTCTATAACAGCTTGTGTGAACAGCAGAAACATGTTTGCAGCGAATGGGTTCGCTTGAAACAATTAAGGGGCATGCTCTAATTTTACTATACGACGCCTCTGACGGGCGCTAAAAAACGGAGCTGAAAAAAACTGTAATTCGATTTGGAGATAGTACCCCTCCAGAATTGCATTCGCTTCTGTGAGATATCCTTGTTTGCAAATAGCGAGTGCACGAAATTAGTTCCGACGAAGTCGCTTTTGGGACGCGGACATAAATCTAAATAATTCAACTCCTTTGGTATGAAAACCAGCCGTACGCCATACTGCCTACTTATATTTTAAGCAACAAAATAAAGTTAATCTCTTCCTGCCATTTCAAACTTGTTTTTGCTACGGCATCAGACATTGTTTAATTTTAGCTCGTCACCTGTTCGGTTGGTCTGGAATGCCAAAAGAGTACAATACTTTCGACTATGAAATGCTTAAAGAAAATCTTTAAAAATCCAGCATTTTATTCTTGCATATTATAAGCGCGAGAGACGCAGTTAATACTGACGTTAGCGCAGAGACGACACAAAAATACAAAGGGATGTCACGAAAATAATGTCATTCAATGTAGGTTTATAATTAGTTGCAAAATGCAAATAAAGAATCTGTCTAACGAGCTGAATTTTTTCACAGAGATTCCCTATATGACATAAACATAGATGTATATCTCATTAGATGATCCGAATATACATGAAATTGTCATGTATATTCGGATCATCTAATGAGATATACATCTATGTTTTAAAACAAAATTAAATTGGTATGTTCATTTTTAAGTGCCTGTCGCTACTTGAAGCACATTTTTAATTCAGTTCGCGAAATTGCCACAGAGATGGTAGTTTGTTTTTAATGTATCTGATTATGTTAGTTGTTTCGTTTATATGGAAATAAATGTTTATTTCATTCAGTATAATAGATGGGTAAGAACAAAAGATTAGAGATTATAAGAAAACATCGACATTATATTTATGTAGGCATTGGCCAGTTTGCTCTTGACCTGATAACATAGACAAAATTAAAAAGGTTACTCAGAATAATGAAGGACAAAAACAATTAATAATCATAAAAAAATTGTAGCTCAGCTGCTACCTAGGCGAGTTTCAAATGCAACGATTTCATTTGTAGACCAGTTTCTACATAGGCGAGCTACAACAAAGGCGAGTTACAAATGCACCTTTTACTGACCGTGGAGCTGGGCAGACTGGAGAGAAGGGCAGTGTAAAATGACAAGTGTTTCCACTAAACCTGAGTGGAGTATAGAACAGACCGGAATCGAATCTTTAAGGTAGTCAGTCATTATCCCTAAGAGCTAGAGCACACGGATGACAGTTCCTTTTTGGGTCGAAATGGTTATAAATATTGGAAGTACTGTAAAATTGTAAGTAAGCACTCTATCCGTGCTTCGGAGAGCACGTTAAGCCGTCGGTCCCGGCTGTTGTCGATAGATGACAGTCGTTAAGCCAAGTCGGTGGCTTTAGGGCGGTTTGAAAACACCGGCCTCTGCCAATCCGCATTGGATCAGAGTGGCAGAGTACGCTCTAATCACCTTCGATTGAAGGGAGACCCGTATCCCTGTAGTGGGATGATGATGGGTTGACTATGATGAAAACTCTATCAAACATGAAATAAGTAATATAGTTTTTTTTCTAGGTAAAACGACAGCTTACAAACAATATTACAATACAATATATAACAGAGATTTAATTTTAATTAAATCTCTGAATACAATCGACATTAATCTATCCAAGACTGACATTTTGTTTACGTGCATTTGCATTAAATTAGAAATTAATTAACAATATTAGCATTAATTTAGCAACTAAGTCAGCCAATTTATGTCTTCTCAAATAAAACCATTTAAAAAATTTATGTTGTGAGCATGAAATCAAATCCTACTAGATTATTTCTGTTAATATTGAAATAAGATAAGAAAGATCACCAATAATATTCGTCATTGTAGTCACGGGGCGAATAAACGAGGGACAGACAGAATAAACGGTAGCATTTTCGCGTAATCTGAATCCAGGCAACAGTATATTGAGGCCACATGTATTATTCCATAAGTAAAGGATAAATGTATCTTTATTGGATACTAGATATTCCTGTGGCTTCGCCTGCGTAGTTTTTCACTGTATTTTTTTAAAGATTAACAATAATTCTGTGCTATTCAAGTTACCTATAAACTCTAATACTAATAGATACGTAGAAGTCGTATTGCCTCAGAAAGACAGTTTCCATTTCTGAGGCAAATATTAAAAAAAAATCTCCAATCTTTACGAAAAACAGCGGTATTCGCTAGTATTTTCAACACGCAAAATACATTATTTATATGTAATTACACAAATATATTACTTAAAAATCAAATAGACATCAAAAGATAAAATAAATGTCATTTCAATCGAGTTAACATCACAAAAGAACTTCTTTCAGTTCGATTATGAAAATTGATCACAAGTACGATAGTGGAAGATATTAAAAAGTTTGCCCAGCGTTTGCCCATACTTCTTGTAGGTAATTGTAGACTGATTAGTTTCTGAGTTGAGACTGACCGAAGTTCCGAGTGTCCATTATGGACTCCTAAGGCTGTGTCTTCATTAAGCGGCTAAATATTCGCTGGATGAATTTGAGCAGAGCGTCGTCGTCGCCGACTGAACTAAAATCCGCGTATTAAGTCATTGAAAATATAATCAAGCGTTACGCAGCGCTGCCGCCGTGCCACGATTTTTAGCTAACGACGACGATCTGCTGCGTGAGCGGCAATGGGTTGCGCCGCGCTCCGCTCTCTGTCGTGGCATCGTATGATCGCGCTGTCACTGTCACCTAGAACGGCGGAGTCTCGTACCGTCATCACAGATTAGTTAATAGTTAGAGCCACAGCACACGGCGTATTTTAAACGCGCAGATGACGCGCGTATCGTTATCCATGGCGGTGTTGCAATCATTCCATCGTGACGTCTAACATACAAAGAGCTCAATGTAGCACGAAACGCGCATCCTCTTCGTAATGTCGTCATTCGACACTTTAGTACACTTTTTTACCGCTCGTTGGCCCGCTCTAACTGTCGCTGACAGCGGCGAGTTCGTAGCCTTGCTTGTAATTTTTTGTAAGGATGTGTGATGTGACCACACTCCCTTCTTTTTTTTAAGATGATTCCTTAACCTGTTTTCTAGTTTCCTAATAGAATAAAGGAGCTAAAATTCAGCCGATTACTATTAGCCTAATCTGGACACAGCCTTTACTCTCAGTTGAAATTCCATTTCAATATCTGACGTGGGAATTAATTTGCGATTGGTTTTCAAGATAAATGGAGGAAAAATGTGAACTAGATTAATTCGTTCTTTGTTATGACTGAATATCATTTCTACATTTCATATTTGAATGTCGAAAGGGTTTTTTTGACGTTCAATAATAATAATAATAATATATCTATTTCCATAAAAGATACAGTTTCATGCTGAAATAACTAGGCTAAAACAAAATGGCGTTAAAATACATACTGAATTGACCGTCACCGAACTAGATTGAAACCTGTATCTATTTCAGTAAATGGGTCTATTCTCCTAGGAATGTGATCTATTAATCGCCGATCTATAAATCAATATCAAGGTATATGAACAGATTCGTTTTTTGTGACAGAGGAGTATAAATGAGTTTTTGGGTAATCTCATCTGATGGTAAGCAAACACCGCTGCGCATTGACAGTCACAACTACAAGAACCTTGGATGCGTTACCCACCTACGATGGAGTGAAAAAGGAATTAGTAGGTCTGGTTATGCATGGGATGGGTCCACGGACACCCGGGGTTGCAGAAGTTTCACCAGTGCCCGCGACGCCGCCACGTGAAGGCGGAGAAGGTGACAGACAGTCAGGTTTTTAGTCGGTATTCCTCATTGGCTAGAGGTGAGCCCGACAGACCCCCGTCGTCGCTTCCCCAAGTGGTGGGAGATGCAGTAATGCATTTTACTGACTTTAAACAAAAAAAAGGTCTGGGTATGCGTATTGGTAGAGGCCAGTCTTTTCAAGCCGCATGAAGACCACCAACTGGCTTCTTCTTCTTTTCGAGTCAATGACTACTCACAATTAGATTAGATTTGACCAGTACCTGGCAACGGCAATACTCTTGTCGGTCGCCATGAAAAGGTCGTTCGGTCGCCCGAGTACACTCAGTTGGGCACATTGGGCAAGCTATTAAGTATGCCATATCTTGTGAAAAAAGAAGAAAGAAAAGAAAAAGAGGTAAGAGTTAAAGAGAGGTAGGGCACAGCGGATATTCCGCTCCGCATCGGAGCAGCCCGTCTGGGGAAGGACCTCCACCTTACAGAAGATCGTAGCCAAATAGCATCGGAGGGTTGGCAACGCGTGAGTGATACCCCCGGTATTGCTTACGTCTATAGGCTACGGTGACAGCTTACCATCAGGCCGACCGTATGCTTGTTTGCCACCTGAGTGATATAAAAAAAAAAAAAAAAACTTGGTAATCTTGGACTGGGGCTCCACAGTCGCAGTTAATGAGCGATGGATCAATGAAGCCTCACTTGGCCAGGCTATCCCGACAACGGCCAACCTGGGTCCGAAGTTTATTAAGCAACTTACAAATTGGCCACGACAACTGTTATTCGGGTCGACGTTGTATATCTTGTGTGTTGATTTTAGAGTGCGACACACAGCGACACCGTCGAGCTCTTCAACTTCATTACTGAGGTATAAAGATGGCTCTGTCTTTATCATAAAAATCTCTCGAAGAATATAGGCTTCTTCTTTTCGAGTCAATGACATAGGTTAAATTGAATTTGACCAGCAACGGCAACTCCTTTAACAGTTGCCATGAGGAGCCGCGTAAATAAAGAATACAGGCTGATTTTTCATTTACACAATGCTCAAAGTGTCGGCGACAATACATGTATGTGTAATATGTGCTTGAATTTTATATGCCCAGTAGACGGCGCGACGCCCGATTCCTAAACACGCTAAGCCAAGGCAAAACATTAATCAGTGTCTGTTAGAAATACGTAGCCATTTTTTCAACAAACGCACCAACATTCTTTTTTCGTCGTCAAACAAGTACAGACTACATAAATTTCATTAAATCCCGTCCTCTCTTTTTTGCGACAATTTTTGAATTTCCCTTTGAAAGTTTTTTTAAAAATTTATGCATAGCGAATTTAATAATCGGACACTGTGGACATATTTGCGGGGGCATCCATGTTTTTGAATTCTAAAATGGTATTATTGAATCCAGATTGAATAGCAGTGGATTCGGGATGTCTGTACTAATTATATTCTAAAACTGAATAGTTTATTCGAACATACCACCAGCTAAGTCGTAAAATAGATTTAAAAAAACTAAATGTCGCGTTAAGTGATTTAGTTGACACTCAAAATCTGCTGGGCCCTGAAAAATTAAATAAGCGTTGGGTAGCCTATATATTTAAAAAAACTATACTAAATTAAATTAGTCTTGGTTAGCCCATTAAAAAAAAATCAATTATACATAGAAAACAGAGACTCGAGACAAACACAAATGCTATATACATAGCATGGATCGAACCCGTACTGGCACTGAAGGCATCACTCCGGGCCAGTAAAGAATAAACAAAGGATATGAGACGTTAAAAATTGAAATTAGCAAGTAATTTAATAAAAAGGACGATAAGTCGAACGGGCGCCGGCTCCCTTGGGCGAGAGGCGGCTAGATAAAAGGAAATAAGTTTAAACGAGAAAAGTTGGAGATGGCGGCCAGCGAGCCTGTGACGTCACAGTAACTGCGTACTCGAGCAGGGCGTTACAGCGAGACCACCAGCGGCGCCGCAGGGCTCCCTGACTTCCAATTTGTACTCGCACGAGTGCGGTCGATTTGATAGAGCTATTTTCAACACTACATATAAATCAAATATTGGGACAGACCTTACCAGGCTTTAATATTTACCGTGTAATACGAACCTAACAAATAGATAGATAGATAGAATACGCTTTACTTGCAAAACACAAACAAGTGATACAATAAACAGTAGTTACACACAGTGTTTATGCAACAAGGCGGCCTTATTGCTGAAAGCAATCTTTTCAAGGCAATCTTAGGGTAACGAATTTCTGCATGGAGTGAGCAGGACCAGCAAGACACAATAATAAGCATATTGATGATGTTATATTTATGCACCTACGATACTAATTAAAAAATAAACAAATAATATGATGACCTGTGAGTCCTGTGACACAGGTTTTTTCACTCAAACTATAGGCACTCCGGCCTCACAATACATTATTTTGAGGAAATCAATTACATTATTTATTTAAATATGGAATATGATATTGTACTCGTCTGCAAGCAAAGCGTAGCAAAAACGGAAACCTACACTGTGCGTGGTTCGACACGCACTTGAGCGGTTTTTTTTGTCATGCTGTAAGCAAACAAGCAAGTTGCTTCTGTGTTGCGTGTGAAAATTAGCGGTTACTACTTACCATTTCACCAGGGGCCCGAGTCTACTAACACAAATGCACCAATGGACTCTCAATGGTGTGTCAATTGTATCTCAAAATAATGACGATAGTGTACCAGTGGAATAGTTTTTGACATTTGTAATGGACACATTATGTTATTGTTTATGTCCATAACAAAATGTCAAAAACTATTCTACTGATACGCTATCGGCATTCTTTTGAGACACGATTGGGACACCATTGAGAGTCCATTGGTGCATTTGTGTTAGTAAAATCGGGCCTCAGTTTGCATGTGTTTATTTTCCACAACAAAAATATTGTTAATTTATTTAGCACTAGTGAAACCCGTGCAACTTCGTTTGCGTGTATTTATTTATGCACAGTAGCGCCATCTATATCAGACTTTTGATGAAATCCTACGGGAATCGCGTACTTTTCGGGATAAAAAGTACCCTTTGTGTTAATCCAAGTTATCAGCTATCTACATACCAAATATCATAAATATTGGCATAGTTATTTAATCTTGAAGAAGTAACAAACATACACATAACTTTCGCCTTTATAATATTAGAATTAGGATCAAAGTATTTCCTGTTATTCTTTTCGTTATGTGATAAAACTTAGATTTTTCAGCAACTCTAATGTGGTGGGTTTGTCCCTAAATTAGTGTGATAATACCATTCAAATATTATTGAAATAGAATTGCATTGGGTCTGTTTGCTACGTCTGTTTGTTAGCAATCGTGCGGTTGTTTGCTGCATACATAATACCTCCTCGTCTTGGTGTACCTAACCCCTGACCTGTGACGTCACGGGTACAACTACGTACGTACAATATTGATTTATACTCTGTGAATTGGGACTAACATGGTAACATCGTGTCTGGAGTGGTAGAGCATTTATAAAACTCAGAAAAGTACGATCCTCCCACAGAATATCGGCGTTAAACACCAATGCGTTTGATTTGGTGATTGAGAGAGTAATTGAGCTTCCAGATCTGACTTATCAAACAGTTACTGTAATACAAGCTCCTTCGAAACATTTTTTTCCTGCACCATTTGACACGGCATATTTGTACTAAGAAGAACCGTCAAGAACTTAGCACTTGCTCTTTTAAAAAGGTACTAATAAAAGTTACAATTACATAATACATATTACCGAAAACATTAAAGCATTAAAAAAACTGCAATTTGCAATTAGCACTTCCCGATATTCGAGTGTGGACTCCGGTCGAGCTAGTCTATTTCATAAATGATTTACCGATTCATAAACTCTGCATTGACATAGTTTTTTTCTTAAAACATCGTTTCCATATTTACATACAACGGACATTCCACTTAGTTCCAAGTTGATTCAACCTTGTTGACCTCCGGTGTTTGTATTCTCACGAGTTCTTTTGACAATCTCGATGTTGAGTAAACACATTTCGGCACATTTGTCTACCAAGGAAGCTGATTCAATGAACTTCTCTTGTGTATTTTATGTTGTATGTAGTTTATTATTAGTTCATAGTGGATCAAAGCCTCTGTCATCCTCTGTAGTAATTTTTTTATTGGTGAATTTTTTTTTGTGTTTTGCTATTGGTGAACCTTGTCATTGGTTTATACTATGACCCATCTCATTCTGTCAATATTGGAAATGAGCGAGGGACATACTCAGTACTTGTTTATAAAAAAAACAGCCTATACTACGTAGTACTATTATCTATTCTGTGCCTATACTTAGTTCAGTTCAGTAGTTCTCTCTCTTCGTCCACTTCATTTCTGAAGATTGTGTCCTTGAAATTTGTCCGTTGCGTCTGTGGTTGCGTTTCACCTCACGATATTTCTATACTTCGCACAGTCCTCAGCCTAGTAGTTCATTTGATAATAAATTCTTGGAAACATCGGAATATTCTTTTTCGGAATAAAATATTTTGGGGTTTGTGCACACGAATTTGGTGGCCACAAAGTCAAGTTTTCCACATGGTCATAGCTAAAAGTCAAGATAAAAAAAAAATGTTTCGCCTCGTCTAATACAAAGCGGGACAAATATTTTCTCTTGAATGGTATTATTGAATCCAGATTGAATAGCAGTGGATTCGGGATGTCTGTACTAATTATATTCTAAAACTGAATAGTTTATTCGAACATACCACCAGCTAAGTCGTAAAATAGATTTAAAAAAACTAAATGTCGCGTTAAGTGATTTAGTTGACACTCAAAATCTGCTGGGCCCTGAAAAATTAAATAAGCGTTGGGTAGCCTATATATTTAAAAAAACTATACTAAATTAAATTAGTCTTGGTTAGCCCATTAAAAAAAAATCAATTATACATAGAAAACAGAGACTCGAGACAAACACAAATGCTATATACATAGCATGGATCGAACCCGTACTGGCACTGAAGGCATCACTCCGGGCCAGTAAAGAATAAACAAAGGATATGAGACGTTAAAAATTGAAATTAGCAAGTAATTTAATAAAAAGGACGATAAGTCGAACGGGCGCCGGCTCCCTTGGGCGAGAGGCGGCTAGATAAAAGGAAATAAGTTTAAACGAGAAAAGTTGGAGATGGCGGCCAGCGAGCCTGTGACGTCACAGTAACTGCGTACTCGAGCAGGGCGTTACAGCGAGACCACCAGCGGCGCCGCAGGGCTCCCTGACTTCCAATTTGTACTCGCACGAGTGCGGTCGATTTGATAGAGCTATTTTCAACACTACATATAAATCAAATATTGGGACAGACCTTACCAGGCTTTAATATTTACCGTGTAATACGAACCTAACAAATAGATAGATAGATAGAATACGCTTTACTTGCAAAACACAAACAAGTGATACAATAAACAGTAGTTACACACAGTGTTTATGCAACAAGGCGGCCTTATTGCTGAAAGCAATCTTTTCAAGGCAATCTTAGGGTAACGAATTTCTGCATGGAGTGAGCAGGACCAGCAAGACACAATAATAAGCATATTGATGATGTTATATTTATGCACCTACGATACTAATTAAAAAATAAACAAATAATATGATGACCTGTGAGTCCTGTGACACAGGTTTTTTCACTCAAACTATAGGCACTCCGGCCTCACAATACATTATTTTGAGGAAATCAATTACATTATTTATTTAAATATGGAATATGATATTGTACTCGTCTGCAAGCAAAGCGTAGCAAAAACGGAAACCTACACTGTGCGTGGTTCGACACGCACTTGAGCGGTTTTTTTGTCATGCTGTAAGCAAACAAGCAAGTTGCTTCTGTGTTGCGTGTGAAAATTAGCGGTTACTACTTACCATTTCACCAGGGGCCCGAGTCTACTAACACAAATGCACCAATGGACTCTCAATGGTGTGTCAATTGTATCTCAAAATAATGACGATAGTGTACCAGTGGAATAGTTTTTGACATTTGTAATGGACACATTATGTTATTGTTTATGTCCATAACAAAATGTCAAAAACTATTCTACTGATACGCTATCGGCATTCTTTTGAGACACGATTGGGACACCATTGAGAGTCCATTGGTGCATTTGTGTTAGTAAAATCGGGCCTCAGTTTGCATGTGTTTATTTTCCACAACAAAAATATTGTTAATTTATTTAGCACTAGTGAAACCCGTGCAACTTCGTTTGCGTGTATTTATTTATGCACAGTAGCGCCATCTATATCAGACTTTTGATGAAATCCTACGGGAATCGCGTACTTTTCGGGATAAAAAGTACCCTTTGTGTTAATCCAAGTTATCAGCTATCTACATACCAAATATCATAAATATTGGCATAGTTATTTAATCTTGAAGAAGTAACAAACATACACATAACTTTCGCCTTTATAATATTAGAATTAGGATCAAAGTATTTCCTGTTATTCTTTTCGTTATGTGATAAAACTTAGATTTTTCAGCAACTCTAATGTGGTGGGTTTGTCCCTAAATTAGTGTGATAATACCATTCAAATATTATTGAAATAGAATTGCATTGGGTCTGTTTGCTACGTCTGTTTGTTAGCAATCGTGCGGTTGTTTGCTGCATACATAATACCTCCTCGTCTTGGTGTACCTAACCCCTGACCTGTGACGTCACGGGTACAACTACGTACGTACAATATTGATTTATACTCTGTGAATTGGGACTAACATGGTAACATCGTGTCTGGAGTGGTAGAGCATTTATAAAACTCAGAAAAGTACGATCCTCCCACAGAATATCGGCGTTAAACACCAATGCGTTTGATTTGGTGATTGAGAGAGTAATTGAGCTTCCAGATCTGACTTATCAAACAGTTACTGTAATACAAGCTCCTTCGAAACATTTTTTTCCTGCACCATTTGACACGGCATATTTGTACTAAGAAGAACCGTCAAGAACTTAGCACTTGCTCTTTTAAAAAGGTACTAATAAAAGTTACAATTACATAATACATATTACCGAAAACATTAAAGCATTAAAAAAACTGCAATTTGCAATTAGCACTTCCCGATATTCGAGTGTGGACTCCGGTCGAGCTAGTCTATTTCATAAATGATTTACCGATTCATAAACTCTGCATTGACATAGTTTTTTTCTTAAAACATCGTTTCCATATTTACATACAACGGACATTCCACTTAGTTCCAAGTTGATTCAACCTTGTTGACCTCCGGTGTTTGTATTCTCACGAGTTCTTTTGACAATCTCGATGTTGAGTAAACACATTTCGGCACATTTGTCTACCAAGGAAGCTGATTCAATGAACTTCTCTTGTGTATTTTATGTTGTATGTAGTTTATTATTAGTTCATAGTGGATCAAAGCCTCTGTCATCCTCTGTAGTAATTTTTTTATTGGTGAATTTTTTTTTGTGTTTTGCTATTGGTGAACCTTGTCATTGGTTTATACTATGACCCATCTCATTCTGTCAATATTGGAAATGAGCGAGGGACATACTCAGTACTTGTTTATAAAAAAAACAGCCTATACTACGTAGTACTATTATCTATTCTGTGCCTATACTTAGTTCAGTTCAGTAGTTCTCTCTCTTCGTCCACTTCATTTCTGAAGATTGTGTCCTTGAAATTTGTCCGTTGCGTCTGTGGTTGCGTTTCACCTCACGATATTTCTATACTTCGCACAGTCCTCAGCCTAGTAGTTCATTTGATAATAAATTCTTGGAAACATCGGAATATTCTTTTTCGGAATAAAATATTTTGGGGTTTGTGCACACGAATTTGGTGGCCACAAAGTCAAGTTTTCCACATGGTCATAGCTAAAAGTCAAGATAAAAAAAAAATGTTTCGCCTCGTCTAATACAAAGCGGGACAAATATTTTCTCTTGAAGATTTTCAGACACAAAAATTATTATAACTAATTTATAATCATACTAGCTGTAGGTACATGCGGCTTCGCCCGCGTGGGTAGCTGGTACCCGCGACTACGTCTGCGTCGTTCCCGCGCGAATTCCATAACATCCTCTCTTTGCCCTTGTCAACATCATAAAGGGAACCTCTACAAAATTTCTGCTTTCTAGGTTGAGCGCCTGCGATAATACATGTGCAGTCCTATTACTCCCGTTCCCGTGGGAAATCTATAAATTGCCGTCTTTGTCCTTGTCAACATCTTAATGGGAACCTCTATACAAAATTCCAGCTTTCTAGGTTGAGCGCCTGCGATAATACAATGTGCAGTCCTATTACTCCCGTTCCCGTGGGAAATCTATAAATTGCCGTCTTTGTCCTTGTCAACATCTTAATGGGAACCTCTATACAAAATATTAGCTTTCTAGGTTGAGCGCCTGCGATAATGCACTAATAGTCCTATTACTGCCTTTCCCGTGGGAATTCTATCATAAAGGGAACCTCTTTACAAAACTTTTTCCAGCTTTCTAGGTTGAGCGCCTGCGATATTAAGACCAGTTCTGTGTTAACTGGACGAAAACGAATTTATGAAAACGTCGATACTCGACCATTAGAGGCCAGACTTAAGTGGACGGATGTTCCGGAGCGTCGATCACTGACCAATTACATAGACCCGTGGAGATACATTTTGTTCCGACAGTTTTTATATAACCATCCCGCTTTCTAGTTGGAATTTTGGAATGTATAATACTTAAAAATCTTCCTCTTGAATCACTATCTATTAAAAAATACCGCATCAAAATTCGTTGCGTAGTTTTAAAGATTGAAGCCATTGAAGCAAACATAGGGATATACAGACAGAAAAAGCGACTTCACTTTATACTATGTAAAGATGATATACATGCATTGTTTTAAATATTGCAAGTCGCGAGTGTTGCATGAGTTACAAAGTTCGCAGCGCGTGCCTCGCCCGAGTTAGCATTTAATTTCGACGTCCCGAGCGACGGACTCCTCGCAAGTCGATTCCTGCAACTTTCCTACACCTACTTAATTAGATACATGCGCCCGCGTACAGTGTAGACATCGTGCTTTATTAAAAACGTGATTTCCTAGAGCCTAATGCAGCGGAACTAAATATAAAATTGTAGTCGTAGAATGCACTGCTGTTATTGAGAAATATCATCGGAAAGATACATGAATGATGATACACTATGTATTTTACGTAAGAGTACTGTCATAATAATTTTTTATGACAGTTTGAGACCAGCCTAGCTGTTCGTAACCTGTTCTTCTATAGTCAAGATTAATATTGTTTTACTTATAAGTCTTTGAAGGTCTGTTTTAGCACTCGAAATGTAAAGTTACTGTCTCATATTATGTTCTGTAATTTAAACAACGTCACTTGCTAATTTTAAATAGTGCTCATTATTCAAAAACGTTATTACGTTTTAAGGAGCTCGATGGCGTCGACGTCTGTAGCACTTTACAACAAACACAAAAGTTGAGCAACATCGACCCTTGCCAGTGTTGGATGAATGGTTTATGTAATAGAACAATTTGATTTAGAAAATAATGACTTTGATGACACGAAATATGTGTCCAACTCCACACAGTATGCAGTTGAAGATGAACAATTTATTATTAACACCGCACTACTGCGCGCCGGTAACTTACCCGCACTCATTATTTATAACATCTCAACTAACATCAACTTTTGGCATTATCGCTTTAATGTTTGATGAGCTAACCTGGTTATTACATACATTAATGTTACTATTAGATACCTTATTATGTACTGCTGTCTTCTATGGTAGCACATTACCAACTTATTCAATGCCCGTATAAGATTATAATAAGCTGCCTGAAAACATACAATCTGAGAAATCATTTGGATTTATTAATCTCATCAAAAACTACTACTACTTCATACGAAAGCCTGCTCTATGAACATTTGGAAGAGAAACTATTAGAAAACGTTGCCTTTGTCTATTCCATATTGTTGTGCCGAAAAAGGTTTATATGTATTTTTGTGTTGTGTACATGTGTTTACAATGAATAAACGAAATTGCGGTAATCGGCGATACTTCATTTACCAAGACTTGATCCGAATGCTCGTTTGTCAACCTCTTCTATAATAAAAACAAGTAGGTCCAACATGTTAATAGGCTCTCCAAAATACAGCGAATTATAAAAATTATTTTCATCAAAGTTTTAATGTGTGATTTGAACAAGGATTGAACCCGTTCCCTTCGGAGATTTAATACACCAACTGAGTCACCGAGATGTGTAATAAAACAAGAGTGTACCTCAGTAAATGAGGATCGTGACCCGGGCTCGTGGCATTCACCTTTCTGCAGTTTGATCTCAGTCCCACGGGAATGCTCCGGTGTACCACCTTTTAATGGCGCTGTGAAAATAATTTCATAATTTCATTAATACCTTACCAAGTTTTATTAAAACTTAGTTTTACTTGTTGTAGGTTTTGTCAGCTTTATAATATAACAATGAGTTTAAAGATTTGACTTAAATTAATATTTTAGTTGTAGTACTAGGTACTGCGCCACGTATACATATTTAATATTTTGTGTCGACACAGAGATTCCCCTCAAAATCGATTAGAAAACAGATAAGTTTTTTAAAATTTGTAGTTTCTTACTTCAACTTAATTTTACCTGCAAAATTCCGTTTCAGAACGATATGTATTACACATATAGCTTCTTCTTGAATCACTCTAACAATTGCTGAAAATTGCATTTAAAATCCGTTGAGTGATAAAAGATGTAGCAAACAGACAGCTGAAGCTTCTTCACCACATCTCATATCGTTAAGTATAAAGTTTCCTCTACACGTTGGCCAGATGCTCTGACGTCAAATACCCACAACAGACGCTCAAATTACCCCCTCTATACGTTGGCCAGATGATGTCTGCCAAAGCATCTGGCCAACGTGTCTGGCCAACGTGTAGAGGAGGCTTGAGACAGAGGTAGCCGATTAGAAATTTGTCTGCACATAGACATTAGATCGTGGACTAAATGAAAATGGAGGTCGATAAATTTTAATCAACGCCGGCGCTGCCCTGGGCGTATTTGAAGTTATGGACATACAATTCTCGTATTATAGCCACTCCTTCATGTGTTATTGTCTATGTTGCGACAGATTTGTAGTTGGCCTATGATGGTGTATCAATTGGGTTATTGTGATCTGTGAAGTGCTCACATTTAGCAATGAGCGTTGAACGTCACTCGAGCTAATGGGTCGGATTTGCAGAGTTGTGATAATAATAAATCCTGTAATCCTACTAATATTATAAAGGCGAAAGTTATGTGTATGTTTGTTACTTCTTCACGCTCAAATGGCTGGGCCAATATTTATGATATTCGGTATGTAGGTAGATGATACCTTGGATTAACACATAGGGTACTTTTTATCCCGAAAAGTACGCGATTCCCGTAGCATTTCATCAAAAGTCAGATATAGATGGCGCTACTGTTACTTACGTACTTTTTCATTTTTTCAACTTTTGCCTTTATTATATTAGTAGGAAGTATGAAAGAATAACATTAATAATATGACAATATTAGTAAGAAATGTCACTGTTATTGTATGCGTACTTGATCAAACATTCCACGTATCTGGACCCGGAGGTAGTTCAACATTCAGCAAACATGGAATTAGCATATCGCCACATTGGCGACGGCCGTTCGGCAACTCGATTATCAGATTCGGATTATAACTGACAGAACGTTTGATTGCATGTGTGTTTACCGTGTTACTATAAATTGGTCATTGATTTCTCTATGAAACGTAAATATGTAGAGGGTTATGTTTTTGCAGTCACGAATATTAGTTGTGCAATTATTTTATAAAATTATGATGTCAACTTGACATTACAGACTATTTCGTTTAAAGTTCTCCGAAATATGCGATATCAAATTGATATCAATGACTTGACATCAACTTAAACGCGTATCACTCCACTTTGACATAAAACAATATCACGTAAATGTCAAAAATTAGATACAGAATTGATATAACATTAATACCATTTAAAACCTTTGTCAACTAGTATCAATATCATATTGACATCAAAATGACATCATCTTTTGTAAGCATAATTTGCGCCGCAGGATAGCTGTGTACCTTTTGCTGTATAGAAAATCACTGATTTGCTCTCCGAGTAGGTATATGCTCTGCACTGCGGTTCTATTTTCACAGATTTCACACAGAAAATAGGATTGGGCGGGATTGCAATTGAGATTGACAAGAGATTTGAACTATTTTTGTTACGAGAGCCGCTGAACTGCTCCCTCTTTGTATCACTGCGGCACACATTTCTACTACAACACTGACAAACTTAAAATTGAATTCTGTTTAGGAGATAATTGATTTATAGATAGATAGATAGAATATGCTTTATTTGCAAATCACAACAATAGGACACAGTATACATAGACAGCAGACTAGTGAAATTGCAACAAGGCGGCCTTATTGCTAAATGCAATCTTTTCAAGGCTACCTTAAGGTAACGAATTATTTAATGGACTGGATATTACGAATTATTTAATGGATTCAATGGATTTATCTACACATTTTAAAAATTCAACAACAATACAATCGGAAGTAAAACATATATTTTCTATACTAATATTATAAAGAGGAAAGATTTGAGTGTTTGTTTGTTTGCATTGAATAGGCTCCGAAACTGCTGGACCGATTTACAAATTTTTTTCACCAGTAGAAAGCTACATTATCAGGGAGTGACATAGGCTATAGCTATTCCCGAAATTCAATGTGGTTCCCACGGGAACGGGGCCGGAACTTCACGCGGACGAAGTCGCGGGAAAAAAAGCTAGTATTCTATAAAGTAAAAGAAGATTATGTGTGTACGGAGACTTCGATATTAAACGCGCAACCGACAAACAGGAAATCCAGCCAATATTGAAAGTTCCCAAACTGCCACTGTATTCGATTGAGTGCGATTTGTCCGCGACTCCTTTGCTCACAATGAAAACAGAATAAAATCAAATAGCATTTATTGAGGGCAACAATTTTATAGATTTTATTGAGTTCGAAAAGCGATATGCATTTTTATAAAACAAAGTTGTTTTATGCGTTTGTCTTGTAGTGTATATGTTAAACTGCTAATGTTAAAAAAAAAAATGATTTAAATGTAGTTTTCATAGTGGCATTTAAGTATATAAAAAATAAAAAAAACTATTGAGAACAAGGGATTGCAGACAATTATTATTATAATAATTAAAAAATCGCGTCCTAGTTATTTTAAAATCCAAAAGAAAATGAAGTAATGGTAGAAATGCCAGTAAATATAAAATATAAATAATAATCATTTATTACAAGAGAACGTGTTTGTAAAAACTTATTCTCTGAATAAAAGATTTGAATTTTGAATTTGAAGTGTCCCACACGACTAAGATTTTGTCCGCAAAGGGCGTAATCGCAGCGAATTCGCGGAATGCTTGTGAACGCAACGTATTGTTCATTAGTATCACAGAAACGCACGTATGAATTCTCTTGAAAACATTCGCAGTAAATTCGCACTTTGTAGATAAGATCTGAAGCGCGTCTAGAGTAAATTGAAGTATATTAAATGCATGCGAACAACAAAACGTTCTAGTTGACGACAGCATGTTGACGAAAACTTCATCATGTCTAGGGAACTAGTTCTATTTCACACGAGACGGTCTTTGTGAAAGGAATAACATAGTAGTTATTGCTGTTATGCCCAGAGGACAATGACCGAGGGAAGAAAAGGACAACGAACCAGTAAATTGGAATATAGCGGAATGCAATTTAATTTTAGAAATGGCTCAGAAAATAGAAGAACCGGAGATTCGTTTGAGAAAATTCACACAGATGAGTTTCGTTTGGAACTGTGTAAAATTTAACTAAAATTTTTACTTGTTTACGCAAGTTTCCGGCGGGCAATCCACAAAACACAATGTTTGTGTTTTACATAGATCAACCAGATACCACCGAGATTACACATTATAAATAATGTTATTTATTTTTAAAGTCAAAACATACATATAAATAGGTACTTTACACTTCTTTAAAAAATACACTAAAAATAAAACTTGAAATTGAGAACCAGAGCGTGTCAGATAATTTGACACGATTGTGTAATTTTTAAACAAAATTTGACAGAATCTAGTTATACTTCCTAACTAATATTATAAATGAGAAAGTGAGTTTGTTTGTTATTCCTTCACGGCTTGACTAATCAGCCGATCATTATGATTTGTATATATATTGTCAGGGGTACAGAGCCCAAGGCTACTTTTTATCCCGTGAAAGTATGTCATTCCAATGGGAAAATATTTTTCCACTATGGAGGACGCTGTATGGGATGGGCTATCGGCCAACAGATGGCGCCACAAGCCGCGCTATGGGTTGTTTTGTTGTCAAACGAGATCTATGTCATTAAATTTACCGCGAGCGAAGCCGCGGGGAAAAGCTAGTATTCTATAAATTAAATTGTGCAGACTGATGAGTCTATTTAGGTCTGTCAAGTTATGGTTTCAGAATTTCCAGATTCCAATTGGAACTTTCACCAGTTCCAGTTGATTTCACAATATCCTTACACGGCTTAGGATACAAACTTTTTCTACTTATGTCCCCGTAGTACTTTTCTGCATGTCGTTAGTTGCTCTATGGTTCACAATATTGTTTCAACTGCATTGAGTTTGCATTTTTCAGAATGTTTTGCTAGATGGGAGATAACGACGTTCCGCATTGCCAACTTTTATGCTGCTGTGTTGCTAAGTGACTGTTTATATGCTTGTGATGCATTACTTGGCAAGTCCTGTTATTTGAATGCGACCTACTTGAACAATCGGATTATAAAAACTTTAACTGTAATCTGTGTACGGGCTGTAGGATTTTTTTTTATACATAAAATAAAACTTGCCTGATTCTTTAAACTGATTTGCAAAAATAAAACTAACTATTTACTTATCTTTATTTAAAAAGTCGATTGTGCATGGGTTTCAGTTTCCAGTAGGTTATTACAAGTTGTAACTTTTTTGACAGATTTATATGAAACTCTAATAATCTCACTTACGACATTCATCATCATCATCTCAGCCAAGAAGTCCACTGCTGGACATAGGCCTCCCCCAAACTTCTCTAGCATGATCGGTTGCAGCTTATTGCTACTTTCTTCTTACTACTAACTACTTCGCCTTTTGCTTCAAGTTGCTGTCTCTTGCGTAGTTGTTGTGAGTTCAAAGACACCTGTAGTTTGCTCCCCCGTTACGTCAATAAGCTTCATCGCTTATTGTCAATCTGAGGTCGCCGTTGTTGATCCTGGCTACACAGGAGACACATCGGTGGGAATGTGTGCTGGGCTTGTCCCTGACAACAACTTCCCCGGTCGAGCGAGTCCATTTCAGAACTGCTCTACCCATGCTCTACACTCCAATGTCTACTCCATAAAGTCAATTTATAACATCACTGTTTTCCGCAAGTTTTTAAAACAGTTAAAATCTGGTCTCAATCTCAGTCGCTCTCACGCTCGTTTTATATCTTGTATGTGATTTAAAACTGCTTTTGTTACGGGAATAGGCTCTCTATTCTATTGAAAAATGAAGAGGTTTAAATCATTGCCTTTTTTAAACAACCAAAAACGCTGGCATAACAGAAAATAAAAATTAACTGCAGTACGTTTTTTTTTTCATTCTAAATTCAAAAGTGCCCTTTTTGTTTGGCCGTGTGTTTATTTGCGGGGGTGGCACGCACCAGCTATAAATTCCTGAGCAGCGATCGAGTGTGGCCCCGCTGATGCGTTGTAATTGCCGCGGTCGCCCCAGCTTCAACGGGAAACCTCATTTGCAGTGCGGCAGCCATACTATGTTAACTCGATTTTGAAACAGACTGATAGATAGAAAATTTGCATTATGAGGTAGATTATAAGAAAAATAAGTAAGGAAGGAGTTTGGTTTCCGAATCTCTAATTCTCCGAATGAAACGCATTTGTATACTATAGACCTAACACATTTCGTAAATGCCACCACCATACCAATAACAATGTTGCGGAAGTATCATCAGAATGCAGAAGGCGGAGAAGGTTGCAGACAATCACACAAAAACAGTAATGTAATTTCCTGACTATTCATAAAAAAACCGGGCAAGTACGTGTAGTTCTTCGGCTATTACTCGGTAACTAGTAGCGCCTACTTACCACACCCCAAAAAAAATTATTTTTCAAAATTTTGTTATACCACTTTGTTAGCATTGTTAATATGAGTGTACATACCAAATTACAGCTTTTAAGCATCAAGCGTCTAGGCGCTAGACCGTGGACGGACAGACGGACGGACGGACGGACGGACGGACAGACGGACAGACGGACGGACGGACGGACATGGCGAAACTATAACGATTCCTTGTAGTTTACTACGGAACCCTAAAAAATGTCTATTAATATTGCTCTATCTATCAGAATAAATAGTCGATGTATTAACCTAAATGCAATGGTAGGGGCAATGGTAGTGTTCTACAGATATTTCAAGCACTTCATGTCCCGTTCAAGGCAAGGAGCCAGGATCAAATTGGTAAAGCAATTGGCCTTCGTTTCGGTGACAGGTCTAATAGTGCAGCGTGTCGCACACCCAGGTTTATTGTTGGACCCCTGATTTTATAGGATTACTAGTTCTTCCCAGCTTTTCATTTCATTATTGGGCTGTGATTCCTTTTTTGTCCATTAGATACCGTATTTAAAAAATAAGACACTTTTGTAAAATTTATTTTTTTATAATTTTTAGAGGTCACAAAAGTGTTTGAAGCTGAAAGAAAGGTTTCTGACCTTTTCATTGGATTTTTTTTTAATTTAATGATAAGAAATGTAAATTATAATTATTTTTTAAATGATTAAACTCTAGCCAAATACGCACAACTTCGTTTGCGGACATTTCGGGACAATCTTGTATATTTCCTCTTGAATCTTTCTATTGCTGAAATTTAATTAAAATCCGTTGAGTCGTTTAAAAGTCTAAAGCGAACAGACAGACGGAATCGACTTCATTTTATAATATGTAAAGAATATTGTACTTCATGCTTCATCATATCAACCGATAATCATCCCACTGCAGGGATACGGGTCTCCCTTCAATTGAAGGTGATTAGAGCGTACTCTGCCGCGCTGCTCCAATGCGGATTGGCAGAGGTCGCTGTTTTTCAAGTCACCCGAAGGCCACCGACGGCTTAACGTGCCCTCCGAAGCACGGAGAAGCTCGAGATAACGAAACCCATCCAAACACTGGCTGGGGTCTCTTGACTTTTGCGTGTTCATGTTAGAGTGTGACACACAGCTACGCCATCGAGCTCCTCCTGATCCATGATTAAGTATATTTTATTGAAATCTATTTATTGCTCTTATAAAAAAATTTGCTGTTTTAGAGACTAGCCGTAACAAACAGATGGATAAAACGATTCGAAATCCTAGTTTTAATAAACTGTAAATAAGCAAACAATTTTAGTAGTACATATTCGTGTATTCATTTGAAAATGGCATAGAATATTTTAAAAAACCAGATACCGCACTCGTCCCGAGCTGCATTAAGCCGTTCAGTGCCATTTTCAATTCGAAATATCCGGGAAATATCCTGAAAAATAATAAATTCGGGGACCAGAGGTAATCCTGGGACCCTCCCACTGCCGGCTACACACTCGCCCAATTTATATTGCGAGGGGCAATTACTGGCGTTCGCCATTGCTTGTGACTAAACGTTATTTGAGATGTGTGAGCTTCGGACTGTCTGGGATTCGAATCTGGTGTAAGCAAACTGTTCAACTTAATGGTAGCTGCACTCTGAAGTTGGGTGAAAAGGAGTAAAGAGTGGCTCTTCGTTTAACTTTACTTTACTCTGGTCAACTTCTCAAGAGTGTCGAGTTAAAATAAAACTGAGCCAAAATAGCCAGTTTCTGAAAAGCATTTAATTTTAATAGGGACAAATCACACAGATTGAGCTAGCCCCAAAGTAAGTTCGAAACTTGTGTTATGAGATACTAACTCAATGATACTATATTTTATAACAAATACGTATATAGATACATCCAAGACCCGAGGCCAATCAGAAAAAGTTCGTTTTTCAACCTGGTCGGGATTCGAACCCGGGATCATCTGGATGGCGGTCTGGCGTGGTAACCAATACGCCACGGAGGTCGCCAATCTCGAGCTATTTTTTGTTTGTAAGACAGTGACAATTATATTTTGCGTCATTAACTTAAAGAATGTGTTTTATATAAAATGTCCAGAAACGATAACAATGATTGGTGAATAATTGATTGTTATCATTGTACAATTATTATTATGATTTCTTATGGAAGAAAAGTTTTCAAATGGACCGAGACAAAAGGAGTCTCTGAGCCCATGCCAACCTTATATTTGATTTTCAACCGACTTCAAAAAAAGGAGGAGGTTCTAAATTCGACCCGTTTTTTTTTTTTTTTTTTTTTTTTTTTCATCTATGTTTGTTACGCGATAACTCCGCCAATTATGAACCGATTTGAACAAATCTTTTTTCGGCTTAAAGGTAATACCTCAAGGGTGGTCCCATTTAAATTTAATAATAAAAAAAACATTTGAAGTCGTTTTTTTTTTTTTTTTAAAGTTAATAATATTAGTAAGGCACACAAACAGATAATAAATGTTACAACTAGTCTATAATCCACTATAGTGTACATAGTGTGATAAAATATATGATTATTGCATATTAAATAAATACAGTAAGTTTAGTTAATTGTATTGTCATTAAGGTAGACTTAAGCTGTGATGTAAAATAAATAAAATAAAAAAATAAATAAAATAAAATAAACAAAATTTTAGTTTATTACTGATTTGTGAAATTATAATTGTGATTCATACGTACTATTAATAATTAATTATTGTAAAATTTAATGCTGTGCATATCTATAATTGATGTAGACATAAGTAGTGAGACAATGTACAATGTTTGAAAGTTAATGATTGTGTCTGCGTTGTTGATGTGCCTTAATAAATAAAAATGCGTTAAGGCCGTACCAACAAATTTCGCTAAAATTTTGCTGTTTTTCAAGTTGTCTCTACTCCTAGCTACCATAACGAATAACCACCAAAAAATGTTGTGCTATAATCATTGTACTACATTTATGCTGCTCGAAATTTGAAATTACTGAATATTTATGGAGTAATAAAATATTTAAGGAACCTAGTAATCAAAGAAAGAATGCGATTCAACTTGGGTATTTATGCATCGATTCGTATAAAATTTACATTAATACATAGGCAATAATATTATCTACTTATTTGTAGCTTGGTTTTTGAATTTGAGTGTATTTCCACCAAGTCACAAGCAATTTTCCGTCAATTACGTAATTTCTGGATAGCGGGTGACTGGACACAAGGTAATCAGTGCGCTCCCACGCTTTCGGATGGATGGACGTGTGCCAAATTTTCGCTGCACCATGCATGCTCTCGATTTTTTATTATTATGACGAAAATATCCAAATATAAAAAATATCAACTAAAAAAATACAATAAATGCATGAAAGTTATTTATCTTTATAAAATAAATATTTTATTTTATTTTTAAAAAGTAAAATAAATAACTTTCATGCATTTATTGTATTTTTTATATATGGATATTTTCGTCATACAGATTCATACAGATTGAGCTAGCCCCAAAGTAAGTTCGAAACTTGTGTTATGGGATACTAACTCAACGATATTATGTTTTATAACAAATACATATATAGATAAACATCCAAGACCCGAGGCCAATCAGAAAAAGTTCGTTTTTCATCATGACCCGACCGGGGATCGAACCCGGGACCTCCTGGGTGGCGGTCTGGCGTGGTAACCATTACGCCACGGAGGTCGTCAAACCAAATACGTTGAATTATATATTATGACGTATATTATTTTATCCACGATAATGATTGTGGCTCATTACAGCGCCACATACAATACATAAATTTCGCCACTTCTCCTATTGGTTACATGGATTTGAGGTAGATTCAACAAATCGCTAGTTTTAGTCCCGTGTCTCCTGGTTCGATCCTTAGGTTGGTGCTCATACTTTTTGATTTTTATACTTTTTTTAACAATATAATTTTATGATTTTCCTTACAATTACGAAGAATATAAAACTATTATAAAAATATGTAATAGAATGCCCTCAAAATTTTAAATAGGAATCTGATATTTACACATTCATTAGTAAATAATATTTTTCGTTCTCTTTTTTTAAAAACATTATTTAAAAAAAGAAAGAAACATGAAATTAATCATATGAATAAAAAAAAGTAAGTATAAAATCAAATAAAAAAAGTTTGAAACTGGAGACCGCACATTTTTTATTTACTAATGATTTCTTGAATCTACCATACAGCCACCGTAAACAATAAGAGATGTGGCGAAATTTAACTATGTATTGTATGTCGCAAATAAAATTATGATATAGATTACGTCATTTATTTGACTAATAGTGCCTTTCATACCATACTAGTGGGTGCCTGCGGCTTCGCCTGCGTGGAGTTTGGTTTTTCTAGTTTTACGCATTTCTGGGATAAAAAGCACAACTCTAAATGTTGACTCGAGATCTCCGTGTAAAATTTCATCAAAATTCATTCTTTAAATTCAGTGGTTTTTTTGCGTGATACGGTATAACACGCAGACGTACAGATTTTTTTGTTGAAAATGACTATTTTGGTACTGTATCGATAGTAAAATCCAGCCGATCAATATTTCAAAAAAATCTGTGAAAACCGGTACAACACGAGTTGTAGCATAATGACCTTTTTCATTGAATGTGAATCAGAGAAAAATACCCAATTTTTCTGTCTAATCCATATTTTGATAGGGCTTATAGTTCCTGAGATAGTATGGTACAACTAGAGCAAAAAAACGGGTTTTGTTAAATAATTTTGTGTAACCAACCAAATACGACATAACATAACATACATCGCCTGCAAAATTTCATTTGCAATGTTAAGATTTGTTTTTAATAATATATATTTAGTTCTATCATAATTCATATATCATTTTAAAAGTGTCAACTGATATTGTTTAGTTCTAGAGGTCTATGGAAAGTGTTCAAATATTTTAATAATTGGTTTCTCAACTAGATGTCGTTAATATTACCGCGCCGCGCGTCATTGCCAGCCCTCTAGTGGTGAAAAAGGCAAGGTTTTTATCAAAACTTAGTACTACAAAATGATCAATAGATGTCAAGTTTTTGGCATTTTACGTAATATTAAAGCGGGGTGAAGGGGTAAAGTAACGTTACTTAGAGGTCAAATCCTCAAGGTCATCGGCTTCTTGGAGCCCCTTAATGCATATCTTGTGATGCACTTATAAATTTCTTAAATGTGACAAATTTGCATTAAAAATGTCGAGATCAGCGTTACGATGCCCCACATACCATAACTTTAACTCAAACTCACATACTTTACCTCTTTTAATATTACTTAGTTAGGTGCAGGAATATTACATTTCACTTAAAATGAGATATTTTTAAAATAAATTGAATTAAATCCTTTATTTTTATCTAACAAACATAAGGACGTTGTATGATGACGAGTTTTAGCTAAAGTTTTTATTTCACACATATCAGTCTCATATTATCTTAAACTATCAACATTAATTACATAGTTTATAATTAATTTTGTATATGTAATATCACAATTACGTATACAAATTAGGCCTCGATATTCCATACTCGAAGTTATTTACGTAATCGAATCAAATGCTAATAACCGAACAACCATTAATCTAAATACCGAAACTGACGGAGACCTGCCGCCTACCGATATTCAATATAATGTACTGTGCCAGGGCTCGACAACATTTGGGAGCATACACGATTATACAATGGTACTCGGATTGTGGAGCTCATTGGCCTCGTTGTGTGTCAAAACAGACCCGATCACGCAAGTTAAACATGGACAAAACTAGTCAATACTTGGATGGGTTTAAAAAATCTCTAGCTCCTCTTCTGTGCTTCGGACTTCGGAGGACACGTTAAGTTGTCAGTCCTGACTGTTGCCGATAGGTAACAGTCATGTCGTTAGGTGATTTTTTTCCTGAAATATATAAAATAGGAATTTCATACTGTTTGAAAACAAAAAGCGATATATAGACAAAGAAAATGGATAATACGAAGTTCGTTTAAAAACTACAAATTGTCATAGATTTCTTTATAAATGATTTGAATTGTCAAAAATGTTGACAAAACCTGCCTTATACATGTTCATTATAGAAACCAATTTGTTATTCATAAAGGTGCCCGCACACCTGCGACGCGACAAATTAGCTGATTAATTAGTCGCAACGCGTCGCGACGGTATACCCGCCTTGTTTGCCTAAGGTTCTTGGTTACAACAACAGTGTACATGAGTGGTAATAGACATTTTCTTATTACTAATTTAGCCCCGCCTTTTTTTACGAAAGTTCGAAACTTGTTTGTGTTATGAGATACTAAACTCAACGATACTATATTTTATAACAAATACATATATTAGATAAACTTCCAAGACCCGAGGCCAATCAGAAAAAGTTCGTTTTCATCATGACCCGACCGATTTGATCCGGGACCTCTGGTAGGTCTGGTCTAAAATGTATTATGAGTGAAATTTTTCTTCAAAAATATTTTCAAAATATGCATGGCTAGTTGCCTTAACAACTATAAATTAAAATCAAAAATATATATTATGCGGTTTACAGGTAATGTCGCAGGCGTTCGCATAGGTATTTTGTTAAACTGTCTGATTAAATTATGTAGTAGATATCGTTAGTTACCAATGTCATGTGACATGTTCATAATACCACAGACATTAACACAAGCTGACAATTGTAGAATTGAATTTAGATTAGATGAGTTTACATAATTAATTTTGATTAAATTACTTTTAATCACAATTAAATTCGACCTACTTGTCTAGTGTGATTGAATATTTAATGTCTACAAATTGTTATTTTACTTTTAAAATTGAAAACAAAAAAAGGAATCCCATCAAAAACATTAAAATGTAAATATCTTGGTATTTTGAAAGAAAAATTTCACCTACAGTGCTACAAAGCTGTTTATGAACGTGGCCGAAATTGAAACTACAACTTCCGTTCATATTGTATGTCCCTTTTCGACAGTTCGCCTTTGACAAAATGTATGAAAATATGCCACAGTAACGCCCTCGCACAACTGTCACTCACGTTCATAAATATCCTTGTACATTTGTACCAGCCACAGGTTAGATTCAAACTTTTTTTCTTTCAAAAATAAAAAGAATGAAATATAAAATATATATATATTCAAAATAAGAATGGTAAGAACCGTAACTATTAAAAAAAAAAATCATACATTAATATGTAAGTGAAATCCAGAGCCTCATAATGCAATCCTTCCACTACGAAATGCTGCAGTGGGGATGATTATGGGAAACAAGTTACGGCATTCATCTAATAGAGAATGGTTTTGATTTTAAAACCATAGCAAATAATGTTTTTAACAATATAAACCATTTTCTTCGTATGTACGATACATATAAATTTAATATTACGTTTGGCAAAAGCGTTCGTGCCGCTAAAAGCGGGCTTATTAATGTTAATTTTGTATTTATCTGATCAGTAATTGCGGCTTTTAAAGCAATTAGTTGAAAGGGAAAGTCGTAATTCATTGCATTAAATAAATGTACCGCTTTAGTCCAATTGGGGTATTTGGGGGACATGGCCATCCCACCGGGCCTTTCGGGGCTACGCGGGATAACGAATGAATTAATGCCTGAATTTTGTATTTTACAATTTGATAGTTTACATTGCTAATATTATGAAACCTGGATAAAGTTTAAAAAAACTATGTGCTCTTTAAGAAAATAAACCGGGCAAGTACGTGTACGGCTACGCATTTCTTGCATGCAGATGAGTACAATGCCATATTCTATTACATTTGTACGTTTTCGTCAAAGACATTTTACTTCATAAGTTCGTCGGCAATTACTCGGTAACTAGTAGTGCCTACTTAACCGTTATAGTTTTCCTTGTAGGTTCACTATATGGACTACTACCATAATTTTTTCAAATTTCTAAACTCAAGACTTTCGGAGATAGAGAGGGGGGGGGGGGGGGCCCACCGTGCAAAACTAAATTTGACACGAAAAATGTAAATAATTCCGAAACGGATCATTGTATCGAAAAATGACCCTCCCACACCTTCAATGTTTTTAAGAGACCTATCTAACGAAACACCACAACATGGGGTCGGCGTAAAAAAAAAATTTCATTCTCACTTTATATGTCAGGGGGTCGGTCAACTCCTTTGTTGTCTGTACTACTACATACACCCCAAAAAAAATATTTTTAAAAATTTTGTTCCACCACTTTGTAAGCATTGTAATTATGCGTATAGGTCCATGTATACCAAATTACAGCTTTCTAGTATTAAGCGTCTAGGCGCTAGACCGCGAGCGACAGTATCGGTATAAACATCAAACACGTTAATTGGTTTCATATTGTCTATTTTTTGACCGTATCCATCATCATCATTCATCCTTCATCATTAGAAAACAGAAAGAAGCTGATACGAGCGAAGAAATATGATATCGTTATTAACGTTATCACATTGATTCTGTACAAAACATCATCGCTCCACTCCGTCCAATTCGTCCAATAAGCGATGACCTTACTAAGAGGAAAACACATCCAAATGACGTCAAAACTCCACAGCCACACCTGATTTATAACTAACCTCACCAACTATTCCAACGGTATAAACAATATCCCAGCACTTACAATAAATGCTGCATCATCAACAATGATTCACTGCAGGGTAGGAAGACTCCGCCGGCGACCGCAAGAGGGCGCATGATGTAGTGTTATTGGCCGGCGCCCTTGCCCGGATAGCCCGGATATGACTAATGGGATATCATAAAACATACTGTTTATTGTGAAGTTGGGATACCGTTTTTAATGACTCCTGTTTCAGATAATTGGATTGATACATGACATTGGATGGTACCACTCCACTAGGTGTTCAATGCTCAATGCCGTCACTGTGTCGCGTTTTATACGAACACGCAAGACAACCAACGTTGATCCCGACCAGTGTTTGGATGGGTTTCGTTATTTTGAGTATCTCCGTGCTATTGGAAGAAATGGCAAAAAGACTTTCTTTACTTTCAAAAAATGCATCTGTACTTTTAGGTTGTTTGAAATAACCTCAAAACAACTAAATCTTTCTGGAGCTTTATAATCTATGCAGCAGCATATAGAGCTCTTAATATCATACGAGTCCATGACAGATGGCTCCAGAGATAAACACGAGTGGAATTAATCAAGGGATGCCGCTGAGATTACCTCTATTGCCGCACGAGCTCGGATTAATATATAAACACTAGGCTTTGACTCATGAATAGTGCCATTAACGGACGTAAATAGACCCATTTGATTATTAAAAAGTTTATTTATTATACAGTTAGATTTCCACGCGATTTCATTATGAACGGTATTTTTTATTGCAAACGACTATACTTCACTGTTAACTAAACTCGTCAAAAGTCTCAATGTAGGTGCTCTTTCTTTGGATGATATTTTGATAGAATTTGATTTAAAACATTTCAAATAATCATATCCTGCATTTCTTTATTCCGTTCTGTCTTTATTGTGGTGTTCCCGACACATCAAGTGTAGAAAGTATAGATTTGCTATTAAGATATCGTTTTACTTTTTTTAATACCACTAAGGTGACAAACAAGCATACGGACCGCCTGATAGTAAGCTGTCACCGTAGCCTATGGACGCTTGCAACGCCGGGGGTATCGCTCGTTGCAGACCCTGTAAAAAGTGGAGCTCTGGACCTTACTCACAACAACATGGCCGAGAACAGTGCTATTTGACAATTGCAATATATGTATTACCTAATTTAAAGAAAAACACAAATGTCCCGTAGTTTAAAATCTACGCCTTTGGTACCTGAAGTAGATGATTTATTTCGGTTAATGTATAATTGACATAAATATTTTCTCTAATTTTGATGGTCCGTGTATACCTTAAGTGCTAACGAGGTGTAACTCAGTAATGAAGTGTCTGAGAGCATCTGTCGAGATGAAGCAAGTTACAAAAAGTTACGGTACATATCACTTAGCTAGAGGGAGAACTTTCAAGTAACTCGGCCAACTTCCAAAGTGGGGATAGCTCGGAGACGGCATATTTTTAAAGTACTTTCATAAAATGCAGGTTAGGCTTTGGCAAATTGTTTATAACAAAAATAATGCATACAAAAATAGGGGTTCACAAGTTTTGCGTTTAAAATATTAGTAGGAGTAAACGCTCGCGTATAAATATAAATGATTACGTTTCAAATTGTTTTCGCAGTTAACTATACATCAAGTACTAAACTAATAGTTCTAAATGCTCAATTAGCAATACATTTTATCTAGACAACTTCTTAATTAGCGCGAGATGCTTAAAGTGTAGAAGAAAATAAAATAGTTATAAGATTTATCCCTTAGCACTATGTCTGTAATTGTTAGAAGGATAATACTAATCTTTTAATATACGCCGTAACTTAGTTTCTAGCTTAAGTGGTAAAGGACGCCGCACACTTGATATCCAAAAATTTGAGAAAATATTTTCACTGTTTTAGTGCACGAAAAAAGTTCTGAAAGATAAGTTTTTAGGGTTCCGTAGTAAACTACAAGGAACCCTTATAGTTTCGTCATGGCCGTCTGTCTGTCTGTCTGTCAGTCCGCGGTCTAGCGCCTAGACGCTTAATGCTAAAAAGCTATAATTTGGTATGTATACACATATTAAAAATGCTAACAAAGTGCTGGAACAACATTTTGAAAAATATTTTTTTTGGGGTGGCTCCCCTACATGTAAAGTGGAAATAAAAAAAAAAATTCACGCCCACCCCATATTGTGGGATATCGTTAGATAGGTCTCTTCAAAACATTGAGGGTTTGGGAAGATCATTTTTCGATACAATGATCCGTTTCGAAATTATTTACATTTATCGTGTCAATTTTCGTTTTGCACGGTGGTCCCCCCCCTCTATCTCCGAAAGTCTTGTGTTTAGAAATTTGAAAAAAATCATGTTAGTAGTCCATATGCTGAACCTTCAATGGAAACTATAACGGTTAAGTAGGCTACACTAGTTACCGAGTAATAGCCGACGAACTTATGAAATAAAATTTCTTTGATGAAAACTTACAAATTCGATAGAATTTGATATTGGACTCAACTAAAGGCAAGCCAAGCACAGCAAATACGGAACCCTACATTGTGCGTGGCCCGACACGTACTTGCCCGGTTTTTTTAATTTATGTGTATGTTTGTTACTTCTTCACGCTCAAATGGCTGGGCCAATATTTATGATATTTGGTATGCAGGGTAATTTTTATCCCGAAAGGTTGGCGATTCCCGTAGGATTTGATCAAAAGTCTGATATAGATGGCGCTGCTGTGCATAAATAAGTACACGCAAACGAAGTTGCGCGGGTTTCACTAGCTATAAATAAAAGGCGCTACCAATGCGTTGTCTGCTACACGAAAAGTGAAAGGAGTTGGTCTTTCAGTCACCGAACGAAACACATGGCTGCTTTACGCCGATCTTCAGTGAGTAGAAGTATCTACATTCAACCAATGAAAGAGTTGACCAGGTTTCAGAACAAAGATTTTTATGCTTGTATGCATCTTAATTTAATACTAATTACATAATACAATACAATACATAATTTGTAATTACATAGTACATATTTTTTTAGCAGCCATTTGTGCACACTGCATGGTAAAGGCTTCCCCCCATATATGAATAGGTACTATTGATAAATAAAAATTGGAATTTGAAAAAAACAAACTTAAGATATTATTTTGCATCTGGCAAGTGTAGGAAGACCCTAAACCTTTTACAATAGATGGTTTTTATAGTATAGTTTATGGGCTGGCTGCTTTATCGCCGAGATTTCTGTAATGACTCCATCTATTGTTTAACTGCCTCGAAAGCGGCTAATTATTGAAACTTTTAGTTAAAATATCACCAAAAGTTTTGCACTTAATTGATTAAATTACCTTATAAATTCTTCATAGTGGCTACATAAGAATCTGTTATGAAATGAAAGCAGCGAATACTCGGATGTTATTAGTAATCCCATTATTTCAGTTCTCATGTGAATTTCCATTCCTCGCAGTAGCGAAATGTGATTTAAGAAAACCAATCAGAGACGTATATGAAAAAATCATAGTAAAAATCATGGACGTAAGAAAAAATTCAGATGTTTTAGTCTCATGTAAGGAATAGAAGGAGAGACTAACTGGCGGCAACCATTGAACCATCTTTCGGTAACCATTCGACCATCAAAGTTTTAATATTTAGTCAGTAGGGGTGAACTTATTCACGAATGACAAGACAAAAAATTAGTATGAACAATTCTCTACCCGCACAACTTTCGTTGAAATAGATTGGATTGTGACTGTACTGATGTTTATAAGCGACGGTGACAATTTTGCCTGCGACGTGAAATAAAAATAATGCGAAAAGACTCCTGCCACGAAATGACTTATGAAATAGAGGCAACACAAGCTAAGAAAATTTGTGCACGGATCCTCGCTTAAGTGAACACTAACCCATTAATTGATATTGGTTACATGTAGGCGTATAAATATACCTACATAGTGAATATAATAGTCTACAGTATCCTAGTAAACCAGAAAACTGTGTAGATCACAAATTCACTCAAATATACTAGGTATGTTTCGGTTACATTGCCCAGTGGTCATTGACCGCATCCGTCATGCATATTTCATCGCGTGCATCGTGGCTGAACACGATTAAACTTTGCTGTTTGCTCTTTTAAATGGAACGGAATGTATGTTCAGTGTATATGTTCGTGACAATTGAGTGGAAAAGGTTATAATGATCACAAACAAATATAGTTTTTTTCATGTCATATCGTAGGCAAACAAACAGGCCACATTTCATTGAAGAGCGGGATCTCCTATAGACATTGATTACTATAAATGGAGATTCTAGACAATGTACTTTGTAATTAAAAACTAGTACTAGTTTTAAGAGGAGATGTAATAAATTAGTTAGATATTTTTTTTGATGGAAAGTGGTGCACCTAAAAACATCAGTCATACCAGAGGCACTACCAACGCGTTGCCTGCTTGCTACATATTTGGAATAAAAATTTGACAATGAATGTAGTTTAGTCACCCCGGTAAGCATGTTTTGAAAATAAGGGAAAATTAAACGAAGTGTATGTCTGTCAGGTAAATTTAAAAAAAAAGTAGGTTCTTTTTGGTAAACGGCGAAAGAAAATTGGTTGATGCAAATTGTAACTAGAAACGAAATAACTATTTCCGAATTGAGTCGCACAACGAATTAACTTAGCTCACATCTCACGGATAAGATAACGCGGCGGGATTAGTGGACGACAATAAGATTAGCCTGACGTATAGCCAGAGTTACTGCGAATGTGGATTAGTGTCTGTGCTTCAAAAATTGTATTGATTTTTATATTTCCTGCAGGAGATACAGTTTTGAATATGGCAAACAACCATAAAAATGATTAAATAGATGTTAAATATTCATACATATCAGAATATTTGGTCGCACCATCTTCATCATCTCAGCCACAAGAACACTGCTGGACGGACATAGAGCTCCCCGAAACGCTTCCAAATTCTTGCGACTTTCCTTCTTAGGTCGCTTGATCACCTTGCGAGAGGCCGTCCTACACTGAGCTTTCCGGTATGTGGTCGCCATTCCAAAACCTTCCCACTTCAGCTTGTTGATTTTCTGAGCTGTGTCGTTACTGCTGACTTTCGTTCTGCTACGGATCTCTACATTTCTGATTAGATCTCGTAGAGAAACACTGAGCATAGCTCTCTCCATAGTTCAATGGCCTTCTCATGACGCCCATAGTCATGAGGTCAACTCCACAAATTGCTGGATTTTCTTTTCAAGCACTGAGGTTTTTACCCGACTGCGCAAAACAAAGAAACCCTTCTTTGTCATGCGCAGTCGGGTAAAAACCCAGATGAAAACTAATTTCATTAAGTATACAAGTTGTAAATGACCAGAAAAAGTGCCTGTGAAGGCCTAATTTTTGAAATAAACAATTTCAATTCAATTCAATTTCACCATACATATAATAAATAAATATGTAAATATATAGGGACAATTCACACAGATTGAGTTAGCCCCAAAGTAAGTTCGAAACTCATCGATATTATATTTTATAACAAATACATATCAGAAAAAGTTCGTCTCCTGGGTAGCGGTCTGGCATGGTAACCATTACGCCACGGAGGTCGTCGCAAGTGATGACTAATATAAAAAAACTGTATTGTTTCACACACAGACGTACAAAAAAACGTTGTCTCGTCCCTTAGCATTTACGAGCGTTATAGTAATCCTTCGCATATTTATTTTTATTGCCGTCGACGGCGGCCGTATTTCTTGGGACACCGCCGGTAAAATTGCTGAGTGTATGGTACCCTTTTTTGGCTACGCACGGATGTTTGTGGCAATTACCTTTTTTAATCGCCGAAAAAGGATCCTGTTGTGTACAGATGTCGGATAAAAGAACCTTACAATATCTAATAATTTGTAATGATTTCTATGTCACAAACAGTGACGTAAAAAAGTTGTAACAGTCAAAGTCAATGCTACACAATACAAAACTTTTGGCCACTATGGTGCAGAACATAAGAATTATAAAATCGATTTGGAAATGTGTTTTTTTCATTCAGTTTACCTGGTCACAAAGTCTAAACTTAAAACTGCTTGTATTATGGACAGCCTACATTATTGTCTAAAAACAGCCAGACCTACGATAAATACAAATTATGCTTGTCCCGCGCGGAATCAAACCCGCGTCCTCTGGTAACAAAAATAGGGTTACTACAAATACTGAAGAAGCTAACGTTGAGCTATAACCGTAGACGTCTACGACTCAGTCTATGTGCGAGTCTACGCCAACGTAGATTGCTACGGACCTACGACACATGTTTGAAATGCATTTTTTATTTTATTAACTAGCTTTACTAGGAAATATGACAATGAAGACTTGTGACGAATTTACACATTTTTTTATTGCAAGTGACGAATTTTTTTTACGGATCTATAACAAATCTGCGCTCTACTGTAGAATATGACTCAATATAAATCGTCGATAAATTAAATATTAAACGCCCAAATTAGTTTCACAAAGCTATTTTGAGTTTGAATATAAACAGCAAAAGACGATACTGTCCAAACAATCAATATTTTAGTCAATTAGTTGATAATGGCGTTTCATTGTTGCTCAAAGGCATCGACGGAAATGTTAGCCATATGCTGTTGAATATCCTATAGATAGTTTGATGTGCCAGTTTAGAAACAGAATAAATTATTGCATCTATAATTATGTATATTGCTAAGCGAAAATGATATTCGATCCTTTACGGCCAGACCAAATTTTTTTTTATACCACAAAGCTGGCAATCAAGCATACCTGCCTGATAGTAAGTAGTCACCGTAGCCTATTGTGGCTTGCAATACTGGAGGTATCACTCGCACGTTGCCGACCCTGTAAAAAGTGGAGCTCTGGAGTAAATTTTTGGCTTAGCTGCAATCTGCGAGCCGAGCGGTGAGCGAGGCGACCCGTGCCGCCTTTGTCATGGTATCCCATTGGGTCGCGCGTACACTTGTTCGCTAAGCCAGAAGTCGTAGTCTGACAATAAGACCAGTAGGCTATACCCACAAAAGCAAAGTCACAAGTTGACAAGAAGCAGGTATAGAGATACTCAATTGTATATGTGACTTTTTGGTGAATCTATGAGAGATACTCAATTGTATATGTGACTTTTTGGTGAATCTATGAATATTAATAACATTGAATTTCATTGTACATTTTGATGTAAATTATTCATTACTTAATGATGAATTATTAAACGTTAAGTGGTTCGTGTACATGCATAAGTGCGGGCAAAAAAACGGGTAGCCGGCCGGTTATTTTTTATCTAGGTTATTATAAACATTTTTATTCTAGGATTACGTAAAGTTGCGTTGCGAAAACACTACAAACAAGCGTCCATAAAAAAACTTTTAAAAACAAAAGAAACAATGTGGCGCTTTGTCGTTTTTAGGAAGTAGTCGCTTTGGGAAGTTGTTTTTTATATCGCTAAGGTGGCAAACAAGCATACGGCCCGCCTGATGATAAGCAGTCACCGCAGCTTATGGATGCTTGCAATGCCGAAGGTATTACTCATGCATTGCCGAACCTGTAAAAAGTGAACTCTGGAGACGTTTTTCGCTACGATCTTCTGTAAGGTGGATGTCCTTCCCAAGACGGGCTGCTCCGATTTGAGCGGATTATCCACTGTGCTCTACCTCTCTTAAAAAATGACATTTTAGGAACCTATCGTTCTGGGAGGAGGGGCTGAATTATTGTGTATAATCTTTTATATTTGAAAAACAAAACTAAAGAGCCCAATCGCCTCATGCGTTCTTAAGAAAGAAGAATGGAAAATGTTTTTAAGCATTTTTACTAGCATCACCCCGTACCAAGTAGCGACGAGTTTTGTACATAAATGCTCGCTAACGTTTTACGAGCGCCTTTTATGATTATACTCTGTGATTCGAATACTTCAGCGATGAAATACGAACGACACGACGGCCGTCGCATGACAATATATCGTTCCGTTGCTGAAATAATGCATTAAGGGAGACCCGCCCACGGCGACTTTTTGCAGCGATATAATCACAAAAAATCATGTTAGGGTATGTGTAGCTTGCCGAAGGTGTCTCACGACATTGTTTTTTTTAACACGTGTAAGTGCAGCGTGCCCGTGACTGACGACCTGCAGCTATAAGTATCTAAGCAGCTGACAGATGTTAAAAGATAACCAGAATACACAAAGGCATTTTAAAGTTAATAACAAAATTAATTATGACTACACTGCGATACTAAAGATGATAAAAGCAAAGGCAAGTGTCAGGCAGGACACTGCATTGTGTGTGGTTCCGTAGTTGCTTCCATGATATTTGTTTTTTTTAATGCTCGGTAACTACAGGACTTAACCGTGACAGGTCAAGATTTTGTTCTGCTACAATGGCGATACCATAAGCTTTTGAAAAAGAGATTTCTTGACTCTTAATACGGAACTAAGATTAAAATTACTACATGCAACTGTCTGTGACACTACTAAACTGGGTACTGGCTTGCAAATGCGACAAACGGCCATGTACGACCGCCCTAATATCAACAACACGGACTGTTTTCCCCTCTTAGTAGAAGACGGTAGCGCGATGATTGTGCACTTTGGTATAGAAGCATGAAATTTCTACCATGGATAGAGTGTCCCACGGTGATCGTTTTAAGATGTGGAGGGAAGTCAGATTCTTCCTCTGTGAGTGGGGGGAGGGGGGCAAAGGGGGTGAATTCCACGTCTTGATGATTATTTTTTTACTGATCCGTTAATGTTACTAGGGCTTGTATGGTGTCGTTTTCATATAAACCGAATACAAGGAATTCATTTTTAACAATAAAAATGTATGGTCCCATACAAAAAAATTAAAAGTACTGCCAAAAAGTGAAAAGTGCCGCTACTTTTTTTTTGTTAGCACGTTATTTTTACTTTCAAATCTTAATTATTATGATATTAAAAAATACAGTGATAAAGCTTATTTAATGTAGTTTACAAATATATATAATTGTAGTATACTTGTCATACAAAAACTATTTAAAAAAAAAGAAGAACGTGCAAATTCCAGAAGATGCGCGCGGTGATTCGGTGAGATGTAGGTACGCGTAGCGACAAATTTTCATAATGTACTATAGTCATTTGTTATTAATATTTTATAGCAATGCTACTAGCCATTTTGCGACATAATTTGAATGTAAACAAATGAAAGAAATGCGTTTTTATTGCTTCCACGGAGAAAAACATTTAATAATTTTGACTTAGGCTCGAGTTCGCCAACTACAACATAACCAACGTTTACGTAACCGCACGGTTATATTTTAATCGTTGTATAAACAAGCTGCGTTTTTTTAATGTTCACCGTTCAATTTTATCTGGCGGTTAACTAACCAAACGTTTTTGAATGAATGAGCCGAAAAAGAATGAATAGTTTAATACTACTTTGTAAAGATGGCAGTGTACCTCCATACTTTTGTCTTTACCCGAACGGCATCTATAAATGGTATGGTTTTGTTATTATACTACAAAATTCAAAATCTGTTAAGGTAATGCCATGTCCGTAATGGGAACGTCTTTCTTATTAAACATCCTTTTTCTATTGTCAAAGTCTAATCAGTCAGCACTGTCAGCAGTCAATAGTCAAAATGTGGCCCATAGATTTAGTTTCGCTTGATGTGGCCAGATGTTTATATTTTTATTTTACCACATTTTTCACCTCGAAGTTATTTTTGTAATATTGTAATACATAATTTAATAACATATTACATACATATGTAATATAAAAGTATCAGTTATGGAGATGGGTTTTAAAGTACCAAGATTTAGTAGATAATAAAAAGTCTACGCTGCACTGCGTATATATGTATAAACGAATGTAAATAAATATTTTAAATATAAATAAAACTAAAATTTATTTTAGTTTTATTTAAATTTTAAATCACTACGTAAATAATATGAATACTTACTTACATTATTATGCAAATATATTATACTATCATATCATTACATAAATATCATAATTATTAAAATTATAATAACAGCTCAACGATGCATGATGCCACATCCAGTTTCTAAATATTTACCTACATGTTACTTTATATCCGTGTTGGTTGATCGTTTTTATGTTTGAAATACTTTGAATATGCCTATCCTACTGTTGTGACTTTGTTAATAGTGATTAAATGGTGTTATCTAGGCTGTGCACTCAATAAATTTAGTGATATAGTGATATGCAACTTACGTCAGGTCACGTCACTCAAATAACCGACGTTTAAACTACGTCTATTCCGTCCATTAAATTAAACAGACGGTTACGACACTTAACCAATGTTTAGTGCACGGTGAACAGCAAAATTTGGTTAAACAGCCGGTTAGGGTCTAAACATCTGTTTAAAATTTAAACATCAGTTGGTGAACTCCGGTCTTAGAGAAGGTTACTAATAAAACGTCAGAAATAAAAGTAAAATGATGTTTAACCAGCAGTCACCAGTACAAAAGCAAAGTGCTGTACATTTGAGTGCAGCTTTGTTACATTTGCATCTTCCAGTACACCCTTTTTTAACGCTGCACTGCACGTAATTAACATAGTGATAGTGGGGATAGTGTCGTCCAGACTGGCTGCCATTCGTTCGAATTTTTAATCCAACCCCAGTTAGATGGTTCAGGAATATCTGGAACTTTTGTTAAAGATTGCATCCAAATGTAAGCCTGATAGGAAGCGCGTTTTATATATTGCTGAAGTGCCGCTTTTGTCGTCTATGGCTCAGGATTTTTGGGTAAAGAGTTTTTTTCTGGCTTCATTTACAGTCAGCATTTCACTATTGTGGTCATACATTAAAACCCCAAATCTTTCAATGAGCTGCAATGAGTCGTCGCTTATTTGTTGTGGCATTGTCATCATTTCTTCAAAGGCGCTGTTTACTTCTGGAAAAGATCGCCATATTTCCCATGCTGTTTTTTCCCTCTACCAGCAAAGAACTCCGTATCACACCCTACTGCGAACGCATGAAAGACGGGAACGTACTCACATTGTGACAAACTCATTGACGCTACCAGGTCTTGCGGAAACTGGAGGCAACGCCAAATGCAACCCATAGTTCAGATAAAGATAACTTTCTAAAGAATGCCACAGCCAGTAATAATACATCTGTGTCTACAGACGGTGCATATTGTCACTCTGCTAAATCCTTTCTTTACTGCATCAGCTAAATGTAAAAACATTCAGTCAGCTTCATCGTGAAAACATCTATCTATCTAGCTATCGGCGCAAGTTGTTTGAGTTGAGCTTTAAAGCTGCTTTACGAGAAAAAGGCTCAAGGTAAAGAGTGGCTTCCCACGCATGCGATGCCTAAAAAACTGGAAGAGTTTCCTTTCAGTGAATGAGAACAAGACCGAATTGTTTTTATTTTTATCACAACAACTTGTTCTTTACAGGCAGGAGAAAAAGAAATATACGCGACACATTTAATCGAAGTTCTCTGTTCTATCAATATCTCAGATATACGTGACATAGCCCCATGTTTTCACGATGAAGCTGACACCCGAATGTTTTTCCATTTAGCTGGTGCAGTAAAGAAAGGATTTAGCAGAGTGACAATACGCACCGTAGATACAGATGTATTAGTACTGGCTGTGGCATTCTTCAGAAAGATATATTTATCTGAACTACAGGTTGCATTTGGTGTTGGCTCAAGTTTCCGCTACACGACCTGGTAGCGTCAATGAGTTTGTCACAATGTGAGTACGTTCAAGTCTTTCATGCGTTCACAGGGTGTGATACGGAGTTCACTTTTGTTGGTAGAGGGAAAAACAGCATGGGAAACATGGCGATCTTTTCCAGAAGAACTTAAACAGCGCCTTTGAAGAAATGACAACAATGCCACAACAAATAAGCGACGACTCATTGCAGATTTGTGGTTTTAATGTATGACCGCATTAGTGAAATGCTGACTATAAATGAAGCCAGAAAAAAAACTCTTTACCCAAAAATCCCGAGCCATAGAGAACATACCCCCCCACAAAAAAGGCACTCTAGCAATATATAAAACGCGCTTCTTATCAGGCTTACATTTGGATGCAATCTTTAACAAAAGTTCCAGATATTCCTGAACCATCTAACTGGGGTTGGATTAAAGATTCGAACGAATGGCAGCCAGTCTGGACAACGCTACTTGAAGTAGCAACTTTATGTGCTGAGTTAATTAGGTGCAGCGTTAAAAAAGGGTGTACTGGAAGATGCAAATGTAACAAAGCTGCACTCAAATGTAGAGCACTTTGCTTTTGTACTGGTGACTGCTGGTTAAACGTCATTTTACTTTTATTTCTGATGTTTTATTAGTAACCTTCTCTAAGTCAAAATTATTAAATGTTTTTCACCGTGGAAGCAATAAAAACGCATTTCTTTCATTTGTTTACATTCAAATTATGTCGCAAAATGGCTAGTAGCATTGCTATAAAATATTAATAACAAATGACTATAGTACATTATGAAAATTTGTCGCTACGCGTACCTACATCTCACCGAATCACCGCGCGCATCTTCTGGAATTTGCACGTTCTTCTTTTTTTTTAAATAGTTTTTGTATGACAAGTATACTACAATTATATATATTTGTAAACTACATTAAATAAGCTTTGTCACTGTATTTTTTAATATCATAATAATTAAGATTTGAAAGTAAAAATAACGTGCTAACAAAAAAAAAGTAGCGGCACTTTTCACTTTTTGGCAGTATTTTTAATTTTTTTGTATGGGACCATACATTTTTATTGTTAAAAATGAATTCCTTGTATTCGGTTTATATGAAAACGACACCATACAAGCCCTAGTAACATTAACGGATCAGTAAAAAAATAATCATCAAGACGTGGAATTCACCCCCTTTGTCCCCCTCCCCCCACTCACAGAGGAAGAATCTGACTTCCCTCCACATCTTAAAACGATCATTGTGAGACACTCTATCCATGGTAGAAATTTCATGCTTCTATACCAAAGTGCACAATAAGGCTCAAATATGGCACTACCGTCTTCTACTATCTAACCGTTGATGAAGCGATAATTAAAAATATGTCATTATTATTTCATATTTTATTCGCTATGAAACAACGCAAACTGAAATTAATTATTACTTGATTTAATTTAAATACAATTCCGTGTTTTAATAATGTAAACTTTGTTGCTAAAGTCAGAAAATTAAATGGAACAAATAATAATTATTATGTTTTTGTTTGTTGCTTTAATAACTAAACCAGCGAGTGCAGTGATACCCGAGCAATGCCATTGTTTCCGTTCCCGTGGGAATTTTGAAAATTTAGAAACGATAATTTATGTGAAACATGAAATAATAAAGTTCCATCCACAATTTTTTTAAAATCCTTACTAATATTATAAATGAGAAGAGTGAGTTTGTTTGTTTGTTATTCCTTCACGGCTTGACTAAGCAGCCGATCATTATGACAATTTGCATACATATTGTTAGGGGTACCTACAGAGCCCAACATAAGCTATGGGAAAATATTTTTTCTACTATAGAGGGCGCTGTATCGGAAAATAGATGGCGCCACAAGTCGCACTATGGGTTGTTTTGTTGTCAAACGAGATCGATGTCATAAAATTAACGCGAGCGAAGCCGCGGGAAAAAGCTAGTAAATAATAATTTTATTTCTTCAAAAACACGGTTTACTTACAGACTATGGATTACATTTTTTTATGGAGGTTTTCTTTGTTGTAGCAATGTAAGACAACCTATGTAGTGTGAGGCTGGTGTCGATACTAGGTTTTTTATTTTTTTATTTTTTTTTATTAATTTATTGAACCACAAACATGTTTACAAAGAATTTCTTATATTTAGGGTAACAAATACTTATCTTACATTATTGTAAACACAATATCGATGGCTACTTATATAATAATTTTTATTACATTTTAAGTGAAACCCGAAAAATGAAGTTAAGTTATATGAATATGTGCGAAAGAATGTACGCATGTGTGTAAGAATGTGCGTGTGATAATTGATGGTAACTGTGTATTTGTTGTGTGCATGTGCGTGTGTGTGTGTGCGGAAACAAAACAAGCGAAGGTATGATTGTATCTAACGAAAATCTGGTTGCACGGAGAACAACGTACCCATGAATAACAGTAGTTGGAGATGGCACTTTTGGTTAACGCATGAATATTATGATAATAATGACATAAACAAATGCTATATCCTACCTAGTTTTGTAGATTTTTTTTAATTATTGAAATGAAATGAAATCGTTTATTTCAGAAATTAGACCTTCACATGCATTTTTCATAGGTTTGGGTGCACAAACCTCTCCACAGGTCAAATTGTCTTTCGGTTGCATTGACTAAAGGAAATACTTAAAATATTTAACTTACCTAATTTGTCGTTGTGACTTAAGCGCTCAAACATGCGAGATCTACCCGACTTATATTTTATTGTTGCTTTTTTTATTTGGATACGCTCACTGTCTTGTAATTAACCTATTATTTACAAGTTTTTATCTCAGTAAGTGAATTTGTATATATTCTTTATGAGATCATAAAGTTTCTTAAACCTCAAAGAACTCAACCTGATTCTGAGTCTGAGAGTTTCAGTTCAATCGCCTCACTCATTCCTGAAAAATTAATAACAGAATGACAGACAGACAGATGGACAACAAAGTGTTATAAGAGTTCCATTGTTTCCCTTAAGGTACGGAACCCTAAAAACGAAAAGTTCAACCAAATAAAGAAATAAATTCTTCAGCTATGATAGCTAGATAGATACATTTTTATAGATGCATCGATACGTTATATAAAACGGTATATGATTAAAACTTATTTAACAATGAAACCGGATACATTGGGTATCCCAAGGGGATGTTTTAATTAATATCTCGGGCGATCGACGGCCGAGAGTACAATAGAACCCCATTATGAACTAATTGGTATAACACGTACATAGCCTTACTGTATCTCTTAGTAAGGTATAAATAGTTATTTACACAGGATGTAAACACATTTTTATTTACTACTATTTACTGTTTCTTTTTCTATTAGGATTGGTTATATAAAATAATTTGAACAGATCATTGTTAGAATATTCCAAACAAAATTTTTATTTTTTTATTTTTTATACAACACAGGTGGCAAACAAGCATACGGTCGACCTGATGGTAAGCCGTCACCGTAGCCTATAGACGTTTGCAATTCCGGGGGTATCACTCACGCGTTGCCAACCCTACGAACCCCCCCAAGTGGAGCTCTGGAGACCTTACTCACCGTAGGAACACAACATGGCCGAGACCAATGCTATTTGGCTACGATCTTCTGTAAGGTGGAGGTCCTTCCCCAGACGGGCTGCTCCGATTTGAGCGGATTATCCGCTGTGCCCTACCTCTCTTAATAAAATGTAAAATTTACAATTTATGCAAATATAAATTGTAAATTTTACATTTCATTTCATAATAAGCTAACTTTAAAAATGTATGCTGTTGGTGTACGTAACATATTACGGCGTAGCACATACTGTAGGTCCGTAGCAGTCTACACTGGCGTAGACTGAGTCGTAGACGTTGTCTACGGTTACAGCTTTTACAAGTGCATAAATAAAAAACATTTTGAACTTTGTTTTTAATACGTAATTTCTTGTTATCTGCCATAGAGTCAAAATAGTACAGCAAAGTTAATGGCGTGAAAATTTTCTGTTAATAATATTTGTTTTTTTTTTCATCTGGGAGAATGAGGATGACACCTTACAGGACAAACTGAAGACTTTGTCTCCGTACAAAGCAGACGATTATTCACTCTGGAAAATAACAAAATCTCTTAAAAGACCAAAAGAACACATGCCTCCACTAAGACAATCTAGTGGCAACTGGTCACGGAAACCTCAAGAAAAGGCAGAATTATTCGCAGACTTCCTAAAATATGTATTTAAACCCAACGAACCCGACATTATGCACACAGAGAAGGAAATTGATGACTTCTTGAATAGTGCCCAACAAATGTCTTTGCCGCTAAGACCAGTTACACCAGCCGAGCTTAAAAAAGCCATCCTATGCTTGAAACCAAAAAAAGCCCCAGGATTCGACCTAATAACAGCAGAAGTCCTTAAACGACTACCAAAAAAAGGCATTGTTCTGCTAACAATCCTCTTCAATGCAATGTTGCGACTACAATATTATCCAATGTTGTGGAAAATAGCTATTATAAACATGGTTGCAAAACCGGGGAAGCCACCTACAGAAGTCACGTCATACAGGCCCATAAGTCTTCTCCCATTGCTTTCCAAAGTGTTTGAGAAACTACTCCTAAGGCGAATTCTCCCCGTACTTGAAGAACAAAAAGTGATACCGGACCACCAGTTCGGCTTCCGAGCACATCATGGAACGACAGAACAAATACACCGAGTAGCTCACACAATACGGCAAGCTTTGGAGAGGAAGGAATATTGTTCGGCTGTGTTCCTCGACGTGCAGCAGGCCTTTGACCGCGTATGGCACAAGGGTTTGCTGTATAAGCTAAAAATGCACCTGCCAAATACTGCTTACATGCTTATGAAATCATACCTACAAAACCGAATATTCCAAGTAAAATGCGAAGAATGTTTCTCATCTATCTGCAAAATAGAATCAGGAGTGCCACAGGGCTCTGTGCTGGGTCCCGTTCTGTACACTATCTACACCGCTGACATACCCACCTCAGAAGAAGTAGTGACCGCAACCTATGCAGACGACACCGCAATCCTCTCATGTGATAAAGATCCTAAGACAGCATCTACTAAATTGCAAGAGTGCTTAGACAAAATTGGACTATGGCTAAAGAAGTGGAGAATCCGAGCAAGCCCTGCAAAATCGGTACATACTACATTCACTCTTAAGAGGGGAGACTGCTCACCCGTAACACTCGATGGCACCATCTTGCCACAACAGGCGACAACTAAATACTTGGGAATGCACTTAGATAGAAGACTCACCTGGCGAGATCATATAAAGGCCAAAAGGATGCAAGCAGATAAAAAGTTTCGAGATATGTACTGGCTGTTAGGTAGACAATCGAAACTAAGTGTGGAAAATAAACTCCTTATTTACAAGTGTGTATTGAAGCCGATTTGGACCTATGGCATACAACTCTGGGGATCAGCGAGTCACTCAAATATAGAAATTCTCCAGCGCTACCAGAATAAAGTACTTAAGACTTTGAGCAACGCGCCATGGTTCACACGGAACACTGAAGTCCATGAATACCTGGACATCCCAACAGTCAAAGAAGAAATAGACAAATGCTCTGTGAAATACAAACTGAGACTGGAACTGCACAGAAATCAATTGGCTACAGACCTCTTGAATATAGATGGTAACATATTTAGGCTGAAAAGGGTGCGACTGGCCTCCATCTGAACCTTTCCTTACCTTTCTGAACAAAAAAAAAAAAAAAAAAATTTAATGAGACGACACATCGCTGGATGTGCACTCGCAATTCCTATTAAATATGCACAACACATCTGATTATGGCTGCAAGGCTGATAGCAGATTTAAAAAAAAAAAAAAAAAAAATAATAATAATATTTGTTTAATAATATTACATAAAAAAAATGTTTACAATGTTCTACGACAAAAAAATAATGTTTATCACATCATGTCGTGTCAGTGCGCCGTAATTTATACCCTTCAAAATTTTGTTTAACAAAAAGTTTGCGAGAAATGTATTGCGAACTGTCAAATTAGGAAAACTCTAACAAATGTTTACGCAATTTTGTACTTTAAGCCTGTGGTGATAGGGGCAATTTGAGATTTTTGTTTAAGTAAAGTTGAGGAAAGGAAATCAGTTTAGGAAGAAAGTTGAAACAATGGCATCAAGTTACAGAGCAACAGATGTTGGTCGGCTTAATGAAATAAGGAACAAGGCAGCGCCGCCCTTTTAGACAAAGGATGGAAATTCAATTTTATGATGTAATTTTTTTATGAGTAATGTCCTTTATAACGTTAATGAATAAAGTGTTTCTTATAAATGTTGAAGCGTTCAACGCTTAGAAGATGATTGCTTCCATTTTATCTGCCCAAGAGACAATTACGTCAGAATAAACTTTTAACTCAAGTGTACGTTAAGGTTGACTTTTGTCGTTTGTTTTTCAGTGTTTTGTTTTCTTTCAGAATTTATACAGGGAGGAAAAAGGCGACGAACACAGCCGAAAGTTTGATGATATGTACCTTACAGACATGCGTTTTATATAGGTTTCATTTAAAAATAGTTTATTTAAAAAAAAGGCACAGATTTGAAAATTTCCTACGTGCCGATAACCCTAATTCCAGAACAACAGTGCATTTGATAAGATAACTACACGGACGGGTACTACTACGCTACGGACAGGCTGTAGGTACCTAGCTTAGCCCTTGCCTAGCCCACGATACACACATACCTACCTATTAATAGTAATTCTGATTATCATTTAAAAAATCTAGCAAACATGAAGTAGGTACGCCAGGAACTTACCTACAACACACGATGCTCGATGTATCTGAGCGCATCTCTCTCATGCGACTCATGCGACACAACACTCAAAACCACTAAACAACATTTAAAACACTAAACATCACTTAAAACACCAATACCATTTAATAAATAATAGAAACTTTCACAATTTACTTCTAGCATGTACCTATTGACAATAGGATATTTTTGTATCACTATGGTAACCGTGACAATTACCATGTACCAAAGGCAAATAAACTTTCATTCATTCATCCGTTCATTCAATTAATTCAGGGCTGGATTCGGTAAGTCTGATTATTGGCGTATTTGTTTTAACATAGGTACTCTCTTCGCTAAAAAGAATAAGTAATTACGAATAGTTTTTATTAGGCTTTTTTTTTATTATCACTAAGGAATGATAGTATGAGTTGCTAGCGGTACAATTAACAAAAAACACATGTTTTATTCCAATCACTACGGCATAAAGGAATGAAGCCTTAAAGGTCGTTATTAGGCTACGCTACCAACATCTAAGATTAAAAAGTTATGAAATCAATGTTATGGTTATGTTTACTTATGGTTAAAAATAATCGTGGTCAGGTCAATGACCGATTTAAAAAAAACGACCTTAATACATCCCCGTTGCTGCGTTCACAGCTGATTTTAGGGATGAAATCACACAGTTTTACAACTAATGTTTGTTAGTCAATTACTCCGAAACTATCATACTTAGACAAAAGATCTTTCACCAGCATAAAGCAGATGTATAAACCTCTTAAGAAATTTCGGGAGTGTCGGTCGCCCTCAGGGCACCCTGTATAGGTATAGTGTATGTAGCATATTATGGCGTAAAGCTCTGTATTCACTTTGATTAGTGCGAGTGCGTTGTGTTGGTGACGAGTGATTAGTAGAAAACACGTGTGGACAGCGATTGCTTAGTGATTAGTGAAGTTGGCTGCGTAGCACGTGATTATTTTGCGAGTATTTATATATTTTTTTTTGCAAGTGAACTGCGAGTAGCCACATCTCGCGCGCCCTCCCTTCCCCCTCACTCGCAGCGTGCCCCTGACCATAGAGTACACTGAAATAGACACCTCTCTCGACGATGAAAACATTTTTAGAAGGTTGTTGTACGTCCATACTTGTTGATCTTTGGCTGACCACCGAATTTACTAAACAGAACCACTGAACAGAATTGGACACTACTCGCACTGCACACCTGCAGTAGCCTCGATTACTCGCATGCACCTTAGGCAGTCTACGCAGTCTACGCTGGCATGGACTCGACGGGTTGACTTTTGTTTGTTTTTTCAGTGGGCGTTTTGTTTTGTTTTAGAAATTGTGCATTAGTTATGCTAGAGTTATACTAGTTAGGGTGTGGTGTGTCGTGTAGCGCGATACAAGGATATCGATATCAGAGTATAATATGTGTTGTGGCTTGTGGCGCGTCAATACACGTTACATATTTAATTCTAATAAGTATGAAACTGGCATTCTTGTGTCGCGACACGACACACCACTAACTTGCATTAGTTGTACAACATAAGTTAGCGTTTACGAAAGATGTCTTGCCAAAATATACGCCACATAAAACAATATTAAAATTTGCTGTTACCATAAGATTTCCTTTCGCACAAATATTATAAGTTCGCCTTGTTGCGAATACAGTCATTAGTTATAAATATTAGTAACTAGCTTTTTCCCGCGGATTCGCTCGCGTTAATTTTATGACATTGATGTCGTTTGACAACAAAACAACGCATAGCGCGACTTGTGGCGCCATCTGTTGGCCGATAGCATCCCATACAGCGCCCTCTATAGTTGAAAAAATATTTTCCCATTGGAATGACATACTCTCACGGGATAAAAAGTAGCCTATGTTGGGCTCTGTACCCCTAACAATATGTATAGGTACAAATTTTCATAATGATCGGCTGCTTAGTCAAGCCGTGAAGAAATAACAAACAAAAAAACAAACAAACAAACTCACTTTCTCATTTATAATATTAGTATGATTTATCATTTTCTTAGTTATTAATTAATTTAGTTTACAACAACATAATTTCCTGCCTTTGCCTATTTATCCATTTACTCGTCCAAAACAACGCAAATAATTTAGATATTTTTTTAACGTTCGGTTATATTTTTAAGGAAGGTAATAAAAATATATCGGACCGGAATACTAGTTGTAAATAAAGTATATTCTGTTTAACGTGTCCAGTTAAAAGAAGTTTAAATAAATATTATTTAACAAACAGAGATAAAGCAATCGTTTAAATAGAAAACACATTTGCGGGCAACACCAAAAAAGACAATTTGTAACAAACGAAATGGGTGACTCCATCTTGCCGGCGCGTCTGTTCTCCCTGCAAATTTTACTTGCTTACCACTGGCACCAACATAAAATACACAATCAAAATTACAAATTCAACCCTATATTTCAGCATTTAAAGTCTTATCTAACTGTAAATATAAGATGGTAGTTTTGTAAGTAAACATGCAAGCCGTGGCCCGAATTGTTGCGGTTCTACGCAGTACGTGTTTGTTTGTTTACTGCAAACATAACACAGATTGTCGGCGACTTGTTTGCACCATACCGTTATTGTCTCTGGGGCGGGCAGACGTTTAATAAACCTACAGGATTCGTGTAATTGTTTTGGAGTCAAACGAGCAAATTAAATGTATTAAGTATGTCACACAAGACTGATATAGTGTAAAGAGATATTAGTACGATACATCTGAATACTTCTTTTCATAGAATCAAAATCAAATTGTTTATTCGAAGACTAGACCTTCACACTTTCTCTAGTCATATACATCTTTATCATTATATAAAATACATATTGTATGTATTCTGCAGAGTAGTTTTTTATACTAAAACTAATTAATAAATTATCACCCTTTCGTAAACAAAGCAAAATAACAACCAATTAAAAAAAACAGGAGATCACACACGATAACTATAGCTTCTGTAGTCTATGTACAGTTACAGATACTCTACGAGTCCATCTATAGAGCCTGGGTAACATTTTGCTAGCCTCGTGATGTTCTGTTCCGACTTCAGATTCGCATTAGGCAGTCCCAAATAAACGTGCTGTCGTATTCATTGTTATTAATAACAATTCAGTGAACCAACGAAAAGGTTATAAATAGTGACACACAATGTGATATTTTGCGGTGTACCACGTACAGTCGGAACATGATACAATCACACTCATATTTATTGGCAAATTTATTCACAATAAGTTGTCACATGTAAGAAAACGCCTACAGTATTACTTGCGCAAGCTTGTTGTTCTCGTTTCCATGATAACTGTGAAAATCAGAGTTCGAATACGAGTGCGTTGTAATTTAGTATGGGAAAATTATAGCCCCGCCTAGTGACCACGACTTGTACCTACTATTTTGTATTCTGTGCCATTAGGTACATCATCAAAAATATTTATTAAAAACCAAAAATCTGTGACATAGAAACAAAATAAGAGAGGTAGGGCATAGCGGATAATCCGCTCAAATCGGAGCACCTCTGGGGAAGGACCTTCACCTCACAGAAGATCGTAGCCAAATAGCATTGGTCTCGGCCATGCTGTGTTCCTACGGTGAGTAAGGTCTCCAGAGCTCCACTTGCGGGGGTTGGGAGGGTTGGCAACGCGTGAGTGATACCCCCGGTATTGCAAACGTCTATAGGCTACGGTGATGCTTACCATCAGGCGGGCCGTATGCTTGTTTGCCACCTTATTAGTATAAAAAAAGACAGTCAGATGGTAAAAAAAGGACGGGTTGTACCCCGAGAGCGCCGGCAGAAGTGAAATCTTAAACATCAACGTTGTGCATTTTTGAATATTTTGGAATGGTTAGAGAATCTTACGCTTTTTCGATCAGGCTACGGATCTGACGCGAGTTTAACATTTTTTACCCATCTAAAAAAAGTGCCTAGCGCCGCTAAAGAAGTTTTCACTTAAAAAAAAACCGACTTCAAAACGAAAACCAAAGCAATTGTTCTACTAATCATAACGCACTGTAATTCCAACTCAAGCTATTTTTCTCACACTATTTGTTTGAGATAAACCAATGTCGTTAAAGTCGCAGGTCATAGCTGGATGAAATGACACAGGTCCGAGACTGGCTGGCGTACAAAAAGCAGTTGGCAGAAACGGGCTAAGATGATTACAATGATTCCTTTGTGGTCACAAAAATACTAATAAACGAACTAGCACAATAAAATTATGCTGACTGTATCGTCCATACTGCGTGTACGCGGCACACCACATCAATATACTTCGTTATGTACAGCGAATTGTACCAAAATGTTGTATTACGGTACATTTAACATCACGTATTTGTGGCGCGGTTCACCAATGGCTTATTTAGTTGTGTTTTACAACAGAATTCCATTAATGTGAATTATTTACGTGTTATAACAGTGATGTGTTAAATGTTTTTACTAGTTGAAGGTACGGGTTCGATTGTAGTAATATAAAGAAATCATAACTTTTAAACTTTCGCGTTGCATTATTATAAATCCTAACTATATAACTATATAAATGAGAAACTGAGTTTCTTTGTTTGTTTGTTATTTCTTCACGGCTTGACTAATCAGCCGATCATTATGAAAATTTGTATACATATTGTTAGGGGTACAGAGCCCAACATAGGCTACTTTTAATCTCGTGAAAGTATGTCATTCCAATGGGAAAATACTTTTTCTACTATAGATGGCGCTGCAATTGCGATGTTGGCCAACAGATGACAAGTCGCGCGTTTGTGTTTTGTTGTCAAACGAGATCTATGTTATAAAATTAACCGCGAGCGAAGCTGCGGGGAAAAGCTAGTTAATAATAAAACTGGAATAAACGCCATCGTACCTTGTTATTGACTGATGCCTGTGACAAAGGCCGGTGCAACCTGGTCGAAACATTGGCATCATCGCGTTAATTTCCGATTTATTACTAACTTCGTTTGGGTGTATCCTGCTATTCCCGTGGGAATTTTTATATTTTTCTCTCCATAAGAACCATCCAACTTAAGCCTAAAATATTTGTTATTAATTAGTTTAGTTTATAAGAGAAAACAATAAAGAAGTTTATTATTATCCTCGCACATCAAAGAATATTCTAAAAAAAGAATTAGCGAAATTGGTTCAGCTGTTCTCGAGATTTGCGCTCAGCAACACATTAAGCGATTCATTTTTATATTATAGAATTATAATCAGTAATTAAATGCAATTCTTTATTTTGCTCTGAACACATTAATGGGTAAAACCATAGATTTAGTATATACTATGGGTAAAGCACACAGTGGATCGCAGTGCGGACGCGCGCTATCGTAATAGCGATGACAGTTGAGTGTCATGATATGGTGGTAGTATATAACGTAGTATATTCTCTTTATACATATATACAAATTGTAAATGACAAGAAAAAGTGCCTGTGAAGGTCTAATTTCTGAAATAAACGATTTCATTTCATTTCATTTCATTTCATGTCAAGTCGTTCCTCTCACGTAGATTCGTGGCTGCTTACCGTCAGACGGCTGTATACTTGCTTGTTTGCCATCTTAGTGTTACAAAAAATACAATCCAAGTATAATCTTACACTAGGTCAACACAGAAGAATTTCGAATAACATACATGGTGTCCCGGAATGCAGATGACAATGTTCAGATAGGCAAAGGCATTGCATTTCTATCTCTATAAAAACATACACCGTCTGAAAAGGTCCGTGACTTATACAGTTATGTATGCTTAGAAACGGTAATTCGATATTAGACAGCCCTCCCCATTGGTTGGTTTTATGATACCTACTCGACAGCAATTAACTTCTCTTCCTGTGCCTCAGGCTACCAGCAAATCAGTTTTCAGGAAGCCCCCTGTATAATGTTTACAGTCATATTACAGTCTAAAAAACTTAAATAGAAAATTTTAAAATTATTTCAGTACATCAAAGTTTTGTTGATGGATTGTTTTATACTGTGTCGTGTTAGGGTAGGGTGACCAAATTGATAAGGCAGACGCCCAAATAGAGTAACATCCATAAAATTACGTATAAGAGGGTTTGGGCGGCCAGTTATTGAATCACTTCGGAATGCATAGGATATTTTGCGCCTCAATGACCCCGACGTTGAATCAATTTAACGGTGATTGATTCGGTAAAATAATGATTTTAAAGTTATTATAAGTCATTTTTTATTGTTTCGTAGTACAAGGAACCCTTGTAGTTTCGCCATATCCGTCTGTCTGACTGCGGTCTAGCGCCTAGACGCTTAATCCTAGAAAGCTGTAATTTAGTATGTATACGCATAATAACAATGCTAACAAAGTGGTAAAACAAATTTTTTTATGAGGGAGGCCCCTACATGTAAAGTGAAAATAACTTTTTTTTCGCGCCGACGACCCTATGTCGTTAGATAGGACTCTTAAAAACATTGAGGGTATGAGAATTTTTCTCGATACAATGATCCGTTTCGGAATTATTTACATTTTTCTTGTTTTTTCGTTTTGCACGGTGGTCCGGCCCCTCTTTCACCGAAAGTGTTATGTTTAGAAGTTTGAAAAAAATCATGGTAGTAGTAGTCCATATGCTGAATCTTCAATGAAATAAAACTATTACGGTTAAGTAGGCTCTACTATAGTTATCGAGTAATAGCCGACGAACTTATAAAATAAAATTTCTCTGATGAAAACTTACAAATGTGATAGAATTTGATATTGGACTCAACTGAAGGCAAGCAAAGCACATCAAATACGGAACCCTACATTGTGCGTGGCCCAACACGTACTTGCCCGTTATATAAGCATACTAGATTTTGAAAATTTAGATTCATTTCAGAAAAACAAAACATGGTGTGATTTCAAAAAATATTGACGCCATCATCAATGCTTCTATTCGTATTGGCGTATTATAGCACCAGAAAAAAATGTTCTTTTCGCTTTACCGTTAGACTTAATTCCACATTTATAATATTATAGTTAAGATGATTAATTCTAGAGATTCTCTTAGTACTTAAAAAAAAAACTTTTTTTTTTGAGTCTGTTACGGAATTTACATACTCAATCTACCTACTTCCTCGAAGATTATAGGCCTGAGTCAATACTATAATAAGGTTTCATGTTAGATATTTTAAAACTTTGTAAATCCGTTTTACACCGTAGGTATGAGCACGTGCAGGATATCGCGCTCCGTATACGTCGTTATTACTTCAATATTTCTAATAGCAGGCGATCCAATCTGGCGCGATGGCTGGTGTCATCCCCTACAGTGTGAAATGGTACGAAAATAAAGGATTATTCCATTCCGTTCACTGTATCGAGTGTAGAATACTAACTCGATGGTTCAATGTATTTTAAGGTCGCCTTGAAAAGAATACTTTGAACAATAAGGCCGCCGTGTTGCATATACACTTGTTTGTAACTTTTACTGTTTACTGTATCACTGTGTGTGTTGCAAATAAAGCTTATTCTATCTATCTATCTATATTCCGTTCCACTGTACTTGGCTTCAAAAAATTGTCTAACTTTTTAATTCAAACAGGGCCTTTACAAGCATTTTGGAATCTTCACTTTTTTCATATCACCACCAGTTGGCAGATTTATACTCAACAGAACTGGCAAGAAACTTAGCACTTGCTCTTTTAAAAAGATACTAATAAAAGTTGCAATTACAATATACATTATAGTAAACATAAAGAAAAACTGTATTATTAAATCATAAAAAAATACATTAAAATAAAATAAATGTAGGGTTCCGTATTGGCTACGCATTTCTTGTTTGCAGATGAGTACAATGCCATATTCTATAACATTTTTACGTTTTCGTCAAAGAAATTTACTTTATAAGTTCGTCGGCTATTACTCGGTAACTAGTAGTGCCTACTTAACCATAATAGTTTTTCTTGTAGGTTCACTATATGGACTTCTACCATGATTTTTTTCAAATTTCTGAACACAAGACTTTCGGAGATAGAGGGGGGCAAATCGAAAATTTAGGTATGTTAATATGAGTATACATACCAAATTACAGCTTTTTAGCATCAAGCGTCTAGGCCCTAAACCGCGGACCGACAGACCGACATGGCGATTCTATAAGGGTTCCTTGTAGTTTACTACGCAACCCCAAAAACAAGCGTGTTAATGTCTAAGGAAAGTCGCAGCAAGCCCCTGAATGCAGCCCGCTGCCAACCGGCCATACTGGAAGCGTTTGGAGGTCTATGTCCAGCTGTGGACTTCTTGTAGCTGAGCTGAGATGTTGATACTAGTAAGTCAGTTTTTTATCATAAGGAATGAAACTATTGCTACGTGAATCTACAATTTGTGAGCCGTATATCATAAGAGGCGCGCCCAGAGAGCTGTCGGTGTATCGGAGTGGGCGCCAGTTGAAGTGCGATGCCATTTTGTTGGGCGCAATAGCCGATTGGCAATTTATGAGTGTATGATGGCATTGTTTGTTTAAAAAACAATTATTTCGAAATAGCGAACGACTGTGCTGCGTCTCATGAAAAAAGGTTATAATACCAAAGAGGTTGATGGTCTCCTTTCCTTTTAATTTTATTAGAAAGTAAGAAAAAAAAACTGTTATAAAAATATTAAAAATTTATTTATTTATTATTTAATTATTGTGTGTAACATAAATTTACAATATTTAAAACAATTGTATAGGTATATTTGGTAGATACCAAGACTGTCACGAGCTCGATGGCGTCGCTGTGTCGCACTCTAATATGAACATGCAAGTTAAGCGACGTCGACCCTAGCTAGTGTTTGGATGGGTTTCGTTATCTCGAATTTCTCCGTGCTTCGAGGGGCACGTTAAGCCGTCGGTCCCGGTGTCGAGTCAGTGCCCTTCGGGCGGCTTGAAAACACCGGCCTCTGCCAATCCGCATTGGAGCAGCGTGGCAGAGTACGCTTAAACCACCTTTGATTGAAGGGAGACCCCTATCCCTGCAGTGGGATGATTAGGTATGGGTTAATATGATGAAGAAGGTCACGTGTGCTGTGGTGCGACCCGAGGCAGGTTTTCTGCAGATACTTTTTATAAAACAAATCCAAACAATTACAACAAGAAAATTAAGTTTAAAAAAAATAAATAATAGTCAAATAAACATATTAATATAAACAAATTATAATGAAGCTAAAACTAAAAAAACCTTAAAAAATATAATAAAATAACTAAAATATATTATTAAAAGGAGTCCCTTTAGGCAAGGTTCCGAAGATACTGGCAGCGTTCCCCCTTTGAATAGCTAGACTAATTATTTGTCCGAGGTAGCTGCCAGCTCTTCGGTGTCCTGTGATGTCGACTAACCTTTTTGCAATTTCCTTAAAAACTCTTATAGCACAAGGACCCCACGGACCAAGGGTCTCGACAAATAATATTGCTAAGTAAATCAGCGATTCCCTTCTTTGTATAAGGAGGCAACGCATTGGTAGCAGCCCTGGTGACACTGATGTTCATAGGCGGCGGTAACCACTTTCCATCACATACATTTTGATATTAATTTATTTATTGGTGGACCACTCGCCTGTTTGCCTGTCGTATGTCATTAAAAAAACAATTTAGACTTCGTGTGCGAAGTTGCGGGACAACAGTAGAATAGTGAAAATGTTGCTGTGATAGTCGCGAGTGAATAATCTCTTTTGGCGAGATGTCGAATACGTGATTGACATAATAAAATGAAAATATAAAATTGAATGTGTGTCTGAGGCTCTGAGCTCCGATTTTCGTTCCTAAGTTAGGGTTGAAACAAGCTCTTGTATATATACAAGATTTTATTTAACTTGCAATAATAATAAATTCTGTACAATTCAAACAGCGCCTACTGCTTACAAAATCAAATATACTTTGAAAAAAAAAAAGAGTACAAAATGACAAAAAGGCCGTAACCGGTTTTCTTTCGCCATTTCTTTTTACCGGTTGCCATTTTGCTTGTGTCCGAAATGGTAGTACTCGTATATAACGTAGTTTATTAAAAAGTGCCTGTGAAGGTCTAATTTCTGAAATAAACGATTTCATTTCATTTCTTTATTCTGTGGGGCCCTCGCGGGCACTATGACTCTTGTTCGATAGCTTGTGTTATGGGTACCTAATAACTGACATATTATTGTACAGAAGAGAGGTAGGGCACAGCGGATAATCCGCTCAAATCGGAGCAGCCCGTCTGGGGAAGGACCTCCACCTTCCAGAAGATCGTAGCCAAATATTGCATTGGGCTCGGCCATGTTGTGTTCCTACGGTGTTTAAGGTGTCCAGAGCTCCTCTTGGGGAGTGTTGGCAACGCGTGAGTGATACCCCCGGAATTGCAAGCTTCTATAGGCTACGGTGATGCTTACCATCAGGCGGGCCGTATGTTTGTTTGCCAACTTTGTGGCATAAAAAAAACAGAAAAACACCCAGACTCGAGACAAACACAAATGCCATCACGTAAAGTTTGCCCTTGCCCCGTGAGGGGATCGGACTCGCACCCTCTGGTGCTGAAGGGGGGTGGGGGGGGGGGGGGGGGGGTACTACACTAATACAACGCGCCACCCCGGGCTGTATTTAAATGTTTGTATTGTTCGAGTGTATTTTTTGATTAATTGAGGTTAAGCCGATAGTTGTAAATCCTACTTCCTACTAATATTAAAAAGGCGAAAGTCGTGTGCATGTTTGTTACTTTCCACGTTCACGCGAATATGGCTGTGCCAATTTTTATGATATTTGGTATGTAGCTAGCTGATACCTTGGATTTTTTTTTATTTTTTTTTATTTAATTAATTGAAAATTTCAGTTTGGGTGTACTAACACCCTCTTCTGAGACACCGGACTGTTGCGGGAGCGTAGGGCTCTCACCGCCAAAAATTTTACAGTGTCTGCCTAGGGGCGCCCCAGAGGGGGGCTCGAACCTCGGCCTATGGCGACACTGGGGGAAGGCGAACGGATTGGAGAGAAGCGGCCGGGCACGTGCCGGTACCGCGAAAACCGAGTCCCTACAGGAAGGTGGCGCGACGCGCGGCCCCGCCGGCGGGGCCGATATGACGGACGTGTGTGTCTAGTTTGTGTCGCGGAATCTAATTGTTTATACGCCTCGATGGCGACTGTAATGGAGTCGTCCGGGTCGTTGAGGACGTGCCGCGGACGACGTTTGGACCTGCTGGTGCCAGCCGGAGCGGAATAATCCCCTGCGGCTTTCACCAACGGATTTGGGTGATGATTGAGCGAGTCGAAGTATTTGACAGAGCATTGCTTTAGGTGGTGCGAGATGGTCGGCACACCTAAGTCAATGTGGAGGTTTTTGTTCCTAACGAACCAAAGCCCACCGATGGCTTTGCGCAAAAACCTATTCTGAATGGTTTGCAGCCTGTGGATATGAGAGGGCGCGGCGTGAGCGAAAACTGGACTTGCGTATGTCATTATCGGCCTAATGCACGTTGTGTAAACTCTCACCTTATTTCTAAGAGAGAGTTTACTGCGCCCATTGAGCAGACAATGTAAGCGGCCTAGCGCGAAAGCAGCGCGGTCGCGGACAATCTTTATATGATGTTCGAAGGTGAGTCCCCTATCGAGTGTGACACCTAAATAACGGACTTTCTTTTCCCAAGGGATCGGTTGTCCGAACATCTTGACTTTAGTGGAGGGATTTGGCGTAGTACCTCTGGAGAAGAGGATAGCGGCGCTTTTATCTGGATTAACTTCTATGCGCCATTTCCTAAACCAGTCGCCAAGAGAGTTGGCGGCGGCTTGGAGGGACTTTACTATGGCGGGTGTACTAGAAGCCGAACAATAGATGGCTGTATCATCTGCGAAAAGGGCAGTATGAGTCACAAGTGGACTGGGTCTAAATTGAGGGAAGTCGCTTGTGTAAAGCGTGTATAGGAGGGGGGAGAGCACGGATCCTTGTGGTACTCCGGCTCTAATGGTGTGAGGGGGGGATAGTGCCCCATCCACCCTATAGCGGAAAGAGCGATTCGACAAGTAGTCTCGTATGATGAGCACGAGACGGTTTGGCACATTAAGTTTGTAGAGCTTATAGATAAGCCCGTTGTGCCATACTTTGTCGAACGCCTTTGCCACGTCGAAAAAGAGAGCGCCCGTTTTGTGCGGGCGGGATCTGTTCGCTCTCCGGTCCAACACGTGTTCGACTATGCGATGCACTTGTTGGACACAAGAGTGTTTGGCTCTAAAACCAAACTGTGCGTCAGGTAAAAGATTATTAGCAAGGGAAAAATCTTTGAGACGAGCGAGAATAATGCGCTCATAGATCTTTCCTATCGAACTAAGGAGACTGATTGGGCGATAGCTCGAGGGCTGATCCTTGGGCTTGCCGGGTTTTGGAATGCCAATGACGGTGGCTTCCTTCCAAGATTTGGGGAAAATACTGTTTTTTAATGCCGCATTGAAAATGGCGGTCAGAAGGAGAATAAGGTGCGCGGGGAAGAGCTTGACGACTCTATTAGAAATCCCGTCAGGCCCCGGGGCCTTCCTATTATGTAAATCTCTGATAAGGGACTCTACCTCATCGGGGGTTACCGGCTCTATCGGCGGGTCGGCATCTGTGAGAGGGCTCGCGAGATTGTTGAAAACCTCAGTATCGACCTCGAGTAGGTGATCTGGATCAACGGGGAGTGTGCTAGGTGCACATTGTGCCTCAAGACTGGATGCTAAGCATTCAGCTTTTTCCTCGTCCTCGAAGGCGAGGGGGAGGGAGGGATCTGACTGTACTAACGGGGGGGTGGCAGCCACTGTATCTGCCTTAAGGGCTCTGGTGAGGTTCCAGAAGGCTTGTTGAGAGGGGACCATATTTGTAAGTGTCTCGTCCCACTGATCGTTCCTAAGCTGTCTAATGCGACGCTTAACCGCTGATTGGGCAGCGCGCATGCGGACACGGTTCTGCTCAGAGGGAAAAGAGAAGTAAGCCCTTTGAGCTGCGTTTTTCTCAGTTAACAGAGCACGGGCATCTGGCGGCAGTTCCCAGCGACGATGAGCGTTCACTGGGACGCGGCGCGAGCAATCGCTAACCACCTTCTGCACGTGCGCTGTTAATGAGTCAATTGCACCTATTGCGTCGGGAATTGAGACTATCTCGTCTGGAATCGGGTCTAACAAGGGAGATGAGATAGACTTAAGGCCTTCTCCTAGGCTGAACCAGTCAGTCTTGACTCTTGTGGGGTCTGAGGCTGCCACGTTAGGAATGCTCACTCTGGGCGAGAGGGCAATAATGACAGGCCTATGATCTGAGGTGAGTGCAGAGTGCACTTCTATAGAACTCAATCTAAGATTGATGTTCTTTAGGAGGGCTACGTCTAGGACGTCCGGACGATGATTAACATTGTCTGGATAGTGAGTAGGTGACATAGGTGCTACTACGTCGAAGTTGAGGCTCTCTGAGAGTCGCTCGAGTTGTCTACCACGTTGGTTTGTGGTTTGGCTACACCAAGCAAGGTGCTTGGCATTTAGATCGCCCGCTATGATAACAGACGGACCAAGATCTAGAAGGTTTTGTATATCACTGTCAAGTAGTGATCTAGGGCTTGAGGAGCTATTGTTAGTGGGAGCTAGATAGGCTGACACTAAATATATGGATTGATGACCTGTCATTCCTAATCTACAGACAGAGGCTTCGATGTGCACGAGATTTGGTGTATCCACAGGCGTGCAGTGTAATGTCGCTTTGTAGTAAATGAGAGTGCCACCGAAGGCAGAGACTGTGCGATCATTACGAATGATTTTGTAATTCGCGATTTTGGGATCGCGAATTGACGGCTTGAGGAACGTCTCCTGGATGAGGAGAACGTCCAATTGATGGGTGTAGAGAAAATCGGCTACCTCAGACCTTTGGGTACGAAGCCCATTGGCGTTGAAGTAGCCGATTTTTAGGGAGGTCGGTTTGACTCTGCTCGTGTTATGGTGTAGATCCATAACTAAAACCTAAAATTTTTGAGAGTGTCCGTCAGCGCTCTAAAGTCGCGCCTCAGGACTATGACGAGGGCCTCTGAGTTCCCCTGGCATTCTATGATGCGGTCTGCCAATAGGTCGACTTCGTCAAAGTCGATGGCGTTTAAAACCGACATAACAATTTTGAAATTGTCGACGCTGTCACGGGAGGAGGAGGAGGAGGGTTTCGGCGGCAGCGGTGCCGCTTTCGGCGACGGCGGTGCCGCTTTTGGAGAAGGTGGAGGGGTCGCAACCACAACCACCGCGGGTGCAGGTTGGCCTGAGGGGCTGCCCTGCGGGGGGGGAACCTTATTGGTTCTGTGTCGCCACGAATGCGACACAACTGGTGTAGGCACCGGTGCCTTTGCTGAAGCCGGAGCGGCCGCAGCAGTTTGAGGTTGGGGGGGGCTAACGTAGGCCGTCTTGGGGGCGGCTCGAGTTTTAGGTGGGGAGGGAGCGGGCCTCCGGCTCCTTACCTTGGGTGCTTTTGGGCACCCTCGGTAGTTCGCCGGGTGTCCCACCTCCCCGCAGTTAACGCAGCTCGGAGGTTCCGAGCATAGCGCGCGATCTTTAGGCCGTTGACACTCCGGTGTCGAGTGGGCTCCTAAGCATTTCACACAGCGAGGTGTGTTATGGCAATTCCTTGCGGAATGCCCGTATAATTGGCATCTGTGGCATTGTCCCACAGTGCCTTTTTGGTGTGGGGGCTCGACAACAACCCCAGACAGTCCGCAAACCTTACGAATGTTAAAGATGGCTTTGGCCTCTTTTAAGTTTGTCCTGTCCAGAATGGCCAGGACCATGTTGAATGGGGCGGAAGGCCCACGGTGCATACGGTGCACCTCTATGACGGGTAGTTTTTGGGCCTTTAGGTCCTCGAGTACGTCTTCGCACCCGATTTCCTTTGGGACCCCCCGAATGACGACGCGGAGGCGCCGGTCTTCTTCCACACTCCACGTGTGGAATGGTATCGACATACCGTCGAGAAGTCGCGTTAAGTTGCGATAGTCGGAGATAGTCTCCGTTTTCAGCCTGATACCCTCAGTGCGGGTTTCGGCTATGAAAAAGATGCCATTTGCATCGCATCGGGCCTTGATGGCCATCCACCTATGGCGGTTCGTTATAACGACCGCCGGTGGGCGCTGGGAGCGCTTGGGAGGGGTGGGGAGAGAAGCTCCCTCGGCATCCTGTTAAGCCGCGGGGGGCGAAGCAGGGGAGTCAGAGGCCGCGGCGGGAGTAATGCCGTCGGCCAATTTGGCGGCCTTCTTTGCGGCGCCTTTGTTGCGCCTGGTGCGCTTTCGGCCTGAGGCCATGACAAATTCGTCCGAGTCGGACGTGGGCTCGGAGGAGGATTCCGAGGACTCGGAAACAACTTCCATTTCTTCGTTTTGGGCCTGACGGGCCGGAGACGAATTAGCGGAGGGCGCGTCGCGCGCGGCGCTTTTGGAGCGCGCGGTGGTGCGCGCGGCGTTCGCAAGGTGCGAGGGGGTCGAGGCGGGGGCGGCGCGCGCGTCGATCTCAGAGGACGCGGCGGGGCGCGAGGCATTCGCAAGGTGCGAGGAGGTCGAGGCGGGGGCGGCGCGCGCAGCGGGTGCGTCGCGCGCGGCGGCGCGCGCGGCAGCGCGCGCGGCGATCTCGGAGGGCGCTGCGGGGCGCGAGGCATTCGCATGAGGCAAGGAGGCGGGCGCGTCGCGCGCGGCGGCGCGCGCGGCGTTTGCAAGGGGCGCGACGGCGGCGGAGGGCTCGGTGGCCTGAGGGGCCGGAATGGCGGCCGGAGGGGCCGGGGAGAGAGAGGCAACTCTCTTAATTTCCTCAATACGAGGCAACATTCGGGGATCTTGCTCTAAAATTAGAGCGATGATACCTTGGATTAACACATAGGGTACATTTTATCCCGAAAAGTACGCGATTCTCGTAGGATTTGATCAAAAGTCCGATATAGATGGCGCTGCTCTGCATAAATAAATACACGCAAACGAAGTTGCGCGGGTTTCACTAGTCGTTTATCATGTGTGTGTACACTGTGTCTTGTGACTAAGTAAATTCTTTGAACCGATTAAAATTTAAAAAAATATGTCAACCCTATTCTTAGTTCTCCGCAGTCTATTCCGTAGAGGCGTAGAGGATTATTTTGACGAAAACCAGATAAAGTTAGTATTCATCTTGACTCGTGTTTAAATCGAAAAATGGCTGCATTTGACATTTTTATCAAATAAAGACACGTCTATTTATCTACAAGTTAAATAAAATATTTTATAACGTTTGCCATATAAACGTAAAGTTTGAAACACATATTTTTTTTACATTTTAATCTCGTATATTTTTTATGTCGATGGAGACTTTATTTATTTAATAAATCGAATACTTAATGAATAACCCGCGCCTTCTGGTGGCCTACAGCAGGATCACTAACGACCATCGAGTAACCACCATCGGCCTATCAAATAAAAGTGTTATTAAATCCACAAATGATAATAATACAAAAACAATATATTATGTCATTAAGTGTGTAGAATGTGTTGCTTGAAACAAAGATTTATTATTTGTTCATAAAAAATATATAAAACTAGCTGACCCGTGCCCACTTCGTTGGGCATAATGTTAATAATCCTTTTTTAGTACAGGCTTTCGTAAGAAACGCTTTCATTCGACCGTTTTTTCTCCGATTCACTTTGCAAAACCGACTACCACAAAAAAGCCTTTTTATTTTTCGGTTTTTTATATAACCTATGACACTCGGCAATAATGTGGCTTTCTATTGGTGAAAGAATTTTTAAAATCGGTTCAGTAGATCCCGAGATTACCCCTTACAATTTAACAAACACACAAACTTTACTTCTTTATAATATTAGTATAGATAAATAAAAAAATCAGGAAGATTTCATTTAGGTTTTTTTGTAAACTTAAATTGTTTGTAGACTGTGTTCCTTAAAACAAAATAATTATTATATTACAATTATTATTAGTATCTAAATAAATATTATGTACTTAAATAAAAAAAATATATTTTCAGGGAGATTGTTTTTTTTTTGTAAAATTCCTTATTTGGCTGCAGTCAAGTATACATTGATGTTTTGTGTCACGCACCCGATATTTGTAGGGAAGATAGCAGAGGTCGAGAGCCATTGTCGCATGCCACTCCGGGAACATTGAATTTCCTCCACGCGTACCTACGTCACTGTAAAAGTAAGAATTATGACTTATCAGGGAATGGGATGTCGCGTGTAAAACAGCCGGCATTAATTTTTTTTAATTTTTTTTTTATACTACACAGGTGGCAGACAAGCATACGGTCGGCCTGATGGTAAGCCGTCACCGTAGCCTATAGACGCTTGTAATACCGGGGGTATCACTCACGCGCTGCATCAGCTAGTTAATTAAAATAAAATAAAAGTACCTAAATTTATAATTTTATCTGATTTGTTTTAAAAATACTTATCATGTCTTTTGGAAGTAGTGTGGTAAGGCGCGATATCGTTAATATTTTTGTTTTACAGAATACTAGTCTGAATTAACTATTTGTGTTTTATTTATATTAATTATTGTATAGCCCAAGTGATACATGTTGTTCCTATGACTATAGCAACATTCATCGACATTCTATTGTTATATCATTTTATTATATTCTAGCTTTTTTGCCCGCGACTTCATCCGCGTGAAGTTCCGGGCCCGTTCCCGTGAGAACCACATTGAATTTCGGGAAAAACTATAGCCATATACTCCCTGATAATGTAGCTTTCTACTGGTGAAAGAATTTTTGAAATCGGTCCAGTAGTTTCGGAGCCTATTCAATGCAAACAACAAACAAACAATCAAATCTTTCCTCTTTATAATATTAGTATAGACAAATGATATAAAATATTTTAAAGGTTACAATTTGTATTTTTAGATATAAATAACTTCTTTAGTTAATCTAGTACTTAAATGTACCCGTTAACTCAAACAATTAAATATAAAAACAAACCCCGGTCACGGAAGATAGCAAAGATCAAAGAAGTGTCACTACATTCTGAACATTAAAATTTATCTACAATGTTACAGTAAAACAGAAAATAATGTCCGTTATTTCGATACTTACTTAGTTGACGTAAGTATTTATTGTTACATATAAGATTTGGATATGTCAATTGAATATCTATTTATCTATGGAATTTAAAAAGAAAGGCGTGATCGTTTCTGTTTTTGAAATTGTCCGGAAGGTAATTCAGTGAGCTATATGATAATTACTTCAGTCAACAATAAACCTCAACTTTGTGTATAATGCAATTAATATCGTTTAATTTCTTTGTAATGCAACGAGAAATTGATTATCGCCGCCTATGGACATCAGTAACACCAGACATGCTACTAATCCGACAAAGCAGGAAATATGAGAGACGGGGTAAGGAAAAAAGCGAAAACACATTGTTGCTTCACGTCAATATTCTCTGAGGTGGTACTCTCCCAATCGAACTGTCCCATTTCATAAATGCTCTAAGTCCAAAAAAATATAAACAAGTAATTTTTCACTTAACCCTATTTTCAATTGTACAGCGGCATGATGTAAAATGTCAGGGTAGACATATCCCCGATGTCAAACTCCGGAAAATAGTCATAAGTTGGCCCCTATCTCTGGGCTAAGTGCAAAAATCACATTGTCCCGGTCCCGGGGCCCCGGACTGATGCCCGCCTTTTAGAGGGCCCGCCGAAGGACAAAGGTCTATGTCGACGTGTAAGTATTATTCTTTTGTTCTTTTGATATATTTTTTTAATCTCACGATTTACAGATGGATGGATGATGATCCTGTTTTAAAAAATTGTGGTCATGGTATTTTGCAATGTATAAAAAACTTTATAATACTTTTATGTTATATATTGGCTTTCTGTTGAGTTTCATTGCATTTGAAAATTGATGTGTATTTCCTGTAAATCTATTTGCAAAATAAATGATTTTATATTATTATATCCTATCGTCCAGAAAAGTAATTAGCTGATTGTTCGCAACTACTCATAGGGTGAATTGCTCAAAACCATTTTTAAAGTCAATGATTCGTTATATTACGGTCACGGCTGTCACTGTCAAACTAAAGAAGAAAAAAAAGATCAAATCACATATCGGAGGCCACGTGAGTCTCACTGACCCAAAGTGAGTCTCACTTTCGGTCCGTGTACCAGCGGAAGTAAGTAAATCACATTATAGGTTAAATTTCGGTTTCTTGTTATTCTACCTGATTCTGGCCGTTCAAATATAATTTATTTGACATAATATAATATTATGATTATCGTTATAATTATTATATTATTTCAGTTAATTATAAGTCGAGCATGTCCTCGACGGTATCAAGTTAATTTCAATAAAATCTATCGAATGGTTCGGTAACATCAAACCCGTATTTTCAATTAACTCGTTACAAACGGTGATGTTTTATAATAAGGTATAGATTGGTTACGTATAGAAATGTGCTAAATGCACTTTTGACTTTTAGATTGTAAAAAAACTTTCCAGTTTCAGACTTCTGCTGGACTAACGACCACTTTATTGTTTTGTAAATGGGTGAGCTTACCGGGTTCGTAACCTTCATGCGTGAAATAGCGGTGGTATGCCGTTGTGTCTCGTATGATAAGTCACAGAGCTTAAAGGCTAATACTTGTCATGCATCCAACTTTTTCCTACATAATTTGGTGCGGTGTGTGATATACCTCGCCACTCAACGCGCTTCAAGAATCGTTCCCGGAACCGTAGAATCGATAGTCTACGGTTTATGTCTCGTGCGTGACATGTTGAATATATTTTGGTACATTTGTTTTTACCGCTCGCTGCTCTGCGCTGGGCTGTTACTAATAACGGCAAGTTTGTGTCCTGTTAAGCACGTTGGCTAGACACAATCGCGCGAACTTGCGCCCTTTGTGAACCGGGTTTAAGTCTATTCTATACCTATCTACTTTAAAAAAATAATAACATTGGTTACAAAGTCGTGAGGTTGTCACTAGGATTCCGATATTGGCGTTTTCACGACAGACAACCTGTCACTAGGTACTTAATCTTACGTAGTTACGTTTGCGAACCGAATAACACCAAAGTCAATTTGTTCCCGATTCGTATCACGTACCTAATATTGTTTAGAGGATAATACTTTTACCTGCTAGGAAATTATATTGTGTCCCATATTAAATTAACGACCCGTCTTGATGTTAAGGTATTTTGTCGGGTACCGATGGGAAATTGGGAAAACGTTAGTTTCTTTCGCCATTTCTTTCGGAAACAAAGCAAAATGACCACTGGAAAATGGTAATTTTGCTATGTTTCTGAAATAGTGGTAGTTTGTAGAGTAATTTATTCATTATATTATTAAAAACATATTGAATATTACTGAAATAATATGTAAAATACGATAAAAGAACGTGTCTGTGATGGCCTGCTCTCTGAATAAAGATTTGATTCCATTTCGTTATGGACAACGATCGGACAAAATTTTGTAATAGCTTTAATATGACCTCATTTTACATAAGTTCCAGATAGAATATCTGTCAGACAATATGTCGGAAAAAACAGAATTGTTTTATCCGATTGATTCTTTATTTCCTTTTCACGAGGTACAATTATGAGGTAAGTTGGACACCAACTGTTATCATTCCACCTGACGGTCATCGACATTACCGACTGTTATCTATCGACTACCAGTAGGTAAGATTGATTGTAACAATATATCAGGATCTGGAGTCAATATTCTACGTATCAGCAAATACTATAGACGAGTAATACGCACAGCTCTTGACGTTTCTTATACAATGACTTGGCAACCTCCGTTCACCTCATGCCGCTAGGGGCGCTATAACATTTTGCATACAAAACGCACAGTTCACCTCATGCCGCTAGGGGCGCTATAACATTTTGCATACAAAAGTTTTGAAATCGTTCACCTCATGCCGCCCTCATGCCGTAGGGGCGCTAGTGTCGCGTCTTGCCCGAATTCTTCCGAAGCTGTGCGTATTACTCGTCTATAGTATTTGGTATCAGTAATATTGGTATCACGTTTTCAATATTTAACCACGATCTGTTGCGAGATCAAAAGAGGCGCATACTCGGCAATATGGCCACTTTTTATTATCAAATTCTTATTCATAGCAATAGCAAGGAGGTTCGTGGTTAGAAAGCTAACGTATCCATCGTTATATGAATTTGGAATTGAAACGTGTATGGAAATTAGGGGATCATTAGAATTTACTTACTGGCCGGTTATTCCTTACAACGTGCAGTGTGGATTTATACTTTTATGCCAACTATTTGGTCTATTACTAAGTCCTCGCTATCCTTCTGTCTGACTGCCCGTCTGTCACCAGGTTATCTCATGAACCTTGATAGCTAGACAGACGAAATTTTCAGATGATAAATTTCGGTTGGCGTTATAACATAATAAGATAGCCAAAAAGAAATAAAATAGCGATTCATTACGTTTAAGGTTATGAGAGTACTTACGGCTTAACGTAGGTAACGTTAAGCCGGTTGCAGACCGAAAACTAAGCTATGCCAAAGCTAAACCAAGCAAGCTAAGCTAAGCTAAGCTAGAAATAAATGGCATGCACACCAAGAGCTAAGCCAAAGCAGTGTTGTACAAGGGTTCAGTTATGATTTGTTATCATTGATTGTCGGTGATATCACTAAACAAGATACCTACTAACTTTCGGTAGGCTATAACCCCAGAAGACAGATTAGCTGGTATATCTGGATTACTTATTTCCTCCACTATTCTTTTCCATACAACATCCTTTTAAATTAATTTGTGATAGTCCTTTAACTGTGTGTTCCATATTATAGAAAATTGTCTAACAATTGTCTAGCTTAGCTCGTGTTAGCGCGCATCGACATACACAACTAACTTAGCTTCGCATATTTTAGTTAGCTCGCAACTACGGAAAACGCGACAGCTATGAGAGCTAAGCTAAAAAAAAAAAAAAATTAGCTTAGCTCTTGGTCTGCAACCCGTAAACTTGTTACATAGGGCGTTAATGTCACCGATGTTTGACGAATTATGTGGGCTCGTATTAAATAACTATTGCCATTCTTTCGTAGCTCTTCAAAATTTCTTACATGTTGTGCTAAAACAAATTTTTCTCCCTTCAACACGGTTTGAGGTTGCAAACGAATATTGTGTTTTACACTTTCAAAACCAGTTTTTATAATGATATCCATTAGGACTGTTTTAACAAATTCCTTTAAAAATACCACTTGTCGTGTTTTTATTTATCTTTAATTTACTATATTTACTAGAAAGCAATAAAATATGTCATTATTTGGCATAATCCCGGAAAGTTGCGCATTATAGTGGCGCTACTGTCGTGCACATAGCCAATAGATACAGAACCCTTTGGGCGCGAGTCCGACTGGCATGTAGCCGGTTTTTTAATCTAATTGAAAATAGAACGAATTTTAAAATTTGTCTACATTCTTTTTTCAGATCCTGCTAGCGCATAACAATCACTTTTTGTATCTGGCAATCAATAACCTAAAATAAAAGCATTAAAAAAAATTAATATTGTCCTCTTTTTTGAAAGTTTGTTGCGTAAAAATATTTTGAAATCAAACAAACTTCATGAAAAACAATTTGTGAACATAAAAAAAATAGGGTAAATTCCCAGTCGTGGGACAATTACGAGAATTTTTTAATGCTAGAGACACAGTGAATATACCTATAGATAGCTGAAGAGTGGATCTATTTTTTTTTGTTAATTCGGCATACATATTTTTAAATAATTTTATTTGGAAAAAAGTTTCTAATTTACATTGGCAGTGTGGGACAGATTTTACAGGCAACTCTGCCAGCTATTAGCATATTTAAACATTGGTGCTAATTCTGTTGTACATTTAGTTAAATGTCTAGTTAGACTAAACTAATTTTGTACAGGACTAGAAGGGTTGCTTTCCTTGTCACTAATTGTAAACCAAGGAAGGACAACAACACCTTTGGTCTTGTCAAAATTAGTTCAGTCTAGTTAAATGTATAACAGAATTAGCACCATTATGATGTAATTTGGATAATTATTCATCCAAAAAGTCGCATCCTAGTTCTTTTAAAACCCGAAATAAATGTAGTGTCCCACCACTACGCATTTACCCTATATGAAAATTATGTATGCAACTATGCAAAAGTAACAGTGTGTTGTTAAAATACAAAGCGAATTGAAAACGTGCCTGAGCGCTCTTTTTAGTGGGAGCTACGTCTATTTGTGTACAAATAACAATTTGTATTTGTTACAATCTCTATGATAGTGTTCGAAAAATATTTTATTTGAATCGTTAATTAATATTATGAACTATTCTTTAGGTTATCTGCTGAATTGTTTGAGATGCAGTTTGATATGGGGATAGTTTGAGACCCTAGAGAGGATTTAAGTTAGTTTTTATGACGAAAATCGAATTGGTTATTTGAGTGATGTTAATTGACGTTGACAATATGATGTTTTACTATGGATTTTAACATTTGCCTCAGAAGTTATCTGCTTTCCTCATTCCCTCTCAGATATGAAAGGGATTACATTCAATATTCCTATAATAATGTGTTTGTAAAAATAAACTATTGAGTTTTGAATGCAGGCAAAGTCGCTGTCTAAGCTAGTGCAAAAGTCTTTATGTTCAATTTGAAAGTTGAAAATTTATTCGTGTTTTTCAAACGAGCTAAATGTCTTTCAGGCTATCCGACTATCTAGAAAGTTGGGAATAAGCTCTCAACGCCGGGCGAACTTACCGTGAGATTTTTAAAAGTTTCCTCATAAAGGATTTTGCAACAGTTTATGAATATAAAAATGCCTATAAAATCTATTCAACTATTCTTTGAGCACTAGAACGGTCACACTTTAAAAAATTTTGCTTCCTTGACTTGAAATTTTATATTCTTTAAGTTAATAGGTATTAGCAGTGATTTCATTTAATAAAGTAATAAATATAATAAATAAAATCGTTTATTTTGCAAGTAGATTTACAGGAAAGTGCTCACCCCTTTCATTAGTTGTCAGTACTATTGCCAAATAAGAATGAGTATATTTTTTTTTACAAATTACATAATAAAAAAAAAAATAACTTGGTGCTTTTGTTATTACTTACTAGTTATTACGCCAGTAAATTGTTGTGCAATCAATAAACTAATTTCAGAAATCTGTATTTCAATTATATGTTCAAAACTTGTATTTAACTAGTCTCCAAACTAAGATCTAGGTAACAAGCACCTCACTGACACCTAGACCCGACACCCGGACTCAGAACAGCCGGACAAAGACGGAACGAGCGCTTGTTTAAGTTTGCAGGTCGCCTTCTCCGCGCAAATAGGCAACTTGTAACATTACGACTTTACAGTAACTATCGACTTTGGACAATTTTGCTTCCTGGAAGAATTAGGGTGGCTGAAAAATCCTGCCGCCACGATCTTTGCACGCAAAAAACACACATCAGATGCCATTCCACAGAAGGCTCGCACGACAACAAGTAACAAGTAAATAAATTTTGATTTTTTCGTAGAATCTTAGAATTTTGTCATGTGTTTCATAAGTAGCATTAAAACAAATTATTTTCTTTCTTTAAGTATCGTTTGTCGTTTTTCTACGACCAGACGAATGTAATACCAATAATTTTATTGTAAGTTATTTTTTGAGTCACATGTTTTATTATTTAAATGTTAAAAGTCTAATTGTAGAGTACTTATATTTTTTAATGAATTATTGAATTTTTCAAATTCATCATAAATCTTTGCTTGCACGTTGGAGTCCCGATAAAAGTAATTTTGTTTTTCTTCAAATTCAAAGTATTTATTCAGAGAGTTAAGGCCCTCACAGAGATTTTCTCTCGTCAAAGATTACATTACAGTAATAAATTATTAATGTAATTAATCTACTCTATAAACTACTATGAATTATATAGTACTTAAATTTAATCTCAAATCTTTGTTTGCACGTTGGAGTTTCCATAAAAATATTTTGGATTTCTTCTTCGATGACTACAGTCCCAACTCTTCAGTTTATGCGTCGAATCCCTAACAAGTTGTCCAGTCAAGGCGCACACGTGCCCCGACTACGATGGGAATCTAATTTCCTAAAGCATTGTCTCTGCTATCATTGGAGCTACAATGTTGGCAAAATCCACACGCCGTCTGGGAATTAGAAAGTTGCGCTCTTATGTTTATTGTCTATTTCCTGATGCTTCTACATTCACAGAACGTTTAGCTAATGGTTTCCATACTGTATACAATTACTGCCTTATATTTTGAATTGCTGTCTCGTACGTAGTTGTTATGAAAGTCCTGTCAATTCAATACTTCTTACTATATCTAACATCTTTCTGGCTAAATTCGTTGTGAGTTTTAAGACAGCTGTAGTTTCTCAGTCGGGACGTCAATAATATTCTTGCTTATTGTTAATCTGAGGTCACCGTTGTTGGTTCTGACTTTATAGGAGACATAGCGTTAGGAATGTGTGATGGACTTGTCCTGATAAACTAAAAGAATTTATTTTGTATATAATTTATAATATTAGTAAGGATTTACCTTTTTTTTAATGACAAACAAGCAAGCGGGCCACCTGATGGAAAGCGGTCACTGCCGCTTATGGACATCAGTAACACCAGGGGCGCTACCAATGCGTTGTCCACCAAGGAAGTTGGAGGAAAGGAAGGAGGACCGGAAGGGAAAGGAGGGGGAAAGAGGGGATAGGGAAGGAGTTGGGCTAGGTAGAAAACATCCAGACCAAGAAATCAGGACATGCTTATCTTGTACTACGTACCCAGTAGATAAAGTAACCATAGAGGTAAAGTAGCCATTAGCCACACAGGCTGTCATGAATCAAAGGTACATTAATGTTCCTACATCCACAATCAAGTTCCATATAAATGATAAGTCAACAAAAGCAAAAAAGATTGAAATGCTCTGAACCGGTAAAAGGTAATTTTTGCCCACGTTTCCTTTATGCAGGCATATTCTTCTGAAATCATACGGGGAGGGAGTTCGTTAGCTTCGTGAAAAGCAGCATTAGTGCCCTCGCTGCCCTGAGAGGATAATCCCAAATAAGGCCCGCAAAAACATGTATTACACTCATAGATATAAAACTAAACAGATGCATGCATGCTGAATGCTGTAGACAGAGATCTTAGTATTAATAAATAATAAATAAATAAATATATGAGGACAATTCATACAGATTAAGCTATTAGCCCCAAATTAAGTTCGAAACTTGTGTTATATGATATTAACTCAACGATATTGTATTTTATAACAAATACATACATAGATAAACATCCAAGACCCGAGGCCAATCAGAAAAAGTTCGTTTTTCATCATGACCCGACCGGGGATGGAACCCGGGACCTCCTGGGTGGCGGTCTGGCGTGGTAACCATCACGCCACGGAGGTCGTAATGGATACCACGTGGAGTATAGACTGTACTGATTGAATGATTTTCTTTCTTTCTGTCTTTTTTTCTTCTGCCAACATTTCAAATATGGGGCAAAACATTTGAATGCATAATTAACATTATCTTTGCGTCTTTAATGAACACAGCATTGCTGACTTCAACGATTCGATGGACTTCACAAATGGGGATGTGCGAAAATCCGTTGTGTACAAGAGTTGTTAATAGGTAACAGTCATTAAAAAAACCATAAATATTAAGGCAGGTTGAAAACTCTGACAACTCGCAGCTGAGTGGCGCTGTAGACCAGTCTCCTAATATTAAAATGGATATGGTTGATAATGATACATCTACTTACATACACTCGCGTTATCTATAAAGTTTTACGTCTGTGCTTGTATTACATTAGAGTAGTGGCCGGCAAAGCCCTGTTTCGGACGCTTTTTAAATCCATATCGAATGTAAAGAACGAATAAATGTATAAGGGTTAATAATGCCCTTTGTTGAATAATTCTATTGTTACCGAGCTCTTTGGTATAATACACTGAGCTACTAATACAAAGATACAAAATGTGTTTTCTGGTCTTCTTTACGTTAAATATAGAAGAATGTAACAATATTTTTAAAATATTTTTATTTTTAAAAATATTTAAAGTAGTTTCAGAAAGTTTTGTTTAGATGCAGCGTGTTTGTAGTTGGACACTTGTAATGTCAATTGTTTTTTAAACAGTCTCACAGCTGGGCAAAGGCTTCCCTAGCTTCCATAAGTTCCTTAATATATTCATGGATATAAAGAAGGGATTTGGACGAGAAAATCCACCATGCGTGTCCGTTACAGGTTGGATGATGAGCAGTTGGCCATCTAAATGGGCCCGTGGATGCCACCTTTGATATTTGACATACTTACTCTTCCACCGCCACCCTAAGTACACTGCCCTTGCACCAACTGTCCAATACAAACTTTAACTTCAATTGATGGTATAAAATTTTAATATTTATGGTTGAAACTAGGAAATGACGTCATGTGACGTTAGAGATGGCGAGATTACAGAGTCAGAGGTCACCAACTGTTCCATAGTTGTATTAAAATTCTTTTATAGTTTAAAAAAATTAAAATCTTTAGATAGAATCAATTGTATGCAATGTTATTAGAGCAGCAGCTCAAAGGGCCAAATTGCTACATTTCCGCGTTTTAACTTGAAACCGTAATAAGTTTTCGTATGCATAAATGGACCTCATTCATGTCGTAACAATGGGAATTTTACTTCCAGCCATCCTCTTTTATTTTTCTCCGTCTCGGCGTTCATTTCACTTGCAAATGTTTCATTCTTTATGAATTTACCGCGACTCTTATAAGAAAAAAAAGGTTCTCCGGAATCAAACTTGTACAAATATTTGAAGTGAAAAGTTTTTGAGTGGAATATTTTTTTTTCTGTGTCCTCTCAATTTCTTAACTCCATCGAGAGAGTCGGTTTTGTTTTAGTAACCAAAAAAAAATGTCGCGCAAAATATGAATAAATCATACTTACCCCTTTCTTAGTCCCTCCAGGTAATTTTTCGATTAAAAAATTAATAAGTAAAATCGGCGCTTTCAAAGTTTTAATATTAAGTTTTTTATTCCCCCGTTTTTACTTTGTACACACCTGGTTCAAATTAAAAAAATAATTGCTTACCTACTGTTTGCTAAGAAAAAATGTAATGAAAAATATTCTTTTTTCATATGAACTGTACACAATTCGTCAAGATAAAGCAAGCTTGAACAAAATGAACATGCATCGTCACCTGTGCAGAGTTATCAAACTATTGGGTTGTATTTAGTAAAACTAGTTGTACCTACAATTCCGTCCACATAGATATTCGGTATGGAGAGAGAGAGAGAGAGGTAGGGCGCAGCACCTTACAGAAGATCGTAGCCAAATAGCATTCGTCTCGGTCATGTGTTCCTACGGTGAATAAGGTCTCCAGAGCTCCACTTGGGGGGTGTTGGGAGGGTTGGCAACGCGTGAGTGATATCCCCGGTATTGCAAGCGTCTAAGGCTACGATGATGCTTACCATCAGGCGTATGCTTGTTTGTCAACTTTGTGATATAAAAAAAATTGTCAAAATAAGATTTACAGCCAAATAAAACCAAACAGAAATAAAAATTACTCCAAACTACCACCAACTACAAACAAGAAACTTAAAACTTGCTCCTATCAAATTGAAGAACTTATATTAAAAAGTAACTTATGTACCCTACATATCCATGTTGTTCAATAAAATATATTTATATTTACTGCAACGGAAAATTCTTATCTATAATGGAAATGGAGATCTCCAAGCAATACTTCAGTATTACCATAATAGTATTATTACGCACGGACATCGCTCAGTGTGTCAGCGCCCTAACCGCGGTAAAATACCACGTGGGAAATTTGTTCGTTTCTCACTCACTCACTCGTTTCCTTGTGTACAGTCGGCAATACAAGTTTATTTTCGAAAATTATATAATATTTTTCTTTTAAATATCTAATGGTCACGTTATTGCTCATACCTTTTATTTACGTTTATAGAGATTTATAGAGACTTAAGTGTTAGACTTAGAGTCGGTGCACATTGACGGAAGATCCGTCGAGCTTATTATCGTTTGTGAATTGGTCGCTGTCGACTACGTACTCTCGACACACGAACAGCGACGAATTCTCGTTTGTATGGTCAACGCACTAACTCATCATCGGTTGGGTGTGCAAGGTCAAATGTTTTATTATGAATTTGTCTGATCTGGCGTAACGGAACCGAGCATACGCGACGCATCTTCCGTCAGATGTGCACCGACCTTTGAGATTTAGACTCAGTTTCCTATCAGTTTTTGTTAGTACAAATATTCCATCTGAATTGGTGGTGGGAAAAGACAAATTGAAAGAGCGTAACAAGCTAAACTTATATAAGTGTCTTCACCAATTTTTTACGAAGACACTGCCAATCCTAATGGGGTAGGATATAACTAACTGGCGAAGTTGTAGCCGGCGCCTGGGATATTGAGCAAAACCTCAACTATTATTTTGTGGCTTTATAAAGAGAAAGATAAAAAATATAATCAGTTTTGTGCATTAGTGCGGGTTTCATTTGTGTTTCGTCTGCCAAATAGTTACTCACAACTCATAGCAAAGTTATGGCGGTTTCGCCATTTTGATTTCGCTGCAAAGGTACAAGATTAAAAGTTTATCAACTTGAATAAAAGCGTTTGACTTTGCCTCTTTACCTACTTGTTTATTTTCTGCAAATACAATAGATAGTATTAAAATAAATGTAAATATTTCATGCTGACTGTACCTCAGAAATATTTATTTACTGTTATGTCTGTAACATAGATACAATATGAAATATTTAATCTAGACATAACAACGTACTACACGTGTCTGTCTCTCAAGTTGTTTCATTTTTATATCTATGTTTACGATTATACTACTTCCTGCCAGCGACTTTGCCTATAAAATAAAAATTTAATAAGTTTATTGATAAAACTAAGAGTTATTTTTAAACGGTCGGCAACCAAGGCACAGATTAGTTAATAGTTACTTCGTGACCAAGGTGCGAGTGATATCGCCCGGTGTTGCAAGCGCCCATAGGGTACGTACGGTGACCGTTTACCATCAGGCGGGTCGTATGCCGTATATAAAAAAAGTATAAAGGTATAATAGATATTAATTTTATTTAATAATAAAATTATTTTCCAATTTTCTCTCAATTGGGCCTATTCCGGACAATTCTCCAAATAAGCGTCGAGGTAGGGGAGGCCTTTGTCCTGCAGTGAGCACACAATAGCTGCTAAAAAAACTAGGTAGCTATTTATAAATAATGGCACATCCTAAACCGCTGATCGTAGACCTAGACTTAGAGAGTGTGTTCTTTGTATGACGTAGGTATACATCACCAGAGTCATCGACATAGCTCACCAGATAAGCAAACTGAAGTGGCAATGGGCCGGCCATAATAACCGAAGAACCGGCAACCGCTGGGCTAAACAAGTTCTTGAGTGGAGACCGCGGATCGGTAAGCGTAGCGTAGGACGCCCTCGGACTAGGTGGAGCGATGATCTTCGCAAGGTGGCTGGCAAGAGCTGGATTAGAATGGCCGAGGATCGTGCGCGGTGGCGTGCAGTTGGGGAGGCCTATGTCCAGCAGTGGACAAATGTAGGTTGATGATGATGTTGAGGTATACATCAGATAAGAAAGGATTTTCCGAAAATCCCACGGGAAAGCGGGGTAATATAATAGATAAACAATATAAGAGAAATATAAATAGTTTGAGGCTTTATTGTGATATATGCCAGCTATTATCATTATAATTTTCCTGAACTTAGCCTAAAATATTGCACGACGCGTTGCGCTCACTATGTTTGTAATTTATTGCGCGAATATTATAATAAACTCGGGTTATTAAATAGATGATTTTAAGCTATGTATTTTGTATTAAATTAGACAAAAACAGTACGGTTTTTAAAGATCAAAGTAATTCTGAAGCAAACCTTGTATTATCGTATTGTGAAATCTTACTTATACCTAGTAAGAGAGGTAGGGCACAGCGGATAATCCGCTCAAATCGTAGCAGCCCGTCTGCGGAAGGACCTCCACCTTACAGAAGATCGAGCTCCACTTGGGGGGGTTGGGAGGGTTGGAACGCGTGAGTGGCCGTATGCTTGTTTGTGACCTTAGTAGTATAAAAAAAAACCTAAAAGATGAGGATGTAGAAGGAATATATTTTTTTTAATTAGAGGTACGACGAAAGGAGATTAGAGCGTGCCCTGCCACGCTGCTCCAATGCGAATTGGGAGAGGCAGTGTCTACAAGCCGCCTGAAGGTCACCGACCTTTAACGACGGTCATCGATTGACAACATGATGGCTCAACGTGCTCTCCAAGACACGGAGAAGCTGAAGATAACGAAACCCATCCAAACACTTACTATACCTTGTTCAAGATGACCGTAGAATTGATGTAAACAAACCATATTTAGGGTTATCACAGCATTAGTAAAATTTTTTTTTGTAAAGTCATTATGAATGTCGTTAATACTCCTCTATCCATTACAGCGTCGTAATAAAATATATTTTATAACGAATGAAAGCACTACATTGCATAAAATAGTTCATTTGGACACAGAAACCGGTTTTGTTAAAAATAGAAATGTTTCTCTTGACTCGTCAACCCTTAAAACGAATTAAAAAATATTTTTCTCATTAGAACAAACATTTGGGAGTTTTTTTTATAAGCGCCCAATAAAAGTAGTAATTCAATTACCTAACAATTCATGTTCTCTATGTGATATTGAATTTGGCGGGTTATCACGCTTTAAAACCCCGACCTATAAAAAACGTTCTATAAATCACATGACGTTTCGTTCCATTCAATTGGCGTTCCATAATTATGGAAACTAAATATGATAATTTGTCATAAAAAAATATAATTTCAAATCAATAAAAATAATTATAACTACTAATATTGTATACAATAAAAATATTACGTAACGCGTATTTATTAACCTAAATAAATTGTTTATTTTTCTATTTTATTATATTTATTTTTCTACATATATTCTGTGTCCATTGGAACGAAACGGTGATTTAATTTGAATATGACACTGACCAATGACAGGCCGCCGTCATTGGCGCCATTATTGTCTTGTTTACAAGTTATTATTTTCTCGTTGAAAATTGCAATTATAATATTTGCATTAAATGTTGCTTGTTGATATATTAGTAAAAAGTGGCACAAAAAACCGCCGAAACTTTCGTCGTCAATTTGGCCACCGTATTCAACGTTTTAAAGGACAGAAATGAAACACGAGTAAAGTCTCCAGTCCCGAAGAAACTACGACTATTCTCAAAAATTTTTGGGTAGGATTCGCCGGAAAGTCCATGATGAAGGTAAGTTTAACAATTATGAATTCAAAATTAAATTTATATACCTATCATAAACAAAGTATTCAAGTGTTTTGTATTTATTTATTGTCTATATTTATATTACTATGTGATGAAGATTTCTCCATTTTGAACTCACAAGTTCCGCAAAAAGGCTGTCTCTTTACTTCGATTCAACAATCTTTATCATCTCCGTACATAAATGTTTTGAACATTATATTTTCTTTTTTAGGTCATACTAAGACCAAAATGTGGGAAGATTAAGTCAGTGAAATCTGCGAGGGAAGTCTCAATACGAAGGTTTATTCACAGGCTTAAAAGCGCCCCTTAGGCAAAGGAAAACAATTAATAATTTTACATATTGGTATGTATATAATTTTTACATATTGCTCATTTCATTTTGAAGTTCACAGTAGTAGTTGCAACAATATCTTTAATTTGATTGTGCAATTATTTCAGGATCACAGGATGGTTTCTTAGATGGAGTAATCTAATTTTTGAGATCAAAAAAGGCGATGGAGATTACCACAAGGAAATGAACTCAAAAGTCTTCGAAGAATGGTTTGAGAACAAATATAAAGAAATAAAGAAGAGAATAAAATGGCAACGCTGGATGGAATTACTGATGCAGTCATGGATGAATTTGTTATGAATAACACCTGAACCTACCATGACCTGAAGGTCACTAGTGAAACAAGCTGATCATCATCATCATGCAGTGATGATTTGTTGAACTAATCAATGAATGATCAGTTATTCCATAATTATAGAGTAGCTTATTTATGTAATATTTAATACACAAATAAAATAATGTACTACTCTCATTGTAAATGATGTGTGTAAGTGCCCGCTAAGGGCCCAAAGAATAATGTATTTTTGACTTTGACTTTATAATAACCATGATGACGATCAGTAATACATAATATATTATTTTTTCTTTTTTGTAACTTGTATTTATTTGTTTTATATTCAGTTTTAGTAATATGGCCATCACAAAATGTATATTTAATGTTTTGCCAATGCATCCATAGCATTCAGATATTTTGTTAGGTTTCATTAAATCCAATACTTCCTCATTGCCTCTTGGATTGTAGATGTCAGTTAACTCTGTATATCTTTTTTGTCCCTTGTATTGTAGGAATTTACTTCAACTATGACTATGCTGTGTACTATTAATGTCTGTGTTTGTTGATGTTACTGTGATGGTCTAATCAGAGTAACTTATTGCTGTTGTTTTTATTTTAGAAGTATTGAACAGCTGTAGCACACGTCCTTCATACCTTTTATTAAGACGATATAGAAAATGTTTGTTTATCTATGTCTACTGGACAAAATTCTAAACGATATTAAAAACCGTCTCAAAATGAGTTGTGTGATTGAGGTGAAGATAAAAATTGTGATTGGCTTAAAACTCGTCATTGTCTTCCTACCTTGTACAAATGCAAATAAAACAAATGTACATATTGTGTATGTTTTTTTTATATACCCTACCTTCATACATTTCCAAAAATGACAATATGCTTCTTAGTATCTTGTTGAGCGGCTGCCGTTGTCTATTTACAAAACCCGGCCGATTGACAATAATTTTCCTGGGTGGGTTAACCAGGTAATTGCTGTTTTTATTAGTGCATACTTAAATGGCAGACAGAAACACCCTTATAACTTTCACTTTTAGATAGATTAGATATAATGTTTTTTTTGATAAGTAAATAAATAAAATCTATTGATTTACTTATTAATATATTTAATAAATACCTACCTAGTTGTTTTAAGTCATACAAACTAGTTGTGCATATCAGTAGGTCTATTTAGGACAACGGGAAAAATGCACGCTCAAAAAAATGTTGGTGAAACCTGTCTGTTACTGGTTGCTAGGCAACGGTTTGTCATTAAACATTCTATCTTGTAAACGACTCAAGTATAGGGTCGACGTTGCTTGACTTTCGTGTATGTTTAGAGTGCGACACATAGCGACGCCATCGAGCTCCTGAAACCATCTTAAATAATGTAAATCAAAGTTTTAAATACGACCTGACAGAATCAATATCAATAATGATCGACATATAAAATCAAAACCAACAAAAAATCGCCCGCCATTTTGTTAACACCAACAAACAAAGCCCGTGACAGAATGAAAATTGTCAGTGAATTTTAAACTCATGATTGCACCATATTCGTCCGATAATCCATCACTGAGATACGGGACAAAAAGTGATTTATTACGGGCGTCGTTAACGTATTTTAACTTTTAAACACTGTTTACTAACGGGGGTTTGCTTGAAGTAATAAACTTAGATTAAAGACAGAGGCAAACTTTTTCTTAAATATAATCAGAGACGATCGCCCGCCCACTCTCATTTTTTTAAGAGAGGTAGGGCACAGCGGATCATCCGCTTAAATCGTAGCAGCCCGTCTGTGGAAGGACATCCACCTTACAGAAGATCGTACCCAAATAACATTGGTCTCGGCCATGTTGTGTTACTATGGTTCAGAGCTCCACTTGCATGGGGGGGTTGTGAGGGTTGGCAACGCATGAGTGATACCCCCGGTATTGCAAGCGTCTATAGGCTACGGTAATGCTTACCATCAGGCGGGCTGTATGCTTATTTGCCACCTTAGTAGTATAAAAAAAACTCTTTTGGAAGACCTGTCTGTGATTGTCAATTCAGTCCTTACTTTACTACACTAGTCATTAAATTACTTTATTATGATAAAGCATATTACATTATGCTACCACAAAAAGGTATGACAATCTAATTTAAAAAACAATCGTTGAATTTCAATGGAAATCTTGTAACGAGTATTGGAACATATAATGCTAGGGTTATGCAGCCCAGAATAATCGATTCATAATTATTTCATAAATTAGACGATTGCTCCGAGCTTTTGTACCAAGTAAGTTATAGTACATGACAACGAAATGCATGCCCTTATAATAAAAGTCACACCACATAAGCGGACTATGTCTACTCAAACATTAATATGACCAACAAACACACTGACATGTCGTTTGTAACGTAGAGATTATCGAGAATCATTGTTGTTATAACTTGTTATAATTTATCGGTCGCCGTTGTCGGCAGGTACGCTCCACTTATGACCGTTTTCACCAACGCCTCCAAACGTAGGAATAACGCCATACAAATGTCATACACTTTGATAGGAGACGTTGGTCAAATTATTAGTACTTTATATATCACCTAATAAACCCTTACCTCTTTATTTTAATTTTCTTTACTAGACATCTATGTCCCATAGCTGAGCAAACGCATCTCCTTAACGTAGGTATAATCATCATCATCATCTCAGCCGCAAGGAGTCCACTGCTGGGCCTAGCCTTTTCCAAAAGCCTCCATAATTATTATTGCGCGTGTATACCGCTATAAAATGTATATCGCAAAGACACGGCTACTGCTAACCAGTTAGACGAAGAAACGGCTACTGCTCAGTTAACTGGTTATATGTGTTTATTTTCCACACCAAAAAATAATTAAGTATACTTAGCACAAAAGTATTCCGTATTATTCTTTTCGTTAAAATAATTTTCATTTACATAATGTCGTAGTAAAACTAGTTTTTCAGAGGCATAAACGTTAATAACACTGTAAGGTTTCTGAATAGTTTTTAAAGCGCCACTGTTTCAACTTCGCCGTAAGCTCGGTGAAAATTTAAAATTTTAATACAAGTATGTGTTACTTAGTTTAATGACATTGTTTCTGTGACCTGACAAGCTTCAGGGAGAAACAAAGTTACTTTCAGTTTAATAATACACGTTTTACATAATTTGCATTCCATATCAAGGGATTTTTAGCAGGTTTAAAACGAATTAGGTACAACTTTGAATAATATAAGCTTCTGTTAGTTATTTAATTAATTATTTTATATTGGTTAATAGAAATTAAATTTTGAAATATACATGTTTTTTTAAAATAAATTAGGATAAACTATCAACAATTAGTGTAAAAGAAATGTATAGCGCCAGTTGCAGAAACGCATTTTAATCTTAATCCCACATTTGGTTATAAGTTATCTTTTGTTCCTTGTTTAGTTAATAAGCCATAATTTTAAAAGCACATTAACCTGAAAATGTTTTTTGCAATTCACCGTAAATCTAGTGTTTTTTTTTTGTTTTTACATTAAATACATCTGATTTGTTGTTACAGGGACGAATATACAGTAGCTAAAAGGAATGCACCCCTCAAACGACTATAAGCAATAATTCAGTGCAAATTGCTCGTCGAATGCACTCATGTAAAAAATATTAACGCAGCATTCATTCTTTCGGAATACGCTCGATCTCATTATGCATCACGCGTAATAATACCCGAGGGAGTACGCAGAGAATAAAGTGTAATGTGAATAAAATTGTGTCTTTATTTGAGGTGGTTAGTCAATATGTGATTTTGGGTAATTTTTGATTGAATATAACTTATAAAATAAGACTAAGAAAGATATTTCAGCATAATAAAAATTGTATTTAAAAATTACTTAATAATTGTATGTTTCACTTTTATTTATTTATTGGTGTACAAAACAGACTTACAACAACAATACAAGATAGTTACATTTTTTGTAGTAAATAGGTCAAGTTGTAATACCTATACATTGTCCACATAATGGTTAACTCTGGTTTACGTTTGCCCCAATGAGCCATGTGAACTGTCATTTTGTCTAACCTTTTATTTTCACTAGCGGACCGCCCGGTTTTACTAATTTAAAAAAATAAAATATAGTCTATATTACCGGGGGTACCTACTGTACCTTCCCAACATACAGAGAAAGAATTTTTGAAATCGGTTTAGTAGTTATTGAGTTTAATCATTACAAACATACACACACACAAAAAAACTAATCTTTCCTCTTTATATTATAATATTAGTGTAGATAAAATTTTCTGTTTGTTTAAAATTTACATACTATATTGTTATTATGTAGAACATTATGGGTCGACGGTGATTGAGGGTGAGACACAATAATTGCAGTTTTGAAAGATTATCAATGGAAATTACCTTTAACGAAGGAGCACAGTAGGTATTTCTACAGCGAGTTGTACAAAAACATTTTAAAGATCACTATTAAGTCGCAAGCTATCTTCTTTCCTTGTTTGACAGAGATAACATCAAATTTAAAGGGTTCTAATGACGATACTACACGAATACTGCAAATTTTTACATACCGGCTAAATTGCAAAAGACAAGAATCCAGAAGCAGTTACTAAAAAAACTAACAACGGAGCCATTGGCTGTCATTTTCACAAAATATACAAACTCAACTCACATTCCATATTCCTCGAATATTTCACTTTAATAACACTGACAGAAACAATTTCTGAATAAAGTAAGAAATTTGTAGGAAAAATGTTATTAAAACATATCTAGTACTAACAAATAACCTGTCGTGAACAAATCCTTATTAAATCTACCGCTCGAAGAAATAATGTACCCAAGTTTATATAAACGAGCGTTTTAAAGTTGTTTTAGCAATTTTATAAGGGATTGCGGGCGGGGCCGCGGGGCGAGCGTGTCTGCGGGCGACACCACAGATTCAATTTATTACATTCTTTTGTCCATCCATAGACATCTTCATATATTTAGACATGTTAAATAAACCAGAGATATTCATTAGATAAGTGTCTTAAAAATACTGAGGGATGGACTGTGATCACGGTCAAGACTCAAGAGTGCGTATAATAAAAATAAATAAATAAATATATAGGGTAAAATCACACAGATTGAGCTAGCCCCACAAAGTAAGTTCGAGACTTGTGTTATAGGATACTAACTAAACGACACTATATTTTATAACAAATACAAATATTTATAGATAACCATCAAAGACCCATTTCAATCAGAAAAAGTTCATTTTTAATCATGACCCTACCGGGATTCGAACCCGGGACTTGGGTGGTAACCATTACGCCACGAAGGTCGTCAATATATCTGTATATTCTTCTATTTCTGCGTAGAGTATTCACCCTGGTCTTCTTGACCCTGACGAATGATGGCGGTGGATAGCGTAGACGTATCTCGTAGCGACGCTACGAGGGCGCTACGCCGTGACAATAAATATTGTTGTCTATTTTTCACCCTGTAGGCGGATAGTTTGTGTTTCATGTATTTTTTCAAGTGTCAAATACAGACAAAGTTACTGGAAACTTTGTAGAAAGTCGTTTGTAACACCTATTTCTACATGAAAGTTATTTTTTGGACTTCTTATGTCTTTACGTAGTATAACATGAAGTCGCAAAAGTCGTTGTCTGTTCGTTTAGAACTTAAGTAACTAGTGTACTCAACAGATATTAATGCAGTTAGCAATAGATAGTGATTCAAGAAGGTTTAATTATGTATACATTCAAGGATTTCCCGAAATTACAACAGGAGAGGAGATACATTAACATACATATAAATGAGAAAAACACACATAATACATATCCAAAAACGGGATACATGCAAACGAAGTTGCGCGGATTTTGGTAGTCTTATTTATAAAATACATCCTAAAGTATATACCCTACCAACCTACCCTATATATATATGTCCCTATATATATATAGGGACAATTTATACAGATTGAGCTAGCCCCAAAGTAAGTTCGAAACTTGTGTTATGGGATACTAACTAAACTATATTATATTTTATAACAAATACATATATATGTAGATAAACATCCAAGACCCGAGGCCAATCGGAAAAAGATCGTTTTTTCATCATGACCCGACCGGGGATCGAACCCGGGACCTTCTGGGTGGCGGTCTGGCGGGGTAACCATTACGCCACGGAGGCCGTCATATCCTTCTTCGTCTTTTCTTATTTATAAAATATTCTCGTCTTATTTATGAAATACATCCTAAGTCATCCCAAATATTCGCCACACATTGTACAAAATAATTCCTCCCAAAAACATCATGAAAAATGTTCGTGCCAACACGGGAAACTTCATTTTGAACGTTTGAAAATCTCGTGAAATATTTTCTTGATAGTAAAATTAAATTGCTGAGTTTACATTCGAGTCTACGACTTTTAATCGCTTAAAGTCTCGATGCAATTTAAAAATTACGGGAAAGATGAATGGGTCAGAAAAATACGAGTGGATTTTGTTAAAGAGGAAGTTTGTTGAGAGATTTAGTCAGAATCGAAAAGTAACACCGCACAAACGACTAACATTGATTATTTTAATGTTGTTTTCGGTTTAACTAACATTCTTATCTTGAAAATATTTTTGATAGAAAATGATGTTTCGGCCCCAAGTGGAATCCGAATCCACGTCCTCGTAATCCGACCGAGTGCTCTTTGCAACTGAGCCACTAACTACTATCTATAAATTACTACGGTAAGTTACATGTAAAGAACCCACTTCGTTCTACGTTCTTCATGCCAAAGATCACTTTCCCACAAGTGATAAGCCTTTTGTATCAGCACCCTATTCACAACTACCAAAATATCTTGAATTTAATCCGGTATCAATTTATTTTCACCTACAAACTGGTATATGCACCTATCGTCGGCTTTTGTCCCACAACCGGTCATGGCGTAATTGAGTTTCCCTGTCGCCGCTTCGCCGGGAAATAATTGCAGTACAGTATAATCTAGCATCGTAATAAGTATTGTTGACAAATTTGAACCAAATACATTTTGTGACACTATGCCGAAATGATGTTTGTTATAGAACAAACAAAATACATAGGTATTTGCTAAATTGCGATTACATTATGATCAGTTGGTTCTATACTAATTGTGTTTAGACAGATATTTTATATAGCCGGATTACCCAGTAAAAAGACTAAGTTAGCCATCGGTATTAAAAATTCAAAAGAAAAAATTATAATTTGTTTAATAATCATACTAATTTATTATTAAGAAAAATATTGTAGCTAATACACTAACAATCTATGCGTCTGAAATAAAGTTATTACTTATGCATTTTTCAATGAATTTTTAGTGACTTTTGTAATTGTTTTTTTTAATTGTAATTTACCTTTAGTATGTGTATCAATATTCAGCTCTATGCAAATTATTCGAAGCTTCCCACAACATTTTTATCCTTTTTTGACTGAACTACAAAGTAGATTGAATTATCTAAACTAAGAGATAGTAAGGAATGTTTAAATTTTCCATAATCAGCCATCAACTTAATTTAAGTTTGTTTGATCGTTGGCGTGGGGCCAACTCTCTCCATAAAATAACTAATTATCCCGGTTAATTACCGGGTAAAAACGGGCCGCGTATGAAGCTAATCGATCAGGGCCATACGTTGACACAGCGCTGCGCCTAATTGCCCGCGCCACCTATTAACCGCTGTTAGTGACCTTTTATTATATTTTTCGTTTACCGGTTAAAGCCTGGTTGAATTTTGAACGTTGAATTTAAAATCGAATATATCATAAAAGCGACAGTATCATTTATTTTTAAATCACTACGCGAAAAACTAGGGATGTAATTTACTTTGTATAAAATGAAGTCGCTTCCGATGTCATGGATATATGTTCTATTTATATTTTCTCCCAATAGAACATATATCCATGCTAATGCATAACTATCATACAATTTTGTATTCACACACACACACAAACCCATAGAAGGAAACATTCCTATAATATATATATTTTTTTGGTTTTATTGTTTGTTTATTAGTTTTTAGTTTATCTTATTATTTATCAAAATAAAAATAAAAACTCCCTAAGTACCTAATGTTAATATAAACGTACTTGGTTATGTACTTGCCATCTTAATAAGTAGGTACTACTATTTTTGTATCCCCTTTTTTTGAGGTGGGGGATCCTGGTGCCCTGAGATACAGGACTCGGCTTAGTTCAGGCTCCAGTCTCTCCCTATCTAATAATTGTATAAGTCTTGTAAAATTAACACCTAAAGCCTAATGATTGTGGAGAGAAAATAAACGTTTATTTAATTATGTCTGTTCAATTTTAATGCATTCTTAGCAATAGATAAAGTTATTAAAAAGGAATGTTTTATGTATGATATATACACGGATTCTTCGCAATTCTCACGAAAAAGAGGGTTACTTGCTAACGAAGTTGCGTAGATTTAGCTAGTTAGGGATATAATGTTTCTTCATTTACCAACAACAATTAATTTATAATAAGTCTACTTGAATTAAACTAGTTAATTGATCAAGGCAATTGTTGTATTGAAATAATTTTGAAAGTCAAACATATACGTAAATTAAATTCTAGTTTATTTCGGTTTATACGCACAACTTTATTATGTGGCTATTACAATTAGTGATTTTGGTATGTTTCGACTACAGTTTGCTAATTGGATTTAATTTAAGTATTTGTTTATATAATTATTTAGTTCATTATAATGTGAATTAAGCAGAGTACCTACGCTCTAATCCTCTTCGATTAAAGGGAGACCCGTATCACTGCAATGGGATGATGGATGGATATGATGATGATGTGTGATGAAGACGAAGTGCAAGTGGTATGCATTTATAGCGCGATCTTGGTTCTGCAGTATAGCATATTAGATCGGTTCAAAATTTAAAAAAAGCAATTCTAAACTTTATTAAAAATATTCGAGAGGAGCTCGATGGCGTCGCTGTGTGTTGCACTCTAATATGAACACGCAAGCTTAGCGACGTCGACCCTAGCCAGCGTTTGGATGGGTTTCGTTATCTCGAGCATCTCCGTGATTCGGAGGGCATGTGAAGCCGTCGGTCCCGGCTGTTGTCGATAGATGACAGTCGTTAAGCCAAGTCGGTGGCCTTAGTGGGTTTGAAAACACCGGCCTCTGCCAACCCGCATTGGAGCAGCGTGGCAGAGTACGCTCTAATCACCTTCGATTGAAGGGAGACCCGTCCCGTATCCCAGCAGTGGGATGATTATGGGTTGATATGATGATTAAAAATATTCATTCCAAAATAATTTCAAAATATCATAATGTTAACTATAGGAGATGATTTTTTGACTCTACTTATAATAGGGCAGACAGAAATAGATATCCCTAGTAATAAGATAAATGAGTAACCACGAAAAATAAGGGGGGTAATATTAGTGTATTCTGCTGTTTACCCATTAGTCATAATTATATTTTTGATATGATATTCGTTTAATCGGTATCGTCATGTTCTACAAAACACATGTTCGTTATTATTTTAATAACTATTACTTATTATGGCAACACCGACAGCCAACAAACAAGCTGAACCGAAGCCAAATGACAATAGCATAATGTACCGTTAATTAGCGATGTTAACATGCTTTAATTAAATTTGTATTATATAATATCGTAACTGAATATCACTATAATATTCCAAGTAATGCGCATACGTACAAGCTTCTACAAATCCCGTTTGATTGGATAGATAGACTAACTGATGCCTGACCCATGAATTCCTGTTCTCGGACTGATTTTCGGGATAAAAACTATCCCTGTGTTAATCCAGGTTAAGAAGTATAATAGTTCCCCGCCCATCTAAGCGGATAAGGTGGCACTGAGACAGTGGTTTTAGTTGGTGTATCCAAGTGGTTTAGGAGCCCGACATACCCCCGCCGCAGCGGCGGGGCATGCATTTCCCTGTGGATAAAAAAAAAACCGTTTAAACCCCGTATAGCAATTTTCAATTCAATTCCACCATTGAGAGGTAAGGCCGCCGCTCAAATCGGAGCAGCCCGTCTAGGGAAGGACCTCCGTCTACAGAAGACAGTAGCCAAATAGCATTGATCTCGGCCATGCTGTGTTCCTACGGTGAGTAAGAGCTCCACTTGGGGGGTTGGGATTGGGAGGGTTGGCAACGCGTGAGTGATATCCCGGTATGGCAAGCATCTATAGACTACGGTGATGCTTACCTTGGCGGGCCGTATGCTTGTTTCCCACCTAAGTGGAATAAAAAAAAACGTCTTTGTATGAAAGAGTAGAAATAACTTTCCCATTTATAATATTAGCAAGGACAACGTTTGCTTTATTTAAAATTCACAACAATGTAATACATTTATGAATGGATAACTTACAGACTACTTCATTAGTAACAATGCGGACATATTTCTAAAATCAATCCTTTTATAGCAACCGTAAGGTAAGGAAATATTGCTTTTAATGCTTTGTTTTTTCTGGTTTTAATAATTTGTACACAGTAAACTTACTATGGTTGTTAATAAAAATCACAACAAAACATCTTAAATGTACACAAGTTACCCCGGAATCTCTGCAGATTAATATTCCTACTGCGCTTAACTATCATAACTCTGAACACTGTATCAGGGGGCTGCAAATGCTACAAATCTCGTGGCATGCTAACCAATGCAGAGGAACAAGCACAAGATAACTTTAACTATTATTATGAATGAGATCATATTGTTCATTAGTTAATTTTATAATTTAATCTATTTTGTTTTGAAAGATCTTTTGATATCTACATATATTTCAATGATAAGTTTGTTCGTTTGTGGTTAACTGAAGTAAAAGCTGATTTTTTGAGCATTTTATAGCTCAATTATTGAGAAAGGCTTTTCCAACTTTGGAAACTACCATGGGAATAAAAATGTAATGAATATGTATTTTATTTTCATGATAAATTTTATTACATACTAGCTGACCCGGCGAAATTTGTTCCGCCTTAGAGGCACTGCCCTAGGGGTGGGGCCTAAATTTTAATACTTCGATTTAGTATGGCCTAAAGTATTCGACCCACCGAACTGTTCATGCCATGACCGACAGAGTCCTTGAATGAAAACATACTATATTTATTTTTTAGATCTATTACAAACTCTCACAAAACTATCCACTCTATAAACACGTCTTTTCTATCATCATGTCTATTTTTAACATTAACATAATTTATATGTTTGTCCGTGCATCGCCTCTTGTTATTGCTTGCAGAGTTCGAATGCTCAGACCTGAATTTGCATTCTCGCTACTTCACTGAGTTATTGCGACCGATACTTCCTACGAATGTAGATTTACTACGATTTAGTTGATAAATTGCTCGTTCAAATGCGGTAGAATATAGTTATATAAAAATACGATTTGTATTTGAATTATTTAGTGATAATGTTGAAGTGTTAGCAATTATAAAATTAGCTTCTAGCTGTGAGTGAAATATTGTGTAGGTAATATAACAATAATACAAGCATCATGGAATTTCGTTCGATGAGAAAATTCAACTCATACTTATTCTTATTTCCATCTACTGTTCTGTTCATCATCTTATGGCAACTATTTGTCAGGAATTAAGGAAGGACTATAAAGTCTGATTTAGACTATTTGGTGATTTTAGGTCTCAGACCAATGATCAGTAAGTAGCATTCGCTCTCGGTCGCATTCTCTTGATAACGTTTGACCCCATTGACCATCTTATGGGTCATACCAGGGTTACAGAAAGTCGCTGAATGTAGACCGTGAATAAGTCGGCGATAAAGTATAACATAACTTCATACGCTAACCGTGCCTGTCATCACTTTAAAATCTAATTTAAAAAACGAAATCAAATCAACATCACATGTGGTCACTGAAAAAAAAAACACTGGTAATATTAAAGGTCCATCCCTTATTACAATGCAGTGTAATTACAGGCCAACAAAAAAGGTTCGGCCCGTGATTCGTGTGTAATCAGACGTCCATCAGCCCGCGGCTGCTATTGACCTTTGTCCCTTAATGAAGGATCGCTTCCGTGGCCGGAGGCGTCTTTGTCACCATGTTATGCCCCCTGTTATTGGTTTGGTACAAGTTATAAGTTAATAGCAAGTACAGTGTTTTCTATAATCGTGTCGGTTTGAGTACGTGAGTTTTGTGTACATAAGTAATTTGAATTCAGTGTTTATTTTTTTAACTTTTGATGTATGGTGACTGCAGATTAGAATATCACCTCCCATGGATGTCGTAGGAAGCGGCTAAGGGAATATAATAAAGAATGGTAGCAGCGTTCTTATAATAGAAATCTCCAGTCAACTCAACCCAACTGCGCTCAAAAAAGAGTTATTTTTTAAATATTATAATAATTCCTATTAAGAAATGAGGCATGGAAATGATTATAGAAATCTAGATGTCAAGCTTTAGCACGATACTAAAGATGGGCTATCTGTCTCTCACATCGATACGTTTCCCTTTTTTATCGCTCATAACACGTTCCGCTATCGCATCTGCCTTTTACCAGACGGTAAATACAAGGGCCCTTTGTGGTACTAATTACGGCTTATTGTGACTGAGCGTGTCAGGGGTGTCTAGACGCTGTGATTGGAGGTGCCTGATCATCACGCATGTTTACAACATTTACTTTTGGGGACCAGCACCCAAATGAAAGTTACGCAAAACAAAAATCAATTAATACGTGGGTCCCTATACTGTAGACAGATGTAGTTTCTCTCCCGGAACGTTTATACTTATTGTCATTCTGAGGTCGCCGTTGTTGGTGGGCTTGTCCCGGGTGCCTTATACTATGTGGGCAAATTTCCCGTTTTGTCGTGGTCCCAATTTTCTTTTTATTAGTGGGACTACAAGGAAGAACTGTTTCTCGTGGTTTCACTATTTGGCAGCTTTTATGATTATTTTTCTATTTTAGGATCGTTTTAAAACATGCGTAACTCGCAGCTGTAGCAGGTTGCTGTTGTAGTCGCGATGACAGCCGCGTCACCACCGACCCGCGCCGCGTTTTAGTGTGATGACGTCTTCGGATGTCGTTCACACAAAATACAGTGTGTTTTGTTTATTAGTATTATTTTCAACGGTTTTCGTTCCAGGATTGTGGTATGGTTTCCCATCAACCGAAGCGATTTACAGTGGATGCTGGAGAACATTAAATTATCGTTGTCACCAACGCATTGGTAGCACCTCTGGTATTACTGACGTTTTATACGCGGTAACCACTTTTCATCAGGTAGCTCTCTTGCTTGTTTGCCTACGTTATGACATAAAAAATAATTTATCTGGCACACAAACGACATTTAGAGAGGCCTCCGCGAAAGAAGCAGAAACAGTTTGGAAGTTTGTTTAATTAAATCTTAGGCGATTTGAAAACATCTGGTCCCGCAACTTGTTCGCAGACAATTTCGCTGCAGTGGTTTTGTTTTGTATAATGAAACTGGTTCCCTTCAGAACAGTGATTCCTAAAGTTCAGTGGATTGGGGCCCATCTAACAGAAACTTCCAAGTGAATATTTTAGACCATTTAACTTAAACATATTATTGTTATTTTCGGGACAACGTGTATATAAAGTTACTTATTCTTAGAACTATGTATACGATACGATAGTAACATTTGCCGCCTTACAAATTGACAAAAACTAAAATAATAAATAAATGAATAAGGACAAATCACACAGATTGAGCTAGCCCCAAAGTAAGTTCGAGACTTAAGACTTGTGTGGGATATTTACGCGACGATACAATATTTTATAACAAATACATATACACATAGATAAACATCCAAGACTCAGGCCAATCAGAAAAAGTTCGTTTTTCATCATGACCCTACCGGAGGTTGTCAAACACCATGAAATTAAATCTTGGCTGTCTTATAGACAAGTAGACCATGATGTGGTGAATTAGTGATGCACTTGGATCCCCTTGTGTAAAGTCGCCGGACGGTGGAACTGCTTAATAAAATAAATATCATATTTTTGACTTTCTAAAAAGAAGAGTTCCACTCTCTTTTTTACCCACAGGAGTAAGCAATGTGAGTTATTTAAAAGTTTTTTTTAATTAATATGACTCTGTAAAATAACATGTTGAGTTACGAAACCGAGTAAACTCGGCACTGAAAACAAACTTCATATATATTTAAAAGTAATTAAAACAGTAATATTACAACTTTCTAACTCATAACAGTAACCAGAGTGTAACAGTTCTTGCAACTTCGTGCGGCATCATAGCGCTCATAACCTTTGTAATGTAGAGTACGTATACGACATTTTAGCGCTGAAATAGGAGTGAAGTTCAAATTCAGAATAGGCGACGATCGTATTTTACAGTATTGTATGGAAATGCAGCGGTGTATTTCAGCGGAATTAATGATATTTGGAAGGTCGTGTTATAAATTATTTGATTAGTCGCAAATTCCTGTTATTCCTTGGAATATCCTACTAATATTATAAAGGCGAAAGTTATGTGTATGTTATGTTTTTTACTTCTTCACGCTCAAATGGCTGGGCCAATATTTATGATATTTGGTATATAGGTAGCTGATACCTCGGATTAACACATAGGGTACTTTTTATCGCGAAAAATACGCGATTACCGTAGGATTTTATTAAAAGTCTTATATAGATGGCGCTACTGTGCATAAATAAATAAACGTAAACGAAGTTGTGCGGGTCTCACTAGTCCAGGATAAAAAGATTATGTTTATTTTATGTCGTAAGAGGCAAACAAGCAAGCGGGACACCTGTTGGGAAGTGGTAACCGCCGCCGAAAAATTGTAAACAAAAAAAATTATATTAATTAAGTCAAATGAAAATAAGAGTCACTTTTATGTGTATTAATAAACGTTAATAATTATTTTTGGTCGATCCTTGAAATGAAATGAAATGAAATGAAATTGAAATGAAATAAAATGAAATTGAAATGAAATTAATTTATTTGCAGTGAATGTGGTAACAGTAATTATAGGTCGTAGTATTTTGATAAGAGCCATAACATTCAGCCAGCTGGTGGCACGCAAAATTACAATTTACACAAAAAATACAATGTCATTAAAAATAATATTAAATTATGTCAATTTTACAATTTAAATAATCCTTAACAGAGTAAAAACATTTCTTCACTAGCCATCTAAACAAAAGTGTTTTAAATGTTTTTAATTGTAGTTCCATTACCTTCTGCGGTAGTTTGTTATAAATTTTGATACAATGAAGAAGAAAAGCATTTTTAGTTTTATATGCCAAAAAATTGTACAAAAAATTACGAGAATAACTGTGTTTTTATTATTTTTCTATCTTCAAAACTGACCGAGATATTTAAGTGCAAAGTTACCATTTTCGGTCGAGCCGCTGAGCGAGCGCGATATCGTCGATGACGTCACTAGGACCATATCCGCGCGAGCGACTCAGGGATTCCAAGCATTTACCCGAATGTGCCTGTCGCGCGCGGAACTACTGTGTTAATTTTATATAAGAAACAATAAAAACATCATGAGTTCATCAACTAAATATTGTATTGTGCCCCAGTGTAAAAATAAGGCCTCAAAAACACCCGAAAAGTTGTTTTTTTACGTGCCTAAGAATCCTAAAATTAGAAAAAAATTTATAATGCCGTCGCATTTATCCATCTTCTCGTCAGAAGAGCACATCCATTGGGACTACAAACGTCAGCATATTGTTGTGATATTTGTGATTGTGAGGATCATTCATTTTCTATTCTATTCTATTCTAATGAGTCCAGGTTATAAACAATACAAAACACAGAATGAAGTATAGTTTTTACACTGAGTTAGGTTTATTTATAACAGCTGTTTACACTTGATTTAATATTACGAAAGTAGGTAGGTATGAAAAATGTAAAAACGCGGGGAACGGGGTAGACTCGGTCGCTAGCAGGGTGGTAGCAGGCGCTAGTTGACGATCTGTTGTATTGTATGTATGAAATCGAAATCATTTCCAAATAATCTCGATATCAGCCGTGATTACAGTACGCGCACAAGTGCTAGACCTAGTCACCTATATGGGCTTACTAGCACATGCGCGCGAACTACACATATACCTCGCATAATACGTAGAAATGATATTTTACTAGCTGTTACCCGCGGCTCCGTCCGCGTGGTCAAGGCAAAATGCCAATAATTTTTCCATGGGAATCTCTTCATCCCGTGGGAAAAAAGTAGCCCATGTCACTCTCCACTTCTACAGACCTTAAACTATCCCCAAAAAAAATTATTACTTTCGACGTGAAAGAAGGACAAACAAACAAACACACTTCACATTTTATAATATTAGTATGATAGGTACCTAAGTACCTACCTACCTTTTCATTTTAACTCCGCGAATTTCAGCTGCATCAAAATCTTTATTTCTTATAAAATATTCTGCCACCATCATATCGTGGACTATGGGAAGGTTGTCGGATTGGCCTTTTTGAAATCCTTCTTCCATTTTAGTTCAAACAATAATATACTTAATACACTACATAATTAATCAGCATTATTTAAAATCAATAAAAAACACCAGAGCGCACTAGAGCAAGCAACTTTTACCCGCGAAAATGTACTACGGACGTATGAGCCGGGCGCCCCCGACGCGCCGTATGGATGCGATGACGTCACGCGCTGTTCGCGGGGACGACGAAATTTAAAAAACCTGCGTAAACTTCCCAAGCTTATAACTTCGTTAATATTGCACCGATCGATGTGAAATAAAAACTAGAATAATGTGTAAGGTGTAGACTTTTATTCTACGTACTCAAAAGTGTAATATTGTAACCTTGTTATCTTCTCCATTGCAGTAGCAGTTTCTATAAAAAATGGGTAAGTATCTTGGGTAGTAAAAGCCTTCCCGGATATCTAGTTGGTTTAAGTCGGTCAGTCTCTTCTTTACTTATAAATAAACCGGATTGAGTCTTGACAAAAATGCAACAGTCAAAAATGTACATTGATGGAACAGTAACCAAATTCAACCTTCGAAATAGTGGTACGCAAGTAGTCAGCAGTAGTACATCACAGATTGCACGTATGCATTGCTTCTGGGATATGAAAACCCTATTTATGTCCGTTGAGTTTCCCCAGAGGAGAAGTCCATATTTTAAGTTTGACGAAACATAGCCATGATATGCCATTAAAGCTGTTTTTTGGTTGGCTTGTTTAGTTAAACGCCATAAGGGCCGTAAGGCGTATGCAAAGCGGTTTACTTTTGCGTATACTTTTTTAATGTGTTGTCTCCAAGTACACTGAGTGTCTATCGTGATTCCTAGAAAATTTACTTCATCTGATTCTGTTAAAGTTTCATTGCCGGAACGTATAGTTAAACTGCGAATACTTCGTTTACTATTGAAGAATCGGAGGTATCTGGTTTTGGTAACATTAATTTGGAGATTATTGAGTTTAAGCCAATCTGTCACTTTGGATACGGTCATGTTAATAGAATTAGAATTAATTTCATTCACACTGGAAACATTATACACTTAGGGCGTTTTTCCACTACTCCGGCATCGGATTTTTATCGGTCCGGTAATTGCCGGTCCGATGTGGAAATGTAAGCAGAGAGCACTCGGATATCGAGGGGTCGGGTTCAAATCCCACCTGGGGGAGGTGAAATTTTTCTTTCAAAAATCAATTTCTAAATATTCCCAACGTTTTAAGGTCATATTGTCAATATAAATATTCGGTGGACGAAAATATATATAAACAATTTTACTACTTTCGCCCCGAAACGTGTAGGTCCGTAAGGAATGTCGCTTTAGCCAGAACGATATTTTTTATAGAGGTAGAAAATTGTGTAGTTTTCTAAGACCTTGGGACATGTAAATTTTGTAGCGTTCATTTATATGTAAATAAAATATATAGTAAAATGATATAGTAGCGTTACATTCCAGACACATCGGCTTATGTATTATTCGGGTATATAAATATATTCGGCAAGTCATTTTGTATTTGTAGTGTGGGCAGATAAATTTTTAATTTAGAATTCCATTGATTCCTGATAAGATCTAGTTACCTGGTCTTTAGATAGATTTTTTAATGATATTTACCGACCCGCGTCTAATTTATTCTGATGTTGTTCACATAAATACCTATTTGAAATACAGTTGCGTCCGCGTCGCTCCCTACTCGCTGCCACTGGAAGTGTGTTTTGCTCTGAAACCTACAGATAAATTTAAATTAATCTATACAAATCCGACACTTGATAAAAACAATAAAATATTATTTCAAGATGCAATTACTTTCAACATAACAGCTTGAAAACAAATCTCTCTGCTAACATCCTCACTTTGCTGAATGAAGCATCTTCAAATAAAACAAGAGCCCGCTATGTCGCTGTTTACAAATTCACACAAATCTCGTAGCAAAATGTCAGCAATGCCACATTACAATTGCATACAATTCCCTCACAGCGGTTGGGGCTAGCCAGAGAATAAATTAATAACAGAAGGTCTTCTGTTATCCTAATCCTAACTCCCCAACCTCGCCCCCGCCCCGCTCGCCCAACATAGGCTACTTTTTATCTCGTGAAAGTATGTCATTCCAATGAGAAAATGTTTTTACTACTATAGATGGCGCTGCAATTCGCAATTGCCGGCCAACAGATGGCGCCACAAGTCGCGCTATGGGTTTTGTTGTCATCATAAAATTTTAGGCGAGCGAAGCCGCGGGAAAAACTAGTTAGTCTATATAGTAAAAATATAAAAATTAAGTAGCATAAAACCATTATAAAACAGTTGAATTTTGCATGCCCCGGACAGAAAAATGGATGTGACATTGATGCAATTCAATAGATTTTGATGCGGTTTGATAGGCCGAGTTGACACTATATCCTTTTCACTTCTCATGCTCAGAAAATGCTTATTTGCGCAGGATATAGGCTGCACAAAATCGAATTTTGTGCACAAGGGCAAAAACGTATCTACTCATAAATGTATCTATATTAAGGCAAAGGAAATAAGCCATACAGCCAAACACAACAAAAAGTTCAGAGATAGAATTTGTTATTTTATAACATTTACTTTAATTTATTTGCCTTATGTGTTTTTTAAGTCATAAAAGATATTAAAATTTAAATTAAAGTACGGTAGGTTATTTAATTAATTTAAGAAAATTATTTTATTACAAAATTAATTTAATAGTAGGCTGTATAGGTCTGCAGCCCAAGCCTAATTTCAAAGTCGTAAGATTTTAAAAAAAAAAGCGGCGGGAAATGGGAAACAGGGTCTTGTTTTTCTTGCGTTTATTTATTTATTTCCTCGCAATCGAAGTGAAAAGCAGAGTTTATAACTCGTCCACAAAACCATTTCTATCCTCGACATTACTATCAGCCCTCGCTTTCGGCTCGGGCTGCTACAAGTCTCGGATAGAAATGATTCGTTTTGTGCACTTGTTGTAAAATCTACTATTTATTTTGTAACAGTGTAAACCTACTGCTCCTATTTCATCGCTGCAGCCGCCGCATTTCCGCCGTTGCAATCAGTTCATTTGCTAAAGGTTGCCATTCGTATTGCAACCAAGTTATACAATTTCAGTTGGAATGCACGACTTAAGTTTGTTTTTTGACGTTTCTGTGAGGATATTGTAATGTTCATTGCGTTATTTTTAAGTTGATTTATGAAATTCATTTCCAGTTTACATTGTAATTAAATATTGGAACCTTTTTGTGTTTGGTTAATTCACAACCCTATTTTTTTTTTACTTTTACAAAATTATAATTATCGGTTAGTTTTCACATTTGAAACCATTTTCAATGATCAAAACCACTCTAAAATAGAAAAAAATATAATAATTTGCGAAGCAAATACTATTTTCAATATTTTTCTATTTTTTGTAAAGTTATTTCGGTTCAACTACCATTCTTATTTTACATTTTTCAACAATATACTTCGTAATACACACAAACATCTTTATACCCGTATCTCGCTAAACCATACAGCATTTAAGGTTCTTCAGCTCAACTCATTCGTCAACTCAACAGTAGGATTGTGTGGCGTGCTCTATCTAAGCTTTAGATTTTCAAGGAGATTGAAAACAACTGAGAAATCTGACTACCATTATGTTAGGTTTCACATCTTTCCAAATACAATTTCTTGGACAGTGTACGTAAGTATAATATTTATACTGGTCGCCATCGCGGCTGGCTCGCGCAGTCATAAGACGAAGTTCGAAATTCATATTATTACTCAGTGGATAACAACAATCGATTTTCAATTGTTTTATGAACTGTGAGCCAGAAGTTTTGGCGTTGAGTATGTATAGTTTGCTCTCGCTATAAAGATCTGACACCAGTCAAACATGTACTGAATAGTATTAACACATTAATCTGCACTTAGATAGTGAAACTATCCAAGCCTAATGGATGGACTAGAATAAAGAAGACGAGCACAAAAACACAATGAAGTCTTAGTTAGTCATTTCATTTGAAATCGAACTATGATTTGGTATCATAATAGTTTGTTTCAGAAAAAAATGTAGACGATATAACCAGTTCCAACTCATTGAAGGTGTAAAACACGTTCCAGTACATCGATTTCTTATCAGTTCACAAAAAAATATACCTTAGGCTATTTTCACCTACCTCTTTCCTGTCTTACGACTGAGAACAAAACGACTACGACCATTATAAATAGATCCCCAATTCTTTATTCGTTAAACCCTTTTTAACCCATTGGGTATATTAGAGGCGGGGCGAGGGAGATCAAGTTAATCTAGCCGCGGGTTCTCGAGACGTGGAATTCGAAAAATTCAATTTCCTAACTGTGAATTTACTACAGAATGCAGAAATAACCGGCTTTCATTCGGAACGCTCCCTAAGGATACGATACGAATGTAAAACATAGAAAATGGGGTGAAATTACACGTTCCGACTCTGATGTACCTACATGTGTTTAAGACGATATCAATACAAATAAATAAAATGGTTTGCTTCGACTTTTTACATAAAGTTACGATAATTTGCACTTTCAAAAACTGAAAGATAGATACCTTATTTTTTTATATTAACCCATAATCATCCCATTGCAGGGATACGGATGTCCCTTCAAACGAATGGGATTAGAACTCTGCCATACTGCTCCAATGCAGATTGGTAGAGGCCAGCGTTTTCAAGCTACGTGAAGGCCACCAGCTTGGCTAATCGACAACAGCCGGAATCAACGGCTTAACATGAATCAAATCAAAATAATACTTTATTCTGTAGTCTCTCGTGGGCACTTAGACACGTCACTTACAATGAATCTTTATTAAATGAATAAGCTACTCTATAAACTACCGCCATTTCGGAAACGAAGCAAAATGACCACTGGGGAAAGAAATGGCGAAAGAAACCCAGTAACGGTCTTTTTTGGCATTCCATTTTTTTTTTCTCTTTCAATGGTTTTAAATATATACAGTATTGAAAAGAATCAATAACACAATTAGAAAAAGTAATAATAAAGATAATAAACAAAATATGCGGAATGCCATCAATAAAAGTGGTTTGTAAAATAAGGAAAAAAGTCAATAAAAAATCAGTGCTGATATAAAAGAGCTGACCAGTCCCCCCAGGCCATGTCCTTCGAAGTACGGAGAAACACGAGATAACGGACAAACATTGGCTAGATCGACATTAATTAAGTTGCGTGTTCGTTTTATAGCGACACACAGCGACGCCATCGCCTTGCAAGAATAATTTGGAAATATTTGTTTTTATGGCAGAAGAGGACAAACGCTACCGGATCACCTGATGATAAGCAATCAACGCTGCCTAGAGACATTCACGACTACAAGATTTTGGATACGTAGCCCACCTATGAAGAAATTAAAATAATCGGGACGATATCGTGTCGTTTCCAATAAAAGTGACTGGTGTTGAAAACAGAAGGGTGTCACATTCAATAGAGGGCACCGATCAGATGCTCAAAAGATAAAAGCGAGAAGTTAAACCATTTTTATACTCGTAAAAAATGGTGAGATATTTTAATAATTGAATTTTTTCACAGTCATTTATTGAAATTGATGCGACAGGATTTTTTCGGATAGCTGGGGTAAGTTATCGGATTTAGGTATCGATCGAACAATCTTATAACATTACCCCTTTTGTTGTTGCGTTGCGTAAAATACTAAATAACACATCTTAAAATATATAAATTTTGAATTTGAAACACAAAGTAGCGACAGATATTAAAATTTTAAACCCATCCGAATACTAACGCAGGTCAACGTTGTTTAACCTAGGTGTTAGTAAAATTTACACTAATACCATCGACATAAAAGTATAGACAACCTGTCCGGTACTACGATTTTGTGGCATTGCAATGGTACACACCGTGCACATGCACATATACCCTTCAGTTCAGAAGCAGTGGTTAAATAAAAATTGACAATTGGACACCACTGCTTCTGTCGCTCGCACGCATCGCAACTGACTGAAGGAAGAGTGGTGGTGTGCATGTGCACCATCGCAATGCCACAAAATCTCAGTACCGGACAGCTTGTCTATACTTTTATGTCGATGACTAATACTGTTGTGTGTTTTTTGATGAATAGTAAATGCATTGACGTAACAAACTTAGTTCGTTGACCTCTACAGTATGAGCAGTTTGCCAACTAACTGCAGGTTTCCCATGCAATTGCAATTCACGACAACAACTGCGACACTTTAATGTATGTTCAGTCAATTGAACGATTTCAACTCCAGAATTACAGAGCGCAGTACCACTTGAGCAACTGACAAATTCTAATTGTTAAATACGTAATAACTATATAAAACCGGGCAAGTACGTGTCAGGCCACGCAGAATGTAGGGTTCCGTATTTGCTGTGCTTTGCTTGCCTTCAGTTGAGTCCTCAGAACACAGAAAGAAGAGAAATGTAACAAGACAGTTTTTGTACCGGAACCGATGTCGCCACTTACACACACAGTTACATTTTAACACATTCATAGAATAATCTCCGACAGTCACACTCACACAAATCGTAAGCCCGTGATTTGCAGTTCGATTACGAACACAGATGTAAGAAGTGTATTATAGTGACGGGCACCTAATGAAAAAGGGCGACAAGCATTATCGATAACTACCTCTCGATATTTTACAATAACAATTTATTACGGACTACAACTATGAACTATATACCTATTTAATTTTAAATAATTAAAAAAGAAAAAAAAATTACCAAAGTTTTTAGTTTTTATTTATTTTATTTTTGGAAAATAGTAATTTTTATACAAACAATTAAAAGAAAGAACTTTAAAAAAATTAGTACATAATAACAAGCGATTTTTTTTTAAACTAATCAAATGAGTTTTTACGTGAGCTACTTTCCCCTTGAGTTTGATCCAATACTTATGGGACTAGGACACCCTGTACAAGGAATGCACTGTAGTAAAAGTTTCAAATTATTATACTTTCAAAAATTAGAAATACAAAATTATCGATACTAAAATATTCTACTTTTGGCAGCACTACATGGCTTGTGCGACGGCCATTATCACTTTGACAGATCGCGGAAGCTACAAGCGGCGGTACCACGATATTTTCACAACATTGTAATTATCGTTACGTTTGCATTCCATTGTACGTGCATACCGCAAAACATTGAAAAACGCGTATCCAAAACAAGCAATGGACAATATTTTTAACGGAAGTATCGACTATGCCGAATATTGTTTAATGATTTCAATGCCTCAAAAATATTTCGTTAATTTGTCATTTATATAGAAAAATATTAAATAAATGACTTACCTATGATAAGTAACACCACTATTACTTGAATTTACCGTATCACTGCGATTTTTGCACGTAATTAAAGCACAAGCCGGCATTTTTGTTGACATTCACGGACGTGTGTTCGCGGAAGCGTTGTTTTGTGAATGACTTAGAACAATCAAGTTCCTGCACATTTGTGCAGAAAATGGCGTCATGTGCCCCGCCCACAAACCATATCTCTTGTATTGTGATATCTGTGGTTGAGTCCAATATTAAATTCTATAATTTTTGTAAGTTTTCATCAAAGAAATTTTATTTTATCAGTTCGTCGGCTATTACTCGGCAACTAGTAGAGCCTACTTAACCGTTATAGCTTTCATTGAAGGTTCAGCATATGTACTACTACCATGTTTTTTTTCAAATTTCTGAACATAAGACTTTCGGAGATAGAGGGGGGGGGGGGGGGCCACCGTGTGCAAAACGAAAATTGACACGATAAATGTAAATAATTCCGAAAGGGATTTTTGTATCGAAAACGATTCTTTCCACATTCTCAATGTTTTTTAAAGACCTATCTAACGATATCCCACAGCATGGGGTACGGACCCCATGTCGTATACGTGTGGTGCAGGGAACATATCATCGGGCAGCTTGTTCAATCGTTCGACACAAGAATGATTGACCGAATCTTTTCGTGCGTGGTGGGTTGGTTGGTGGTTGGGTTCATCATCATCATCATCATCATCATCATAACCCTCTAGTGGGTGTGGTTTCCGCACTTAGTCCTGTACTGGACCATTGTACGTGATTTGGTTGGGTTAATGCAAACATCGTTATAAATAAATCCCTTAATGCAATATTTAGAAAACCTAAAACATATTTACTGGATCCCTCTTTCGTTTGACGACTGTGCTATTTCGATCTAGAATTCTAAAGTATTTAAGTTTTCCATCCTTTAATATTTTAATTGAAGTATCAAAGTTGAAAAGAGCTAATTAAATTAAAAGTAAGCGAGGCTGAGATGTTAGCTCCGCGAGTGGACTCCAAACTTCGCTGCGCTGAATTAAAGATAAAATTAAATAAAATGGACCATTGTAAGTATTGTCAGGATATAACAGTAGTTGGCTATAAATGTAGTTTGATATAAAAGTATTTTATTAAAATAAAAATAAAAAGTTGAAGGACAAAAAAACCGTAACTTGTTTTCTTTTGCCATTGCAGTTTACTAGTGGTCATTTTGCTTTTGTTTCCGAAATGGTAGTAGTCTCTAAAGTAGATTTATTTATACAAATCAATTATTATTTGTACATTTCGACAAGATGAAGTGTATGTGAGGGCCTAGTTCCTGAATAAAGTGATTTTATCATATCTTTATGACATGTGTTATCTTAACAATAAATAGTTATCTTCATCGACATAAAAGTATAGACAAAAAACTGTCCGGTACTGAGATTTTGCATTGCGATGGTGTACGTGCACACCACCACCCTTCAGTCAGTTGCGAGTGAGCGACAGAAGCAGTGGTGTTATGTCGATAGTTATCTTAGATTTTTGAGACGAACAGAATGATTTTCGAAATTCACATGATTGTTGCATGGGTTATGCTAGTTGATTATACATTTAATTTTAATTTCCTTTATAATACACGTTAATCGTTGGCGTAGCCCCGGGGCTCGTGATGCAACTATAAAATAATTGTTCCGCTTCCCAGTATAACAGGACAGGTTAATTATTTCCAAGTTGTTAATTTTCAAGCCGTTCGGAAAATTGAATTTATAATTATATATTTTTACATGGGCTGGGATTGTTGTTAATTAACCTTTTTTTTGTGTGTTTTAAAATGTGATATTATGAAAACAATAAAGGAATAACGTTGATTTTTTTTTTGTAAGACAGGACACAATTTGGGTTGTATTATTATAAGCACACGTATACTCATTCGTATCCGCCGTCCGTCAGTAGGACGTCCAATACAAAAAAATAAAAATGCGACCTGTCCTGTATTGTAAAAAAATATATTGAAATGTACAGTCAGGAGCACGTCGAGTTTAGACTAAACAAATAAATCACAACTACGTACAATCATATAAATTAACACAAAACTTAATCCCTAATCAAATAATCTCTGTACGCTATAAATTCATATTCAACCCCTACCAAGTAGTAGTAGGCACCCCAGCGCCCTCTACAAACATGAACAAAATGTGGAATACAAAATACTAATTAGGCAACTCTTATCTCATAACACCAATGCGTTTAAATCATAACGTGTGTAGTGATGGGAAAATATCGATAAATAAACATCGTTAAAATAACTGAAATCCAATGAAGTGCCATTTTTATTTAATTTTTATTTTTTAGAATTTAAAAAAAGACAGTCAACTCCACAATATTTGATCTGACCTTTAAGGCTCTATGAAATTTCATTCCTGAATTTTTATAATTTATGATAAAACAAATTGTCGTATAAGATTTTGAAATATTTGTTAAATTTTTATTATAATTTCAAGTTGTTTAAAACATGATGAAATCATGGCGTTATTTAGTTTGTCGTTTTCATTTAAAGTGTCATTTGTTGATTTTATATAAAGTGGAGTTTGGAAAATATATCCGTAAAATAATTTATAAAAAATAACTTACTCAGAATAAGAGATGGTCGGTCTGGTACGGCGGTGCCGGTCTGCAAATGCTCTTCTTTACTTCTTACGTAGTTCGGTTTATCAGAAAATTTACGTTTGAAAAGACCTGCGTGCTAGTGCATTCTCTTTTCATTTATGATTTTATCGATATCTTTGTAACTCAGACGGCCCATCACTACGGTTATAAGCTAGTCACACGTAATTACCGCATCGTATGCAAATGGACAGATCTCAGGAGCACCACCTACATTAATATTGTGATGCAGATAAAGGGTGATGGGGATTTATGAATATTTTCGTGGATTAATCGCACCCTATATGTAGAGACATAGATCAACAAATTATATAGACTGTTTAAGTTGAATATTATATAATATTGATCCTTTTTTCGAAGTCAAGCTAGACTTGAAAAGTATGGACCTGCTTGTGTTTGTTTTAAACGTGATTCGAAGTCACTTCCTTCGATATTCGAGCTAAAATTACTATCAGCCATATATGTATAGCTGTCTTAAAAGCTCCTTTACACATGAAGTGGCGACTCTGTGCTACTCTGAATATAACACTGTATTCAACGCCAACGCCGCACGAACACCAATATAAAAGGGCTCTTATTACTACTACACAAGGAATAGGCTAATAACACTATCTCTAAATATTATTTACTCTGTGTCAGGGTCCCTTCTTGTGGTTTAATGGGCAAGGGAATGAATGTGACGTTTATCCGGTCACTTAGCTACGATTATTGCTATGAGCAAAGTTCAGTGGCCCTTTAAGATGTGCCCGAAAAGTGGCAACTTGATAACCCCTTTGCTGTAATCTAAATAGATCGTGGTGGTGAAGGGTTGCTTTCATTTTGACATTCAGATAATACTGAGATAAATAAAATATGCCTACTTATTTTTAAAGTAAGTATAAAGATAATTTTGATGATGTTAATAATGCTCTTTGCTTTCCTGCCTTTTTTAATTCAAATTAAAATTTTCAAATTCAAATAGTTATTTGTTATGCAAGGCTGCAAAGTTGTTTTTTGGCGCGAGTAGGTACTTATATTGAAACCTGAGCGTAGCGAGGGTTTCAAAGGTACGAGACGCAGAATGTTGTATGTATGTACCTAGTTTTAAATTTTATGTTGAAAAAGAAAAGAAAAAAGAAAAGTACGATATATTTTTAAATGACAAAAAAGGCCGTAACTGGTTTTCTTTCGCCATTTCTTTTTACCAGTGATCATTTTGCTTTTGTTTCCGAAATGGTAGTAGTTTATAGAGTAGATTAATTTATACAAATCATTTATTACTGTATACTCTGACAAGAGAACGTGTTTGTGAAAACCTATTCTCTGAATAAAAGTTTTGAATTTTGAATTTTTGAATAACTTTGTTGCCGAGCGAAACACGCAACTTTTCACTTCACTACAGCGAGGAAAATAAGTGTATATTTTTTTCATGAAATAAATAAGTGTTTATTTTTTTTCATGCGGTGTCGTGCTGGCCAGTTCGATTGTTCTAAAAATGAGGTTGGCGCACTGGCATGAAATAAGTATTAATGCATTTTCAGAGGACTGGCGGTATAAAAAATTATAGAATAGAAATGTTCGAATTTTAAAAATTCTTTCCACGCTAGGCTTTCTTTCGAATGACAAACAGATTCTTTCCGAGCTTGTGAGGTGAAATAGTTATTTGTTATGCAAGGCTGCAAAGTTGTTTTTTGGCGCGAGTACTTAAATTGAAACTTGAGCTAGCGAAGGATTCTAGGATTGAACCACGAGCGAAGCGAGTGGTTCAAATATAGAATCCTGAGCGTAGCGAGGGTTTCAAAGGTACGAGACGCAGAATAACTTTGCTGCCGAGCGAAACACAAAATTTTTCACCTCACTACAGCGAGGAAAATCCTAGGTGCAAATAATATATTAAATAAGTGTTTATTTTTTTCATGCGGTGGTGTCGTGCTGGCCAGTTCGATTATTCTAAAAATAAGGTTGGCGCACTGGCATGAAATAAGTATTAATGCATTTTCAGAAGACTGGCGGTACAAAAAATTAAAGAATAGAAAGGTTCTAATTTTAAAAATACTTTCCACGCTAGGGCACAAAATGCACTTTTGCGCTCAGATTTCGAATGACAAACAGATTCTTTCCGAGCTTGTGAGGTGAAAAATACTTTATTCTGTGGGCCCTCGCGGGCACTTAGATACGTCATTTACAATGAATGTTACATAATAATATTATTATTCTCTAAATAAGCTACTATAAAACCTACCACCAACTATAATAACTTCATAGTGGAAGTATATACGTAGGAGACGTCAGATAAGAAACAAAATTTTCTATTGATTTTATAACCTTTCAAAGTCTCGAGTTTCCGGGAATTCCCGGGAATTAGGGGTCATGAGAGAAACTCCTAATTGCATCCAAGATGAAATCGTAGTTCTACATCGGCACTGGTGATTTCTTATCATCAGGTGATCCGATAGCTGCTTTGTTTTCCTCTGCTATAAAATAAACAATTTTATTATAATTTTAACCCAACATGGCTTTCCGTCACCAAAATGCTTAAATTACCTGGAACCTTTTAATAAAACACGCCTTGAGCCATATGCTCCAGGGTAATATTGAAAGCAATGTTTACTTAGGGGAATACGCAATGAACAGGCTCCGTGCGTACGTCACGCGCAGTATTACACTATCATGCACGCAAAATACAGGGAATTGATATTAGTTTTGTGTGCATTGAATACCTGATTCGTGAATTTTGAAATACGCAATCAATCTTATACGCAATGGATCGTATTCTTTATTATTATTACCGGCCAACTGCTGCACAAACGTCATCATTCCATGAGGAATTTGTAATTTTGAAATACTCTTCCGAGGGTAGTACACTGCCCTTGCACCAACCTGTCTAATTCAAGACTAAAGTCAAATGAGCACTAATTTGACCACCACACGTCTTTTTGTACGAAAAAACACTTTGGGCGACTCTAACCCGTTCTCACCGACAATTTCTAGAATTTAAAAATCACCTAACGGCTTTCTCTATGTCCAAATTTTTGATTTAGGTATATGGTATGACTTATTTTTTTTTTTCGTTTGGCCATCGAACTTCATATGAAGATTCCATTGTGCCATAAAATTATTTATTTATAAAATTTTAATCAATAATTTTGTATGTCACACACGTACCAAAAATAAGGATTTGGACAAAGAGAAAGCGGTTGGGATACTTTAAAAATTTAGGAATTGTTGGTGAAAATGGGCATAACCATATTGTGTGTTATAGCAGTGGCAAGCATAACAGGCTTATCTATTTGAGCGCTAACTCTTATTGTCAAGCCGATCATTGAACCAATCACTAATCACATACTTGTCACAGAATAATTAATAACAGAGGGTCTATTCTCGTAATGAAAGCAATAAAAATATAATTTCAATTTGAAGCACTATCTCGCTCGTTTTGTATGAGCAAGCATCGACATAAAGTATAGACAAGCTGTCCAGTACTGAGATTTTGCGGCATTGCGATGGTGCACATGCACACCCGCCCTTCAGTCAGTTGCGACACCACTGCTTCTGTCGCTCGCTCGCAACTGACTGAAGGGTGGTGGTGTGCAATAGCAAATACTATAGAAGACTAATACGCACAGCTCTTGACGTTTCTCATACAATGACTTGGCAACCTTCGTTCACCTCATGCCGCTAGGGGCGCTATAACATTTTGCATACAAGACGCACAAAAGTTTTGAAATCGTTCACCTCATGCCGCCCTCATACCGTAGGGGCGCTAGTGTCGCGTCTTGCCCGAATTCTTCCGAAGCTGTGCGTATTAGTCTTCTATAGTATTTGGTGGTAGTGTGCAATAGTGTGCATGCAAAGAGGATATAATCACTACGTTATATGTGCATGTGCACCATCGCAATATCGCAAAATCTCAGTATCGGACAGCTTGTCTATACTTTTATGTCGATGTGAGCAAGATAGCGTTTGAGATTGAGACTGCCCTAAAATTGGAGATATTTAAACCTATCCCAATACTAAATTGTGATGTCGTTGCTTAGTTTTGACCTTTCCTTCTGCCGAGAAAAACACAAAGTCAATTCCCACACACACAAAAGAAACATGTGACTCTATAGCCTATTGTATTTCTATTCAATAGTATTATGATTGTGTCAAACTATTAACAAAAATACAAGAGAATGTATTTATAATACTGTATTAGTATTGTATTGTGTCTGACATAAAGAAATCTATTAATTACACTGTGGTTTATGTTAAACAAACCTCTGTGGTTAAGATTTAAATAATAATCAGTTAGGCTGAGTTGCACCATATTAGAAGTTATAGTAAAGGTTTGTGTTAAATTTGACACTAACAGTAACGCTGACTTTAACGGCTACAGCAAAATGTGTTGCACCGGCGAATTCATTAGCTTTGTTAAAGTTAAAAGTGTTGCAAGTCAAATGAGGTGTGATTTACCCCAAATTCGTTGGGGGTAACATTTTTAAATATGGCATCATCATCTAGTCCAATAGTGTCAAATTTTTGACAGTTCGGTGTGTTTGACAGTTTGACGGATAATTTAACACTAACAATAACCTAACCAGCGAAAAGTGAGCGGTTACGGTTAAAGTTAAAGTTATGACGTCATTTAAGTATTTGTCAACTGGTGCAACTCATTTTTAGCCTAACCGGTACTTTAACTGAAATTTCGTTGTTTGTTATTGTTAAAGTAAGATGGTGCAACTCAGCCTTAATATTTTGTCAAAACAAATTGAGTCAAAACTACAGTTTGCCGTCAGATGTCTCTGCTCTGCGGTGGCAAGTTTTCTTTATAGCAAACAATTGACGCAAAGTTGAGCGAAATCGAGACTGTGGACGGGATCTTCGTCTTAAGGCTGATTTACACACAACCGTGCCGGCTTATGACCGACATTTCCGTATCGTACAGTAGTAGACGCAGCACTGACAGCACCGAACGTCACTGTTACTGACTAGTATGGATAGCGTCGTACAAAATGTATACTACAATGTCATTTTTCACTGTGATGAATACGTTTCTGAACGACACGTGTCGGCACTGTACCGGTACTGTTGTGTGTATATCGGCCGTTCGTCTTCACTTTTCTTTTACCTTTTATCTCTGTGTCTGACCTCATTTCACTTCGGATAACTTCCGAGAGTGTAAAGATAACATTACGATATGTATATCTGATTATATTCTATTCTATTGATTGGAAGTGTTAATTAATTTACGCCATAATGCCTCATTTAACAATTTATTATTGCATCGCAAAAGGAAATTCGTGATATGCATAAATTACTTTCGATTAAATTATCATTCGATATGTGTTAGTAATTATGAATTCATTAATATGAAAGTTGGTGCGATAATTGTTAACAGGAATTATTGTAAAAGAAAGTTAATGACAAAAAGAGTATTGGAATTATTTAATTATACTTTAAAAAATACAGCTCGTAGAGTATATAACAGTTTAGTATATAAAACATATGAAAGTCTTTTACCGTTCTAATTACAAAATAACAACACAATAACTATTTTTGTCGGGTATGAAATAATTTAAACAGGGGGACTAAAATTGTCAACAACGTCTAGTTCCGACCTTCATCCAGCACCATCTCGCTCATACGAAATGTAAACGAGAGCGAGACAGTGAATGAGTTTGAAACTAGATTTTAAATATTTTTGTTACGAGAATATACCCATAGAGAAAACACTCAGACTTGAGACAAACACAAAATGTCATCACATAATTTAATGTTTGCCCCGAACCACGCCCTCTGGTGCCAACCGTCTCGCGACGCGCCAACGTGCCACCACCGGGCTGTCAGAAGTATGTTTCTATCGTGTTAAAACAAGACTAGTAGAAACTTAGTATCTAAACCATATAAAGTCCATTAACAGCCTTAAACTCGGGGATATCCTTGTAAACAATTTAGCCTGTTTCCTTTGTTAAAAGCATACAACTAGATAGTAAGGTACGGAACTCATTTACCGACTTCCGCAGCCGGCACCGGTCCGATATCGTTAGCAACTATTAAACCGGAGAATTGGCCTTCCAACTTAGTCCGTCTAACCTTCTGCTGCGTTACACGTAACGCAGATGGAAATATCTAGATGTTTATCTATGGAACATCTGAATCTTACACCGAGTCTTCATAGCTAAGCAAACAGCAAAATCATAATTTTCTTTAGACTATAATAAATAAATAAAATGTGACTCTTCAATCAGGGTCGGCAACGCGCGTGTACCCTGAGGTATTGCAGGCGTCCATAACCTACGGTGACTGTTCACAATCAGGCGGGCCGTATGCCCAAAAAAAAACTGATGAGCGCTGGGGCTAGAGGGTTCTGGAATGGCGACAGCGTACTGAAAAGCGAAGCATAGAACAGCCTCCCTCCCTCCAAGGTGGTCCGACGACCACCGCAAAGAAAGTCGCAGGAAACCGCTGGATGCTAGCCGCTACTAACCGATCATACTGGAGGCATTTGGCGGAGGTCTGTGTCCAGCAGTGGACTTCTTGTGGCTGAGATGATGATGATGCAAAAAAAATCAAATAAAAGAACTTGGTATAGTCCGTAACATTGAGTATGTATGCTGGTGCATCCCCGTAGTACGCCACATCTGTAGTTCTATGAAACTGTTGGGGCCTCATATTAGTGTTTAGTGGATACTAATCATGGTATCAGTACTTTAGATGGGTGAATAGCATGGTGGATATCCCAGCAGTTCTATAGAACGACAGGTATGGGATACTACTGAGATGCACCCATGTATGCCTTTTAGTCTATAAAGACGGAATTAGGTCTATTAAGAAGGAACAAAAATATATTTAACATTTCTATTGACTTTATATCTGTGTAATTGTCAATGCCCGAATGCACTAGTGCTGTTTCAGTTAGCAGTTAGTGTCCGATAATGTCTATACTGTTATCCGAGTTTACGAACATCCCAGTGATACAACACTACTGGGCATTAGTATGATATGGATACGAGTTGACACATAGCCTTTAAAGATTTTAGTATATGTTTGAAAGAAAATTAAAAATATATAGCCAAATCTAAGATCCTTCTAGATCCATATTCCCTGATAAGGAAAGTCAGTTAGTCTATTTAAATGGTAGGTGAGTAGATAGATTCTAAAATTCGTCAAGTTAACGTATGACGTTTTTTTTTATATCTATTAAAAACATGATTGATTCGTAATTTACTTAACATAAATCGTCAAAAGTGGTTGACTTTGACCAAGATCTACTGGTCTACCATGAAGTGTAATTCCGAAACTTCGGACGTTCGTTTCGTTGAATTCTAACCATGAAGTACATTTCGTTCCGAAATACGTACGAAAACGATATGCCTTCGTTTTTCCTCAGTATTACCTACCATGAAGTTGCAATCCGAAACACGTAATGTCACTTTTGACAGGACTAATATCGGGTCTTAATGTCAAATTTCACGAAAGCTCAAGGGCTAACGTTTTACTTTCGTAAGTATAAATTTTCAAGTAAAATTTTGTTTAAAATTTATTTCTCATAAGACATTATACATATAAGTCACTTATACTTAATTTTAAAGTAATAAGTGCTGCAATCAGCGTACAGTGCAGTGTTTTTTTTTACTAATTTGTGGCGTCGACCGACCATTTGTTTGCGCCATACCCATACGCGCCATACGCGTGACAAAGTTGTCGCCGTCCCGCACGGCCGGATAGCGCTGTCTCACTCAGCGCGTTGGGCGCCAAAATCCAACTGGTTCGCGCCTTCGCGCACAGCGCGCTGGCTTACCGACTCCGCTGAGCTCTTCCCGCGCATTTTAATATTGTTTATTTTTATTACTTACTTTTATTTATATTTGTTATTTTATAATCATTTTTAGCTGTTCAGTTTAGTGACTCAGTATTACCTCAGTTTATGTGAGTTGTTGTGTTGTTGTATGTGAGAGTTAATTGGTAGGATGTTGAGCGCTATCGGAACCCTGCCACAAGTTACCTATTTTGTTGATGTAGTGAATTTATTTTGGACTAAACGTCCGCTCTTGCACAGTTTCAGCCCTTGTGTTTATAATTTTATTAATAGGACATGCCATACATAACTTTGTTTTCATATTTTAGTGAAAATGGCGAGATTGTGCGCAATTTTTGAGGCGATGGAGGAAGAGAGGATGGAACGGCGTCGGAACCGACGCCAAATGCGTTCAAGTTTCCTCGAAAGAGTTATCCCAGACTTCGAGTTCATAAATAAATATCGAGTCAATCGGGAACTCTTCGAGGAAATTTGCAATGACGTAGTGCCTCTTCTGCCATTACCGCGAAATAGTCGAGCAATCGACCCTGTGACAAAGGTAATAAACAAAACATCTATATCAGGCTTCTTGACCAAATCCTACGGGTATTACATACTTTTCGGGATAAAAAGTACTCTGTGTTAATCCAAGGTATCAGCTACCTACATAAGAATATGCCATATATTATAAATATATAAGTACGTATTTATATATTTACCTAAGTAGGATTACAAAACTAATTTGTTTTAGATTCTTACCGCCTTAAACTTTTACGCAAGGGGAAGTTACCAGGGTGCAGTAGGCCAGAATGTGGATGCACCTATGGTGCAGCAGTCTGTGTCGAACTGTATACAAGAGGTGACAACTGCATTCAATACACCACTATTACTGCGGAAATATATACGATTTCCGCAAACCAGGGAAGACAGAAACACTTTGAAGAGAAAGTAAGTTTTAATAATAAAATTATAATTCAGTTTAAAGGTTCACACATATATATCATATCAACCCATCATCCCACTGCAGGGATACGGGTCTCCCTTCAATCGAAGGGGACTAGAGCGTACTCTGGGGAGTATTGTAGGTGTTGCCTGGTTGTGTATGAGTACGTCTGTTATACCGGACAAATGTTCGAACTTAGAGATATCTGAAAGATTTATAGTTTGTCTATGTAAAAATAGACAATCTATAACGCGAGCTTTTTTAATTTCGAAAGTCTGATTTGTGTAGTTCCCCCTTATGTCAAAGTCGACATAAGATGTTTTTATGTCTTTGTTCATACCACCTACTGCGTTGATTTTGATTGAACCTGTAGGTCCCGCAGCGCCAATTTTTGCTGCTACGACGGAATCGATGAGGGTGGCAGTGCTACCATCATCTAAGAGGGCGTAAGTGTTATATGAACCTGCTGGACCACTTACCGTGACGGCTACAATTTTCAAAAATGTACTGCATGAACGTGAATCATCGGTTTGTGTAGTTGATAAACCTACGACTTCCTCAATTTGTGGTTGTGGCAATGGTCGCATTGTACGACCATGTAGTATTTTGTGATGGCGTAGATGACAGCCATCGACGCCGCATAGTGGCATATTACAAAGATTCCATGAATGAGTGTTGCCTTTGAGACATCTGTAGCATAGTTTTTTACTACGCAGCCATTGCCATCTATCGTCTACAGATAGTGATAGAAAGCTAGCGCAGTCTTTAATGTGGTGTTGTTTATCACAATAGCGACATTTTATTTTAGCGCTATTAACAGCGTGAACCGTTACGTCAGAGCGTCCACTAGGCCTATAAGTTGACGCCTTTGGTGGATGAGTTAATTGTATAGAGTCCGGTGATAAGCCATATTTGATGTGACGATCGAGTTCGCGGACTAGAAAATCGCTTAGTAGTTCTAACTTACTTGTGGTGTGGTGATAGTGATTCTCGAAAGCAAAATCGGTCCATTTGGATCTTAGAGTATAGTTTAATTTATTTAAAAGACAATAAAAAATTTCAGGTGAATTGAGATATTCACTGTCTTTTAAAATTTTCATAGTTGCCACACTATTGCGGACTCTCGATGTGAAACTAGCCAAACCTTTTAAATCCTGGGTCAGATTTGACAAGTTTCTGAGTGATGCAACCTCGTGGAAAACGATCAGCTCCGGGTGTGCGAAGTTTAGCTTCAGGAGTTTTAAGATGTCATCAGGTGTCTCTGAGAACAGCAAAACAGATGCGACGGCTTCGCGCGCAGGTCCCCGTAGGGCGTGTTGTAGTCGCATGACGTTTTCTATCGGAGAGTAAAAGGTTTTAGTGCAGTCAAAGGTTCTTTTGAATGTTAACCATTCCGCCGGGTTGCCTGAAAACTGTGGCAATTCCACCTGGGACCGCTTCGGCTGAACCTGGTGCTGAACCTGGTTGAAGGCAAGTGCGCTCGAAGCGGCCGTGTCGGCAATGGCTTTTATTAAGCCAGACACCGTTATATTAGTTGGTGGTAAAGAGTCCTGTTGTGCGTGTTGATGTTGTGAATCACTAACCCAAGCCTCAATTCTGGTTCTGGAGCGGGACGAGTGACGGCTGCTGCGGTGGCTACGCGAAGCCTTGGATTGGCTCGCGATCGCTGCCAATTCTGCCTGCAGCTCGTCCTCTTCCACTTGTGCTTGTAGGTCGGCGAGTTCACGCTTACGCTGTAATTGCTCTTCTTCGACGGCGGCCAATTGTTGTTGTCGCTCAAGTTGGCGGCGGCGAGCTTGTGCCTGTGCCGCCAACATGCGGACCTGTGTCGTCGAAGAAGAGGCTAGCGAATTAGTATTTTCACTGTTTTCACTTACCGGTTTTGGCTTTTCCACTCCTCCTTCCCTAACCTCGGTTGGTGGCGGTGCCGAAGGCTGTGCCATATGTGCCACTTGAGATTGATTTCTCGTCAGTGGCATATTTTAATAAGAATTTTGAATTTTGTTTGTAATGAGTGGAAAGTAAAAATGAAATGACTGATTCAGAAAGTGGAGAAGGACCAATATTAAGGATGGAGAGGTTAGAAAAAGAGGAAGAAGGGATAAAGAAAACTTATATTCAGGAAAAATATGGTTTGGTGGGCGAACGTGAAAAAGAGAAGTGAAGGTGACAGACAAAAAGAATATAAAAACACCATAAAGAAAAAGGAAACAATAACTATTTACAAAAAGGTTTATAAAAAGAATTCGGTTTGCCACAACCGTCATCAACTCAATCATCTAATGCTGCCCTTAACCAAGGTCGAAGAGCAAGGGACTGTCTCATTACTCTTCTTGAGCAAACTAGGTAAACAATTTTTTATAGCATAGCAAAGAGAATACCATAGTAAATCGACCATCTCCGTGGTGTAATGGTTACCATGCCAGACCGCCCAGACCCAGGAGGTCCCCGGTTCGAATCCCGGTCGGGTTATGATGAAAAACGAGCTTTCTCCGATTTGCCTGGGTCTTGGATGTTTATCTAATTTGTTATAAAATATAGTATCGTAAAGGTAGTATCCCATAAAACAAGTTTCGAACTTACTTTGGGGCTAGCTCAATCTATGTGATTTGTTCCTATACAGGGTGCCCTGAGAGCGACCGACACTCCCGAAATATCTTAAGAGGTTTATACATCTACTTTATGCTCGTGAAAGATTTTTCCTCTAAGTGTAATAGTTTCGGAGTAATTGACTAACAAACATTCCTTGAATAACTGTGTGTTTTCATCCCTAAATCAGCTGTTCCTTACGTACAGGCAAGAGCAGGTCGACCTTTACATATTGGACTTTGTACCGTTCTTAAGTTCTATGACATAGGAGCCAAAATTGTATAAAGCTCGACGTGCACCTGCTATGCATAGTAATTGTCACGGTTACCATAGTGACAAATAAATAAACTTCTGTCAATAGGTAAAATACTAAAACTAAATTATGAAAATTTCTAGTTTTATTTGTTATTTGTTAAATGGATTAGGCGTTTTGAATGGTGTTTAGTGTTTTACGAGTTCTTTAGTGGTTTTGAGTGTTGTGTGGCATAAGAGGCGCTCGTACACATCGAGCATTGTGTGTAGTAGATACTTTCCGGTACGTACTTCGGTTTTTAATGTAAAAACTTTGATTTTTTAAGTGATAATAAGAATTTCAATGAATAGGTAGGCAGGTATGTGTGTGTCGTGGCCTACGGACTGTCCGTAGCGTAGTAGTTTCTGTCCGTGTAGGTATTTTTGCCGTATGCACTGTTGTTGTATTAGGGATACCTACACGTAGAAAATTAGCAGGTCAGTGCCTTTTTTTTCAATAAACTATTTTTAAATTAAACTTGCACAAAACGCATGTATGTAAGGTACATATCATCAAACTTTCGGCTGTGTTCGTCGTTTTTTTCCTCCCTGTATATTTATTATAAAAAAAGATTATAAATGAAAAAACAAAGTCTTATATTCAAATAAAAACTTAATATTATTTTTTATTGAATCTTAAATGTAATTACACTTGGAATGTAAATGATTATTCTTATATAAAAAAAATATAACATAACAAACTATTGCACCAAATAACCTTTATAAAAAAATGCATAAATTTTCTTCCCTTCCAGATCAAGGGCAGCAAGATAAGAAAAGTATGAAACCGACTGAGCTTCTGGATCACTCACTCGCCGAACGAAACGCATTGCTACTTCACGTCGATATTTTGCCGATTAAGCCCTATGCCACGACCTTATTTCGGCCAAAATGCTTTGGAAACCATCGCGAACAGTTGTGGTCAACTGTTGGGTGAACTCGTGGAAGGTCTCCCTAATGAGAGCCAGCTCTTGGGCCCGCTGTTGCTCTGCAGCCACGCGCTGCTCCTCCATGTCGAACAAGCGCTGGCGCACGTTCCTCTCGAAACCGCTGTCCCTCTGCATGCCGTCGACGTGGCCTTCTTCTGCTCTCTTGATTTGCAGCACTGTAATTAGAAATAATTAATTCCATTATTTATTTTTAAAATTTACACTGATTTTTCTTATAATATTGTACATATCTAATAAAATAAAAAACATGCATATTCCACATTATTGTAGTCTGTGATTTTATCCTACTTTTCAATCGAGTCAAGTCAATGCCGAGACATGCAAGTGCGATTAAACTCTTTAGGAGACATATCTATCACACTAACATAAGAAAACACTGCCCACTATCAAGAATGTATGCATTCTTACTTCATACTAAAATAATAGGTTTGCTTTTTGTTAACACAGGTTTAAGAAAGCGAAATATTTCTATGCATGCTTTGATTAAGATCGTGCTTGTATTCTTGAATGTAATGGTGTAGGTAGGTACTCATTGTCGAAAAGCCAAATAAATTAAATAAAATAAAAATGACAGTTTACCCATTGTGTCGTACGGGGCTCCGTTCTCTTTCCAGCTGCTGCTGCTGGTCTGCATCGCGTGCAGTTGACGGTATTGGGAAAAGATGGAGTTGGAGGACAGGGCTCTATAAACAAATTGATTAAATACAAAATCAAATCGCAATTGTGTTTTTGTTATGTCATCATGCATTAGACATATTTATAGGTAGGTACAAACCTGTGGAAACGCAGGTACACGGGCATCCGTCTCTGGTTCTCCATAGCCATCCCCCATGATAGCCACAATCCTCTCCTCCAATGCCGTCAAGCGCGGCGCGTTAGAAGGTCCGCCACCAGTGGCCATGGCGGACCTTCGCGCAGCAGCGGCAGCTTTTTTGTATGGTATTTGCGGTCTGCCCATACCTACAATTTACATACGAAATTATATATTTTTTACAATTACTGTTGTATACATTAAACGATAAATAAATGCAGAAAATACCTTTTGCCACTGTTTCGTCGTTTTATGAGCCCCTCCTAAGGCGTTAAGCTCATCTGTGAGCTCAGCCCACAGTTGCCGTGTGTGGTTGCGCCCCTCTACATCCCTAAGGAGCCCCCGAGCTAGCTCAGAGTGCTCCTGTAGGAATGTAAGGAGCGCATCTATCTGCGCGGACGTGGGATTAGTGCTCATCTATAATATGACAAAGTTAGGAAAGTAGAAGAAGTTCACAATTTGTATATATTTTCCAATTTATTGAAACATTAAAATTTAAAAAACTTACCGGTATAGAATTAAATTTAATTATTCAACACTTCCTTTAGGTCGATGTTCAACACACTCTCTTTTCGACAACACAAAACAAACAAATATTTACAAATTTATTTAAGATTAAGTTTTCATTTATACGCGCCTTATTTAAAATGTCCATAACTTGTATGAATTAAACAATCACGAACAAACTTTTTAAATTGTCTGGTATATACTACTTCATTTATCACAAAAAAAAATCGCGTGACTATAAAAGACCTCTCATCTTTCATTCACTCACGAAAGTGCTCTATGGTTCCGAACCAAATTGTTGAATACGAAAAATGTTCATGGTAGCGTCTTGTTTCGTATTGCGGACGTGTTTCGTTCGGGTCCGTTGTTTCGAATGGACATCTTCATGGTAGACCAGCTAGTTAGCGTGTGTCACACACGTGTCGGTGTGTGTATGTAAAAAATATATTTTAAACAACTGTTTGATAGCCTAATAGATAAGGATAATCATACTAATATTATAAATGAGAAAGTGAGTTTGTTTGTTTGTTATTCCTTGACGGCTTGACTAAGCAGCCAATCATTATGAAAATTTGTATACATATTGTCAGGGATACAGAGCCCAACATAGGCTAATTTTAAAGCGGCGGGTAACAGCTTCTTTCAAATAAAGCATTATTTTATCTGGTCAAATAGGATCTTTGGAATTGTCACAATTTTTTCCTACCAGCATTTCAGACGGCAGATTTGTGCTAAGAAGAACTGGTAAGAAACTTACTTTTGCTCTTTTAAAATCAAGCTATCTTTTTTTATAATACTAAGGTGGCAAACAAGCATACGGCCCGCCTGATGGTAAGCAGTTACCGTAGCCTATGGACGCTTGCAATACCAGGGGCCCGATTCTACTAAACAAATGCACCAATGGACTCTCAATGGTGTCTCAATCGTGTCTCAATAGAATGCCGATAGTGTATCAGTGGAATAGCTATTGACATTTGTTATGGACTTAAATAATAACATAATGTTTAACTTATTGTATAAGTCCATAACAAATGTCAAAAACTATTCCATTGATACACTATCGTCATTCTTTTGAGACATTGTGACATTGTATATCACCCGCGCGTTTTAAAAAAAAGTAGAGCTCTGGTGATCTTACTCACAGGAACACAACATTACCGAGACAGATGCTGTTTGGCTACGATCTTCAATCTATCTATCTTTTAAATGGCTAAAATCTTTTGTTTTTAGTTTTAGGTTAAGTTTTAGTGTTTTAGTTCCTAATTAACAAAGTTGATTGGTTTTATAAGGTAGGTAGGTTCGTTCACCGCGTGTCGCAAAGGGCTATGTTGCGAAACTTAAATTTCGCACGAACGGAGCCCGATCACCTTGTAATGTTTCGCGTTGGTAACATTTCGATTTTCGATATATTTGATTTTAATAAAGTACTTAATCCAATAGATAAGTTCACAAAATGTGTAGCTAGGAAAAACAACAGCGACCACATACAAATGATTGTGAAACTCATTGACGAGAATAATCTGTCTAGGATTCCGGCGCACACTATGTTTTGTTTTTATTATTAAAATATTTCTTATTTTGGTATAGACATTCATCAGGGCAAGTACGTGTCGGGTCATGCACAATGTAGGGTTCCGTCCGTATATGCGGCGCTTTGGTTGCTTGCTTGAGTACAGTCAGGAGCACGTCGTCGTCGAGCTTTACACTTGCAGTCCAATTTTGTCTCTTATGACATAGAACATAAGAATGGTCGGAAGTGTAAAGGTCGACCTGCTCTTGACTGTACAATGCCATTTGCTATGACATTAATTATTGTACGTTTTCATCACAAAAAAAATTACTTCATGAGTTCGTCGGCCATTACTCGGTCACTAGTAGAGCCACTTAATCGTTACAGGTTTCCTTGTGGGGTCACTATATGGACTACTACCATGATTTTTTTCCAAACTTCTTAACAGATGACTTTCGGATATAGATGGGGGGCGGACCACCATGTTAAACAAAAATTGGCAAATGTAAATAATTTGCAAACGCATCATTGTATCGAAAAATGATCTGTGTGATATGTTTTTAAAAGACCTATCTACGATAACCCAAAATTTGACTTTCACTATATATGTAGGGGAAACACGCCAAAAAAACAACTGTTAAAAATTTTATTCTATCACTTTGTTAGCATTACATCAAGTCAAGACATAGCCATAGTAACAGATGATTGTCACATTTTATGCCTATTTAAACTCTAATAAAGTAAAAGTGCGTAAAACAACATAGTGTTGTGTTGTAACGTGTGTTCGCATACCGTAAAAACCGAAAGCGTTATTACCGTAATCGCTAATTACTAATTACCGGAGATTATATCATTAACGGTAATTATTATATCATAGAAGTTTCTGGTAATGAAGTACATCCGTATTATTGTATCGACTATTCCATATTTCAATATTGCATTGAATTCTATTTTATTATCACAAATTATTTAAATTGAGTTAATTCCTAATTCAGTAGTGCTAGTAATATTTTATGAAACAATACAATTATCGTGTCGGAAATCACGTAGAAAACTTAACACGCCGATGTTCTGAGAAAGGGTAGTACTGTTAACAAATGAAAGAGGTAACCAGGGTAGAGAACTAAGAACAAAGATGTATTTTTTTATGCCACAAAGTTGGCAGACAAGCATACGGGCCGCCTGATGGTAGCCTATAGGCGCTTGTAATACCGGGGGTATCACTCACGCGTTGCCAACCCTCCCAACCCCCCAAAGTGGAGTTTTGGAGACCTTACTCACCGTAGAAACACAACATGGCCGGGGCCAATGCTATTTGGCTACGATCTTCTGTAACGTGGAGGTCCTTCCCTAGACGGGCTGCTCCGATTTGAGCGGATTATCCTCAGTGCCCTACCTCTCTTATGCTAATCACTACATAGTATAAAACAAAGTCGCTTTTTCTGTCCCTATGTCCCTTTGTATGCTTAAATCTTTAAAACTACGCAACGGATTTTGATGCGGTTTTTTTTAATTGATAGAGTGATTCAAGGGGAAGGTTTTAAAGTATCATACATTCCAAAATTCCCACGGGAAAGCGGGATACACGCAAACGAAGTTGCGCGGGTTTCGCTAGTAAATAATATAAGTATCGTTATGAATAAGCCCACCACACACAATCACCGAGTGGTGGCGTTGTTGATCCTGGCTATACAGGAGCCATAGGGACTCCTGTAAATTCAAGATTAACAACAGCGACCTCAGATGGACAATAAGCAATGAAGCAACAGTATTTATAAGAAACAAATCAAAAACATTGCATTAATTTCAGTACAAGTATAATAGTTCCACATCAAAGCCAGGATGTTTCAACAGCTGTCTGTTATTATGTCTGCATTTTCGCAACTATAAGTACATAGAACTATACATAGCCTTAAGGCATATTGTGTACTTTGATCTATAGTTTGATATATAGTAGAAAGCTAATATAATAGTACAATCCTTGAAGTTGAATCCTAAAAGTGAGTTTGTTTGTTTGTTATTCCTTCACGGCTTGACTGAGCAGCCGATCATTATGAAAATTTGCATAAATATTGTTAGGGGTACAGAGCCCAACATAGGCTACTTTTTGTTCCGTGAAAGTATGTCGTTCCAATGGGAAACAATTTTTTCTACTATAGAGGACGCTGTATCGGCCAACAGATGGCGCCACAAGTCGCGCTATGGGTTGTTTTGTTTTCAAACGAGATCTATATCATAAAATTAACGCGAGCGAAGCCGCGGCAAAAAGCTAGTAATATATAATGTAGCGTTGCTAAGGAGAAGTCCTAGAAATCCTTTAAATTGTAAGTGTATTTCTGATTTATTTGAAGAAAAGCTGAGCTTAACGAACTCCATCCAAACACTGGATAAAGTTGACGTTGCTTTACTTCATTTAGAATAGGCACACAGCAATGTCATCGAGTCATTGATTAATGACAATCGTTGAAGCAAGGCAGAGATCATCAAGTGAAACAATTACACATACAAATTATCTAACCGGCATTTGATACCAATAGTAGAAGCTTGCGTATTAGAATCTTTTAATCCGATATAACACTAAAATTAGGATAATGCTTTAACTTCCTATGAAATAGAAACTAACTAATTATGTGTGTGTTAATCTGAACCTTCACTGTTCACTGTCCCTACTACAGCACTAAAGTGGGGGCGCAGTTGCGACTGTTCAGTGTACCACTTGTGCCCGATCAACTGTGTTGTGCAAAATCATGTGTGGGGAAATGGGTAAAGCTGTGTTGAGGGCGCTGACTGGTGCGCTACTCTGTGGTCTGGTATCTGACGCTGCTTATTTACAAGTGAGTATGATAATCAATGTATTTTTTACTAAAAAAAAGCCAAAGTCGCGCGAGTTATACCCCCGGTATTAGAAGCGTCTATAGGCTACGGTGACTGCTTACCATCAAGCAGGCTGAATGCTTGTCTGCCATCTTAATACTATAAAAAAGTCTAAATTTCTTTATTCTGTGGGCTCTGAGGTATATGGACATTTATGCCTCAGAGCCCACAGAATAAAGAAAAAAAAAATGACATTTATAATTTGACAACCTGGTGTCGCAATGCTAGTGACACCATAGGCAAAAGAAGGCGCGGGTTAAAAACTGTAATTTTAAAAATAATAAAGAAATTTTTATAATAAAAAAGGCATATTATGTAATGCCATCACATAATTTTTTTTCCTGGGCGGGAGTCGAAACCATGCCTTCTGGTGTTGAAGGGTCGCTACCAACGCGCTTCCAGACTGTCATAATTAGTATGGATATGCATGGATAGGCACAGGTACAAGAGAAATTTGAAACATATACCCTTTGCCAAATACACAGGTTATCAACCGCTCAACCATCTCTCTATTAAACCACGCGTATGAGCCTAAAAAACTTTTCCAGAAAGGGCGAACTCGCCGCGTGTTTCATCGCGTATCATTCTCCATCGCGGAGTTGTAATTATTTAATCGTCACATCTAATATACAAAGAGCTCAATGTAGCACGAAATGCGGCGCTAACACGCTTACATGTGTACAGGGTGTCAAATAATAAAATCGTCTCTCGACAAACAGGCAGCCGCAAACAATGTATTCAATGAGGATTGTTTGCGAATGATATTTGTTTGCGTTCGCGCGAAATCATGCCATATTAGCTATTTAAACCCTATATTTTGGTAGGGTCAGCAATATAACAACAAAATCAACTTATAGAATACAGTGGCGGTGAGGTGCAGAACCACATTTTCCAGTTGATGATAAAGAGACAGTATGAGACTTTAAGATGTCATTTTTAAAACTTCTGATAGCGAGCTGCGCAATGAAAACACAAAATTTGCATCACATAATATGCCTTTTTAGACACCTTATTAATAAACAAGGACGAGTCATGGTTTAACTGAAACTTGTTTTATCACTTTTGTATTTATTTTTTAAGAATGACAAATATGTCCAAACAAGCATTTTGACGACCTCCGTGGCGTAATGGTTACCACGCCAGACCGCCACCCAGGAGGTCCCGGGTTCGATCCCCGGTCGGGTCATGATGAAAAACGAACCTTTTCTGATTGGCCTCGGGTCTTGGATGTTTATCTATATATGTATTTGTTATAAAATATAATATCGTTGAGTTAGTATTCCATAACACAAGTTTCGAACTTACTTTGGGGCTAGCTCAATCTGTATGAATTGTCCATATATATTTATTTATTTATAGCATCATTAAAAAAAAATTTCACTGCTTCATATTAAACCGAACATATTCTTACCGTAGGTGTCTTGAATTCCATTTCCAGTTTACCCTTTCATACATGATCAAAATGAATAAATCAACGTATTATCAAATCAATGTAATTTGTAAACAAACGGAAAAAAAAACATTCAATCGTTTGTATAAAAACACAGTGAATGAAGAGAGAAATTCAATTATTAGTTTTATTAAAATTTTTGCCAATGGCAGACAGTTTTTGTAACAAAAAATTCAAATATGTCAATAACAGATATTACAATATGTTGTCGATGCCGCAGATATAATATATAATCTTTATACATAGATACAGCAATTATCATTATCCATCTGAACGAAAAACGAGATATAGCAACGATGAACGATGAGTCTCTATGAAAAATCTGTGAGAAAACAAAAAGTATCACTTTTTACCATCTACTGCAGTGTCAAAGAACGCTATTATTATCAACTCACATTCATCTACTGGTTGGTATGGTCCTCTCCTTTCTCTCACTCTTTACTCGGTCCTGAAGACCGCTACGTATAATATAAATTATGTTAGCTTCTAATAAATGTCGAGTTTTTCGATCTTTAGAACCGTTCTCTGTGGCAGACATTTTTTTTAAATCTGAAAAACCTGGATGAATTCTTAAGTATACTACTATGTATTAAAAAATTCAACAATAATACAAGCAATAATAAAACAATAATGCAGCATCTATGTAACTTTACGCCTGCGCTCGGCGCCAAACAACAGAAATTCCCGTCCCAAATAAACTGCTAGTAATTTTTGAACTTCCCGATGGCGATCCATAATTCACAAAGGGTAAAGTTCTGATATAATTGGTGTTTAAACTAAAATTATTGCAATAAAAGGGCCGGGCCTTACAATATCTAGTAGCTATAACTCGGCCTCTCATAAGGGAACACTAACTTTTGCAATTTTCCTTCCTCAGAGTTTCCCTGGAGCCCTCAAAGGAGAATTACTGTTGGTTAAATTTACTCTCATTTTCGTCGAGGCCTGTTTTTTAGTTTTATTTCTTTGATCAAGAACCCTCAAAGTGGAAATTGTTTGAAACTTGGCCCTGTCCAAATTGGTATTCAGTAGTAATTTCACAAATTCACACCTATTCAGTTGTCTCCTTTCGTTCACTTTTTCAACCAGAGTCCGTTTAACAATGTTCAATAAGAATAACTTTATTGTTAAACTAGTAAATTCAATATTTAGTGGTTAATACACAAAACATTTCTTAATAAAAATTAAAAACAAATAAATGTTAAATATCTATCTTTACTAATATTATAAAGAGGTTTGATTTTTTGTTTGAAGAGATTTGATTGTTTGTTTGTTTGTTTGAATTGAATAGGCTTCAAAACTACTGGACCGATTTCAAAAATTCTTTCACCAGTAGAAAGCTACATTATCACGGAGTGACATAGGCTTATAGCTTTTTCCGAAATTCTATGTGGTTCCTACGGGAACGGGTCCGGAACTTTACGAAAAAATAAAATAAATATAAATAAATATATAGGGACAAATCACACAGATTGAGCTAGCCCCAAAGTAAGTTCGAAACTTGTGTTATGGGATACTAACTCAACGATAACTATTATTTTTTAACATAATATAAATATAGATAAACATCCAAGACCCGAGGCCAATTAGAAAAAGTTCGTTTTTTATCATGACCCGACAGGGATCCCAATCCGAGACCTCTTGGGTGGCGGGCCGGCATGGTAGGTAACCGCCACGGAGGTCGTCAATTTTTTTTTAAGTTGATTAGATTCTATGAATAAATATTGATATTTTATTATTATTTACTAAACTATCAAACCGATTACCCTGGTTTTGTTTGTCACTTCTAACTATGACAATAAAATCCAATTAAAATAAAATATTTAAAAATTGGCACTAAGAAAACATAGGTAGTTAAAAAAGTTTAATAACTGTTACTGTCAATATAAAAAAAGTGTCATTTACTACTAAACCGTATTAGAACTTGTCATATAAGCCTTCCTGCGCAATGCTCGTCGGCCGTGGCGAAGATCGTTGCCCCCTCTCACTTAGCCTGACTTGGTTTCGTAACTGCAAAATATCCATAACCTGACTGCGCTATAATGCCTTTATAAATCCATACGATATATATATATATATATATATATATCTATAAAGATTAATGAGAATGACTTTGTCTTTGTTTATTAAATTTTGATAATGTCATTGAAACTTCTTGCTTCGGCGCTACTCTTTTGTTTTTTTCACACGATCAAAAACACCTACTCCGTTCCATAATAAATGTATGAATATTAAAGTTTTATGTTTTAATTATTCAGTCTTTAAAATCTGTTTCGACTAACCATTATGGATTTTTTAAAATTAATTTCATTCTTTTTTTAAATTTTAAAAAACAGGATAAGCGCGATAAAAAAGTTCATTCCCACATGTAGAGGAGGCACCCCAAGTAAAAATACGAGATTTTGTTCAACCACTTTGTTAGCATAGTTAATCATAATATGTATTATCACTGTAAAATTGTAAAAACCGTTAGATTGTGAACCATATAACATACTGCCAACCTCCAACCGTAACATCATAGTGTGACGTAAGTTCGTTAAGTTTACCTTGTGGCCTCAAACCCAGAAATAGGAGCCCGAAGTCGAAAATTCTGACATAGCAAAACAACATCGTTTACCACGCAACTCTAAAAATAAAACCAAGAAACGACTATATAGTATCAGTTATTATAATATTAGCATATAAAAATCTTCATACTAAAATCTTCATAATAATAATAATGATAAAACTTATAACAAAGTCTCAAAGCAAAGTGCAATATCAATAACACTATTCGTTGGGATCACCTCGTTATTTTTAACGTTCGCTTTAACTATAACAGTTAACGTTATATAAAGGCACGAGTCCACCTGACTTACGTAACACAAATTCAGGTCAAGTTCGATTGTGTAAGAGGTTAAGAACATATTCTCTTGTCTCATGTACCAGTTCTTTTAAAGCAAGGGAAAGTTGTTCTAAAGACAAGCAGTCTCTGTTATAAGGCTCTATGCGTCATAACAAATTTAATTATACTTTAAATTCTATATCCTCACTGGTCGGTAATAGTTTTGAAATAGGTAATATAAAAAAAGAATTTTGGCGCCAACTACTCCAGCGTCAATTTGAGCAATTGAATTTTTGTGTGTTTCAACTTTTGATTCATAGTATTTGATCGTGTAATGTGAAGCAAACATTGGTTAAATTGCATAGTGATTGAAGTATGATTAGGAACTTTTAAAAGTGCATTATCGTGTTGACTTCAAAATCCGACTTTTCTGAAGAAATTTTGCTATCAGCTTTCTTAGGCGTCTTGACTCAGAGACTGGAGCCGGGCTACTACGAAACGTAAATCCGATACTTCGGCCGAAGTATCGGAAGAATTTTAACCGTGAAATACAAGTTATTTCATGATTATAATTCAATGAACTATTAAAATAACCATAAAGTACAAGGTATTTCATGGATAGAATTCAAGGAATTACTAAAATAACCATGAAATACCTTGTATTTCACGGTTAAAATTCTTCCGATACTTCGGCCGAAATATCGGATTTACGTTTCGTAGTAGCCTCCCTGTACCTATACTTAGCCGAGATATCATGAATACGCTGCTTTGAATGATATACTATCATATTACATGACGCTGGCTAATTGCAACGAACAAAAACCCAGAAGCCACAACTTGAAGAAAAAAAAAACAAAATAAAATTAAGGCTCTTTGCGTGTTGTCAAAAACTTTATTTTTATCGACTTCAACGCACGGGCCGGTAACATTTTTGAAATAAGTTATGATGTAAAAAAAAACATAATCGTAATTTTTATCGTACTGGCTGGTAAATTTATGAAAATGTTTACAAAATAATAAAAAAAAAACTTCTTTTTAATTTATTTATTTCACCGCACTGGCTGATTGATCCTGAAAAAAATAAGTCGAAATTTTATGAATAAATTATGTTACACAGTAGTCCAGTAACCAATTTTGGTTCACATAACTTTCTTGTCTTAACGTAATCTAGAGAGGTGGTTAACCTCGATTCAGTTATGTATTGAACTGTCTTGAATTTTGAACTGGTATTAAATTACACTATTTCGAAATTAACTTACCTTACATAGGTTAGTAGATCGGTACGGTCAACAAAAGAAATTAACACTTTTCGTATTAATTTCGCGTTGCCGACCCTGTAAAAATCTTTCAATGTCCCTTTTGAAGAACCTCATATTATAGTCTAAAAACAAGAGAAGTCTTTTTTATGGAGGACGAGAAAATGAACTAGCTGGTCACCTAATGGCAATGAGATTTTATATATGACAAGAGAAGTAACGTCATACAAAGCATTCGTAAAAAGCCGCAACCACTTTAGAGTGTTAAAGACGTAGCTTTGAAACCGACACATATTCTATTTGTCTCTTTTTCTCGAGTCAAACTAATTATGTTAGAATGAGATAAAAGCATTACTCCCAGAAAAGTTGTCAGAGTTGCCAGCTCATGAATAATTTTCCCATTGAATTAATGTTATTTAAGTCAATTATAAAAATAAAAAAAATGTTTTCATACTATGTATATTGTTTCTTAGGTGACAGAAGAATGAAAGATAGGAAGAAATAAAATATAGATGCGTAAAAATTGGTACATACATATTATATTTCAAGAATGAATCATGGCGGAATGGAGAAGTTTATTTTTTGTTTATCGATGAATCTCTAAAACTAAATGAATCTTTAAGTGACTTTATATGACAGCTGTCAAAATAATAATATGACGAAGTACTAATGGCAAAATAAAATGAAGAAAAAAAATATTTTACCTTTTTTCCTAAAAATCATTAAATAATAATAATAATTCGTTACTTCAGGTAAACGAATTAAAGACGAGTGAAAGAACGTAACACAGTAGAAATAATACCAGTGTGGAAACTAAGACATTTTTTCGAAACAAATAGGTACCTAAACTTACACAATTTCTTTTGTTCGCGGATGACACAAAAATCTTTACGAAAATAAACACCATTCAAGACTGTAATCCTGTTAAAAGTTATTCACGGTAATCCAGAACAATATTTTGTTATAAAATAGTTATCAGAAGACAATTGTAATTCATAAGTCGGCCATTCTTCGATTAGCTAGATTTTGTGCGTCCGGGCTTGTATATTCGTATTATTATCAAATTCAAAAAGGGAAATATTTTTATATGTTAGTTAGCATCCATGTCTAGCTGGTAACAAAAACATAGGCCCCGATTACATAGTTATCTGGCTAAATTAATTTCACAAACCTCTGTTCTCTAAGCACCGTGCCCTGTCCGCACCCCAAAATGTGGTTAAAACTTGCTTGTAACTTTTATGATGTACGGATTTTATTTTTTCCATTCAACATTTTAATGAGTAATAAGCAACGGGTATCACATGAAAAAATATCCACTCAATAAAATCAGTCTGTAAATAATTATCATTGAGTAACCGCATGTCCGAACTAAAGTTATAATTGCCGTGACGTTTTCTTTTCGAGGGTGCACATTCCTAATTACGATATTAATTGGCACATAACTACTTGTACACGTCTCAAGCCCTCAGTTTCTGCCGCGGTCTTGCAGCAGGTGCAGGTCTTTTACGTTAGTGTATAAGTCAATGAAGCACGTTAATATATAATTACCGTATCCTTCGTTCAAAACTTTTCTAATTACCGTGTACTTAATTTTATACTAGATTGGTGATAAATAGAGACAGTGCTTTGGTCTCAGTACAGTGTTGTAATGCAGTATTTCAATACTCTGTAGGTTTTCGAAATTTTTATGAAAAATCGGCGTTTTCTAATTACCGTATACCAATTACCATGTATTTCTAACTACCGTTGTATGAAATTATTAAACTTTTGCTGTGCCGATTTAGTTCCAAACTCCTTCCATTTCCTCAGTTACTCCAGCTACTTTCATGTCATTTCTCACGCCATCACTCCATCTCTTTTTTGGCCTACCCCTGCCCTTCCACCCATCCACATTCATTCTTGGCACCCTCTGGGTCACATGACTGTCCAGACTGTCCACCCTGCGCATCATATGGCCAAACCATCTCAGTCTCTGACCTCTCTTATCGGTTACAGGCGCCACCTTTAAACTCCCCCTTATGTGTACATTCCTGACTTTGTCCCTTCTCGTCACTCCACACATCCATCCACCTCAGCATCCTCCAGCAACATAACCCGAAGGAATAAGTATGGACTGAGCGTTGAACCCTGGTGCACACCTACATCAACAGAAAAGCATTCTGTTGTACTGACGCGGGACCCGGTCGTAGGTCTTTTCGAGGTCCACGAATACCATATGTAGGTGTTTGTGTGCTCTTTTGTACTTTGTTGTGCCTCCATTATTTTCTCCCACAGCTTTAATGTGTGTGACATCAAGTTAATCCCCCTGTAGCTATTGCACTCCTGGACATCCCCCTTTCTTTTAAAAATAGGTATCAAGGAACTGTCTTGCCATTCCTCTGGGATGACATCCTGAACCAACAATTCATTAAGAAACAAAGTGAGCCACTTGCATCCATAATCCCCTAGAACCTTCCAGACTTCTATTGGTATTGTGTCCGGGCCAACTGCTTTTCCATTATTCTTCATTTTCCTCAAGGCGTTCTTTACCTCTAATTCATCTACCTTAGCTATCATGCCTATATCTATGTCATTAAGTTTTCTTTTCCATCATAATCATTCTCAACATTAAGTAATTTTTAAAAATATCCCTTCCGTCGGTCTCTAATGTCACTATCTTTTACCAATGTTTTACCGCATTCGTCTTTCACACATTTTACGTGACAAATGTCTTTCGATCTTTGATTACGCTGTTTAGCCATTCTGTATAGTTTTTTCTGACCTAGTTCATTATCTAATTCATTATATACTTTTTCTTCTACCCCGGATTTGGAACTCGCAACCACCACCTTTGCCCGTCTCCTCGCCTCGTTAGACCTCTCCCTCAATTCAGTTTTCCTATGATCATGTCACGTAACTCTGCCATTCCTTGAATGCACTCTTTTTGATTTTTAATGCTTTTTGGACACTTTCGTTCCACCACCACGTTTCCTTTTCAATTTTCGCCCACCTTGTGTTTCCCCAAGGACTTCTTTTGCAGCAGTTCTTATTGCTTTAGCCATTTCCTTCCAATTAGCATCAACATTCATACCTCTTATTGTGTAGTTGTGTCTATACATGTTATACATGTCATTTTTATTATTATTTTAAATAGACATAATGATCTTTTCTAATTACCATTACATTAAGTAATAGATTTATCTAATTACCGTACCCATGAAATGTTTAAGTCTCATTAACTCGGAAACCGCTTTTAATAAACGAATGCCATTTTAATTGTTAAATTCGCATGTTTCATGAGTTACATATTTCAATCCTTTTAAAACAAACTAGAGAAAAATAAAAAAGGGTACGGTAATTAGGCGAAGAACGCCTAATGTCGAGAATGACCGAAGTCTTTTTAAGTAAATTATTTAATAAAGTCGGATAACAGACTTCTACCCGCACGTATGCAACTATCGGTATAATCAGGGAAACCTGTTATTGGCCTTTTTGTTTGTTTAAAATTGTGATTCATTATCTGTAACGCGGTTGTTTTTCTTAATAAATAAAATAAGAATAAAATACAACATACAAGAAAAAAAACTATTGTACTCAACCAAACATTTGATAATGGCAGAAACAATTTAAATTAAACACCGTTACCACAATAAAAAAGATGAAATTGTTATGTCACTATCATAGTAATATCGTTATGTCAAATGTCAGTTAAAAGCTATGGCTTTGGTATGCCAAAAAGAGCTTGCTTATATTTTTTGTTTTTTCTTGTCTTGACGTTGCTACGCACGCTAGCTAGCGATTGATTTTATTATCAACCAATTTTATTCTAAGTTAATAATTAATTCTAGTTTGAGCCTGGTTGTAGGTTTACTTCTTTCTAATACTTACAGGCGTATAAGTTCATCATTCACTCTTTCATTCACTAAACTCCCAACATTTGGGAAAATTAAAATCGTTTTTACTGGCAACACTGCTGGCAAAAACAATGCGTATTATATTAATTTCGATTTTAATGCTATTTTCGTATAATTTGAACACAAATAAGCATTCTTACTTGTGAAAAGTGATACCACATGCTTTGTTATTAGTTTGGGACCGCGATATACATGTTTTGACAGTGCATTTAACCATTTTTGTGATATTATTGTGAGATACGCATTCACTGAACGTCAAACTACGACTGAGTCGGAAGAAATTCAACTAAGACTGTGGCCTCAGTCGACGTGGCGACAGGTATGTCGTCACACCAAACGAATAAAGCCGTAATAGCACGTTACCAAAAAAATTTTTTTTTGCTTATTTAATATCTACGGACCTTAATACATCACCTGAATTTTTTTCAGATTTTTTCTACTGCAAATAGTGTAATTAAAAGCGTTTGACGTCTTTTTTCTACCGAAAAATATAAACAAAAGCTTAGGCGAACAAAATAATTATTTTACCTTACGACCCGAGAGAAAGTCATTGATTGGAAGAATAACAGAGTATCATTCTAATACAACTTTATTCGTCCGAAATCCTACGCAAAACTAGTTTGTATTAGATTAAAACTGTTTTATTCTTATGAAATTACAACCATCATTGTAATGTAAGTAATCAAACAATTTTATATTATTTTGATCCAAACTGTAATGTGTTATTAAGTAATCTTCTTCTATAATATAAAATTCAAAGTCCTGACTGACTGATTTAACTATATATCAACGCACAGACCAAACCGCTGGGTCTAGAAACTTCAAATTTGGAATGTAGGTTCCTTACGACGTCTAGGAGTGTACTAAGAAATGATTTTTCAAAATTCCCATGGGAAAACGAAATATACGCAAACGAAGTTGCGAGGGTATATCGACGCACAGTGTAAACCACTGGGTCTGGAGATTCCAAATTTGGCATGTAGGTAGGTTCCTTATAAGGACCGGACCATCCGGACCAGACCGACCGGACGAGACTGAACCGGACCGTACCGGAATTTGTTTCTGAAGAAAAATATGCTACTTAATTGTTAGTAGGCCACGCGGGCGAAGCCGCAGGCACAAGCTAGTCGTGTATGAATTGCAAATGAAATAATTATATTATGATATTGCACTAAGGCTCCTAAGGCCGAGTGGATGAGTACAGTGGCATGGAACAAAGTCAATGAAAGAAAGGCGCTCAAAGAAACTGGCCTGAATACTGACGAGCACCGCGCCTTGTACGCTGAAGCGCATAGAACAGCTCAGAGACTATGTAGGATAGACAGGAATGCCTATATTAATAACAACTGCCGAGAGGTAGAGACATGTTCGGAAACAGCCCGCACTAGAGATAATTATGTTCCGACTTCAAGCCGAAACACTGGTCTATTCAAAGTGAAGCTGGGATAACTGTTGTCCGCTAAGGTGGCAGTCCTGGAGAACAGGTGGAGAATATATTGTCAAAATCTATTTTGTGAGAACAGCGCGGAGAGGAACTTGTGGGATTATGCCGTTAAGGAACCTGACATCCTTAGACAGGAGATAGAAGAAGCAATCTGCAAACTGAAACCTAAGGCTTGCGGTGGTGACGGGATAACAGCTCAAATGCTGAATCTTATGGGGGAAAAAAGAATCACTTATGCATTCAATATGCCAAACAGTCTGGCGAACAGGACAATGGCCAGAAGACTGGACTAAGTTGATTGTGGTTCCTCTACACATGAAGGGATCGACACGCAAATGTGAAAACTATCGCACCATTTCATTTATTTCCCACGCCAGTAAAGTCCTCTTGAGAATCCTGAATAGGAAAGTAGAAGCATATACAACTCAGCAGGTATCCAAGGAGCAAGCAGGATTTATCAGAGGTAGGGGCACAAAATAACAATATTGAACATCAGACAGTTTGATTGAGAAGTGCAGAGAACATAACATCAGTGATGCCCTCTGCTTTATTGACTACGCTAAAGCATTCGATTGCATCAACTGGGGCAAATTGTTCGGTGTTATGAATGATATGGGTATTCCGGATCATCTCACCTTTCTCGTGCAAAATCTGTATCTGACCAGCAAGTCGAAGGTCAGGCTAGAAGACGACTCGTCACACCCTTTTCATCCTGATTGAGGAGTACGTCATTGTTGCATTTTGTCACCGCAACTGTTCAATTTAATCGGTGAATACATAATGAGAAGGGTATTGGACAACTGGGAAGGAGGTATCCGCGTAGGAGGCTATTTGCTTAGTAACCTGCGGTTTGCCGACCACTAAAATAGGCTCCTCTGAGGCGGAATTAGCTGAATTCGTGTCCAGAATCAGCAAAATAAGTTATACCGAATATGGCCTACTCATAAACCGGTCAAAAACAAAACTCATGTTCGTGGATAGAGCGGGAACACTACAACGAACGCACGAACTGCACGATTTAGAAGATTGCAAATATGTGACGATGGTGATTGTTGATTGGAAGTTGTCAGGAGAGCCCAAATAGCAAAAACAGCGGTTAACAGTCGCAACACCAAAAAGAAGCTAATGTTAGTCTGTTAGTTAGATATATATTAAATAGTTGATCGTGGTCAAAAAACATGTCCCTTCACTATAGCAAAAAAAGTTTTGGCTTCCCCATACAAAATCGTAATGAGCTAGCTGGTCGGGTCACTCGGGTCCTTGTATGGGGAAAGAAGTTTTTTTGTGAGATTTTGATGGTTGGTCAAATAAGAAAAGTTGTTGTATTTGAGCAATGGAATCATTCCCTAATAGGTCGTAAACATCTTTTGAAATACCCTATAGTATAAGTTATAGTATTGTGTAATCAAATTTTTAGCCAAAAACTATGTAAGCAATAAAGTTGAGCTTTAATTCATTGACAAATTAGGGACCAAAAGAGTTGTTGATTAAACTTATCCTACTTAAAATATAAGCTTTTCAATAAAAGTATTATATAATAAGGCTTTTCTTCTATTAAAGTGTGAAAAAAATATGTTTTTCTGAAAAATAAGTAATTTATGAGTAATCTATGTTTAGTTTCAGATTTAGCCCGTTTTGGCGGCGTTTTTTTTAGTTTTGGACAAATATATATGTTAAAATAATAATTAGTGATTATAATAATAATAAAATAAATTACCTTTATCTTGTTTTATTTAATTAATTTAAAAAAGCTAAAGGTTACCCGACTTTTTGCATTGTTCTGCTGAAAAACTTTGAGAGAGTAAAAAGGAGGATAAACATTTATTATAACATTTTGTGATATCATATTTGTACACGAATATCAGCGCATAAGTTTATTACACGGTGTCATTATCTTTTAAAATACCTTTAAAAGCGTCAATTTGAATTTATTACAAACAGCACCTTGCTAACATTTCAGACGAATAAAGCAGTAAGTGAAGACATAAAAAAAACAAATTAATAAATTTAGACGAATATAAAAATATTTTAGTTTTTCGTGTTTATTGAAATTATTATTGTATATTTTTCAGTATTATATATGACATATTAAAGCACTATTTTTTCCCTACCCATGGATACCATTTAATTTATAATTGCTAAACTACAAGAGGCGTAAAGACAATTTTAGTGTTTTTTGGCGTTCCTGTAAAATTTACTTTTTGCAATAACGGCTTTATTCGTTTGGTGTGGCGATGTGTCAAACGTTACGAATCTATAGTAAATAACAAATCACTGCCTAATGGTAAGAAATCACCTTACAAAAATCTTGGATGCGTTGCCCACCTATGAAAAAATTAAAAGTAAGAAAGGAGGAGGGAAACAGGAAGTAGGACTGTTATTAGGCTACGGGTACTGGCTCTCTCACTTGTTGTACGAAACAGCGGTATTTGCGTCGATATTCTTAATACTTCTTAATACATACGCACATATATGTATGAGCTCTATCGGGGAAGTATCACTGCTCATCAAGAGCAGGTCAACCTTTACATATTGAACTGTTATATATCAGGATGCAAATGAATAGCTCGACGTGCACCAGATTGTACCACTGGTTCGGTGAGTGAGAGATCCAGAACCCAACTCTTATACACACCCCCTTTCTCACTATTCTTGTAGTTAGCAATTTATTGTAACTAGCCATAATATGTTCATAGTTTGCTTGTTTTATAAGACATAAAAATCACAAACAGAATTCTGTGAGTAAAACAACTATACATATAAATTTCTTTACCTCTTCTTAATGAATTCTTAATGACATTCTACAATGTATTACGAAAGATCCAACCAGCTCTTGACCTCCTATTTCGTCACAAAACTGCCTAATTACTATCTTGCTGAGAACCGAGGTTGTCGGAAATAATTTTATTTGATTGCTAGTTAGCACCCACAGCTCCGTTCGCGATATTTCTTTTCCGATTATGAAATACAAAAATGTTTCCATATAATCTTAACTAGCGAAACCTAACTAGTGTATCCCGCTTTCCCATGGGAATTTCGAAAATCTTTGTATGTGGGACGCGCCCGCAACTGTGGGTGTTTTGCGGACGCGTCTGTATGGACCTAGCCCCTAATTATTATTGTTATTTTTTTATCATATTATTATTATGTTTTTATTATTGTTTCTAATTAAGTTTTTGTAAAATTTTGCGCCACCTACCTGCTATTTTTCAATTTTATTTCTCTACCCTAAGGTCGTCTGGAAGAGATTGCTTTAGCGTTATGACCGTCTGTTGTACTTTACCTACCTGTTTGTACTTTTAATTTGTTGTTATTTTTTTTTGGTGCAATAAAGAATATTGTATTCTATGTATTATAACATATAAACCTTCCTCTATCTATTAAAAAACCTGCATTAAAATCCGTTGTGTTGTTTTAAAGATCTAAGTATACATAGAGACGGTCAGACAGCAAAAGAGACTTAATTTTATATTATGTAAAGATATTGTTTTCCATATTGCTCGTCATCATAAACCTCTGTCATTCTACTGATGGTTTTCTTTTTAAACGATTAATATTTTTCAATCTATTACAAGCATTGCTTTTGACGACCTCCGTGGCGTAATGGTTACCACGCCACCCAGGAGGTTCCGGGTTCGATCCCCGGTCGGGTCATGATGAAAAACTAACTTTTTCTGATTGGCCTCGGGTCTTGGATGTTTATCTATATATGTATTTGTTATAAAATATAATATCGTTGAGTTTGTATCCCATAACACAAGTTTCGAACTTACTTTGGGGCTAGCTCGATCTGTTTGAATTGTCCCTATATATTTATTGCTTAGTTTCGAACAAAAATGACATTATGTAATTCATCGAGTAATAATTTATTTTTATTTCATTTACCATAAACGATTACTGAAAATAACGCGTCAATTGCTTCTTTTCCAGCAATACGAGCCATACGAAGTACAATACGAACAAGCAGTGTATCGCAAACCACAGAGGGAGCACGAGAAGGCGCAGGACCTGAAGAACGTGCCGGGAGTACCAGGGGTAGATTATCCGATCTTCCACGAGGTGCCTGACACCCACTTTACATGCGGTCACGTGCCTGTGCACCCTGGAATGTATGCTAACGTGGAGACTGGATGTCAGGTAAGAGAGCTATTTCTTTGATGGAATCTAAACTACAGAGGTGTAGACTAAAGAGGATCTTGAATCAAAATCGTTGGTAATTTATCTTACAAAAATTTTTTTTTGTTACTTCAATTTTTTAAATTGATACGTACTCGATGTGAGAGAGCTATCTGTTCCATATAATGCAACTTGTTCCTGTGGGATTCAGTTTTAATGTAGGTACTGAAAGTCGTCATCTCAACCCATCATCATTTCACTGCAGGGATACGGGTCGCCCTTAACGTACCCTCTACGAGATAACGAAACCTATCCAAACACTGTTTAGGGTCAACGTTGCTTAACTTGCGTGTTAATTTTTAGTGCTACACACAGCGACTCCATCGAGTTTCTCAATGTAACAAAATTCTGTACTGATATTGTAAAGCGAAAATTTTTGTTTACTTTGCATTGAATAGGCTCCGTAACTACTGGACCGAATTCAAATTTTTTTTCACCATTGACGAGCTACATTATCCCCCGGGTGACATAGCTATATTCTTCTCTTCGTAATCGTTCCCTCACTGCTGAGGATCGTGACTCTACACGACCTTGTTGATAAGCTGCCGCCAGCGCCATCAGTTGCGCTCAGACACCTGGTGTAGTGCGGCGCTGACAGTCATATTATGCTATATTATATCTTCAAATAAGTTAGCAATACTTACTAAAACTTTACTAAAGCCGAAACGGGAAGCTAGTAAAATATAATATAGACACTGGATAACCCGATAATTGGGGCAAACGTAACGAAATCGCACCTCTGAATATGCAGTTAACATGTAAAGAAATAAGCCTTTGGTCGGGCATAGTGCCAGAGTTCGCAGTAATCCAGGTCCAGCATAATGCTAGTGGTTACGTAAATATCAAACCATATTTGGTCTATGTAGTAAAGGGACTTTATGGTGAGATTGAGTACTCGCCAAATAATTTGGTAATTCAGTAATTACGGCCAAGTACAGGTTAGGTATATAGTGATTTCTTTGGTTAACTCTGGTGTGTATTAAAAATATTTAAAAAAAGTATACTTTTTATTGAAAAAATAAAAAATCTACAAGCGGTTAGAACTAATTTCACAAGTTCTTTTACTGTGACAAAATTTCATAATGACGACAATAGTATAACTGCCAAAGTAAAATCACATAATAGTCTATCTCTAGATCGTAATATTCTAAAGTAAGAGTTACTTTTTAAAAATCTTAATATTCCTGTATTGACATTAAAGATATCGCGGTTCCGTTAAATCGAAATATTCCTGTGCCTCAAATTTCGGAGATAAAGTTAAGTCGTAAATAAAAATTATTGATGACAAACTGTGTCAAATATTTATAAACAAGAGCGACTTGGCCGTAATTTTGCAGCGTAGTGCAATATAACCTAAGGGAAGCAGTATAAATAGGTCTCTATTTAGACCTTTTTGCTTTAAGCGTAACGGTTATGGGAAAATATGAGGGTAAGCCTGTTGGGTAAAAAGTTTCTGAAAGCTGAATTCTGTAGCGGGAAATTTCATAATAAATGTACAAGTAGAATGGCCTCGTCCGCGACAAAATATTTAATGTCATTTGCGCTATTTCTGTTTGTGGTTGCCAAATAATGTGTGGTCAATTTGATTGTAGATACGAGAATACTCCGTTTATTTCCCGTTTATAATAGTTAGGCAATTTATAAACAAAACTATTATTCATAAATGTGCTGATAGACTTGAGCATTCACTTGTAACAGAACATCGAGCATTCGCCGTTTTTATATTTGTCGAACTGAACAACGAGCCGAGCCACGAGCCGAGCCGAGCATAGAGCCAAATATTGCTACGAACATCATGAGCATTCTAGCGAACAGAAGATGGTGGCAAACTAATCTGAATCTAGAATGCTCGCCAGAACGCTTGATGCACAGAAAAATTACGAGAACATTTTAGCGAGCATTCTCGCTAAAATGTTCTCGTAATTTTTCTGTGATGTAACATTCGCAAGAATGCTCATTACAAGTGAATGCTCAAGTTTATCAGCACCTTTAAAATTATTTCTGAGTCATATCTGCCACTTTATCTACTATTTGTAGAAAAGAACGAGTCCAAAGAGCTTTTTCTTGTATTTTGTGAAAAAATGTATTTAATTTCTGGTCCAGGAAGCTTGATAGACACTTCTGGGTGTATGTGTGAAATGTGCTGGTATACGTACTCGATCGCTGCGTCTGAACTCGTGGTAGTAAAAAAATTGACGATGTGTGAAAGCTTGACTTTGTTATGCTGTGTTTGAGTAACAAAATTATGTGTAATGTCTCAAAAGCCATATCTAACACACAGTAGTCTCCAATAAATTCATAATAGCGTTACGATACGGGACATTTCCAATTGAATTTCCTCACGATAGAATAAATTATTTAGTGCCAATTTAGTGCGCATTGTGGCCGGCTTGTAATGCAGCCATTGTACATGTTACAATGAATTTCGGTCGAAATCAATATTGTTTAAACTATAAAGTGGGATATTTGGTATATTTCGACTGTTGTTTGTTCTGGCAAACTCCTTTTATAATTTAATTCAAAAATATTTATTTCATTTTCAACAAATTAAGTAGTTTATGTAAATAACAGCAATAACATTGATCAGGTGTAATTGTGGGAGAAAACTGAGCCAAAGCCCTTATTGTAGAAAACTAGGCTCCCTCTTTAACAAAAAAACGTGTGGCACTTCAACGCGACGCGGCCAAAAAGCACGCTGTCTCACCTAGCATCGTGTCTAAAAGAGATAGAATCAGTTATGAGCAGTTAGCAGCTAGTCTACACGCATACGTCTAGTCGCACGCACACAAACACCGTGCCGAAGTCTGCCGTACTGTAACGACGTTAGACGATGCATCAACGCCGCGCGGAGTGGGGGGTGTTAGGCTTTATTTTCGTTATGGAATTTCTTCATTCGGTCGCCGCGTTCAAAGCCCGCGATAAAAGCTATGCAATAGTTTAAACATATAATTTGTTTCTTTTTTTGTCTATAAATAATCTCTTTTTAATTCTGTCATTATTTTTTCTGTCAATCACTTACTTCTCTTATTCACTTTTCTTTACTATTACTCACCATATTCCTATTATTTTGTCCTTCACCATCTGTAATATTTGTATTATCTACACTAGGTACACTCTGTTTTATCAGACTTATCCTTTTTTGTAAAAACAACTATGTTCCTAATAAAATCATCGTTTTATTGCACGACTTCAGAATATTAAAAGTATCTAATTTCTCATTATATACTTAATTTAAACACATAAAATTAAATTACACTGAAAATTAACAGAATATTCTCTTTGTCTTCGTTTTAGTGAATGATTCTATTGAGGCTGTACATGTAGAATATACTTTTATCTTTTAAGAAAACTAGCGAACCCTAAGCAACTTCGTTTGCGTGTACCCGCTTTCCCATGGGAATTTTTAATTTTTTCTCTCTGTATGAACTATCCTCGTACTTCAAGGAATATTCTAAAAAAAGAATTAGCGAAATCGGTTCAACTGTTCTCAAGATTTGCGCTTAGCAACACATTTCGCGATTCATTTTAATATCGTAGAAGATAGATATTGAGTTGATGACAATAAATGTCGTTAACATACTAAGTTACTCTATACCGCACGTACGTGCCGTATTGGACTTCAAAACTGTTGAAATGCACGGAGTGAAGTTTTAGACCGTGTTACAAGTGAAGTCGGGTCGTATGTACCTTTGATTGAGAATTACTGACTACTAGTAGTGCTTCTGTGGTGGTACCAATATAATATAAGGTTATATGTCATAGTAATTGTAGTTTTTCAGGTCAGGAATTGTAGACAATTCATACAACGTCATTTTATGCCACCTACCACAAAATTTATCCAAGATATAATCTATCTGTATACGAAAAAAGCCAATACGGCAGAAATTCTTGCTTTTCATCCTGTTCTTATAGAATTTGAAAAAAAACATAGCTTTGGTTTTCTATTTATAATATGCTTAATTTTAGCTCTTTTCAACATAAAGTAAGGTTGTTAAGAAGTTATTCGTTTTAAATGTTAGAATTATTAATCCCATTGGATTTTGTTGACCTGTTTCAAAAATAGACAGAGAAGTTTGTCAACAAACAAACTATCGTAAAGTTATATTAATATAACGGAAATATAACGTGATTGAAATAATAACTAAAGGAATGGATTCCTTTGAGGTTAGTCACGCGCCACCTCCAATGCTGAAACTTATTCAATTTGTCGGAATTGGCCGAATTTCATCCGAACATAATTATTGGGCATGAGGTACTCTGGTATAGTGTAGTCGTGTACATATCGATGATATGCTGACTGTTAGCGAGGCTGGCTTGAACCTTTTATAAAAACATACTGTCACTTTTGAAATGTATTTCCTATGTTTTTTTGGTTTGCTTTCTGTCTTCGTTGTCGTTCGGTTTCGTCGGTTTAGTGAATTCTTACAAAATTGTATATTATTAATTATACTGTATTAATTTTCATACCATCAATCATTTGATACAGTCCACTTTCTCATTAGTTCTCATTGACTGATGATTCTATGATAAAACTACTCGAAGTGTTATTATTAATCAATATCATTCACTTGTCTATTTCTGGTCAGCGCTGCCTATCAGCCTACTTTCATGTTTACGCTATTTATGCATATTTTCTTTCACAGAAGCTATCGTTTTCGATAATGACACTACATAACATTTTAAACATCGTTTATCATCATTTATCGACAAAAATATCGATATTATTGCGATGGTCACTATTTATAGACAACACTATTGCCGAGTTTGTACAAATGTACACTGATCTATTAAAGTTAGGCCTTAACAGATCTCGATCTTGTTTTGAATTTTGACTGTGTGTGACGTTGTGTTGTGCTTGTGTCGTTATGAATCACAATTTAATAATAATTTTGGAAAAAAAAAATATATATATAACAGATACATTAATAATCATGTATTAATAGGTAAGTATACATGACATAATATGTCTTGCATAATATTGACATATTGCCTAGGGATGTTTTGATTTTGCTCAATTTACACATTTTTTGTTAGTGCTCGTAGTAGAAAGCTCATTTATTATTATAAGTATACTTTATTACTAGTAAAACCCGCGCAACTTCGTTTGCGTGTATCCCGCTTTCCCGTGGGAATTTAGAAAAATCCTTTCTTACCAGATGCTTACGTCATACAAAGACGACCTCCGTGGCGTAATGGTTACCACGCCAGACCGCCACCCAGGAGGTCCCGGGTTCGATCCCCGGTCGGGTCATGATGAAAAACGAACTTTTTCTGATTGGCCTCGGGTCTTGGATGTTAATCTATATAATATGTATTTGTTATAAAATATAATATCGTTGAGTTAGTATCCCATAACACAAGTTTCGAACTTACTTTGGGGCTAGCTCAATCTGTATGAATTGTCCCTATATATTTATTATTATTTATTAAAAAAAAAAAAAAAAAAAAAGAACATGCACTCCAAGTTTCACGTCTCTACGATCAGCGGTTTAGGCTGTGCGTTGATTCTCAGTCAGTCAGGACAAAGCATTTTATATTATAAGAATATTAAAGTCATGTATTATATTAATTATTTTAAGTCAATTATGTAGATTAATTATGTTTTGTAAAAGTCGGATCAAGTTTCCTTGTTATAGTATTTTTTTCAAATTACCCTAAAATATTACAAGCTTTTCTAAATCAGAAAGACATAACATTTTGATTCATTTGATATAAAATTTTGTATTAATTTGACAAAGCTTAATTTGAAACAAACCCCATTTAACCTAATATTATTAAGACAAATAAAACATTATAAACAAAACATCCCAAAATAAAGGATGTTTGAAACATGGCATTGCCTCCCGGCGTTGCTCGGGCCCTTTGTCGAACAAAGCTATGTCTGCTGTAATAATTAATTAGTTAGCCGTAGGGTGCATCAGTGCACAATGAAAGCCCGCTAAACGTCCCAGAAGTTTTGTTACCGAGAAATATTTGTATTTAATGTATTTATAATTAGCTTTTACTCTGTTACTAGCCTTTAAAGTATACAGGGTGACCGGTAATACGTAGCATTCCTTGCAAGGGGTTAAAGAAGAGCTCATTTGCAACTTATTTAGTCATATGACACTATGTCCAAAACTTGGTCATTTCTGAGTAATTCGAGTTTTAGGGATTTTAATCAAAATATCCCGATTTCGAGTTACAAAGTACCATTGTAGTGACTTATTACCAATTTTTTTAAATTCTTTTATTGTTTTCTGGTAGGTAAAGAACAACAGCATCACTTAGAATCAAAATAAGCTAGAAAAGAATGTTATTTTTTCATTTAAGACTAAAAACCTAAGCTACATTTTACAAAAAAAATATGTTCAAGCTCAAAGAATAATTATTTTGAAGAAAAAAATGTATGGGATGTCGCGTACAAATTACGTAACTAAATTCCTCAATTCATTAGCCATTCAAAAAGGTACAGGTGTCAACAAAAACCTTTGAGGGTTATTCACTACCCTGACAAGAAAAATCAAAAAAAAATTGGTAATAAGTCACTACAATGGTACTTTGTAACTCGAAATCGGGATATTTTGATTAAAATCCCTAAAACTCGAATTACTCAGTAATGACCAAGTTTCGGACATAGTGTCATATGACTAAATAAGTTGCAAATGAGCTCTTCTTTAACCCCTTGCAAGGAATGCAACATATTACCGGTCACCCTGTATATGTAAGTGTGTTCGCCAGCTTTTTTGGGTTAATATAACCTTTAACACTCACAAATTAATTGCTACAAGAATTTTCAAAATCAGGTTCATTTATTTTATACCACAAAGGTGGCAACCATGCATAATGGCCGGCCTGATGGTAAGCCGTCACCGTAGCCTATAGGTAGAAGCTTGCAATACTGGGGGCATCACGTGGTATCACTCACGCGTTGCCAACCCTCCCAACCCCCTCCCCCCCAAGTGGAGCTCTGGAGACCTTACTCACCGTAGGAACACAACATGGCCGAGACCAATGCTATTTGGCTACGATCTTCTGTAAGGTGGAGGTCCCAGACGGGCTGCTCCGATTTGAGCGAATTATCCGCTGTGCCCTACTAAAAGTTCATTATTTCCAGAGATTAATTCCTACAAACTCACAAACTTTACGTCTTGGTAATCAGTTTATATAGATAATATTATTACTTATTATAATGTTGATATTACGGCATTAATAACTATATAAAAGGATTATTTTTTTATATGTATATATATTAACATGTCAATTGCCAATGAAAAGAAATTATTTTAAATTTTTTTTTGTCAATTCTTTTGTTAGTCTTTTGATTTTATATCGGATAGATAAGCTAACGAGAAGTTATCAGTAAATGCTGAATCAACTCTAAAATAAATTTTAATAAAAACGTTTATTGAATTAATTTTCATCTGCATCATCTGAGAAGTCTTTTGGACTTGTACCAAAAATACACTAACAATGTCTTTTACCTACGTTCTTGAAAACGTATTGAAACTTGCCGAACAATATTGAGAATTCACAGTTTGAACAATTGTCGAACTACGGTAGTAACAATCTAACTTGTTATACGGTGGAATGAAAGGCCAATGTAATAAAAGTATACAAACTTCAAGATTCCAGTCTCCATTCTCTTCCTAGGTATCACATAATTATTATGCTAACACAAGCCAACAATTTCTATTGTTCGTTTTTGCAAGGAGAATAATGCAATATGTAATTTATGATGAATTTTTAAAAACACATTTTTTTTGTCAATGATACAACATTATAATAATATACACTGAGCGTCAAAAATAAGTATTACAGTTTTGAAATTGCAATATCTCCTAAACTACAGAAGCTAGACCTTTGAAATAAAAAAAAGTTAAAAGACAATTTCATTTCATTTAATAAAAACTTCATGCATAATATCGTCTTTTAAAGATTGATTTTTATTTCAAAACTCTAACTTCTATAGTTTAAGAGTAATTGCAATTTTAAAACTGTACTACTTATTTTTGACGCCCAGTGTATTATTATTTATTTCATTCATTATATATCATTGACAAAAAAATGTGTTATTAATAATATTATTATTATGGCTATCACTGGTGCTAACTCTCTTGTATATTTAACTAGACTAAACTAGTTTTGAGTTTGACAGAACTAGAAGTGTTGCTACCTTTGTCACTAATTGTAAACCAAGGAAGGACAACAACACCTTTGGTCCTGTCAAAACTAGTTTAGTCTAGTTAAATGTACAACAGAAATAGCACCACTGTCAAACTAAAGAAGAAAATAAGAGAACGTAATGCGGAATTAAAATGCTTTTCAGAAACTGGCTGTTAGGCTATTTATTGGTTATCGCTGCTAAGTTTCTTGCCAATTCTAATTAGCACAAATCTGCCGTCTGAACTGTATGAAAAAATTGTGACGATTCGAAAGAGCTTGTATTAGGCCTATTTGAATATTTTTTAAATTGTTTTGTTTTTATTTTCTTTTTTTTTTTCAAAAATTACGAACTTTTCATAAAGTTGTATATCTATAAGGGTCATTAAACCTCTTATGTTTTGAATTTTTCAGGCCTACCATGTTTGCCACGATGGTCGCGAGGGTCACCAAGGTGCCTCTTTCCTTTGCACCAACGGGACACTTTTCAACCAGGAGAAGTTTGCCTGTGATTGGTGGTACAACGTAGACTGTTCACAGGCTGTTGCTCATTACAAGTAAGATAAATACCCAATCAGGGTTATAACTTATGAACTTCGATCATTTACAACAGTGGATACAGCACGTCATACAATAACAAAGCTTAAACTTGGTACATGTATTGAAATTTACCTTATTGTGCTTCGACTGGCTCTGTCTACATACATTGCCGCTGACACCTTAGTCCTTTAAATGTCTTCAGTCATTAAGCAGTAATGTAAAACAAATAGTCAGTGACAGATCACGCGTCACTGAATACAAAGTCCGCTACAGGTGCGTTTTAGCGGAGTTTGAAGTGTGCCACGGACGCTATTGCCATACATTATCCATGTTGTATATGATCGAAGCTAATGAAGAATAAAAGTTCATAATAGCAAAAAATTTAATGAATTTGGGAAGATAGAAAACAAAACACTTATAGCCACATCGTATAAGTTTCATTGTTTATTGTCAAACTGAGGTCGTCGTTCACCAACAAGATGGACCGATCAAGTGAAAGACTCGTCGTCGACAAAATTCTACACGGTCGTAGGAGATGCGCTGGACAGAAGCCGGTGGAAGCACATCATCCGCTCCAGATGTAACCCTGAAGCTGACCACGATCCTCAGATATGAGTGACCGACTGCAGAGAGAGAGAGAGGTCGTCATTGTTCCTGGCTTTACAGGAGAGCAGTGGAAATGTGTAGTGGGCTTGTTCCGATAACCAGTTCGGCTATGGCTTAACAAAAACTAATTAAAGAAATACTATTAGCGTGTGCAGTCAGTGTATTGACCGAGCAGTTAATTTCGAAACACGATTAGTGTGTCGAGCGAGCAGTGTTTCGGAGCCCGCCTAGCGTGTTCAGTCAAACATGTAAATATTACAAAAACACGCCATGTATGTTTTTGTACTCAACGATTGACTCGTTATTGCAAGATATTTTCTATGCTAAATAACTTTTTAAGATTTGAGTCGCTGGTAGTTCATAACTAATTACAAGTTGTCTTCAAGATTCCCTCGGTATAAAGTTGATGCAACAGTTAACAAACTTATTAAAAACGTGACGAAGCTGAGTAACCGCGAGGTTTCTCGAAAGATAATTAACTTGACTTATAAAATTGGGAATCAAAATTTATTTTGTACTAAAAAATATGCTTGTATAATTCCCGAAAAATAACAAATAATAATTATTTGTTATTTTTCGGGAATTCTTAATTAGTGTTTAAAGATTCATAATTCTGCTGATATCCAGCCATTTTATTTTTGATATTATTATATGGTATAATCCAGGGCTTATTCACATCAGCGCGATGTTATTGACGTGGTATGGCGGCGCGGCGGCGGCGGCGGCGCGTTGACATGACTGACATGCAATTTTACGTTACAATATTATCGTTAATTACCTTATTATTATATATTTTTTATTTTGTTTATTAAATATCACCAACATCTGTATAATAATAGACAATATAACATCAATTGAGTAAGTTACGTCAACGCATTGCGCCGCGATATCGCACCGTTCCAATTTGTTGACGACGTGAAAAAGGTGATGTGCCCTCAGAATTATAAAATTCTCTATACTTCTTTTTTACAGACTGAACGCAGATCCCCTTAAAAATCCATACACACCCAAACCGAAGCCTGAAGAAGAGTTACACCTCACACACCAAGGTCTTAAGGATTCTAATGATCACCGCCCCGAACCCTACTACGGACATCAGCGCTATAGCCAATCTCAACGTGATCATGCCTCGATAGGACACCTTGTTGGCGGCCAAGCTCCGTTCGGCATTTACTACAAGAGGCTATAAATATTTTGAAACACAGACAAACTATATACGTAGACTGTGAAATATATTTTTAAAATCTATTTAGTTTATCTTGAACGAATGACGATTAAAAAGCAATTACGATAAAACAACTAACTACGCAACGTTAACACTGCACCACGACACACCATGTAATATCGTTAATAGAAACGTAATATTATACTTTAAACAGAAATATATATTTTTGTTACAAAGTACTTTAGTGACCCTATTTTAATACTAAAATCATGAAACTATTAAATACATTAAGTTAACTATTTAGTTTGTGACTGCCAGTTTCACTTATATCATATTTTATTTTTATTTAGCCAAACGAAAAAAATCAGTTTATTAGTAAATGATATAGTTTTTTTTAATGTAATTGAGTCGCACCTGAATTTTATAATTGCTGTAGTTATACGTAGATAGTTAGTCTGTGATTATTATTTATAAATATGTCATCATTCGCTTATTTATTGAAAGTGGTTTATTGGAATATTTCTGATTAGTCATACATACATACTTTTTATAGTGTGGAAATCTTAGACGTGAAAATTTTTTTTTATAAAAAAATATCTTTACTTAAGTCACGTTAAAAACTCATTAACATAATCTTTGCAAACACAATAACAGGATTGTATAAAATCCATTTTACAGTACTTTTCTTTTTATCATAAACGAATCGTAAGCTGTAAGTAAAAAGCATTTTATTATTTTTCATTTTTTTAACTAAATACATATTAGAAAGATGGCTTTATGGAGAGTGCCCTGCCTTCTTCGCAGATTTCATCAATTTCTTTTATTATTGTACGGTCAGTAACAGAAGTAGATTAACAGAGAGCTGTCTATTATATTCGCAAAAGAAACAGTTTGGTTTGGTATGGTACTAAAGTGTTAATCTACTGTTGTAGCTGACTGTACCACTCAGTTACCATTAGTTAAGTTCATCAATATCTTGGTTTAGTTGTAGAAAAATAAATAAAAATGTGTTAAGCAATGTGTTTTATTTTTATATCAAAGTTTAATAGTCCAGTCAAAATGAACGAAAACAAAATTTTGATATTGCATTTACTCAACCCCTGCTAAGTAGTTTTTTGTAGAGAATTTCATGATCTCCATTTTTCTTTCATTCACTTTTCCCGTAATGCTCACCATTTGAGAGATATACCTATATGATGATGATTAAAAAAAAAACTTTAAAACTCAAACAAAAAAGTTTACGAACAAGCGGGATCCTAGGATTCGAAAAATTGATTAAATTCAACAAACAATTACAAAATACGCATTATGACAAAATAAACAGAAATTTTGTTAAAACTAAAACCCATCTGTTAATTTTAATTTGTTGCGGTGTGTGGTATACCACTATTTTTGATAAATTATTTCACCGTATTGTATCGTAACTTTTCATGAATTGTTTATTCAGATAGGGACTTTATACGCACTATCTCGCGTATAGCCTACAGACATTAATCAAATAATATTATATACTAGCTTCTGCCCGCGGCTTCGCCCGCGTGGCCTAGTAGCAATTAGCATATTTTTCGTCAGAAACAAAATCCGGTCCGGCACGGCTGGGGAACGGTTCCATCCGGTCCGATCAGGTCCGGTCGGTCCGGTCCTGATAAGCCTACATGCCAATTAGCATATTTTTCTTCAGAAAAACGAATCGGTCCGGTCCGGTACGGTGCGGTTCGTTCCGGACCGATCAGGTCTGATCTGTTCCGGTCCGGTCCGGTCCTTATAAGGACCCAAATGCCAAATTTGGCATCTCTAGACCCAGCGGTTTGGGCTGTGCGTTGATATGTCAGTCACCAATCAGTGAGTCAGTTTCTTCTTTTATAGATTTAGAAGATAGAAGAAGAAGAAGATAGATAGAAGATAAAAGAAGAAGATAGAAGATAAAAGAAGAAGATAGATAGATAGAAGATAGATAGAAGGTATAAGATAGATAGAAGATAGAAGAAAAAGAAGAAGATAGATAGATAGATATTATGATGTAAAGTTAGAAACAAAAAAACCCAACAAGTGAGTGTCCGACACGATAGTGCCGTATTTATTATGCTCTGGCTTGCTTGTAGATGGGTGCCATGTCATATACTATGACGTAATCATCAAATAAATTTTCATTGTTGTGATTGTCACTGAGCCAACGGGGTAACGAAGAAGAAGTTGAAATATTTATTTATTTATTTTATAAATTTAGAAAAAAACACCTGTTTTATATATCCTATTTGTATGAGTGAGACAGGACTGGAGATTGACATGAAATATTAGCTGTTTTTGTAAGGAGAATAGACCCTTTGATCAACAAATTGTTTATACTGATCTAACGGGCCCTTTGGCAAAGAAGGGTCATTCCACTACAAGCAAATCCAACGATCTGTCAAAGTTTGTGAATTACGAATGAAAAGTAAACAAAACCACCCGTCCATCTCAGTAATAGCTTTAAAATATAATTAATATTACATCTGAAACAATTTGTTAGCAATTAATTTGAGGTTGGACAAAGGTCTCCTTGTCCACGTGTTTTTCTGTAATTTTCCTCGACAATTGTAAGTTTAATTTTTTAATTAAACTTTTTCCCCTTATAAAAACTAAAATAAAGGACATTCTTTCATCATTTAATTTTATTCTGAAAGTTAACAGGTATCTATCTTGATATTTAATTAATAATAAAGAGGAGTTCTACAACCTCGTTGTGGATGTCCAGTTAAGCAAGGAAAACTCCAGCCAATATTTAGATGTGTTTAAAAAAGTTCAGGTCTCTACGATCAGCGGTTTAGATTGTGCATTGACCAGTCAGTCAGTCAGTCAGACATTTAGGACAAAGAATTTTACATATCAATTGTTTATTTTAAAATTGCTTTAACAAACAATGTTTCTGTTCAATAAACCAGAGTAATTAATTAACAAATTTATTAATTCAGAAAACGAACAAATTATATTACAGCAATTAAACTGCCGGCGCCGAAAGTGTGAACGCCGAAATTAATTAATTAAAAATTAATTAAACTTTTAAAATTAAATGGCACATCGATTAATATTGGAAAAATTGTACCCGTTCTCAGCGGGGAACGGAAAGTATTCTGCTTAATTGAATTTTTGCTACGCGTCGCTCGCTGGACGAGTTTTCATTCATTTATACAATTTTAAAAATAATTTATTTCATTTATTATGTCTCTACACTTTTGGGAAGTTGACCGGAGTGACGTGAATTTTAGGCACTAAAGTCAGAAGATAGAGGAAAAATGAATTGGAAGTACAACAAAGATCGTGACGACACTCGCGTTTTCGTTCAATTTTGCGACAGTGTAGAGCTTGCATTAAAGCCCTGTATTCACTGTGATTAGCGAGTGCGTAGTGCAGATAACGAGTGATGAGTAGAAAACACGTGTGGATAGTGACTGCTTAGTGATTAGTGAATAGTGAATAGTTGACTGCGTAGTACGTGATTAGAAGTGTGTTCTATTTTATTTGCGAGTGGACTGCATGTAGCCACGTCCCGCGCCTCTCCCCCCTCCCCTCACTCGCAGTGAGCCTCTGACCATACAGTACTTACTGAAATAGACACCTCTCGTCGATAAAATCATTTTTAGAAGGATGTTGTTGAACGTCCATTTTTGTTGATCAATGCCTAACAACTGATATTACTAAACAGAGCCATTAAACAGAATTGGACACTACTCGCACTACACACATGCAATCGGCCTCGATTACTCACAATCGCACTCACACTCGCACTTACACTAATCAAAGTGAATCCAGGGATTTTTAAAGTATTCAAGTCTAAAGTAGTGCCTGTTTGATGGCCTCGTGGAGTGTCACACTCTAAAACGAACACACAAGCAACGTCGACCCTAGCCAATGTTTGAATCGGTTTCGTTACCTCGAGCTTCTATTTTTTTATTTATACCACAAAGTTGGCAAACAAGCATACGGCCCGCCTGATGGTAAGCATCACCGTAGCCTATAGACGCTTGCAGTACCGTGGGTATCACTCACGCAATGCCAACCCTCGCAACCCCCCCAAGTAGAGCTCTGGAGACCTTACTCATCGTAGGAACACAACATGGCCGAGACCAATGCTATTTGGCTATGATCTTCTGTAAAGTGGAGGTCCTTCCCCAGACGGGCTGCTCCGATTTGAACGGATTATCCGCTGTGCCCTGCCTTTCTAAAATTCGTGCTTTTCGTAATTATATTTCTTGTCTATTGCTCTTGGTGAAAATTGTATTATATATTCCAATTATACAATAATTCCTGTTTTAAATCGATTCAATTTAAACAGTGTTGCAATGTTTAAAAAATGTATTTTTATTTGCTTTCAACAACGCTTAAAAGCGTTGCTACAGCCTTTTAAATATTACATTTGATCGTAAAACCTTTCCCGTTGCAACTTAATCCTGCATACCGATACGTACGGAGCACACCATCAATATGTTATATGGAATTTTCTAGAATTGTAGTTTAGTTCTGGAAAATAATTCCGTTCGATCGGAATTGGGTTGTTAAGTATAGGTACTCTTGATAGACTTGACTAACTAAATGAAATTGTCGATTATATACTACCAAATAGTAAAGTATAAAGTTTTAAAATTACAAATATGTTAAACTGCTATGAAGAAGGTATAGAGAAAAGAGAACAAGGATCTCTCACTCACCAAATGAAACGGATTGCTGCTTCACGCCTGTATTCTGTGAAGAGGTGGTAGTTTCCAGGTCGACTATTCCATTTTATAAGTGCTCCACCATTCCATTCATTATAATAATACAACATAGCAAATCTAATCCAAAACAACGCTAAACCGTTTTTCAAACACAGTTTTCATATTTCCTAACGAAAATATTGTTTTTTTTAAATCGAACGTACCAATCCTTTTGAATATTTATAAATATAGCGTTTGCCCCTTAATCCCCCTGTACATTATCAATACGTAATGCGGCACTGGTTGAAATTAGACATAAATGAAACAGGGCTTACACGTAGTCCGGTGGAACGACGCTACAGGGTGTTGTAAAACGACCGTAACGCGCCCTCAAATCCGTTGATATTATGTCCGTAAATTAAATATGAAATCCGGAATTAGGTATATGATGAGGTAGCAGAGATTTTGTGCCATCTATTTTTATTAGTTAGCCCCGAATGAGATACGGTTTTGAGGTAATGAGACAATTTATATTTGAAGTAGCTTTTGCCCGCGGCTTCTGCTAAGGCAGATATATTTATATACACTCACAATAAATACCTGGCTTTCTATTAGTATTCTTTCAAAATCGGTTCAATAGATCCAGAGATTACTCTTAAAAACCTTACATACTTTTTAACTCTTTATAATATGTATTATAATGGTTGGATAAGAGCCTGTTTTACAACTCCTTATTTGTCAAATAAACTGACAGTTCTAATAAGCATTTGTGCCTAGCTTTTTTTGTTAGTTTATTATGAAATCCTAAGTTTGTATAACGATTAAAATGACTTTTCGCAACCTGTTGCGATAATCTATGTTAGACATCCAGATTATCAAAAATAAAGATGATATAAACGACAAAAACAACATAAATAAGATCCCTTTTGATATAACAGTATTATCATATACTAACCTATTAATTTGATAAAAAACAAGAGTTCATTGTACTCTCACGAACAGGTAAAATGCTCAGTTATTTTTCTCGTAGGTAATCTAAAAAACTTAGAGAATAAAGCAAACGTAGAGAAATCAATTCGCGAGCACAAAGCACGGACCTCACATACTTTATCTCGGGACTCATAAAAATAGAGGATGAAGCAAACAAGCTCCATAGTAGCTCTTACAAAAACCATTTTAAATATAATCTAACAGTAACTCAAATTAATAAAAACCTATAACAAACAAAATGTCGTTACTATTGGGGGAGAATTTTCAAAACCGCTCGATACCCCCGGTGTTGCAAGCGTCCATAGGCTATGGTGATCGCGCGAGCCGTAAGCTTGTTTGCCACCTTAGTGGTACATAAAAAAAAGTCCAATAATCATGATTGGAATAGATGAAAGATTACATGTCCTTGTTAGAGTTTCATAGTAAACTGACAGTAAACCCTTATAGTTTCGACATGTCCGTCTGTCTGCGGAGGTGCCACTACATTCCTCTATACTCCCTTCTCTTTCCTCTTCCCTCTCTCCTCTTTCTTCGTAGGTGTAATATATAGCACTATGTAACCCTCAGGATAAAATTGAGATTTCCATCTCGGTAATAGGCATATACAGATTTTTTTCTGAAAAATAGCGAAATTTTTTGATTGTTGAATCGATAGCTTGCAACATACGAGTTACTGTTAAACTTATTATACTGTATCCATAGCATCTTACGTGGTCTTACCAAATGAATAGTCTACGGGGAGCGATAAATAAGGCGCGGGCACACAGACGGCGATAAGCGAGGATCTATTGGGTTTAGAAACCACTTGGTGAGGTGTACTAGTGCCCTTATGCCTGCGATTTATTGTGCACCTGTGGGAACAATGAACTTAGATGCACTCCTAGGTGTACTGAGTTGATTTAGAGCAACGCTTTATACGAATGACGACCTCAAGAGAAGCTAAAATGTTGGCAGTGAATTTAAAAGATCAATGTGGAATTGAAAGTACCACATCTCTTTTTGTATTCTCTAGTATTGAATGAGCATATTCTGATGATGGCATTTCACATAGCGTTTCGTATAAGCGTAGCAAATTATTTGGGGTATTTGACAAACTCGACCTAGAGCCGCCTCGACCTCGACTCGAACTCGAACTCGACCTTCATGAAGAAGGACTTCTGGCCGCAGAGAGTAGTGTTCCGGAGGTCCGAGGACAAGTGCTTACGGAGACCGCGGGCTATACGTCGCCGTCAGTGAAATGTAATGTCGACATTTTGGTAAATATTTAAATACATTCTGTAAAGTAAAAAGAAAATACAAATATTCAACGTATTCTAGCTAATATGCATTGTTCCTGAATCCGTTGTATACATTAGCCTGATTTAGGCAACGTTTCAAATTAAGCACAATATATTGCGTCGAATTGAAGAGGCTTCGTTCTGTACAATACGTATATTAATACTGCCGCTTAATCCCATCGCATTATGTTAGGGAACGAGTTACAAGTGAAAAGCGGAACAATTCAAGTGAAATAGTAACTTTTATTTACATGTCTATTTACATTATCTTGTTATCGGAGATGTTATTATACTATCTCATATATTAATAGAAAAAAAGTAAACAAAGGATCATCTAAAACTTGTTTGTCACTGTCATTAGAAGATTTAACTGCAGCTGCTCGAAAGTGACAAACCAAGTGATAGTATAACCGCGTGTACATCTGCAAGTTTTCGTGGAAGTTCTGCTTTAATAGTTGATTGCCAATATCTGGAACTTAATAATCCGCAAAAAATATTGCGAGAAGTTGAACGCCAAAGCGACAACTCCCAGGGACTGTCAGGTAAGCGACAAAACTTGTGTGTAATAATCTTGCAGATGTTGATAAATGACGATGATTTTAAGTTAAAATCGCGACAGCTTATGTTTAATTCACCACGAAGACAGGAGTAAAGCGTATTAATTTCGCAGGATGCCGCAAAGAGGATGATCTCCGGTAATTAGCGATGCACATTGAGAACAGACAGTGTCAAGAAACTACGCCACTGTTTGTCTGATAATGTATGAGTTGACTCCAGATGTTAAAGATAAATTATCATATTTAGATGCAGATGAAAACGAAGGACAATGTGTTTGCGGAGACAGGGATATTTTAGATATATAACTTCGTTGCGGGTGTGTTTTAAGATAGAAAAGTGACTATCGGAGCGATTATCCTTTCCTGCAGTTATCCACTAGTTCGTAATATTTTTTAGGGTCTATTAAACAGGTTAGCTATGAGTTCCAGAGAAATAAACGAATAAGTAGTTTTTGTAATGTAAATTTTCAGACAATTTATGCCATATTTGCCAGATAAACAAACAGAAATCTATCAAGAAACATCTTATTATAATAATGTTGATATGATTAAAGATCTTCTTCAGCGTCTATTCGTTAAATGAACTGACAGATTTTTAACAGTACCTGTAAGTTTTATATTTTTTTATTAAGATAAAATAAAAAATTAAGATTGACAAGTTTTTTTGAAATGACAAAATCTTATTGGAGCTATATATTTAGTAAGCTAAACATGCTAACCGGAGCTAATCCGCAAGTAAATCAAGCCGTAGATGCTGTAGATAATATATTGGCACGACAAAATTATTATACAACTGTTTTGGGAATACAAGCTCCGGAGCATGAGCTCGCTTAGCTGCGTCAGCCTCTAAATGATATACGCTTGGGGATTAACCGAGCTATGCGATACAAACGATTATCTATAGATACACGATAATGCCGATGATAGAAATCGCCATTGGAATTCATCATCGTAGCATAAAATGAAAACTTATCCATTCATAAAATGAACAAATTGGGATGAGACATACCTGCTCGTAAAATAGCAAAGCTGGCCAACGTTACCTTCCTTGTGCGCAAAACAAAGTCCCAACTTGAAGGAGGGGGCTCCTAGGGGTTCACCTTCAAGGTCTTTTAGTATTATATTCATCTTTTATCTAACACAAAGATAGTCCCGAAGACAGCAGAAATGTTGACTTTTGGACTATGTGGGGGAAAAGTTGAAATCAAAAATATTAACTTTTCCCCCACACCCCCCTTTTTTGAGCATACATTTCTGGAGCTAAAGCAAGTAGCAGTCGAGGTAAATGTCCGCTTAAAAAAGACGAACTGATGTAGCCAACTACCGCGCCAATAAAGCGTTTTCGGCCCAACGGGTTGTATTGCCGTTTACAAATTGTAGTAATAAGGTTTAAATAAAAACCAGGAACAATAAAATGCGCAATATACGGTTTATTTAACTTTCCAGTCATGTACTACAAAATGATATTGAAACAAATTTATTTTGTAGACAACTCGATACTTTACATCTTGGATTTCAAAGTTCAGAGAGAAACATTTGTCGATGTTGCCTCCGAACGGAAATGAGATATTCCATCGGACTCACTGAATGGTTTGCGGCTAAAAATGTACTTGCAACCGACTATAAATTTACATTCAGTTCAGACGTGTTGTAGCTTTAGAAATCGTGTAATTTTATGCAATAAAATAAATTTTATTGAGATTATTTCGGATTAAACCAAAATGTGATTAATTATTAACCACCACGCTGTGTCGCACTCTACACGCACGAACACGCAAGTTGTCAGTATATGACAGTTGTCGCTTCTGGCGGCCTGAAAACACTGGTAAATCCGCATTGGAGTAGCGTGGCAGAGTACACTCTAATCTCATTCGATTTAAGGGAGACCCGTATTTACTGTAGTGGCCTGATTATGGGTTGATATGAGGAACGAACACCTATAAAAATCCACTATTGCTTCTTTCAACATAAAAAGAAAAATAATTTCATGAAAGTAATTGTTGGTAATTGCAAAATAGTGCCCACTAGAATCAAGAACCATTCATTTCACGAAGCTCATTCATTATTCCCAAGCCATTTGCTTCTTCCTAATCCCCGCCTTTTCCATATTCCCTTAGTCTACAAGCGGCAGTGTTTAGCAGAACTCTATATGTTTATCTCCATCCAGGAAAAAGTATTAAAAACAATTCTGAACCGTACCTAAAATATAATGTTAGCTATAGTGGAATTTGAAAATTGATTCTACATAATAATCAGGATAGTCAAAAACATGTCTCCCCGTGGTCCTTCTAAGCCAAGACAAAGTAGGATCATCAAAAACCGGGGGAAACTGGCTTCGGTTCAATCAGTAACCAATAATAAATTGTATAGAACAGTAGGTAATTTGTTCTCAAATATTTTAACAGAAATTGCCGACCAGCCCCCGAATCTATATTAAATGGACATAACTTTGAAATTTCGGAATTCCAATGCAAACTTGATAAAGCTACAGTTGCTCTTTGTAATCGATGTTTCGCAAACAAATTAACGAATTCCTGAATTTAATGAATTTTAACCTTGACCCTCCGAGAAATACTTGTTTTCTTGTAACAATTCTCTAAATTAAGTTTGTTTTGGGCTTAATTTAGGTTTTCATTAGCAGATTTCCAACATTGTTTATTTTTGGTTACGTTTCTTGTTTTAGAAAAAGGCTTAGCGTAAGAATTATTTTTACTGACATTCGGGTCAGGTTTAGAATTTTGACTTGAATTTTATATAGCTGCTCAGTAAAAATTAATTATTAGTATTGTAGTGCGATTTTGGTACTTTGGCGTAAGATGCTCCATCTTATCAAACTTGCTGTCTTGCAAAGGCATTATCAATATTCACACCAACGTTCAGGATATAAAACCTCTGGAATCGCGCCGTAAGGGGATCTCTTTAGTTCCAACGTATTATGAGAATGGAGAAAAATGCTGTTGGCATCATCTCAAATAATTCTTCTGGACACAACCCATTGTACATTGTACAGTATGAGTGGTACGGTTTTTGGTTCGCATTAGATCATGTCGATGTAAACAAACCGACCAAATTAATATAGAAAAAAATTAATAAGTGGCTTTACTTACCCAACTTGACCAAAAAATTCGTACTAAGCTCTCGGGAGAACGCATAAAGGAACGCAAAATGTCTCATTTACACGTAGTTATGTTACACATTTATAAAATAAATGAATATTTTATATACATGAGTATGTGTATTCACGTGCCATGTTCCGAGGTTAATTAGAAGACGGAGTACTAACAAACCATCTTGTTGATTCGCGGCGTACCGTTGTTTATTCAATTATTTATTTAGCCTCTGAGATTGTAAATTAGATAGATTCAATGGCTTTGGGCTGTGTATATATTCCTTTGTCTGTAATTTTAAGCCTAAATAAATCTTTGCCTTGTATTCTATTTAAAAACAGTAGTATTTTCTTTACCTATTTAGCTATTTGGCCTATAGGTCTTACATAAAAAAATATTTAATTGTTATTATTACGTATTTGGTTCGCACTTTGTCAAAGTCCTACATAGCATGGAATAGATACAGAATTATCAGTTTGTCCTATGGCATAGGGCTCTATTATCTTTTACAAAATCATTCTGATCATTGCTTTAGACGTGCAATAAAAAAAAATTGCTCACTTAGCTACTTAGTTCATTTCCGTCTGATCAACAAATTTGCTCTTTCCTTATTCAATTTGAACAAATAAATAGTACAAAGATGTGAATTTGTGACACTAACAGATTTTCTGATAGTAATCACAAATGCTCTACACTCCTGACTCCTCAGGACTTTGGATGCTGTCACGCTACCTTCAAAGAAAGTAATGACAAATTGGAGAGTTTTTATTTCAACGAATGCATCAAAACACTGAACGTGACTGAACCCTGGATACATACAAATCGACAATAATATTTTGTAGCGGCAATAAAATGTAGAAGGCGAAAGGACTGAATTAATTTCAACTCACTTAAATTCTCAGCGTGGCTCCGTGTTTTGTGCTGTTTTATTTCAGTGACTGAAGATCGGAGACCATAGAGCAGTTTATTCGTTCAGAGAACAGTCTGAAGAAAATATTACAAATTGAATATAATACTTGTGAAGACTGCAATTTAGTTGTAAAGAACTATAAATTCTACATTAACTTCTTCTTCATACCCACAGAGAGTTTATATTACTCATACTTATAAATATTTATGATTCTCAATAAAATTATTTTAACAACAACAATTGTACCCGAAATAACTTAAAAGAAACCACATGAAACTTAGGTACATCATCGGCCGCAAAGGAGACTACCAAGGAGGCCATGTCTTTGCTAAAAGGCACACTCCGCAAAAGCTAAATGCGCCAGATCAAATTTGTTTATACTTCCCGAGACCGCAAATATACAAAGTGCCAAAAAAAATCTATTAAAGAATACCTTATTAACTTAAGAAAATTTAACGACCAAATAAATATAATAATTACTTATAGAATTTACGTATTTTTACAAAAGATAACATAGTAAGCATATAGAAAATTTTAAAAATACCTAAATTACTTTATTTAATGTTAATGGGTGCCGGAAAAAGACGCGATTATCTCTTCTGTAGTACAGTCGCACAATAGCACATGAGTAAATAAACTTTTATTTACTCATGTGGTACAGTAGACGAAAGTTTGACATTTCTCGAATAGAAATGACATTAAACCATTTTATTTTAAAACAAGCTAACGCCCGCGACTACGTCCGCGTGTAAAACTTTTACACTCGCAGAATACTTACTTACTTACTTACTAATATTATAAATGAGAAAGTGAGTTTGTTTATTTGTTTGTTTGTTATTACTTTACGGCTTAACTAAGCAGCCGATCATTATGAAAATTTGCATACATATTGTTAAAGGTACAGAGCCCAACATAGCCTACTTTTTCTACTAAAGAGGGCGCTGTATCGGCCAACAGATAGCGCCACAAGTCGCACCATGGGTTGTTTTGTTGTCAAACGAGATCTATGTCATAAAATTAACGCGAGCGAAGCCGCGGGGAAAAGCTAGTTGTAAATAAAAATAATATTGCGCCAGTTAAAAATGATTCATACAGCCTTGCACTTAATAAAATTGAAGTTTAATAAATAATTAAGTACTTAATATTAAAAACTGTTTTTTTCTCTTATAATTTAGTTTAATTTACAACGGATTTACAAGAAATACTGGCTCATATTATATTATTATATGTGTATATTATACACCTACCTTATAGACTAAAATACATATTTATACTATTGACACGTAATTTACGAAGTAACTATTAAGTAATCTGTGACGTAATGTCGGATTATGTTCTTGCGTATGAAAATAAGGATAAATTTGTTATCAATTTTAGTCCATTACCATGATTCGTACAAATTGACGATCCACTGGTTCCGACCGGAAACTCATTTCGTATTGTTTCATATACCGAAACTACATGATTGCGGGACCGGAAACAGGAAATAATGGCAAACAACCACTTAATTTCACAAAGACTTTCTTTGAAAGAAATCAAGCTGTCTACTAACTTTCCACTTGGAAGTAACGAGAAAACTATTAGCAATTATCAGTAGTCGGCGTTTCAATCAATTTGCAACTTGAAAACAAGGCTAATTAATGTACATTAGGATGGCGGGTGCACTATTTTTTCTGTTTATAGCCACTTGGGAAGCCACTTGGGTCTATCGGGCTCTCCTCATACAAAAACAATTTGACGGGCATACCGACTAAAAAAGTTTTTTACCATCAACACATCGAGGAATGGATTGAGGATTGTTATACTACCGCAAGCACTCCCGCGATTCCAATTACATATACCATATTTAAAATAAGATAGTTATTATTTTTAAAACATAGGAAAGTCGCAGGAAGCCTCTGCATGTCTTAACCTATGAACTTCTTATGTCTGGTATGATGATGATGATCGAAATAATAGTACGAAATTCGAAACTTTGAGAAACATTAAAAATTTAAAGAAAGAGGTAAATGGAGGAACGCTTTTGTCCAGCAATGGGATCTGAACTATTATAATTTAAAGAAATTCTACCTGCTGTGTACCATGAGAGAAACTGTTAACTTAGTGTAAACAAAAATATATCAGAAATAGCCTTCCTGTTTTACATCAAGGCACTATGGTAAATACTGAAACAGTTATATAAAGGCATTTTCTTTAAACCTTAAGAATACCTGCATATGGTTGAAAATGCTTTACGTCAGTGAGAATCATAATGTGGTTTTAGACGCGACAGCTTCGCAATTTTCATTAGCGTTTTGTTTCGTTGGGTTTTGGAAATGATACGTATTGTATTTAATAATGTATGTAATAAAATGATGCCATTTTTGTGATCTTTTTGATATTTTACTCGACTGATGATCGAATAGCAATGTCTACTTATAACCTTAGGGGTCGTGTTCAAATCCCTCACAAGGAGCTCGTGATTAGAAATCTAATTTCTGTGTGTTTCATAGTTTGATTCTTAGTGTTGATAGCGTAATATGAAGCAACATTGGTAAAAGTGCATAGTGAGTGGAGTTTATGATCAGGAAACTTCACAATCCGCCTTTTCTGAAGAAATTTTGTTATCATCTTTCTTCGGGGCGCGGCGCGGCGTCTTGACTCCTCCCTGGTACAATGCCCTTGCACCAACTGTTCATTTCTAGCCTCTTATTACTGGTATAGTGTTGAGCCATAAATTGATCATCACACCTCTTCCAAAAGAAAAATTTTCATTATTTTCGAAAACATTTCTAAATATTGTGAAGATTTACTCCTCAAAGGTTTTAAGTACCGGAGACTAGCATCAGTAATAAGGAAACCAAGCCCATTTGCGACAAAATTTCCCTCCCATTTCCCATTTCATTACATGTATCAACAGACTTAAAAGCTAACATTTGATTTCCAGTTCAAAACAGAGTCACTCCTCAATATCCTGTTATGAATTGAATCCCTCGACTGTGAGGATTGAGTGCACATAAACTATATTGAACGTTTCGGCTGAAACGCCCCGACTGAAATCGTGTTTGTGAAGATCTTGATGTTGGTAACTGACAATCATTACTCTGTGTGCTTGTGACACCTAGTCAATGCCGATGATCCGTTATATAGACACGGTGTTCCTTGCGAAGTACATAACTGCTGAAGTGTAGCTGATTGGCACATGTGCATATATAAATGGAAAGGATATACAAAATTGTGGTCCAAGTCAATGAATAAAATATTTATTTGATTCACAAATGAAAAATAATATACAGTATAAACAGTATTAACTTTAAGAGAGGTAGGGCACAGCGGATAATCCGCTCAAATCGGAGCAGCCCGTCTGGGGAAGGACCTCCACCTTATAGAATATCGTAGCCAAATAGCATTGGTCTCGGCCATGTTGTGTTCCTACGGTGAGAAAGGTCTCCAGAGCTCCACTTGTAGGGTGGGGGGGGGGGGTTGAATAACGTATGTATGGGGTATGTAATAATGAAACAAACATTAGTAGGACTTGTGCCTAAGCTTAAAAAAAAAAAAATATTAAAAACTTTCAGGTCTCCAAGTCTCCACCTAAAGATAAATTAGGTAAAGTTGCTTTAAAGCGTACGATTGGTATCAAACTAGCCGAAATGGATGATGGTGTCTCTAAAAAAAATACAAGAGACCCAGACTACACAGCTATGGAGTATATGCAATTTCGAATGTGTAACCAATCTAACATTCCGTCACTCATCCATCACAAACATGGCGTAATCCATTCGAGTCGCGATTTTTTCGTGACAAGTCAATTTTAAAGGTGAACTCTGCACGTTGAGACGTTGTGAAATGAATTTGTAAAATGATATGAAATTTATAAGAAAATTGTTATTTGATAGAAGTCGGGTGAGACACAGTTACAGTATCATATAGTAGAGATTAGATCCATAGAAGATCCAGAAAAACAAGTGGTGTTTTGAATTATATCACTTATCGTCAATCCAAACTATTTGCAATACTATCTATGCAGGAGAACCTGGTATCCTAAGATACAGGCTTCGGCTTAGTATACGGCTGCCACAAATAATAAAAAATATGGGCCGCTGGTTATTACGTACCTACTATATTTATTTATTATTTGAAAATACAATTTTATTTGAGGACTTAATGCCAGAAGGCGTTCTCTACCAACCAACCAACTGTAAACCACCATAATTAATAACATTGTTATATTATTATTATATGATTATTATTCTTGGACTTCAAACTCAAACTCAATCATTTATTGCATCTCATGTGTTTACATAGCATGTACATATGATATAGGATTTACATTAAGTTCAGACATGAACCCTGCGAGGGCACAGCAAAATATAAAATGTAAGTTTTTATTCATCATCATCATCATCTCAGCCACAAGAAGTCCACTGCTGGACATAGGCCTCCATATGTAAGTTTTTATTAATTATAATTAATTATAAAATTAAAATAAATTAAATTAAATTAAAATTTCAAATAAAGTTATGTCAGGAGTTAAATTAAATTACATTACATTACCACTCGCTTATTGAAAAATTCTTGCAGATTGTAATAGCTTCTTGTGGCTGAGATGATGATTATTATTATTATTGATATGTTACAGGTTAATGTAAGTGCCTGTAATGTTTGTAGTTGATTCAAAAGGACACACAAAAAAATGTTTTATTTAGAACACTATTTTGTGGACCCTTTATTTTGAATAATACCTATTCAAAGTGCATTTAAAGAGGCTGCAGTAAAACGTTAATAATTTGTTATTTTCCCTAAAACTCCATAGAAATCCAACTTCATTTAACAAGAAGTTCTTGTATTCTATCGTGTCTGTAAACTGCTTAAATTAAATTAAATTTCGTAGTAGTTTAAAGTTGGTAACGTTGCAAAAGGAATTAATTAAAATATAATTGTTGAATCAAGTTGCAAGATTTAATTTTAGGACAGTTGATTATTTAATTTACATTATTTGAGACTATTTACTTGTATTTCGAGGTGTTCGATGGCGTAGTGTGTGTGTGTGTGTTACACTCTAAACGAACACGCAAGTTAAGCAACGTAGACCCTACGCAGTCAATGTTTGAATGACGACTTCTGTGGTGTAATGGTTACCACGCCAGACCGCCACCCAGCAGGTCCCGGGTTCGAATCTCGGTCGGGTCATGATGAAAACTTTTGAAAAAACTTTTTCTTATTGGCTTGGGTCTTGGATGTTTATCTGTCATGTATTTGTTAAAAAATATAGTATCGTTGAGTTTAGTATCACATAACACAAGTTTCGAACTTCCTTTGGGGCTAGCTCAATCTATGTGATTTGTCCCTATAAGTATATGTATTATTTATTTAAAGAGTGAGAGATCTGGAATGGGTTTTTGTTATCTCGGGCTTCTCCGTGCTTCGGAGGGCATGTTAAGCCGTCAATCATAGCCGTTGTAGATGGGTAACAGTTGTGCTAATACATTTGTTGACGCCAGCCCAGTTGTAATAGAAGACTATCTTTCCACACCTTTTCCAGAAGAAAAACAGATGCGGGCTGTACACACTCGCGACCGTCTACATTCTTGTTTTCACTTGCATCGCATTAAAAAAAAACGTGGTAAATCGAATTACGTAAAAATCACTTCATCAGGTTAAGCTTTATAAAATAAAAAAATCGATTTCAAATAAAAATCGGGAAATATAAAATCGATTAAATCCAAAGATGTCAGTATCGGTATTGCTCGGTTATGGGGAAAATCGCTCGCTCCGAATCGATTACCATGTCGCGTTGTGTGACGTGTGACGGATGAGCGAAGGAGTGTTTAGGGTGTGTGCGAACGCGCGACACCGCGATCTGGTAATGGGTACTGAATGGGGTTGCCATAAGAAAAATGTGTCGACACTGTTTTATTAACAACCGTCACTTTGATTTAACGAATGAGTGAAGCTATGTCGAATCCTAATTAATACATAGTATACAGTGCCACAAATTACTTATCCGGGTCAGTGGCCAAAATTAGATCTAATGAAAAAGCCTTGAATACCTTAGCTTCGATGCTAGCGCCCCCGCCGGCGCCGTCGTCGGTACAGATAAGTGTGTGGCACTGTAAAATGCTTTGACCTGAATAATTGACTGACGGATCATCGCATATCCTAAACTGCTGATCGTAGTGACCAGAAACTTGGAGGTTGTTCTTTGTATGACGTAGGCAGCCGATAAGAAAGGATTTTAAATTTAATTAGAAAAAAAATCCGAAATATGAAGTATTAAAGGGACTTCCTTAGTTCCGTTCCGTTAGAGATAGCAATTTGAAACAATCAAGAGAGATGGCAAATCAAGTGAAGCTCGAATGCCGAGCTTCATGGTCTAGTCTATTATTACATTACTATTGGAACCTACTTCTGTGAGCTGTTCTTTACTTTGTTGATTCCAATATTATAGATTGTAAATCGGTCTAAATGCCATATCTTCCCACTCGCTCGCTAGTAATACATAAAAATAAATCAATTAGCTTGATTCACGTGCACGCACGCTATGAAACTTTGTGCAAACACTCAATTGTGTCGTGTACCGTGCGGCGTACATATTAATTTCGGCTTCATTTCAATATCAACAGCGGAGTCAAACGGCGGAGCCGCTGTTGAACTGTCGATTTTCATCTGTGGCCCAAGTTATAAACTGATACTAATCTCGTACGAGCGTTTGATAAATCTATCCCCTTTATGTTTACAGTCAGGAAAAAATATTACTGCATGTCCCGCCATTTGGGGAAGCGACGGGGGTCTCAGATCTGTCTCCTAACAAAGTGACTTTTTAGGTTTCCATAATAAACAAGGAACTCTAAAGGTCATACGTGATGGTTTTTTTTTACATGGACGGGACAGGACGGGAAATTAAATATCGTTCCATACAATATGCTTATGCCGCGGAGACAAGAACGGGACAGGAACGTGGTCTGGTGTCTGTATGCTTCCTGGGAGGTGGTGATCACTTACCATTTTCAATGTTTGCCCACCTCTTCTCTCTCATAAAAAAAATAAACAGTTCCTATTTTAATAGCAAGTACATTTTTTTTTTGTATAAAACAATATAAAGAAATGGAAAGTCAAAAAATGGCTGGTAGCTTAGAAAAACTAGCCAAAGAGTTCCTATGGGTCATCACTGAGTGAATTTTGCTTGCTGACGCCTATGTTTTAAGGCAGAGCCTATTTGACAGGTAGCTATGTCTCGTGCAGGCGCCTTCAATAATTTTATGCATGAAATTTGCTTCACACGAGCAGTGTATTTAGTTTAAGAGGCAGTGGAGTTGAACATTTACGCGTGTTGCTGTTACTCAGCTCGGTATTACTTTTGGACTTTGTGGAAAGTTAAATTGTTGTATGTTTGAGTGACATTAATTTACAAACCTTCCAACCGATCATAATGTGATCAAAATGAAGTGTGTTTATATGAAAACTAGCGAATTTCGCGTAATTTCGTTTGCGTTTCGTTTTCCCTTGAGAATTTCGAAAATTCCTTTCTTATCGGATGCCTTTGTGATACAAGAACATACGCTCCAAGTTTCAGCTAGGTTACTCTGCATAGCAATTTCAAATGCAAAATTAACAGCAAATCCTAATTCGTACCATTGAAATTTTATACTTTACTAACTATTTGGTTAGCATACAATCCGATATCATTTAGTTTAGTATTTAGTTAGCGCTACCTTAGCTGTAAAGAGTACCTAAAATTAACAATCCACTGGCGATCGTGCGGAATTATCTTCAAGAGTAAGGGGGCAGGTCTCTACAATTAACAATTTCGACTGTGCATCTGTCAGTCAGTCACACATTCATTACAAAAGAATTTTATGTGTACTAATATTATAAAGGCGAAGTTTTGTGTGATGTTTGTTACCTCTTCACGCTCAAATGGTTAAGCCGTTTTTAATGATATTTGGTATGTAGGTAGCTGATATCTTAGATTAACACATACGGTACTTTTTATCTCGAAAAGTACGATATTCCCGTAGGATTTGGCCAAAAATCTGATATAGATGGCGCTACTGTGCATAAATACACGCAAACGAAGTTGCGCGGGTTTCACTAGTAGGATGTTAACGAGACATTTGATAACTATTATAATTTTAAATATGATATTATTAGAAACATATTTTTTTACAGAAAAGGACTAGTCTGAAAATATGCGAAGTGTAAGCTGGTATATTTAAATACTTTATATTAATATTAGTGAGACTGAGTTATGAAATAAAATCTATCATAAAGTTTAATTACGGGTTTAATGTAAACTAGCTTATATAAGCATAGTTGTGTTGCATTTGCTTTAGACGTACGGGGTCGCCGATGAATACTAATTTAAGAGCCCTTGCCACACGTGCACACCGCTGTTATGTGATTGGTACAAGCTGAAGGCTTATACGAGTATATCTACACTACATACTTTTGGAATACTACTTAATTATGAATAGTACGTGCGGGGGAACATCTTCAACCTTATACATTGTTAATGTCCCGCTAATTGGAACTAAGGGCTTTGCTTTATGTTTTTGAATGCGTATTGCTAAGAATTCACTGTGTTCGTGTTTCTGAATATGTATAATTTAGGTAAGTTTAAGGTAAAAGTGAATAGGCTACTACTGGGCGAGCTACACCATCATATGAGTGAGACGAGACAGTGGTCAATCACTAACCAGTCCTACATAAAAAAACTAAACATTTCTTATGATAAGTTAGTTAGTCTCATCAAGTCTCCTGTATAGCCATAAACAAAGGCGACCACAGATTGACAATAAGCAATAAAGATTATTGACGTCCCGAAGGAGACTACAGCTGTCTTGAAAGGTACTTGAAACTCACAATGAATTTAATCAGAAATAAGTTACACAGAATAGGAAGTAGGTTAGAGATTACGAATTTAACTCTCTTGTATCTTATATCTTGCGCCCCAAAATAGCCATATTGTATTAGCATGATTGGTCGGTTATTAGCATTTATTTAGGTTTGGCGCGGTAAGACCCTACGCGCCAGAGACGACACTATGAATATTCTATTGATATTTGCACACAGAATGTGTTTGATGTTTTCATGATAAATATAGGAAACTGAAACCTCTCATGTTGCCCTGGGACTTAAGGAATATGCCAACTCTGATACCTGTATTTGTATTGTGTTTGAATGTTCTAGAAAACTTTTATTAGCTATACTTTCATAAATGTGTCGTAGAGGCTTTATATTGCACACCAATTGGACATAATATAGGCACATTGACAGTATAAGAGCTCCTCGGTTCTCGAGACGTTTTAACGCTTCGGCCATCGAAACGCTAAAATACAAAAATGTGAAAAGTATTTACAGCAAAGTGTATTTTGTAAAACATACAAATCTCCCTAATGACGGGCGTATCTATCTCAGTGCCTACGACGTTTATCTAGACAAATCGAGGAACGTGTATTTGTTGCCACTACATTTTTCGCAGGCGCCGAACACGATAAGAGGAATGGGGTAATGCCCTTAACAGCACACAGATTTTCCTTTCAATATACCCGCAAGGATGTTTTGGGGGAATGCTTCCCGTTGCGAACTAGTAAAGCCTTCAAAAATGTTAAAGTAAAAATGTAGCCAAGGTAAGATACCTAAATATAAAAGATATTAATATTTTTTATACTAAATCTTTTATAAAAAATATGGACTTCAATACTTACAAATAAAATCGCGAATAGGCTATTTTTGCCGATTAAGAATTGTAAAATCCATACTAGAATAAGAAGTGTTAAAATATAAACGATTTAATAAATAACTAAAAATACTAGTGAAAGACGAATTTTCTCGCGCATTTAGTTTGATTGTGGCATGTTTTTTTTATTAGGTACTTATCAGAATGCTATTAATACCAGCACATAATAAAGTACCTTTCTATCTGCAAGCTGTCGGAAGAGGGTCTGATTGCACTCATTCCCTTTACTACACTACACTCAATCTTGCTTATAAACGATACTATATGCCCCGAGCCCCGACTTCTACTTGATATTTGTAAATTAAACACGATTGTATTCGCGAACTTGGCTCGTACACAGCCACGCGTGCAAATCTATTTCTTACTTTTTCTGACACTTTCCTATTTCGTCTACACTTTCCCCAATATCAATTGTGATAAACTTCTCTGAAATATTCCAGTGACGATTTTTATATTGCGATATTGTACTCAAGCTTTGAAAATAATCTTAATATATTTATATCTTTTAGGTAAAATGTGATTGAGCTACAAAATATTATGCGTAAAGTACTTCCTTACGCATAATATTGTAGTTTACTTCCTATTCCTATGGGAATTCTTGTGTGGCCGGCTTCTTAACTTGGTTTCTCAATGTACTATCTCAATGGAAAAGGCAAAGCCAAACGTTTATTCAAATAGACGTATTACTAGCATCTTACTAGGTAATAAATTCTTATTTGAATTATATGGTACAATAAAATAAAATTACAATGATTAATTTATAGAAACTTTTTTTTTACTACTAAGGTGGAAGAAACAAACACATAACACGAAACCCCCGAGGGTTTAAATAGGTAGAATAGGTAATAACCCGAGTTATTACCTATTCTATGACTAAACTAAACTAACATTTCATTTAAAATAATACTTTTTTTAAATCATACTAATAAAAGTTACAATTACAATATGTATAAATGCTTTTAAAATCAACTTTATTCAAAGCAAATGGGACTCCTTTGTAGACATTAACTTTTTATTCTTAAAGTCATAATTTAAATTCGAGTTAGACGCAGCAAAAATCGATTGTACACCTATTAATCATTCTACTCGGACGCGCAAAAAGTCCGAATCCGCACGATTAAAATCCTGACCGCGACATGGAACCACCATTATCTCGCTAACAGCTCCCATTATAAAATTAATTCTAACTGTTAAATTATTTTTATTTTTAACTCTTTTGCTGCCTTATTCTGGACATCCGATTCCAATATTCAATCCAATCAAATCAAAAGAAGTCTTACTCGATAGTTGTCTTATAGCATTTCACTCTAAATAAAAACTTTAATAAAAAAGATTATAATAATTGTTATAAATAATAATTTGATTTTCCCTATACGTGACCTCACAAGAGGCAGCTATTTTAAATACCTGCAGGATTGTTCGGAAGTTCATGCAAATACCTACAGTACACACCACACTTACTCCCTCTTATTAATAAACAAAGAGTAGCCAAGGTTTAACTTAAACCTGTTTTGTCACTCTCATTCCTACGGAAAATTAAATGTAGTTGGAAAGGGACAAAACATGTTTTAGTTAAACCTTGGCTAATCTTTGTATATGAATAAGAGGGACTGGGTTTAACCCGTAAGTGTAGTTAATACCAGCTAAACGCCTCAGTTAAATAAAGAAGCAAAGAATAAAACAATAATAATATAACAAATATTTTAAGTGTGTGTTACACAAGTCCATTAACTCGTTCTGTTGAATGATTCTTACGAATCTCGGTCATCATTCAGTGGGTATTAGCCGCCGAACTATCGTATTACAAGGGTCAATCTTTCGAGGGCAGTCCCACATTAGCCTCGTGACCGCTTAAAGGAAATGGTTGGATCTTCACTAATGGATCCATTGATTTTCGGGAATCAAATCCACGCCCCTCATCTGTCTCGACAGCAAAACTAACGTATTAAGATATAAAAGTATCTCCCGTAAGAGGAATTATTACAAAGGGGCTCTACTAGTTAGCGAGTCATAGCCGACGAACTTATGAAATCAATTTTCTTTAAAGAAATACAAATCTTTACATAGTACATAATGAAGTCGCTTTCGCTGTCCGTCTGTCCCTCCTATAATAAATAATAATAAATATATACAATTAATACAGATTGAGCTAGCCCCAAAGTAAGTTCGAAACTTGTGCTGTGGGATACTAACTCAACTATATTATATTTTATAACAAATACATACATAGATAAACATCCAAGACCCAAGGCCAATCAGAAAAAGTTCGTTTTTCATCATGACCCGACCGGGGATCGAACCCGAGACCTCCTGCTCTGGCGTGGTAACCATTACGCCACGGAGGTCGTTATCCTATGTATGCTTAGATCTATAAAACTACGCAACGGATTCTGATGCGGTTTTTTTAATAGATAGAGTCATAGAGTTATTGCAAAGGAAGGTTTATAAAATACTAGCTTTTTTGGCCGCGACTTCGTCCTCGTGAAGTTCCGTAAGTAGGAATTTGCCCGGTTTTTTAGGGTTCCGTAGTAAAGTACAAAGGAACCCTTATATAGTTTTCCCATGTCCGTCTTTCCGCGGTCTAGCGTCTAGACGCTAAATGCAAAAAAGCTGTAATTTGGTATGAATACACACATTAACAATGCTAACAAAGTGCTAAAACAAAATTTTGAAAAAATATTTTTTTAGGATGCCTCCCCTACATGTAAAGTGGAAATGATTTTTTTTTCGCGCCTACCCCATGTTGTCGTGTGTATCGTTAGATAGGTCTCTTCAAAACATCTGTGTATGTAGTGAAGTTGGTATGGGAAGGTCATTTTTCGATACAATGATCCATTTAGGATATATTTACATTTATTGTGTCAATTTTCGTTTTGGACGGTGGTCCCCCCCCCCCTCTATCCCCGAAAGTCTGTTGTTTAGAAATTTGAAAAAAAAACATGGTAAAAAAAATCAAACTATTACGGTTAGTAGGCTCTACTAGTTACCGAGTAATAGCCGACGAACGGAAAAAATGAAATTTCTTTGCTGAAAACTTACAAATGTCTTAGAATATGATATTGGACTCATTTGCATGCAAGCAAACCACAGCAAATACGGAACCCTGCACTGTGCATGGCCCGACACCCACTTGGTCAGGTTTTTATACAATAAATCTAATTGTAATACATCATTCCTTCGCACGACCATCACGAAGCTCAGTACACAAGCTAATGCCTACAAATTTATTCAACCACTCAGCAGATGGGTGCAAATTCAAGTCTTGCATTACGTTGCATAATGACCGCAGCTTAGATGCAGACGGAATTAATCAGGAGTTTCGCTTGAGTCAACTGTGGGTTAATTTGTGTAGACTGTGACAATGGGCTCATCAGGCCACCTGCGTTTGAATTTCTACTAAAGTATCGCGTTGGCTCTCCTGAACAAACTTATTGATTATCAGGTTTATTTAATTATTAATTACTAGCGGACCCGGCTTCGGACGTGTTTTACTACGAATCCCTAATTAAAAAAATATATAATATTATAGCCTCTGTTACGCTTGTGTAATGAACCTTCCCAACGATGAAAGAATTTTTGAAATCAATCCACTAGTTTCTGCGTGTATTCGTTTCAAAGAAGAATACAAAATCTTTCCTCTTCATAACATTAGATTTACCTACTTCGTTGTATATTTTTGCTTTGAGGAAGTACGTACCGATTATGTAATCACAGAATATTGCCAATATTCTGAAAAAGGTTGTCAGTTTTGTACGAAGTAAATGCTCAAATGGCAGAAGCTATAATACTAATAACATAAGAAATAAAATAAAAAGTCTTTAGTTTTGTCAATGATTGTTTTTTTTTGAAGTATTTACCCTAATTCAGCGTCATTTCTGCATGACGCTGCGTACAACATGACGCTACGCAGCCGACAGCGTTTATTATTGGCATGCATGCAGGATAGCATACACTTATGCTATCCTTTAGGATAAAAGTAATATTATTATTAGCAAAAATAAATTCATATTTTTATATTGCCTTCTTATTATATTTATAAATCATTATTTAATGTCACTTTCGAGACACTTTTTACTGAGTTATTACAAAATTTTCATAAGTAAATGTAAATTTATATTGGCTATAAATCACTAGTTCTCAGAATTTCTATTAAGCGCATCATATATTTATTATCGAAGAAATTATACTTTTATGTTTTTATCTGTATAATTTTAAGAGAGGTAGGGCATAGCCGATAATCCGCTCAAATCAGAGCAGCCCGTTTGGGGAAGGACCTCCACCTTGCAGAAGATTGTAGCCATATAGCATTGGTCTCGGCCATGTTGTGTTCCTGCGGTGAGTAAGGTCTCCAGAGCTCCACTTGGGGGGGGGGGGGACTTTTTGGCAACGTGCGAGTTATGCCCCCGGTGTTGCACGCGTCTATGGGCTGCCGGGCGTGCCGTATGCTTGTTTGCCAATTTTGTAGTATAAAAAAAAATATTTGTTTTTACAAAACATTTTCTTAAACCCTTGTGTCTTGCTGGTTTGCGGCCACTGGGTCGCATGTGCAGTAGTGAGTGTACTGCAGATGCGCCCTTGTGGATCTAGCTATTGAATTTTGCTATTGTATACGCATACTTCGTAATTTTGTTATTAATGTATTTAGTTATATATTCTCGCCACATACCCCTATAATGATTATTAATTTCCACTTCTTCTAGGTTTTCTGGAAGAGATTGCTTCTGCGATAAGACCGCCTTTTGTTCATTATTATTTTTTTATTTTTATTATTTTTTTTTTTTTTTTTATCTGTATGTTTATATTTTTAATGGCAATAAAGTGTTTTGTATTGTATTGTATTGTGTACCTATATTAGGTAGGTAATTTATTTTTTAAATACTATTATAAACCTATTAAATTAGTCTACACTGTTTCTTTTCACCTTGTTGCCTGGAATGGAATAGATTGCGTAGCAATAACGCCGTCCATTTCACAGTAAAAAGAAAAGAATTGACAGCCCGGGTGCGGGTTCGATTCCCGCTCGGGGCAAACATTTATGTGATGGTATTTGTGTTTGTTCTCGAATCTGGGTGTTTTCTATGTATCTTAAGGTGATCCGATTCGGTCCGCGCGGGAAATTCAAATATTTTGGGGTTTTTTACAAATTGCATCTCAATCATTGATAGAATTTTCATGAAAATTGATTTGACGACAACAAATACAATATATCTATTGAATAATTATCATATAAATAAATATTGGCTCTTCTCATTATGAATGTGCATAATGCATGTTTATTGGGAAAAAGATGCATCGTGGACATTCATAATAAGAACAGCTAATATTTATAATTTATTTGATAATTATTCAGTAGATATATTGTATTTGCTGTCGTCAAATCAATTTTCACGAAAATTCTATCAATGATTGAGATGCAATTTGTAAAAAACCCCAAAAAATTTGAATTTCCCGCGCGGACCGAATCGGATCACCTTAAGTATATATTTACAATAATATATCGGTTGTTCACAATAGTATATCCATTGTCTGGTACCCATAACACAGCCTAGCTTACTTTGTGACCAGTTGACGCTGTGTAAATTGTGTATAGTTTATCAATTTTATTTCTTTTTGGCAGAGCAACGTCTGATGGACCCAGTTCTTTACTTACTGGTTAACTACTGAGTAAATATAACATGTTACGAACAAATATCACTTGGTTATCAATCCTTCTAGTGCCAGGTGAACTCAGTTCCAGACTCTATGATGGATGAGTCAATTACCCCACGACAGTAGCATCAGAATAAGAAAAACCTTCCTTATAAACATGGGCGTTAGAGTCCATATTCCTATGTGAAAATTAAGGGATTGTTGTGGTGTATCGAAGTGTCACCGTCATTTCATAACTGATTTGAAGACGCGAGATTTTGGCACTTGATCGACAGTTATTGATAAATGTGCTCGATAATGTGTTTTTTTGTTACAAGAGGTGGTTACAGGGTCACCTGATCGTAATTACTAAGCCATAAGTTTTCTTTCAACGGATGCTTTTATACCACTAAGATGGCAAACAAGCGTACGGCTCGCCTGATGGTAAACAGTCACCGTAGCCTATGGACGCTTGCAATAACGGTAAATTTAAAGGTAATCAATGTAAAATTAATAATAAATATTCTCGAGATACTCCTCTATAAAATCTATATATTCCTATATAAAATTTCCCATGTTGAGTATATGAATCTATATATATAAAATGCTTTGTCCTGACTGACTGACTGACTGACTGACTGACTGAGAATCAACGCACAGCCTAAACCGCTCATCGTAAAAATCTGAAACTTGGCAAGTGGACCTATTATATGACGTAGGCGTCCGATAAGAAAGGATTTTTCGAAATTCGAACTCTAAGGGGGTAAAAAAGGGGGGTAAAGTTACTATGGGACAACTTGATTCCTTGGTCCAATCTACTTCAAATTTTGCATAAAAATTGTTTAAGAGAATTGATGGAAGACGTGATTCTTATTTTATTGAAATTCTTGAAAAATATGTATTTTGTGGGTAATTTTCTTCGATTTGATATCAATACTCATACTCCTTAGTGCTTTTGATTTCAATTACATTTCATTTTGACACATTCGTAAAGTGAAGTATGTCATCTGTCATGTAATATTTTTATAAATTGTGAATATTCAAACAAAATGATTTCATAATGTCGTCGTAGGTCGTCGTACTATTTATTCTGTTTGTGATCTAGGAAAAACAGCTAAAATTCTAACTATATGTATAAAGCGGACTGAATCATATTCATCGATAATAAACAATAAGTAATTAAATATTAAATTTTATAATATTTGACAGGGGTCAAGTTAAATTGGTCAATGGTTAAATGGCATATTGATATTGTCTCCTTCTCACTTATAGGAAATATAATTACGTCGACTCGCTCTATTATTTCGTAGTGTTGTTGTAGGGATGGTTGTAGGCTGAGGTTGTAGGTATTGAAATACACATATACTTTTACATTTTTTTTACGGAAGTGGTTGGAAAACAAGCTCAGGAATATAGATCATTTGATATTAGGTGATTACCGTCGACTATGGAGCACATAGATTCTAGGGTCCCTGACCCGTTGCCGACCTTTATCAGGAAAAGACAGGATATGTAGCGAGAAATAGTATAAGGAAGGAGTTAGATTTTTTTAATACCACAAAGGTGGCAAACAAGAATTTCGGATATTTCACTCTCCGAACGAAACGCATTGCTGCTTCACGTCAATATTCTGTAAAAGGGTGGTACTTCACCGGTCGGGCTAGCCTATTTCATAAACGCCCACTCCAAAGAAAAATAATCATGTATGCATATGAAAATGTTTTGTCTTGACCATAAAGACCTGAAATTTGTGTGTGTGATGTAGGCAACCGATAAGAAAGGATTTTTTGAAATTCCCACGGGAAAGCGGGATAAACGCAAACGAAGTTGCGCGGGTTTCTCTAGTATAAATATAAATTATAACCAGCTCTAAAAAAAGATACTAAAATTAATATTATCATAGAAGCTCAAGATCACCCAACTAATCTATTAATTAATCCAATTTGCGAAAAGTGGAGGGTAACCGTACTTACCATAGGAACACAACATGACCGAGACCAATGCTATTTGACTACGATCTTCTGTAAAGTGGAGGTCCTTCCCCAGACGGGCTGCTCCGATTTGAGCGGGTTATGCGCTGTCCATACTTCTCTTAAACTGGCAAGGGCCTTCGTCCAACAGTGGACTTCTCATTGCTGAGATGATGAAGTTTTTTACTTGTACACATTTTGAAGTGAGAAACACAGTTAATTAGAATATGTAGGTAACAGTCTGGTAAATATTCACAATATTAAACTTTTTCAATTTGGTCACACGATAACATGTTCGAATATGACTAAAAAACTCGTACTAAGCAGTCCTGTTCAATTGTATCCAAATTGCGCCCCGATTATGACTTCCACGCTTAATTTTCAAGTTTTATTGGACGGACGGGTGTTATAATTTTTTAAATTATTTTTTTACAAACTAAATTGCCGCCTTCCTTTATTCAAAGGTACTAAAGGGAGGATGATCAAGTAGTAAATTTTACGCGCAAAGAGCCCGCTGATAAAAAGAATAAGTTAAAATGAGAAAAGTTCCATCGGTTATGAAATGAAAAGATCACGGTTATCTCGGCCCGGCATACTACTTTTGAGTTATGTTTTAGATCTTACGATTGTCTGATCTCCTATTCTGGATATTTTTTTTAAAGTAAGAAGGAAAATTTTTACCAGACGAAATTTTTTACCGTCTTTTCAATTTAAGAGAGGTAGGGCACAGTGGATAGTCCGCTCAATCGGAGCAGCCCGTCTGGGGAAGGACCTCCACCTTACAGAAGATCGTAGCCAAATAGCATTGGTCTCGGCTATGTTGTGTTTCTACGGTGATTAAGGTCTCCAGAGCTTCACTGAGTGATAACCCCGGTATTACAAGCGTCTATAGGCTACGGTGATGCTTACCATCAGGCGGGCCGTATGCTTGTTTGCCAACTTTGTGGTATAAAAAATATATATATCAATAAAATCAAAGCCAAATAGGTATATTACAAGCGTTTTCGAATCGTCATATTTTTTCCCTACCACCAGTTCAGACGTCAGATTTGTAGTTTGTTCTAATACACGTTGGCCAACACATTGGCCAATGTGTTGGCCAACGTGTAGAGCCGGCATAATAAGAACTGGCAAGAAGCTTAGCACAGCACTTGGCCTTGCTCTTTTAAAATGGTACCTACTGATTAAGTTACAAAAAGTTATATACCTATTTAAACATAAGTAGAAGAATTAATTTTGAATTATCAATAAAATATTTTTTTTACAAATTGTGAAATATGCTATTTATCACTTGACCGCTCGACTTGTCTAGCCAGAGGTTACGAAATATTATTCTTGCTTTACTACATAAATAATGTAATAACTAAAATAAGAATACTATTTCGAAACACATGATTGTGTCTTAGCATAAGAAGATCCTGGTTTAATACTCTTTGGTTATAAAATTCTGATGTATTTCCACTGTGTTTGCATATAAGAATAAAATGTATTTTTATTAAAAAGGATTTTGTTATATCGACATCCCAAATCGTTTCAATCTCGTACCTCGTTTGTATTCCTGTAGAGGTATCGCTTGTCAACCACAGAATAGGGGCGCATCAGAATTATAATGGTCGACTTTGCATTAAAAAATTAAAATTCGCTGAGCGACTCCGACCAAAGTTGCGTATAAATAAGAGATCTCTTGCAATTTGCGAACTCTGAAATCCTTTGCTTAATTATATTATCTTCGGGCCTGTCTTTTTGGCGTAAAGTGAGAACATTGTTTTTAATTGCATAGGATATTTTCATTTTAACGCATCTGTGTAGCGTGAGATAAAAATTGTTTGCAGGAGTGTTTACCGACTGCCGCCATTTCATTGTTAATGTTTTGTTTTCCATTTTAATTAACATTTTTTTATTCAGACTGTATCTAATGGATAGCAGAGAGAAATGATGTTTAAAGTCAGAAACAAAAGTGAAACTATTTATAAAATCAAGTCAAAAATTTTGAACCCTGAGGTCATTAAGAACCGATCCGTAATCACAAAGAGCAAAGGTCAAATTATAGAGGTGTCTCTGAAACCAGAGTAAAAGAAAGGGTTCCTTTGTACTAACGAGGGTCAAGACCCACGGCTTGACTTACAAAGAGGGCAGGAGAAAAATCACATTTTTCGCGACTGACGACTTTTTTGCTTACGTAAATTGAGGTGACAAACAAAGATGCCTGATGGTAAAAAGTTGATAATAAATTAATATAATAAAAATGAGGAGCTTGATGCTTCCGCTGTTTGTCGCACTCTAAAATAAACACGTAAAGCCTAGCAAGTGTTTTAATGGGTTTCGTAATCTCGAGCTGCTCATTGTTTCGGAAGGCGCGTTAAACACCAATATCAGTTCATAGTACCTATGCTCTTCCATTCAAAAATTCAAATGTAAGTCAATAATCATGTTACATACAATATGACGAGTAAGTCATATGTAAAGAAACATTGAATTCTTAAGTCAGCGTCAGAAGGAAACCTTTAAAACCACGTCTGCACGTTTGAAGACGTGACTCCATCAGGGTAGGGCTGCGTTCACGGAGTTGCCTATAAAATATTCACTTCATGAGTTCTGTAAACAATAAGTTAGCTTTTCGGATGGTGCGGGCATGCTCCGGGGTGTTGTGCATATGCTTTTTTATAATATTCTTGTTTTTTTTTGTCGCATATGTAAGTGAAGTTGTTTCAAGCTTCGTATATGTTTAATGTGGCACATTCAATATACACATTACAGAACTTTATAAGTGCTGCTGACTTAACTTGCAATGTTATTAGTCACACACAGGGTGTTCGGTGGCAGATTTTGGATGTCAATTTCAATTTAAAAAAAATACTACGAAACATAAATCGTTATTTAATTACAATTTTAACGCCATGTAGAGCAGATTTTATTTTCCATATGTTATTTTTTTATAAATGGTGGCCATCTCGTTCACACGCTTGAAATATGGCCTCAGTATTACGTACCATTCGCTGAGGTAGTGATGTCGGAATAGCAATAAAAAAAAAACATTTCGAGCAGTGTGTCCATAGCCTTTGGGTTTGCATCCAATTCAGCGCGACATCAGAATTACAGACGCCGCGCCACGCTGGCTTGAATCGCGCAAATACCTTTACAAATTGTAAATCACAATCAGGGTCCATTCACCATAGGTGACGGATTTCTATGCAAAACTACGTTTTTTTAGCTGCTGCCTTTTTAATACTATGTCAGCATGCCCTTTGTCGAAACTAACGAATTGTTTGCGAATTTATTTGAAAGACCCTTTTTATAATCGACACATTCAAATTGAAGAATTGAACTTCGATTTTTAAGGTTTTCAATGCGAATAGAGTCAAATTCTATATGACTTGACCATAGTCTCCCAAAAATGAAAATGAAATCTTTGAGCTCATCCTAAAATTAAATAGACTACAGTAGCTGAATCAGACTAGCAGAATGACGATATTCAGCCACTGCGCGTATCAGCGAAATCTTGCTACACTTTTAACCGTCTGCATGATAAAGAAAATCCAATCAATTTGCCAGCAAACATGATTATTCTGGACCATAAAACGACGCTACTTTCCAGATTAGATCAAGGGGCAGGGTTATGCTACTAATACGCTTAATCTCAACTGGTGTCGACACTAAAACTACGTTAATAAAACCAGGGGAAAGTGTTATCTGTGTTATGGCTGTTTGCTTGGACCAGTAAGGTGTTGGGAATCAATAAATGGATGTTATGTTCATTAGTGAATCTCTCATAAATATTTGGATAACTTGATTAATAAATTCTAATACCAAAAATTGACGAAGTTACAAAGTCGACATATTAAGCAGATATTTTTTTGAAAACAGCATGATTTGGTAAATGTAGTTTTTACTGTAAAATAGCTTACTCTACTTTCGAGTTTCTTATACAGTTATTATTTCGAAGCAATTAAACAAACATGATAAAATCATTTAACAAGGCAAAAGCAAATGTTGGAATAACATTCTACCAATAATGGTCTACTGGTGATTCTACTCTGGGTCAACTTCACAAAATGCCCAGAATTTTCATTCTTTAGATATTCATTTACTTGAGATTTAAACACACAGATGTTGATCAGTCTATTAACAGTTTACAATCGATTCTTGGAAGATCCGATTTTCGATTACGTCTCCCCCAAGGGGATATGTAAATGTCTACCCTGCTCCCGAATGAAAGAATCGGTATGATGGTCACGCGCGCCATTTCAACTAGTTGACGACTTCATTCCCTATCTGATGATTGGAGAAAAAAAAATTCATATAATGCATTTAGAAATGTATGTGTCCAAACAGAAGGCGTAACTAGCGGCGTCCGTTTCCATAATTTAGATTTTTTGATTTATCGTTCTTGTTTCTTTACTTCTCTTTTGCTTTTCTTGTATTACTTCTATATCATCGTCATCATCATCATCATCAACAAGATGTGTTAGTATATAACATTACCAGATTAAAATTATATTTATTTTATTGTCTAAATCTTTTCTTCTTTCTAATGTTATTTAGTTATCTATACCAGAAGAATTGTAGAGGTCTACTTAGAGAAGATACTGGTATTGATATTACTGTATAGGCTACCTATTTCCATAAAAAAATATCCTCAATCTGTACTGTTACCATAAAATAAACAAACACCGTTCTCCCTTTGAGGTAGGTAGAGACATTTAGTACAAAATGCGACTACAGGCCGCAGCTGGGCAAACCGTACAATGAGCCACAATAGGCAATTATGTTCCCAAGTTTACATTGTATTGTAACGATATCGAATTTTCCTATTAATAGGCATTCCGTGGAACGTATTCCAGTGAAGTTTTCAGAGTTGTAAATGTTATTTTCATTATGTTTGAATATGGGCTTGGGTACTCTCAATATCATCATCAAAAATTATGGTGATGCACTGATAGCGAAGGGAATATGAAGGTTTTTAAATCGTCAATAACTTTGATGCACGGAACTAATTAAATTTCAATTGGCTGGAGACGCAGTTTTTTATGATTTTAAACTGATAATGTCATGTTGAGAAATAACAGGTTTCACAGTCACTTTGTCTCGTCTCCAAGTGATTACATAATAATGATTAATGGAACTCTACTCTATTTATACGTATATATTACTTTACATTTATCATACCATCACACGAGTCGTGAACTTCCTTTGGTCATTTTCCATTACCTAAACAAAGAAAATTAATTCCTCTGTAACTGAATTTTAGCTGTATCCAATAAAGGGTTGTTAAGTCGAAATATTTCATGAATTAGCATAGTAAAACCATCTTCCATTTAACGCTTCCATAAACGCCAGTTTTTACTCAACCAGCCGCTGTAAATAGCGATAAATCCATAAAACCTTATATTATTCAGAGGCCAAATCTTTGTTTGTAACAACAACAGGTTTTACGAGGAACAAGTTGAGAGCACCCCTCACTTAAGTTGTAGGATTATGAAAGTAATAAAATGTTTGGAATGAGCGGATCTGAGAAACAGGCACGAGCAACATAGAATCTTGTTATAATTTTTGGGTTTGTATTCCAACACTACCAAGTTTATTTCCAGTCTAGTGCTTCGACGGTTGGGATTTTATTATGAAAGTGGTTACCGCACCCTATCAGCGTTAGCAAGGATGCAACTTATTTGTTGCCAGCTACAAGGAAGGTGAGTTTAGGGAGAAAAGAAAGCGAACGAAACCAATAATTGATTGATATGAAATTTTCTATAAGCCTTAATTAAGATGCCAACTTCGGAATATTTTTTCCGAATTGATTGAGTAAAAAATCCAAACTTTATTCGATTTTTTACAGTTCAAAGACAAGTTTTCGACATAAGCTAAATTTGCTTTGCGCAGTAGACTTAATTTTATAAGTCCCCGGTAAGTTTCAGTTAGTCTATCTTGCCAGATAAGTTGTGAGTTGCTTGATATGATGATTATGTTTAAAAAAACCGGCTCGAACTTTTATAATTTAAAAAAAGTTGACAAAAGTGCCATTGACAAAAACAGCGCTTTAAACATTATATTACTTCGCAAGTTTCACAAAACAAAAGCATTTTTACCAAAACCGGTCTCAGGACGAGACTATTCTTTTATTGTTATTTCAACGTCGACAATTTTAGTACAAGCCTACAAAACTTTCCCTAAGAGACTAACAAAGTTTCAGCTCACCCCCAGTTCCTGGAAATAACTATTCATGTATAAATTAGAGGTGTTGACAAAAAAAATTGAAAAATAGGTAATTTACAGGTGCTGTATGGATTTTATATCTCGTAATAAAGTTAAAATTATTTGTAAAATACTTGCAGCTTCGTTTGCGTAAATCTCGCTTATTATTTTTTGATTATATACAGAAGCTCGTATAGTCATTGTTACGAAGTAAGTATTAACTAATCTGTAGTATTGTGGCGTGAGCTATCTCCCTTAGTGGAACCTAGATATATTATGGCACAACCACAACTGAGGCGAATGTTAAAAAAAGGTATTTCGAATGAAGAGATCCACGTAGCGAGATAACAGCAAATTGATAATTATGACGACATTACACCTACTAATAAGGCTTTAGTCTGATATATTTATAATTGGATAAACCCGAAAAAATAGTTTCAAACAGCCACGATTGCTATTCGGCCCACCTCTCTCGCTATGTACTAATCGTAAATAAATCTTGAGAAAGTAGCAAGGCAGTAAATTGTACGCGTGACTCGGACGATCGTTGTTTATCTCACACTAGGACGCAATTAGTTGCTGGCAACTTTTTTTTTTTAATCACAATCCCGTATAATTTCGTAAATACATAGTTGCCGGCGACTAAATCACCAACCTGTATACCTTGTTGATGACAATTTTTTTTTACTTATTCTTCCAGTACTCAGATTGTTCAGACCTTTCTCTATTTCCTACTCCGTCTTATTAGACGGAGTAAAACCTTATTTTATTATGAGCTTCATTGCTTATTAATGTTCTACTCACAATTTAATCAGAAAGAAATTTAATATCTTTCTCTCACATCGAATTTAGTCAGAAAGATATTTCTTCCTGATTAAATTCGTTGTGAGTTCCGAGACACCTGGGACGACAATAAGCAATGAAGCTTATTGACGTCCCAGGCGGACAAGCCCACCACATTTTCCACCGCACCGCAAATTCTGATATTGTTTTTTGAATGTTTAACGCAGAAAATGCGTATGTTATAAATGCACTATGTAATTATGTATAGACATTATTTTTTAGCTAAAAAAAAAAGTAATTGCACAGTTCGTTCAAAGAATCACCAAATCAATATAATATTACTTAAAACATTATAGAACAAACTTTCATTTTGAAAATTATATATTTGTTTGGACACGAATATCTCACTGTGAGTCGTATTCTAATTATTAAATTGCAAATTGCATTATATAAAAATTAATTACCGAAAGGTGGGTATATCACAATATTATAACTGCTTGGAATACCCTCTGAACAATAACACTACAGAATACCCATAGAGTAGATTTTCTACAACAAGACTACCAACCAAGCCAACTGAGACAATAACTTGTTTGGCAGCTGTCAGTTGTCATTTGTCTTGTCACGTCAAAGCAAACGTCAAAGTCACCAGTGTCAAGTCATCGGTGCGTTCCAGTTCATCAATACATACATTTTTGATAATTTAATTTGAATAAATTATAATACACAGAGTGTTCCATTATCGAACCGATATCTTCATAAATTGATTTTTACTATAATTCAAGATGACAACTCGGACACCACCAAACCTACAGTCTCCACCAGCTACTCGCGCTGACAATGTTTTACCGAATTTTAGTTCACAGACACATTACAACTCAGACCCCAACATTAACATTGAAAATGAAACCCGGCGAAATATAATCAACCGTAACTACAAACGGAAACATGATGATGAGTTATTAGATTTCAAAAGTGAGGTGAAGAATATGTTCAAAGAACTAATACATGAGCAGAAACAGTATTTTACAAAGTTAAACGATAGAATTGAAGAAGTAAAAAGTCAAAATGACGCTCTGAAACAGTCCGCAGATTTTAACTCCGAAATGTATGACAGCTTTCTCAAGCGCATGGAATGCCTTGAGCGAGAAAAAAAGGAAGATCGTAAACATATTCAGATTCTAGAGGACAAAGTCGAACAACTTGAGAGGCAGCTCCGTTCGTCGAGTGTCGAAATTAGAAACATACCAAAGGATAATAATGAATCAAAGGAAGATCTGGTAAACAAGGTGGTTAAACTGAGCGAAGTAATTGATGCTCCTATACAACGTTCAGACATTAAAGACGTTTTTCGCGTAAACTCAAAAACAGAACATAAGACAATAATTGTCGAATTTACTACAGTTTTGACAAAAGAAAATATCATCAAATCTACAAAAAATTATAACAAAACAAATAAAGTCAACAAATTGAATACCAAAATGTTAAATGGTAAAGATCCAAAATTACCCATTTATGTATCAGAAAACTTAACTTCTAAAGGAAAGCGACTATTTTTCCTGGCCCGAGAGCACGCTGTATAATACAGGTATAAACATTGTTGGTCATCAAACGGCAAAGTGTTCTTAAGAAGAGAAGATTCGTCTCCAATCGTTCGCATAAACTCCGAGGAAGCTCTTAATATCTATGTCTACAAAAATGACTAGTCCTTGTCAGCTACGTTGCAAGTAATTTAGCAGATTTAAATTTTGCTTCTTGTTCCGCGAACTGCTATTTCATTATACGAGATAGAGATCGATGTAACCGTCATTTACACATACACTCTTACATAACACACATACATGAAAACCTATTTACTACCGCTTCTCATAAATTTAATTCGTCGAATGCGTACCAACATAATAAATCACTACATTTTGTACTAGATGAAAAAAAATCTGATGAACCTTTACCAAAAATCCTTAATAGAACAAGCTTCATTACAAAGAAAAACTATATATCACTGAAAAATACCTCGTTTAAACACAGTAACATTTACACCACATAATAAAATAATTACAAATGACATTGACTCATATGCTCCGGCGACGTCTCACATTTGTAGTGTGGAAGATGCAGCTAATTTGATACCTCATAGTAACCATCTTGTAGTACTGTCACAAAATATTCGAAGTGTTCATTGCGATATAGATATTAACGAAATAGAAGTATTACTAGGTAGACTGAGTTTAAATGTTGATATCATTGTTCTCACAGAATATTGGCTAAAAGGAATGCCGACACCACCAACACTCCAACACTACAAATGTTATTTTACATCTAATTGCTCGACTCAAAACGAAGGAGTAGTTGTTTACATTAAAGATCAATTGGTTGTAGATGTTACGGAACCACCGTTTATTGACGCAAACTGTGTACTTGTCAAACTACCCAATGAAACCTGTATAATGGCAATATATCGTCCACCGTCATTTCGAAATACTGATAACTTTTTAAACTCACTCAATACCACATTAGATTCACTTAAACACTTTAAAAATATATATTTAACTGGCGATATAAATATAAATATCTTGGATACGGATAATAAATCAAATGATTATCAGAACCTATTAGCATCCCATGGCCTACTGCCTGGACATACGATAGCTACTCGAAATGAAAACTGTCTAGACCATATAATGGTGAAATCGGAAACAAAAATTACTACAGCTGTAATACGTACTTCAATGACTGATCATCAGACTACTGTTTTTAGTGCTGATAAGAAACCTCATACACCAAAAATCACAATTAATCGTAAAATTATAAATTACACAAATTTATTGAAAGACTTACAAAATACAGATTTCTCCCCTATTCTGGAATGTAATGACACAAATGCTGCCACAAACTTATTAATATCTGACATTAATAAGGCTATTGATAATAATACTACAGTCAGTAATGTTTCAAATCGCAAAAGAATCATCCAACCATGGATAACACCTGGCCTGCTACGTTGCATACGAAACAGAGATAAACTACACAATCAAACAAAAAAATATCCTGCAAATGAAACAATAAATATAACATATAAGCGCTATAGGAATTTTTGTAATGATCTCCTAAAGAAAATTGAAAGAAATTATAATGAAGAAAAGTTTAAAAGAGCAGGGAATAATATGAAAAAGATATGGGACGCAATAAGATCTACGACTAAAATTGACTCAAAAGCAAATGGAGAAGAAAATGAATTACTAAATATAAAAAATCAGAAACTAGACTGCGTCAACTACGTTAATGAGTATTTTGCAAATATTGGGAAAAATCTTGCTGAATCAATTCCAAAAGACAATGATTACGTTGAGCCAGACCATAAAATACCACACTCGTTCGTACTCCTTGACACTGACCAAACAGAGGTGTTCAATGCTATTATGGAATTAAAAAATACACCTGCTACTGGCGTGGACGGGATATCCGCGAAAATTCTTAAAACAGCCGCACATGTACTTACACCTCCCCTTGTCCACATAATAAATACCAGCTTTCATAAAGGGGTTTTCCCAGACAGTCTTAAAACAGCCCTCATTACTCCAATTCATAAGGCCGGGGACAGAGCCAGTGTCAACAACTATAGACCTATTTCTATTTTACCGTCTATGTCAAAAATTATTGAGCGAATCATTAACAAAAGATTAACAAATTACTTACACAAATTTAACATTATCTCTAGCAATCAATATGGCTTCACCCGTAGGAAATCAACCGAACATGCTGTAAACGACTTAGTGACAGACATAGTAGCTCACCTAGAATCGAAACATAAATGTGTAACTATTTTCTTGGACTTAGCTAAAGCATTTGACACTGTCTCTGTTCCCTCACTGTTGAAGAAGCTAGAGAAGATTGGAATAAGAGGAACGGCTCTGAACTTATTTGATAGTTACTTAAAAAATCGCACCCAGAAAGTAAAAATAGGAGATGTAGTAAGTGAAAGCCAACCAATCACTTTTGGCGTGCCACAAGGCAGTATTCTCGGACCCAGTCTCTTCTTAATATACGTGAACAATTTATGTAAACTAAATCTAGGTAGTGGAAAAATAGTGGCATTTGCTGATGATACTGCCCTAACATTCCACAGTACATCATGGGAAGAATTAACATCCGTGACTGAAAGAGGCTTGAGTGAGGTAATGAAATGGCTCCAACATAACTTATTGTCACTGAATATTGATAAGACTAAATATTTAACGTTCGCGAAGCAAAACCGCTTTCAACCTTTAAACTTTCAGATAAAAGCCAACAGCAACTATCCCAATACAGCGTCCGGTTCCAGTGAATCGATTACCATTGAACGCGTTACTAAAATAAAATACCTTGGTGTTATCATAGACTCACAACTTTCCTGGAAACAACATACAGAAATACTAACATCGAGGACTCGTAAACTAATATACATTTTCAAGCGCTTAAGATCTGTAGCGGACTTAAAAATTCTGAAAACCACTTACCTTGCACTATGCCAATCCATAATAACGTACTGCATAATATCATGGGGCGGCACTCACAAAAATTACATCTTACAAGCTGAAAGAGCTCAAAGAGCGGTATTAAAAGTAATGTTGTCAAAGCCACGTAGGTATCCAACTTCACAAATTTATTCTGATGTTAAAGTACTCACTGTCCGCCAACTCTTCATACTGAGGACAATTCTATACTGTCACGCAAACACTCCATACGACCCTACCTTGCTATCTAACCAAAGAAAAGTAGCAGTAGTAATTAAATCAGTACCTACATCATCATCATTCGCCAAACGACATCAAATATTTCTAGGTCCCTATCTTTATAATAAAATCAACCGTATACTTAATATGTACCCAGATATCCACCGTCAATGTAAAATTAAAGTCACAACATTTTTATTATCGAAGTCATACGAAGAAACAGAAAATTTGTTAACAGTTCTAAAGTAAACCTAAACCTATCTCGAGTACAAAAAAAAAAGAGAATTGTCGGTACGCTGCGCGTTGATGTTCACAATAAATTTATCACACTAACACACACACACACACATACACACACACACACACACACACACACACACACACATACACACACACACACACACACAAACACACAGTAAAAAAAAAATAAGAAAAAAAAAATTGTTACATACTACAATACAACTTGCGATTGGCCTTCACTTTGTTGGTAACAACAGGAACTGTCTGTTCTTGTACTGTTTGTATTCACATATTATTACTATGTTGAATTAGTTCCATTTAATTTTTACTTTTTATTTATTTATTTTTTGTTATTTCTAGCTTGTCCAAAAACCGAGTGTAAGGGGGGCCGGAATACTGTAACACAGGGTATCCTAGTACAGGTTCCGATTCCTCACAATATAGTTAAACCATTGTACTATGCCATGCCTATTACTCATGTTCATGCCTTTTTTTTTTTAACTACCTATTGTGTGGGAATAATAAATGGATTTTGATTTGATTTGATTTGATTTATTTCACAAAGTTTCAAGCAAACTAATTAGATAATTATCATCTCTAATTATTTCAGTTGCTCAGTTCCGTTGCCTCTTGTGTGGTAAACCGTTATTTAGCGTAGGTAAACAATCAGGTGAACATAGAAGGGTTTTACGTTAAATAAAGAGATTTCGATAAACCCTATGTTTTATTACTTGTGTAGTTTTTTCAGGAAGGCTTAATTTTTTTTTTCACTTTGGAACATCAGTTTCAAGTTTAACTTAGATTGGAATCAAGTGGTGCTATGTGAATCGGGTTAAATTTTATAAAAATAACTAGCTTCTGCCCGCGGCTTCGCCCGCATGGCCTACTAACAATTAGCATATTTTTCTTCAGAAACAAATTCCGGTCCGGTCCGGTTCGGCCCGGTCCAGCACGGCCCGGTAGGGTACGGTTCCATTCGGTCCGCTCAGGATCGATCCGGTCCGGTCCGGTCGGTCCGGTCCTTATAAGGCCAAATTTGGAAACTCAAGACCCAGCGGTTTGGGCTGTGCGTTAATACATAATTATATAGTTAAGTTAAAATAATAATAATTAACTAGTTTATTTAAGTAAAGTTAAGTACCTAAGTAAAATAGAATATGTAACTAGTTTGTTTAAGTTAAATCTTGATATGTAAATGCAAGAAATATAAGGCTTTTTTTTTTTTTTTTAATTTTATTTATTTATTTAAGTCAGTCAGACCTGACTTTGAATTTTATATTATATAGATGTTTTCCTAACTCACTCCAAAACCATTCCTAACTCACCCCAAAATATGGCTCTTAAACAGTGTCGCACTTGTATGTACTTAGTTGTGCCAATGGGCAATAAAATTTAATGACAAATTATCTGGTTGTGTCATAGTTGTGCCAATAGGTTCTTTTTTTCAAATTGTTCCTGTTGGACCAACTAGTTGGTCACAATTTTTAGTAGTGCCAAAATTTGTTGTGCGTAGCATTTGGTCCAACAGGAAACGGTGCCAAAGACCTTCAGATGCGGTCCGGTAGTGTTTTCTATACATATACAATTCTCAGTCCATAATGACTGACTTAAACCGCTGATCGCAGAGTCCTGGTACTTCGAGGTTGTATTTTTTGTATGACGTAGGCATCCGATAAGAATGGATTCCACGGAAAAGCTAAGTTTTGCTAGTAAAAAATAAATAAATCTTTAAGTATGTGACCAAGAAGGATCGAGAAAACAGTTTCACTGGTACGCCACTATAGAACATCTATCACTTACATACAATGAAAAGCCACAAGTTAAATTAAACTTTGACAATGCATTTAGAAAGTTTTAACTGAAAAATTCTCTTAAGAACAACACAAAGAAAGCGTTCTACGGAGATACCTAAAGGATCCTGCCTGCACAACCAGCGGGCGAAATATACAGATTTTAAAAACGTTTATGATCGCCGACGTTTTGTATCGCATCATCGTGAAATTCATTATACTACTAATATTATAAAGGCGAAAGTTGTGTGTATGTTTATTACTTCTTCACGCTCAAATGGCTGGGCCAATTTTCATAGGTAGCTGATACCTTGGATTAACACTTAGGGTACTTTTTATCCCGAAAAGTACGCGATTCCTGTTGGATTTGGTCAAAAATAGGTGGCGCTGCTATGCATAAATAATACACGCAAACAAAGCTGCGCGGGTTTCACTAGTATTTCTATACTTAGGATTGAAGTCCTTTCAATACTTTTTAATCCGTTTAATTTCTTCTGATTAAATTCGTTGTAAGTTCCAAGACAGCAGTAGCTTCTCCCCCGGGACGTCAAGAAGCATCATAGCTGATTGTCAATCTGAGGTGGCCGTTATTGGTCCTGGCTTTACAGGAGACACAGCGGTGGGAATGTGGGGGGGGGGGGGGCTATAATGAAACGCATATTTTCTTTTTTTGACAACCCGGAGCCACGTTAGTGACTCTACGATACCAAAGGCTCGATCTTCGTAGAGGTAAACATTTTATGCGATGGAAAGTGTATTGTCTTTGTCTCCAGTCTGGGTGATTTTCTTTATACCACAAAGTTGGTAAACAAGTAAACGGCACGCCTGATGGTAAGCATCACCATAGCCTATAGACGCTTGCAATACCGGGGGTATCACTCACGCGTTGCCAACCCGCGCAACCCCCCCAAGTGGAACTCTGGAGACCTTACTCACCGTAGCATCACAACATGGCCGAGACCGATGTTATTTGGCTACGATCTTCTGTAAGGTGGAGGTCCTTCCCCAGACGGGCTGCTCCGATTTAAGCGGATTATCCGCTGTGCCCTACCTCTCTTCAGAGTATTAAAAGTATACAGGGTGACCGGTAATTCGTTTCATTCCTTGCAAGGGGTTAAAGTAGAGCTCATTTGCAACTTATTTAGTCATATGACACTATGTCCGAAACTTGGTCATTTCTGAGTAATTCGAGTTTTAGGGATTTTAATCAAAATATCCCGATTTCGAGTTACAAAGTACCATTGTAGTGACTTATTACCAATTTTTTTAAATTCTTTTGTTGTTTTCTGGTAGGTAAAGAACAACAGCATCACTTAGAATCAAAATAAGCTAGAAAAGAAAGTTATTTTTTCATTTAAGACTAAAAACCTAAGCTACATTTTACAAAAAAAATATGTTCAAGCTCATAGAATAATTATTTTGAAGAAAAAAATGTATGGGATGTCACGTACAAATTACGTAACTAAATTCCTCAATTCATTAGCCATTCAAAAAGGTACAGGTGTCAACAAAAACCTTTGAGGGTTATTCACTACCCTGACAAGAAAGATCTAATCCGATTTCGATCCGAATTTTTTTTAAGGAACGACCTGAACTTTTTATTGGACGATGTCCCTTTAGCTACTAGAAGACACCTTATTTATCAGCACGATGGTTGTCCTGCTTACTTTCGGCTCGGTGTACGCCAATGGTTAAATGAAGAATTTCCACTTCTTAGGATTGGGCGCGGTGGACCAATTCCTTGGCCTGCGAGAAGCCCCGATCTAACGCCGTGTGATTTTTTTCTTTGAGGTTACATGAAAGATCTCGTCTACGTCACCCCTGTCAACACCGAAGAAGAGCTCCGTGAGTGAGCGGATTGAGAGAGCAGCACAAGACATTCGACGAAGTCTTACAACAAGGGTGACGAAAACAGAAATCAGAAAAAGACTTCGAGCTTGTATTAGGAAACGGGGCTCACAATTTTGAACAAGATTTATAAAAAAAAATATCTGGACTGGGTAGTAAATAAGCTTCGTTTTTTTTTGTTCAAAACTGTATCTTTAAGAAAATCTGATTATTTAAGTTTTAACTAAGAGTTTTTAAGTCTTAAATGAAAAATTACATTATATTCTAGCTTATTTTGGTTTTAAGTGATGCTGTTCTTATTTACCTATCAGAAAACAACAACAGAATAAACAAAATTCCTCATAAGTCACTACAACGGTACATTGGGATTGTGACTTGAAAACTGAGAAAATCGGATTTGATCTTTCTTGTCAGGGTAGTGAATAACCCTCAATGTTTTTTGTTGACACCTGTACCTTTTTGAATGGCTAATGAATTGAGGAATTTAGTTACGTAATTTGTACGCAACATCCCATACATTTTTTCCTCAAAATAATTATTCTTTGAGCTTGAACATATTTTTTTTGTAAAATGTAGCTTAGGTTTTTAGTCTTAAATGAAAAAATAACATTCTTTTCTAGCTTATTTTGATTCTAAGTTATGCTGTTGTTCTTTACCTACCAGAAAACAATAAAAGAATAAAAAAAATTGGTAATAAGTCACTACAATGGTACTTTGTAACTCGTAATCGGAATATTTTGATTAAAATCCCTAAAACTCGAATTACTCAGAAATGACCAAGTTTCGGACATAGTGTCATATGACTAAATAAGTTGCAAATGAGCTCTTCTTTAACCCCTTGCAAGGAATGCAACATATTACCGGTCACCCTGTATATTTACAATAATATATCCGTTGTCTGATACCTATAACACAAAAAGGTTAAACAAACTTACTTTGGAAACAGGTAGCGGCTGTTTGAATTGTGTAGAAATTAAATTTGTATTAATAATAATAATAATAATAAATACTCTATAATGCACCAAAAACAACATAAAAATACATAAATAAATTCATTAACAAAAGTAATATTAATATTAGAAATATATTAATATTGATGTTTATCATCTATACGTAGTGGTGGCTGATAAGACAGTACATAATAATACGCAATCTTTGCAGTGAAAATGCAAGCGAAATAAGAAGAAAAAAAAGTTAAAGTAAAAAAGTAAAAGTTTGAAGAATGAAGGTATTTACAGCCATTACCTCTTCAATTGGTTGTTTGTACGCATATTTGAATTAAAAACACGTAACGGCCACGCTCAGAATATAGTCCTGTATATTTAATTTAATAGAACAACTTTTACAGAAGCATTTTCAGAACCTACATTATGAAAGTAATAAACGACCACAAGTAGTTGTTGTTATATTGCCCGGGTATTATGTGTAGTGCGTACTTTATTGTTTACAGACATAGAAACAAAGGGATTCTCTCTTCAGTCGGGTAATGTATGAGACAAAACCACTGAAAAATAAAAGCTTTGAAGATGAATTTCATTTATAAAGTTTACTGAAAACATCGCTTTGTTTTATTCAAACGATTTTACTTTAAAGGCCACATTAAGTGCCAAGATATATTTTTCTTCTGCTTTAGTTAGACAGAGAAAGCCATTATATAATTTGTCATTAATTTTAAAAACTGTTTTGTGCAATTTACCGAAAATGTATTATCTGTTAACCAAAGTTTGTATAATAGATAATACATCATTTGGCAAAACAGCCTAAATCATTGAATCTAGACTAAAGACTGTTCATTTACGTGACGAAAGATATTCTTTCGTCACGTAAATGAACAGTGAATATGGATTTTAGCTGATTTCCAAGGGGTAGTTCCCTTATTATGGGAATAATGGAACTTACGATTAACAACGGAACTATGGTGGTACCTACTACTAACTACTAAAGCATAAAGTTATTTCTCTGTTAATACGAATATTCACAGTAGCCGATGCAGCCAAGACATTAGAAAAGAAAATTCAAAATTCAAAACTTTTATTCAGAGTAATTTTTCTACAAACACTTTCTCTCTTCAAAGATTACATTACAATAATGTTTTTATGTTTTTTTTTTATGCCACCGTACCGTAGCCTATAGATAGATGCTTGCAATACCGGGGGTTAACACTCACGCGTTGCCAACCCTCCCAACCCCTCCAAGTGGACCTCTGGAGACCTTACTCTGGAGACTAATACTATTTGGCTATGATCTTCTGTAAGGTGAAGGTCCTTCCCCAGACGGGCTTCTCCGCTTTGAGCGAATGATCCGCTGTGCCCTACCTATCATAATTGTAGTTAATTTACTCTATAAACTACTACTATTTCGTAAAAAGGAAAATGAGCACTGTGAAAAGAAATGGCCAAAGAAAATTAAACCGGTATTTAATATAACATCTAATCCTATAGGAAGAATTTAACACAATACAAAAAGATATTCAGTAAATCGAGATTCTATCAAAAGGACATTTGAATGGGGCTTCGGTGCATTATACCAGTGCCGATTGCGTCTGAATGCCGAGTATCAATTGCATTCAGTATGAATCAGCGCCTCTCTGAATACTAATATACTTGGAGGATTTACTAGATACAACTGTGTCTAAGATTAATTGGAAACTGTGTTATTGCATACTATCAAGATGGATACGATAGATAGATAAGAATCTTGTTAGATAAGAAGAAGCACGGAGAAGCTGGTGGTTAATGATAGCCGTTTTAATTTAAGCCCATATGAAAAATACAATAAAATGACGTAAAATGTAAAATTAAAAATACCATACAGTGCAAAACATTATAAAATAAATCCTTACACCCCTTCACACGGCCCAATCTAATTGGCCAATTTGTATAGGTACCTGTCCTTTTCTTTAGATATCACCAAAAACAGGACAATAGATCAAATTGGCCCAAAAATTACAACATACAGACACATGATGAACACAGAGGTAATGACACTCAAACGCTGGCTAGTATCGACGTTATTTTACTTGCGCGTTCGTTCGGAGACACACAGCGACGCCATCGAATTCCTTATAATAAGATTTTAGACAAAACGAATATTCTAAAAGGTGCCATGACACGAATTATTAGAAAGAAAGGAAGAAAAGAAAGAAAGATTGTTTACTAGCTTTTCCCCGCGGCTTCGCTCGCGATTCATTTTATGACATAGATCTCGTTTGACTACAAAACAACATAGCGCGACTTGTGGCGCCATCTGTTGGCCGATATCGCAATTGTAGCGCCACCTATTATAGAAAGAAAAAAAATTCATTGTAATGACATACATACATATAATATTAGTATGATTTGGAACACAATAAATACAATTATAACTTAAAAGTCTTAAAACTAAACAAAACAAACGTGTCCAAATAGGGCTGCATTCAGCATAATGTCGCAGCACAAGTGCCACGTCGCTGGTATTATGTGGACACCGCATTTCCAGAGGTGCCGGCAACGACCAAACAATAACTTACTATTACTATTAGTAATTTCGCATCATGTAATGAAACTGAATTATCTATAATAATATTATAAAGAGGAAAGATTCGACTGTTTGTTTGTTTGAATTGAATAGGCTTCGAAACTACTAGACCGATTTCAAAAATTCTTTCACCAGTAGAAAGCTACATTATCAGGGAGTGACATAGGCTATAGCTTTTCCCGATATTCAATGTGGTTCCCATGGGAACGGGTCCGGAATTTCACGCGGACGAAGTCGCGGGCAAAAAAGTTAGTCATTTATAAACATAATGACTGATTACAGCTCATAATCTTCATTTTTAGAGTAAAGTAAAGAAGAAAAGTAGCAATTAAGTCTTCGTCTCTCCGTCTCCGTCTATCTGAACAGTGCATAGTAAATAGTTCACTAATTTGAAGTTGGGGGTCTTTAAACTCGATTTGGCTAAATGCACTCACGAAGGCGCGAGGCGTCTGCGGACTTGCATTCAGATGTCCTGTCGGCCATGTTGGATCCTTCCACTGTCAGCTGTACTCAGGTCATTGAACTATTACAAACTAACTGGCTGGAAGAAAATAGTTTTTATAGAACTGTTTCAAGGTATCAGCTACGTACATATTTAAAATTATTATCATAAAAATTGATCCAGCCATTTGAGCGTGAAGAAGAAACAAACATCGCATATAATATTAGTAGGATAGCCTCAGATAAGATAGAAGTTGGTGAATAAAAACTTAAACACATAACACTAGATCAGACCACATTATAATCATTTGGCTTTGGTCCGAGTTGTTTCCTGAAAATCAGAAATTTTCTCTAAAAAAGATTATTTATTTCTGGCATGCATTAAGGTTTAAAGTTGTTTTTCCGTATAAAGTATATTTAAAACGGTACGGACAACGGTAGGCTTTTAGAGCATGTATTAATTATGTGGAATGGCCATTTTATATTTTTAGCAAGGCGAGGTATTTTTGTAATGTCTAATGTGTGGCTTGTTTTGAAATAAAATAAATAGAAGTCAGAAGAATCAGCATGGCTATTAAAGTTATTATAGGCATCCATCATTTATTCACTCCAGCCACAAGTAGTTCACTGTTTGACATAGGCCTCCCCCAAACACTTCAGTATGACATGTTGACAGCGGCCTGCAACCGCTTCCTGCGACTTTCCTTAGCTCGTCTGTCCACCTTGCAGGTATTATAGAATTTTACAGTGATTAATCTATTTTGGTTGAAAATTCTATACTCCAAACTACTCCAAAGTACGCAAGTTTCTATTAGTTAGAGACTAGATGGCGCTGTACAACATGCCTAAATTAAATAAAAAAAGAAATAAGCAGAAAAGAACAAAACTATATTGTGCGCACACAACCAAAAAGATTTATATGAACACATTTGAGAAACAAATCCAATAGAATAAATGCTTATGTATGTCAAGACACGATACACTGGGCATCCCCATGGTATTCTGCCCCACGTAAATCTACACTGTGGCTCTCCACAAATATAAAACAAGCCGTAACGACCACTAAAACTTTTCTAATGACCACAATGTCCCGAAACTGTCTCCAGGGAACGGAGTTTACGTAAAATATTTATGATTTTTGCTGTGTCAGACATGTTTTTGTTGGGACATTTTATTTATATTGCCTTTTTCCTATTACGCTCAATATGGAACATAATTCATTCCTTTTTACATTGCTTACGTTATTGAAGGGGATTATTGCATAAGTAATGTTTGCGTCTGCTTCCGTTTAGCTTAGTAGTTTTTTGGGAAAGGTCTAAGTGGAGTGATTACAAAAATATATTTTAATTTTGGCATATAATGTTGTAATTGACCAAAATGTAGAGTTTATTAGTGCATAGTTATTCAAGTTAAAATGATTAATTTAGTTTACTTTGATGATTTTTTTTTATGGTAGAGGTTGGAAAACAAGAATGCGGGTTACGTGATGGTAAGTGATCACCGTCGCATAAAGAGTGCAGACACACCAGGAGGATTTCAGGAGCTATTGTCGATTTTTAATATTAAGAAAAGCGGAAAAAGGGGTTAGGAGCTTCTGGATCTCTCACTCAACTTTATACTTTATGAGAGTGTGGTACTTTTCTTGTATATTTATATAAGTATATTTATTTCCAATTATCATAAATGCTCTACCTTTCCAATGTCTATATGTATAGTAAAAAAATACATTATTCGATATACTTAAAGCAATTAAAAAGTGCTGATTCACTGTGATGTGACGAAATTATCACAATGTGAAAATCTGCATATTCGTATTATTCGTCAAATCCTTTACTGACCTTTGTCAATCTTAATAAATCAGAAAAAAAAAATATTCTAATGCAATCTTTTTAAATTTCTATATCAGTTAGAGATGTGGCTCTTCATTTCTGTGAATAAAAAACTTACCTTTTGTAAGTTGCCTGCGAACTTTTGCCTTTATCAGTAACCCATTCGTACTAGTAGAACTGAATACCAAGTCGAGTTCAATTCGCCGCTGGTGCAAGTCACATGCGAGAATAAGTTCGGAAAATAATACAAGCCTAGGTCTATCAGCTTTGTAAGGTGCAAGTGTGTTAAAGAATTTAATAGAATTTGCGGAAGTTTTGCCTGCCAATTGGTACTGCAGCATCAGTAAACATCTTCAAAAATCGTATCGACAATATATCCCACAATCAAAATGCATATCAGCTTTGTAAGTTGCTAGTGTGTTGAAGAATATAATAATAAAAAATCAGGCTAATAATTATATTATGACAATGGTCAATGATGATTATAAGACACTAGTCATTCATTCTGTTACGCAATAGCAGTTAAAATTTATATTATTTATATGGCGTTTGAGTTCGACGGCGTCGCTGTGTGTCGCACTCTAATATGAACACGCAAGTTAAGCGACGCGACCCTAGCCAGCGTTTGGATGGGTTTCGTTATCTCGAGCTTCGGAGGTCACGTTAAGCCGTTGGTCCCGGCTGTTGTCGATCGATGACAGTCGTTAAGCCAAGTCGGTGGCCTTAGGGCGGTTTGTAAATAATAAATTACGAAGCTACTGTTTTGCATTATCTGTGCTAGTTGATGTGAGCTCTGTCCAAGTTGCTGTCACTGCCTACTACGGGAATGTTTATCCGTTGCTTCTATATGGTATAATATTTTGGGGAAACTCTGTAGATGCATCCAAAACATTCATCCTACAAAAAAGGTGTCTTAGGATTATGTACAGTATGCGCAGTGACGAATCACTTAGAACAGTCTTTAAAGACAAAGGTTTCCTGACACTCACTGCTCTGTACATTCTGGAGATCTGTGTCTTTGTGAGGACCCATATGACAGAATTCATAAAGGTGTCAGATGTTCACTCCAGAAATGTTAGAGATAAAAACCGTCTTATTCTTCCCAACATACACTGCCGAATATATGATAAGAGTACATATGTGAGTGCCATCCGTATTTATAACAGAATCCCTAATTCAATAAAAATAGTTAATAATAATCAATTTAAAATTGTATTTAAAAAATGGCTAATTAATAATGTATTTTTTTTTTTTTTTTTTTTTTTTTTTTAATCTTTATTAATTTAATAAAGGGGTCTTTATCGTTTACAATATGTCGACCCCATCGTATCCAATCACTAATATAACAATTTTACTATTAGATTAACATGAACATAAGAAGAACACTAAATTTCAAACGCTAATTTACACAATTGTATAGATGCCTCAGATGTGGGCTCTGACAAAACATTTTGAATCCAACCGACATCCAAGACATTTATCCCAAATTCGTGTATAAATAATTTTCTTTCTTCTCTACTCCGGACACAATCCATTAACAAATGTTGTACATCTTCAGTTTTGTCACAGTATATACATTTATCCGAATCTATTTTTTTCATTAAAAAGGCAAATTTTGCCGATGGATAGTGCCCAGATCGAATTCTTAGAGCTAATTTAATGTAATTCCTGTTGAGTTTGCATTGATCAAACCACGGCACACGAAGAGGCTCATTTTGGATAGTTTTATACCAGATGCCTTTTTCTTTAGATTTCTCATTAAAGTATGTTTTCCAGTTATTGAACGAAAGAGTTTTAAATTTTGAAATGAATTCTGAGTAATCTGGGATAAATTCTATAATATTTCCATCCATAGCCGCTAATCTAGCAATTTTGTCAGCCTCTTCATTTCCTTTTAAGCCTATATGAGATGGAACCCATTGCAATCTAACCTCTTTGCCCATAGATTTCAATATGTTAATATTTTTAAGAATATCGTAAGCCTTCGAAGTTCCTCTGGATCCAGAGGCAGCTCGAGCTACGTGCTGTAAGCCACTTTTACTGTCCGAAAAGATGACTATTCTATTGAAATCTTTGATAATGGCGTATTTCAAGGCTTCAAAGATTGCGATAAGTTCCAATGTCATGATCGATACATTACATTCTACTTTAAAGCCCATCCTATGACCTAAGTTTTGATCATAAAAGCCTCCACCTAAACTTTGATTGCTCTTGGATCCGTCAGTGTAAATTTTATTCCACGTATTATATTTCATGTGTAGTTCCCTGATAACATCATTAATTAATAAATTGGGTTCACACAGACTTTTAGAATGTTTGATTGATTCTAAGTTTGTATGGATTACATCTTTAATATCTATAGCTGATACCCAGATATCCAGCGTAAACATTGCCAGAATTTCTCGGGACATTACATTTAGTTGATTAACTGTATTATAAGTTTCAGCTAGTAAGGGTTTCTTTTTATTTGTCCAAAATTCATGATTACAAAGTATGTTTAATTCATAAATCAATTCATTAGCAGCATTATTAGACCAGTAGGTACCCTTTAAGTTATGCTTATAGGCAAGATATTCTCTCCTTAAATAAAGTGGCGGTATACTGAGTTCATTTTCCATAACATGTATGGGGGTACTCTTGATAAATCCTCCAATAATACGCAAAGCCTGATTTTGGACTTTATCAAGTTTTGAGGTATGCGTTTTAGCGCTGCAATCATAAATGAATTCGGCTCCTTATTATCGATATGTACAATCTACGGAGATGTTTGGTATGTGTACCCCACGAACTACCCGCAAACAATTTTAGTATATTTAAGAATTTAGTGCATTTAAAAATAACTTCATTAATATGTTTCCCCCACAGTAAACTTCTATCTAACCACATTCCTAAGTATTTAACGCATTCAGATTTGTTTATATTTTGTTCATTTACTTTAATACTAGGCACTATCCTTCTTTTACCCCTACTAAACACACAAAAAGTTGTTTTATTGGTTGACAAACTCAAACCAAGTTCATTTAATATTGCTACAACGAAGTTAAGTGCGTTTTGGACGTTATATTCACAAATTTTAATGCTTTTATCGCTAATGTATAACACAAAATCGTCTGCATATTGGGAAATCAAAACATTCTGAACCTGTTGACATATTTTATGTGTTACCAAGTTAAAAAGCAAGGGGGATAAAGGATCACCCTGGGCCAAGCCCCTGCTAGTCCGCCTAGCTAATACGTTATTTCTGTTTTCTAAGTTGATCTTTAAATATCTCTCATTTAAAAATGAATGCAAATATGTACATATTTTTGAACCCAGTTGTAGTTTATCTAAAATTTTAATAGCTACATCTATTGAAACATTATTGTACGCGTTTTCGATATCCAAAAAGCAAGCTACCGTTGGAATGTTTTTAGTAAAACCGATTTGTGCATAGGTAACTAGCCGAGTTATTGAGTCTAAACAAGATTGTGATTTTCTGAAGCCAACAGTATTTGGAGATATTAATTTATATTTTTCTGCAAACCATTCTATGCGCTTAGTAATCATTATGTGAAAGGTTTTACATAAACATGACAACAATGAGATTGGCCTAAGTTTCAATTCAACGTTGGGGTTATTATTAGCTTTAGGTATAGGTACTATTAAAATATTTCGCCACTGGGAAGGAATTATACCATATTTAAAAATATAGTTATATAAATTTAACAAATATAATTTAGCTTTCTCTGGTTTTTTTTTTTTTTTTTTTTTTTTTTTTTATGTAATAGGTTGGCAGACGAGCATGCGGGTCACCTGATGTTAAGTGATCACCGCCACCCATGGAGCACAGGGACACCGGGGGAGTCCCTGAGCCGCTGCCGGCCTTTTAAGTGCATGTATGCTCGTTTCTTGAAGGTACCCAGGTCATAGTCATTTGGAAATACTGCTGGCGGGAGTTGGTTCCAGATCTTTACTGTGCGTGGAAGGAAGTGTCGCAGGAATCGAACAGTGGTAGAGGTCCATTCATCCAGATGATGTTGATGGAATTGGAGTCTGTGGCGGATGGTACGATAGTAGAACCGAGCAGCTGGAATAAGACCGAACAACTCCTCGGAACACTCCCCGTTGTAAAGTCTGTAGAGCACGCATAGAGATGAAATATCTCTTCGCACAGACAGCGGATCCAACCGATCAGAGATAGCTGGGTCACCGACTATTCGGGCTGCTCTACGCTGGATGCGGTCAAAAGGAAGAAGCTGATAATCAGGTGCTCCAGCCCACAGATGCGAGCAGTACTCCATGTGTGGTCTAACCTGCGCCTTATATAATTGAAGGCAATGGCTTGCCGTGAAATACCGCTTCGCTCTGTTGAGCACACCGAGTTTTTTGGAGGCAAGTTTAGCCTTGTTTTCCAATTGACCACGAAATTGAACATCAGCCGATATGTCAACACCCAGAATCCCAATGCTAGATGCCACAACTAAGGGAGTGTTATCAAAGATAGGTCCAATTAAAAAGGAGTCTTTTTTGGTAGTAAACGCGCAAACTTGTGTCTTCGAAGGATTAAATTCGACTAGGTTCAGCTTTCCCCAATCAGCAGCCAGTCCAAGGGATGTCTCGATCTCAGACACAAGCTTGGCCCGGCACCACTCGACGTTGTCCCGAGAAGAATTCGCACGGCCAGCGTAATAGGCATCTCCCGTACTGTCGTCCGCATAACAATGAATGTTGCTAATTTGCAACATGTCATTGATATGCAGCAAAAACAGCGTGGGAGATAGCACGCATCCCTGCGGAACACCAGCATTCACGGGCATGGAGTCTGAGCATTCACCGTCTACTACGACTTTTATGCACCGCCCTGCAAGAAAGCTGGTGATCCAAGCGCAAAGACCTTCGGGAAGTCCATATGAAGGCAGTTTGGAAAGAAGCGCCCTGTGCCACACTCGATCAAATGCCTTTGCAATATCCAGACTAACGGCCAATGCCTCCCCCTTGCTCTCCACAGCCTCAGCCCATCGATGGGTGAGGAAAACTAGAAGATCACCAGCTGAACGGCCTCTACGAAATCCGTATTGGCGGTCACTTATCAGCTGATGATCCTCCAGATACCCAAGCAGTTGGTGGTTTATAATACTTTCCATTATTTTGGAAAATATTGAGGTTATGGCAATGGGCCGATAGTTGGACGGATCTGATGTGGCACCTTTCTTGGGGATCGGATGGACCAGGGCTAATTTCCATGCTTTGGGCACGATGCCAGCAGAATAAGAGTGCCGAAACAAGCGCGTCAGAATTGGAGCCAGTTCAGGAGCACACATCTTCAGTACAATCGGGGAAATACCATCTGGCCCACTCGACTTGTGGATGTCCAAGGAAAGGAGTGCTCTACGGACAGCGCCTTGGGTAAACCGTATTTCTGGCATGGATCCATCACACCGCGAGACCGAAGGCGGTGGTGCTCCCCGATCATCCAGCGTCGAGTTACCCGCAAAGAGAGACCCCAAGAGATCGGCTTTCTCCCTAGCAGTATGGGCCAACGAATCATCCGCCCTGCGCAATGGTGGAAAGGACGACTGACAAAAGTTGTTTTGAATAGCTTTGGCAAGAGACCAGAACGCACGACTCCCAGAGGGTAGGCGCACAAGCCTCTCACCAATTTTACCAATATACTCCGATTTTGCAATAGCAATTTGCCTCTTAAAGGATCTGGAGGCAGAGTTGTATGCCTTTTTAAGTTCACTCGCGTTAGTGTTTCCAGCAGTGTGCGCTGAGGCCCAGGCTCGATAGACCCTCTTCTTCTGGCGGGACGCCGATTTGCAAGATCCATCAAACCATGGCCGAGACTTGCCGGCAACAGGGACTACAGAGCATGGAATAAACATTTCCACCCCCTGCAATACCACGTCAGCGACCGCTTCTGCACAGGCGCTAGGGTCTTTCAGCGAAAAACAAATCTGCCTCCATGGGTAGGATGCAATGAAGTGTCGCAAACCGTCCCAATCCGCCGACCGATAGTGCCAAACACGGCGACAACCCGCAATTTTCGGGCGTATAGGGCATGTGAGGGGCACCGCACTCCGAATCAGGCAATGATCTGACGAACCGATAGGCGCGTAGACACAAACCCGATAATTATCGGGATGAGAGGTCAGCAGAAGATCCAATAACGATGGCAAGTGGTCCGCCACATCCGGTATTCGCGTGGGCGATTTAACCAATTGTGTAAGACCGTTGGCCAAGGCAAAATCATGGACAAGTCTTCCCGCATGGTCAGTTTTGGTAGAACCAAGCCATTCGGCATGGTGAGCGTTAAAGTCTCCCATGACCACGATCTCCGCGGAAGGGACTTGTTGGAGTATAGTGTCAGCCGTCGACTGGACGTGTTCAATGAGCCGCTCCGCCTCCAAATTGCCACTGTGAGACCTGTACAGGCACGCATACACTCGTATTTGGTCTTCAGAGTCTACGCGTAACCAAATAAGGGACAGGTCTTTACCTTCAAGATTGCCAAAGCGTCGACTACAGATATCCTCCCGAATGTACACGCATACACCCGCTTTGGGTATGAAGTTATGTTCTAATGTGTAGCCCGGGTAGCGCAGATAAGAAACATCTGCAGGGGAGGATATCTGCGTCTCTGTCAGAAAGAGCAAGGCGGGCTTTTCTGTTTCTAGGTGGTGATGGACAGAATTAAGGTTAGTGTGGATACCCCTTATATTGCAAAAATCAACAGTGTGCATGGGCGGCGGTGCCTTGGTGGTAAGTTTGCTTCGTTTGACCCTGGTAGAACGTTTAGAACCGAGCGGAATATTGCCCACCCCAGAATACGAAGGGCAGCCTGATAAAGAATCAGGGAGGGATTCCCCGGTACAAGTGCCGGTACCCTCCTGGGGTAATGTCTTTTTTATTGCCGCTTTCATTATTGGGGGGGGGGGGGATTGGGCCTCCGGATCTCTCACTCACCGAACGAAACGCAGTCCAAAGACTACTTTACGTCAATATTCTGTGAGAGCGTGGTACTACCCCGATCGAGCCGGCCCATTTCGAACTATAGTAAGACTACAGTTTGGCTCTACCACTTTTAAATAAAGTCTGGTAAATGATAAAGCATAGTATATGAAATTCTGTCTTCTCCTGGAGCAGTGTCTTTTTTCTTTAAACAATTATCAAGTTCTTGCAAAGTAAAGTCAGTTTCCATTTTTACATTCTTTGAACTAAATATTGGACTAGAATTTGAGGCAAAGCAAGGAGTGAGTGAGTACAACAGTTGTTTTATTTTTTCAACCGGGGGATGTGTTTTTGTCTGTCTATAACCTTTTATCCATTTCACACGGTTCCACAATTCAGAAGCCGATATATTTTCATCAATAGAATTGCAAAATTTTTGCCAGCTTTCGTACTTTGCTTTACGGATCATTTGATGAGACTTCCGAATTTTTGTTTCTAGTATTTTAAGATTATCAGGTGTAGGATTTCGGCGGAATTTAGATAAAGCAAGTCTTCGTTCTGCGACTACTTTGGACAAATCGGGAGTCCAATATTCTTTAGGTTTAAAATTAGTATTAGGATTATGACATATTTTAATTGTTGGAATATGTTTATCGGCCGATTCATTGATCATTTTAACCAAAAAATCATAACTATCTTGTAAATTACTGTGATTTTCGTTAGTGTCTTCAAAAAATTCTACTAGTGTTTGTTTATATTTAATCCAATCAGCTTTTTTATAATTGCGATGTTTAGTTATGTTAAAAAAATTTGGAATATTGAACTGCATCTTGATTATTATATGGTCACTGCCAAGAGTTTCGTTGGATGGTGACCAATTAAATTTTATTGCAATATCAGAGGAAGCAAAAGATATATCTGGAGACGTTACTTGTAAGTTGCCATTTACTAGTTTTACACGTGTAGGTTCACCGTTATTAAGAGAAATAAAATTGTGTTCTAAAGCAGAATCCATAATATCATTGCCTCTTGCATCACATTTAACAGACCAATTAGTATGATGGCCGTTAAAGTCACCAGCTATGAGAGTTTTCCTAGATATGTAAGAAAAAAGTGCGTCCCAATCATACATTTGTGTTTGAACAGAAGGTGGACAATATACGGACATAACATATTCTAAATCTTTACAGTTTAACAATTTAACACATACTACTTCTATACCTGTATTACTCATATTTACTAAAATACGATGAGAACGAATTGATTTATGAACCAATATTGCAACCCCGCCGTAAGAATCATGTCTGTCTAATCTATGTACACAATAATTATTAATATTTAATTCGGAGTCATTTTCTAACCATGTCTCACTGATAAGAGCAATGTGAATGGATTCTCGATTTAAAAGTTCAGAAAATGATAATAATTTAGGGCGTAAGCTTTGAGAGTTCCATTGAAATATATTGAGGCTTTTATTACAATTATATGGGCTCTGCATAATAAAGTCTAAATATTTTATCGATCAAATCTCCACCTACAAAAGTATTTATCATAAACATTTTAAATTCCTCAGTTACTAATTTTAACAACGACATTATTATACCTTCAAAATTTTTTTGTGATACAATTATATTTTTAATTTTAATCATGAATTTTTAAAATTCAAATTTATATGTTAAGTCTTCATCTCGTTGTATATTAGTATCACCATTTTGTTCCATGTTATCTGTACTATCACCTGCTTGATCCATGAAATAAGGACTGTCAGGTCTTCTTTGTCGTCTTCTTGGCTTTTTGAGTTGTTGGCGTATATCTGTTTGGACAACTGGTGGGTTAGCTGTATTAGTCAGTTCTATATATTGAGATTCATCTAGGTTTCCAGCGTCTTGTGAATTTATATTTATAGCAGCGGACCTAGCAGTAACAGAACTGTAAGTTTCCATTTCATTCAGGTTATCTGGCACATAAGTCGATGGAAAATGTTTTTCTTGTTTATGTAAGTTTTCCTTTACTTTTTTGTTCTTTTCTTTTAGTAAACTTAATGCATTTCTATATGTAATTTGTTCTTCACTCATTATGTTTCTTATTTCTTTCTCTCTCAGAAACGCTGGGCATTTTTTATCCAATACAAAATGGTTCCCTTTGCAATTTAAGCATCTGAAAACTGTTGTGTTACAATTATCATGATTATCTCCACATTTGGGGCATAATACTTTTTTTGTAGGACAAAATTTCAATATGTGTCCGAACTGCCAGCATCCTGAACACTGGGTTACTGGGAAAACATAAGGTTCAATTTTAAAACGGCAGTCATATGCGTATATATACTTAGGTAATGTATTGCCCTTGAAGCATATTTTGATTGATTCACTATCGATCCATTTACCATCTTGATCTAACCGCTTTAATCTTTTCACCGAGATAACCTCTGCGTCAGATTCTAGTATATTTTTAATTTCTACTTCGGATAAGTCAAGATCGACACCTTTCATCACTCCATACGACATCGATAGTTCATGTATCATTTGACATCTAAATCCTAATTCTTCGAATTTTTGGCAATCTAATACTTTTACAGCGTCTTCTTTATTGTTAAATTGAATAAGTACTTTATATGCACTTTTGTATTTAATTCTGATTATTTCTTTTATGTTTTCAGATCTTAGCAATTTTGCCATAGCCATTTGCTTTGGTAGACACTCTAAAGAAGTAACACACACTTCGAAGTTCTCAGTCTCGTAATTTTTTCTATTCATTTCATTTTCTTCTCGAGAATTTTCGTACGAAATACTTCTTAAAATTCGTTTAGGATTTTTCCTTGTCACCAACGTGAACGATCCCTCTTCACTAATGTCATCATCACTTATTTTCCTTTTTTCAACATTTTTTCCACCTTCGCATTGCATTAATACTTGTGATTGCATATAAACAACTTCGCTATTTTGAATCGTATTTATATCATGTAAATTATTCTCGTCTGTACCCTCATCCATATTGACAACAAAAACCACGCGCGGCGCGGTTATTCGTAAACTGCTTAGTAAGAATGCAGTCTAATACAGACACGCACTGCGAATGCCGATACGCGTGTGCGCCGATCGACGCGCTCAGCGCAACTGGAATGTATTTTATGATCTTAAGGAATTTTTTAATGAAAACTGATAAAATTGAATGAAATGAAATGTGATGAGCTTTGAAATTTAATTTATATGTGTAAATAAGTATTGATCCACCTAATTATTATAATTATTTAATATTCAATTATGTTAAGGTAGATTTTAAGGTTTTATTGTATGCCTGACTATAAGGTACAAACTGTTTCTTATTTCCCAATGTTTACCATCTTGTGATTCCAGTTTGACAATAAATGATTCTGATTCTGATTAAAAACCAAAGCGATGCTACAACTAGGTATATAATCAATTAACTTTTACATTTTCATAATTTTCTAAATATTTTTGTAATACTTCAATTACCTTTGTTAGGCTGGTATGAAATATGTCAACCTCTTTTGACAAAACATTTAGTAACTTTATGGCTCGTGACAAAGGCGCAAATTTTAACATGTTTGTCCTAGCTGATGGCACCCTGAAAGTGTCTGGTTGACGGCGCGCGCCCAGCGTCGGCACTTGCAGCTACATCATCTCCAGCACCTCTGGAAGATGCACGCGCTCACGAAAAATACTCAGCACGAATTTCACCAATGCAACGTCCCTCACTGCCAACCTATTATACCCAACCATGCCTATCACAAATAAGCTGGGGTACATAAGAGGATAAAAAGGATAGACTCCGTACTCTTTCCTGTATAAAAATCGCGTAAATTTATTTTGAATTTTTTCAACCATATGATTATATTTATTCTCATACGGAATCCATATAATGGCACTGGTTTCTAAGTGACTTCGCACTAACGCATTGTACAGAATTTTTATTGTATAATTACTACGAAAATCCTTACAATGCCTTAAAATAAAACCAAGGCGTTTAAAGGACCTACCACATATTTCCACGATGTGTTTACGAAAAGACATGATACAAAAAGACAGAATAATATTAAGTAGATAAACATCCAAGACCCAAGGCCAATCAGAAAAAGTTCGTTTTTCGGATTCGAACCCGGGACTCCAGGACGGTCTAGCGTGGTAACCATTACGCCGCGGAGGTATATATGTATTTCTTAAAAAGTTAGCATTGAATCTAAGATCAGTTACACTTTGCCCCCGCAGTGGTAGGCTCAATCTGTGAAGTAATATTAATATTACATGAAGAAAATCTTATAACTTGTGTCCGTACATCGCGCCGCCTGAAGGCTCCAAGCAACTTAAAGCAGTGTCGTGTAAATCTGTATAATTCTGGCCAATTTCAGCCGAAGTGGCCCTCTGATGGCCGATAAAACGTTTATTTTTATTACCCCTCGGTGTTAGTAATAGAAATTTATTGTATATAACATTTATTATATATTCTATAAGCATTATGAGACCTTCATTGTATCTTTTCTAATGGGAATTTCAAAAATAATATAGTTTCGCTACCATCAAATACTATAGAAATTCTGTTAATACGCACAGCTCTTGACGTTTCTCATACAATGACTTGGCAACCTCCGTTCACCTCATGCCGCTAGGGGCGCTATAACATTTTGCATACAAAACGCACAAAAGTTTTGAAATCGTTCACCTCATGCCGCCCTCATGCCGTAGGGGCGCTAGTGTCGCGTCTTGCCCGAATTCTTCCGAAGCTGTGCGTAGAGTTTCTATATTATTTGCTACCACTGACATCCAAGTTAACTCTTTCAACGCCCAAGAATTTCCCTTTACATCTGAAGTGTAGGATAACTACCATCATCATCGCTACGAGTGGTAAACATCATAATATAAGGTTGAAAAAGAAATTTCTGTCCCAAAGAAAATATAAAACGAGGCTTACATACATCTCAATTTCGCTTCCTGTTTTTAAGCGTTCGAATAAAAGCGATGGTATTTAGCTTGTCGTGCCAAAATGTTGCAAATAAATTCAGTGCAAATCAGTTAATTCCGTAGAACATTCATTGTAATTTACATACGTAGGGATTTACGTCGAAAAAAATGCGTTTTGGCCTCGCGAATGTGCCATTAAACGGGTAATTTCGAAATAACGTTTCGTTTTAATTCAAATATCAATCAGAAATAACAACCATGTAGTACTATTGTAAAGTTGATCGAAAATATCGGTCGATTTAGGTTCAAATTCATGTGCAAGTCACGACATTTCTACTTCTTTTTGCGTTTGTCAACATTGGCAAATTAATTTAATAATGTGATTTAAATAAAATTATCTAACTTTCGTGAACTCGCGCGGCTGCCCCAACGATATAAACCTTTTTTGAAAGTAAATATTTGTTATACATAATAAATATCCCGGCCAGGACAAACATACATGTTCATGTATACAGCTGTTTGCCTTACGCGGGATTCGCACCAAAGATAAAGTATCTATTTCTAGGAACTCGACCATTGTTTTTATTTTGGGTTCTTATTTCTATCCTTCCCTCTCCTAAAGCTGCACATAAAAAGTACTATGAACTATGTGCGACGTATTCGATGATAAATAAAAAGTTGTTCACAATAAACCTGAACCTTAATACTTCAAAGACTCGTAAATAGCGCTTCCAATTTAAAACCTCTTCACATAACGATGCAAATCTCCGATTTCTCCGAGTGAGCCAGTTAATACCCATAATATACTGCAAACAAGCTCTGAGATAGTAACTATTAGGGAAGAAATATGATTTCTACGGAGCGCCTCTGGGGAGGATGGCATGTCATTAGCAAAACCTTTATTTGCCGTTTGGAAAATGGTATAAGAACGCATTACTGGCTCTTTTTAGATTACTTTTCTGGAACAACGACCTGTTGCAGTACTTGGATTTTGGAACTAATGACTAGTATATGTATCTGCCAAATAAATTAACACTTTTAGTCATTTCTATGTTATAAATTTATGGCTTTAAAAAAAACTATCTGTTGAGTTTTTTGCAGCTTCTTCTCAACAGGTCATTCACCTCGGAATTGCTAGTAGGATTTTGAGTGGGAGAGCCTGGCTACTATGAACTGGCAGTGGCTTAAAGCGCTGGATTGTCCGGGGTACCCTCTCATAAAATATCGACGTGAAATAAAAAGATTCTTGTATTCGTGGATGTCCATGGGCATCCACGACTAAGAATCGTGTGATTGCTTACCATCTGGTGACCCACTACCTCGTTTTTTCTATACAAAAAAAATATTGCCGTGCAAAAGTTAGTTTGTTCATATTATCATGATGATGAGAGTCATGTTGTTAAGATCCAAGCATTAAAAAAATCTTATTACAAATAAATGATAATAATCAGTTGTTTTTTTCGTTCACTGATAATAATATATTCTTTCACCTAATAAGCTCGATGACATGAAGTAATCCGATGTATCTAAAGAAACATGACAGCATTGTAATTTGTATTTTATTAAAATACTAGCTGTGACCCGCGGCACCACCCTCGTGGTCAAGGGAAAATGTCAATAATTTCTCCCATGGGAATCTCTTTATCCCGTGGGAAAAAGGAGTCTATGTGATAGCACTCTCCAGACCTTAAACTACCTCCAAAAAAAATCATAACAATTCGTTTATTTCATTCGGCGTGAAGGGAGGACGAACAAACAAATATACTTTCACATTTATAATATTTGTATGGATAGGAAGTAATAGCGTGTTTCTAATGTAAAAAAAAATAGTCTCTGTAACAGCGCCATGTTTATCTTTTTTTCTACCATAACAAAATATTCTCCGGGTCTAATATCACCCTTAAGCCTACATTAAAAGGTTAACAACGGCGACCTTACTCAAAATGTTGACGTATTTCGGCCATGTAAGGAGCCCCTCTGATCTACTTTTGTTTTCGGCCAACACAAAAATTATTGTCACAAAAACAAAAGTTTTTATTTTTGTGCTCTTAAAATCCAATACATTGTGTATTGGGATTGTATGGTGTGCCTTCACTAAACTGTTTATCTTCTTTGAATAATAATATTTCCAACTAGCTTTTCCCCGAGGCTTCGCTCGCGTTAATTTTATGACTGTATAGATCTCATTTGATAACAAAACAACCCATAGCGCGACTTGTGGCGCCATCTGTTGGCCGATACAGCGCCCTCTATAGTAAAAAAAATATTTTCCCAATGGAACGACATACTTTCACGGGATAAAAAGTACCTATGTTGGGCTCTGTACTGTACACCTAACAATATGTATGCAAATTTTCATAACGATCGGCTGCTTAGTCAAGCCGTGAATGAATAACAAACAAACTTACTTTCTCATCTATAATCTATAATATAATAAAAGTGTAAAAAATGTTTGTCTGTACATTGAATATATTTCCAAAAAAATTGTTTAGGGCGATGAAGAATAAGCAATAGAACAAGAATTTCGTAAAATTTTGTTCGTCTGGGTGTATGTTTGTATGTATGTATGTTTGTATGTTTGGATGTTTGTATGTTTGTATGTATGTTTGTACACGCTAATCTCAGAAACGGCTGAACCGATTTGGATGCGGTTTTCACTAATATGTGGCTAATTGCTCAACTTAACATTTAGTGTATGTTTCTTTTCAAAATTCCCACGGGAATCCGAGATATACGCAAACGAAGTTGCGAAGGTATATTTTTTTTTTTTTTTTTATTTTTTTTTATACAACACTGGTGGCAAACAAGCATACGGTCGACCTGATGGTAAGCCGTCACCGTAGCCTATAGACGTTTGCAATACCGGGGGTATCACTCACGCGTTGCCAACCCTCCCAACCCCCCCAAGTGGAGCTCTGGAGACCTTACTCACCGTAGGAACACAACATGGCCGAGACCAATGCTATTTGGCTACGATCTTCTGTAAGGTGGAGGTCCTTCCCCAGACGGGCTGCTCCGATTTGAGCGGATTATCCGCTGTGCCCTACCTCTCTTAAATATATATATCAACGCACAGCCCAAACCGCTGGGTCTGTAGATTCCAAATTTGGCATGTAGGTTACTTACGACGTCTAGGGATATACAAAGAAAGGATTTTTCAAAATTCCCACGGGAAAGCGAGATATACGCAAACGAAGTTGCAAGAGGACGCACAGACCAAACCGTTGGGTCTAGAGATGCCAAATTTGGCATGTAGGGTCCATATATGGTCCGGACCGACCGGACCGAACCGGACCGGACCGGACCGGACCGGACCGGAACGGACCGGACCGGACCCGAACGGATCAGACCAGATCGGTCCGGAAGGAAACGCACCGTACCGAGTCCGTGCCGGACCGGACCGAACCAGACCGGACCGTTTTTTTTTGTCCGTCTTTTTGTATGTTTGTATGTTTGTTTGCACACGCTAATCTCAGAAACGGCTGAACCGATTTGGATGCGGTTTTCACTAATATGTGGCGATTTGCTCAACTTAACATTTAGTGTTTGTGTTTCTTTTCAAAATTCCCACGGGAATCCGAGATATACGCAAACGAAGTTGCAAGGGGATATCAACGCACAGCCCAAACCGCTGGGTCTAGAAATTCCAAATTTGGCGTGTAGATTCCTTACGATGTCTAGGGATGTACTAAGAAAGGATTTTTCAAAATTCCCACGGGAAAGCGAGATATACGCAAACGAAGTTGCGAGAAGACGCACAGCCCAAACCGTTGGGTCTAGAGATGCCAAATTTGGCATGTAGGGTCATTATAAGGTCCGGACCGACCGGACCGGACCGGATCGGACCGGAGCGGACCGGACCGGAACGGATCAGACCTGATCGGTCCGGAAGGAACCACACCGTACCGAGTCCGTGCCGGACCGGACCGAACCGGATCGGACCGGTTTTTTTTTCTAAAGAAATATATGTTAATTGGTATGTAGGTACCTTATCAGGACCGGACCGACCGGACCGGAGCGGACCGACTGGACCTGATCGGACCGGACTATATATATTTATATTCAAAGTCCTGACTGACTTAACTATACATATATCAACGCACAGCCCAAACCGGTGGGTCTAGAGATTCCAAACTTGGACTGTAGGTTCCTTACGACGGCGACGTCTAGGGGTGTACAAAGAAAGGATTTTTCGAAATTCCCACGGGAAACTGATATATACGCAAACGAGGTTGCGAGGCTATATCAAATTTGGTATGTAGGTTCCTTACGACGTCTAGGGATGTACTAAGAAAGGATTTTTCAAAATCCCACGGGAAAGCGAGATATGCGCAAACGTAGTTGCGAGAGGACGCACAGCCCAAACCGCTGGGTCTAGAGATGCCAAATTTGTCATGTAGGGTCCATATAAGGACCGGACCGGACCGGAACGGATCAGACCTGATCGGTCCGGAAGGAACCGCACCGTACCGGGCCGTGCCGGACCGGACCGGTTTTTTTTCTGTAGAAAAATATGCTAATTGGCATGTAGGTTCCATATCAGGACCGGACCGACCGGACCGGCCCGGACTGACCGGACCGACCGGACCGGATGGAACCGTACCGTACCGGGCCGTGCAGGACCGGAATTTGTTTCTGAAGAAAAATATGCTAATTGTTACTAGGCCACGCGGGCGAAGCCGCGGGCAGAAGCTAGTTTATAATATTAGGATAATTAAGGGTTGCCAAGGCATGGAAACTCATTGTTGTCTTTGGGGAAACTACAATTTATAAAAACCTTCAGAAATGAAAATAAAATTGAAAAAAATAATAGGTAATGAAAAGTTTCACCTAGGTAGAAAAGGTGAAATTTTACATTATATTTTTTGAAATATTTATATATTATAGTTATAAAAATCAAAATCAAAAACTACAACTATTCTGTGCTACAACTATGATAGTATTAGCGTTACTAGCCCAACTGATTTTTAACCTAAAATTAAGTATAGAAATTGTGCCAATGCTATCTGAAATCGATTTTTAATAATAAAATGTTAATTTGGTAACATTGTATTATTTTAAAAAGCAAAACCTCTAAATGAAGTGATGTAAAACTATAATTCTTTTTTGTGGTATTTCCTTAAGCTGCGGATGGCGGTCTGGTCTGGACATTTTTAATACCGTATTACTCAGCAAAAACATGTGTTGTGGTGTAACATGTAAGAGATAGCGGACATTTTCATTGGTTAACTACAAATAAAATAATTTTAATTACTGTTATCCGGGTTGGAAGATTTATTTATGTCATACCCTATGCAGCCCTACCTAATGAAATGTGGTTACCGCGGCATTATGAACATAAGTAATATCATTTTCACTATTACTCGGCTAGACTACTCACGCCGAATTCGATCCTCGTCCAGGACAAACATTTTGTGATAGACATTTGTATTTTTCTTGAGTCTGGAACTTTTGTATACCCATATAATATATCCGTTTGCTCGTACAAATGACACAATCAGTGTATGTATAGCTTACTTTGTGACCAGGTGACGCTGGGTGCAACAAGTGCTGTGTGTCTGTGCAACAGCTGGGTGGGTCAAGATTATAGAATTTGGAAATAATTAAACCGCTACCTCTTATCATTTGTCACACGTTTAGGTAAAAAGGCAAAACATGCATGTGGCTCGGCCGCTGTTTAACTTATAATGTGTGCACGAATGAAGAGATTTAGACCCAGGTGCTTCGTATAACAACGCCCGATTAAGTATCCCATTTCTGTTAAACGTTCATTTGTTGATGACGATTAAGAGATATTTAACGTTATGGCTCATGGAGTAAGGTGGATTTAATTAACTTTATTTTTTTTAACATACAGTCACTTTTTGAAGCGCACATTAAATTTATCAAGCTATCACTTTTTTCCTATTTTAGTTAGACAGTGACAGCCTTAATACAATGTCATCTATATATATAAAAGAAGAAGCTGACTGACTGACTGACTATCAACGCAGGGCCTAAACTATAAGGGTTAGAAACTTGAAAATTTGCACAGGGGTTCCTTTTATAACATAGGGGAGCACCAAGAACGGATTTTTCAAAATTCCCACGGGAAAGCGAGATATACGCAAACGAAGTTGCGCGGGTTTCGCTAGATAACTTTATAAATGGTTTTAAGCGATTCACCCTTAGCTTTCCTCATGCATGTACATGGTAATACCAACCTATATTTTTCAAGATGTAGCGTAGTAGGTGTCTATCCGATGTACAGGGTGTTAATCTAGTCAGTTGCAATATTTGATGAGAAAATCGTAAGAGGCGTTAATAATTCGTCGGTTCTATTTTAAAAGTCGTAAACATATTCCTGAAATTTTTTTTACTTACAAAGATTTGAGAGGTTTTTGAATAAATCTATCAGTGCGGAGAATATACCTCTACAATATTAAATTTTGTGTATTTATGAGCAAAGAGTTTGTTATAAGTCGCTGGCTACTTTATGAAACTGTTTGACGGCTTGACTCGAATCTGCTGTCAGTAGTGTCAGTTAATAAATGGAATCTGGACCTATGCTAAGGAAAATTACAATTTACCATGTGATCAAAGAATTTTCCAAAATGTTCTCTGATGTTTATTTGGAGCTGCAGTGACCGCCGCATACTGACAAGCGGGTGTCCGTGCCCTTCCATTTCATAACATAAAATGTATTGTGTGCCACAAGAGCGTTATGATTTTCGTCAAAAAATAAGAAATAAAAATGTAAGTTTATTTGTTTTTTTTTACATATTCGTGTTCAGTATCAGCAGTAGATTCGCCTCCAAAAATATTTCAACTGTACAAAACAACACATTGTATTTATGTGACAGTATGTGTTTCAGTTTTCCAGAAATAGATAGTAAATCTAGCCTTTATCGGAATATCGTGAATCCAAACGATAAAATAGCAAAATTAAACCAAACACTTTCACAGAATATAAAAGTATACACATAGGTCTTCAGGCATAATAAGGCATGGGGCGGGAACCGAACCCACGCCCCGGGGCGGCAGTAAACAACTTTACTAATGGGCACTTAAACTTCACGGAATAGCCACACTTCGAGGAAAAGTCAGTTTCTCAAAAAAAAAAAAAAATCTTTCGTATACGTGTTTTTCGAGGTGCTATATTTCCGTGAGATTTTTCGATGCCCCAGGCGTTTTATGATGCTTTTAGTTAATGCCAATATACAATCCTATAAAACTTGAAGAGGTAGGTAGATAGCGCAACGAGTTATTTTGAATTTATGCTTTTCGTTATATAGTTTCTTTTCAGAGGCACCAACGCCTCTTAGCGGTAGGAATAACCCTATGTCATCAAATGTACAAGTTGTTTCAGTTAGCTTATTTCTACCGCTAGTAGGCGTTGGTGAAAACGAGCATAACAGTTTTTGCGGTTTTATAAAGACCTTATAACGCCGATCGCTGCTGCACACACATCGCCGCATTATGCCGAAATCTTTGCTGCATATCGAGCAGTGTGAAACGACTCACATTCTCATGATTATCAAAATCTATTATTAAAGTTCTCATGTTAAGTGCTCGCCTTTGTTCATAAATGCTATAGCAGGCTTCGTTACTCAACTAATGGACCATTTAGCACCAGACAACGGAGTGACCGATCTATTAATACCATTAAGATAGGGTTGGAATTCATATTAGCTTCTCTCTGTATTATTCATATAGGATCTTCAAATTCAAAATCCTTATTCAAAACCTACAAGATATTTTGAGTCGTCTTTCTTCTTTTCTCTCAATCTCTGGAATTACTAGTCCGATTTACTACTTACTGATGTCATACTTTGGGAATGAAATTGAAAAATTACGGGTAAATTGGAATTATAAAATTAGGATCAAATATCTATACACGTGTCACAGATTCTCGAAAGATAAACAAAGAAATCTATTCGACCAGTGATTTGAAATAAATTCCTAATGAAAAGAGAGACAGTCCTTAAATGTGAAATACTACAAAAAGATATTACAACTACTTACAGCAAATGAAAACTTTAAATAAAACTGATTCATATCAACTAAAATTTGAAACAAAAACAAAATTACCCATAAAATTTTTGACAAACAAAACCTCTTAAATTATTATCCGTTGCTAACTCCAACAAACCACACAATGACCAGTTACGGGGATCACAAAGCTCAAGTTTGCAGACAAAATAATCAGTTCGTCATAACTGACTTCTAATTTCATCTAAGTGCTCTCCAAATTGTTTACAATAACACAAAATCAGAAATGGAGTTAAGTGTTTCGCTGTGAGACCGTACCCTCGAATCGTTTGTGTAAGAGAGTCACAGAGTGGATACCATGCCAGTGTAATCAATAAAAAAAAATATCACTCTAATGCAATGGTGAATAGTTCAATTTAAAATTTGTGCTATCAAATGTACAAATAGCAGTCGCGGTACTTATGCCGTGTATGCCGTATTTGTTTCTAGTCTATAAGTAAAACAAATTATTTTAATGTTTTGGTAAGTAATTAAACAAATTGTTTATTTTAAATAGTAAGTAAATGCCCAAGTCCTTCTTCATTCTGCTGTACATTTAACTAAACTAATTTTGACAAGACCAAAGGTGTTGTTGTCCTTCCTTGGTTTACAACTAGTGACAAGGATAGCAACACATCTAGTCCTGTCAAAATTAGTTTCGTCTAGTTAAATGTACAACAGAATTACCACTGACAATTTCATAAATTAGCGCTTTGAAACAGATTTCTTATAAATGATTCTTCATTTGCAATACACAAACAGCTCAGAGAAAACACTAGTCTACAAAGATTTCTTCTTGGTGCGAGCAATCTTTTTGAGGAAACCTTACATTAACGATTTTTCGTATAATGTTGTCAACTTGAATATAATGACAAAAAGCAAGAGTACATTACCACTAGAAAATAAACTGAAAATAATTAAAGAGAAATTAAAAAATCATCCGTATTTCATATTCATTAGTAGATTTTAGTTCACTGTATTTTTTACTCTGTTTCAACCGTGTATAAATTGTTAAAGCGTTCAAAACGACGTCCGTTTTGAAGTTTGCAGACTTGCTTCCATTAAAGTAGAGGGGAATTTATACAGTGAAGGTTGCCTTCGATAACTGAGGACCTATTCTGTAAGGTCGAATTTGTAATATTTGATTTATGCAGTGTTCAGTCACTTTTTGCAAATGTTCAATGTTTGATTTATACCTCTAGTACTAGACTTCTGATAATGGGCAATAATATTGTTCTGTTCCTATAGGAATATCCAAAGACAAAATAATTTGATGCTATAGCATTATTATAAGCCGTGGTGCTCAGGAATCAAGCTTCACTTGATTAGTCATGTCACTAGGCTATGATGCCTTTTGTTTCAATTGCTGTCTCTATCATAGTGTTACTAAGGCGGGAAGTTCTTTCAATATCTCCTACTCCATCTAATTTTTTTTCTAATTAAAGACCTATAATTTATCGCCATGTTGATTATTCTCTAATTTATCCTGCGACATCTTTCTTCATCGACATCATCTTTCTTATACATCAATAAATAAATAAATATATAGGGACAATTCATACAGATTGAGCTAGCCCCAAAGTAAGTTCGAAACTTGTGTTATGGGATACTAACTCAACGATATTATATTTTAAACAAATACATATATAGATAAACATCCAAGACCCGAGGCCAATCAGAAAAAGTTCGTTTTTCATCAATCTTTGAAAAGTTTGAATGGACCAAAAAACTCATTTAGTTCTCCAGAATACTCCTATTCAGAAGCTGTCATAGTTGACACTAGATGCAGAACTGCACCTCAATTTATCAGTAAGTGACGTATAGCTTCAATATCGGCTTTCTCCGTTTAGTTGGCCGTGCAAACATTTCGGAGTTGGCGATGTCTCACAACGTGAATTTTGCCGATCTTGCTACTAAGCTTAATAATATTCATTTTTAAGCTTTTAAATATTATCTGTCTGTCCAGCAGTATAATTTTTTAGCTGGTTATGACAATCTCAGCAATCAAAAAACAGGAGCCAGCAGCAACTGGCTATCCGGCTCAAAAGACCAAAAATGTTAACTAGAGTGAGGAAGTGAACTGTAAATGATAGTTGGTATGGAGACGAAGATGGCATATTAATGATAAATAAAATTATAACAATACAGAGAAACCATCAAAAGACAGAAGTAAACTAAAAATCAGAAAGACAAAATAAATGTTTTATAAAAGGTAAAATGTTAAATTCCAGCTAGCCAGTAGCTAACACAATGTGTTAAGCGGATTCCTTATCGGGCTACTATCACTCAAATACTACTATTAGACGATTTTTATTATATTTATATTCCCCAATAATTAAACGTAAATGAAAGAGATACGCGCAACATAAAATGGCTTCGTCAAGTAATCGGTGTCGATAATGAGGGCTTGCTATCGGAAATCTGTTTTCCGGCGTATATCCGCAACATATGTTTAAAATCACGAGATGATGTATCGCGGCCTGTTTACACGTGCGGCGTACAATGATTTGTGGTACTAATTATTTGATATATGATTATTGTGGACCGGCCATGCCATGACGAATGACGAAATAGGTCACCCGCTATTTTGATTTTCCGTAATATGTGGTTTAGCCTGACCTAAACTGCTTTACCTCATCCTAGGCGCAGGGAGAGTTGGTGAGAAGGAAAGAAGACACAACTATTTGGACCTACAGAGAAGAACCGAAGAACTGGACGTCAATAAGCTTTATTGCTTATTGTCAATTTGAGGTCGCCGTTGTAGATCCTGAGTCTACAGGAGACGCAACGGTGGAAATGTCCCTATGGTGTCACCGTTGCTTTATTTGTGTGTTCATGTAATGAGCATAGCAAAGACTTCCTTGAGCTCCTCTTTACAAAGTCGTATAAAAATGTATAACTTTCCACTAGTGTATTCGTCCCTTAAAATAGCCCACAGGGCGTAATCGTGCCTTGATTAAATTTGAAACCATAAAAAATCATGAAAGCATCGGTTCATTGAGCAACTATCCATGTGTATATCGTATTTATTTCCTCTTAAATAATATACCTTTATCGGATATCCGTGATTTTACCAACAAAATTCTGTTATTCCCGTTCTCGTAGTGATTTCGGGATAAAAACTATGTCATCTTGTGAGTAACTATTTTCCTACCAAACATTTAAGTCAGTTTAGCGATTTAAAAGTGAAAAGACAGATTTATTTTTACTGATGTAGACTACGAATGAAGACTTAATTTAATTTTTTTTCTTTTTGTCTATTGCGTTGTTTCGGCCTAAGCCATGAAAAAGTTGAATCTATTTTGACGATACATTTACTGCCAGAGTTACTATAAATAAAAAATAATAATTTAAACCTCAAGAAAACAGAAGGTACAAATTACACAAATGGCCTTCTACAAGTTGATCATCATCTTCGTTTCAAGAAGTCCTCTATAGTTGTTGTCCCCCAAACGCTTTCAGTATGAACGGCTGGCAGGGGTCAGGAACAAATTTGATATTAAAATAAAATATAACTAATAATGCCCGTTTTTACCAACGCCTCCTGTAGGGCAATTCACGTAACAAGAACCGATTCTAGTTCGATTCAACGACACTCTCTGTCCCCTTCAATTCCTATTTTGTATGAGTGAGACAGCGAGTGTCGTTGAATCGAACTAGAATCGGTTCTTGTTACGTGAATAGGGCTACTGGCGTTAGGAATAACCTAACTGGAACAATTCGTAAAACATTTGATGACATAGGTTATTCCTATCGCTAGGCGTTGGTGAAAATTAGCATAAGTTGAGTATATTTTTAGTATATCTATCACCAAAAGTATATACTGTGTCGCGTGTTTGGCCATACTTAAATACCTATATTTTTCTTGTATGTTAACAAAGTAAGCTCGCATGTCATTCAGCAGTATTTATAACTAAGATTTTGTTAGTTCAAGGCTTCTAAGCAAAGTATTTTAATTTATTGAGCCGGGAACGTCTGTTGAAAGGTTAGACACGAAATTATGTAAATGTACTTAGGTATAAATAAATTAAGCTAATCATTATGATCGAGCTGTCAATTAGCATAAAAACATAGAAGACTTAATTTTTTTTATGCTACAAAGGTGGCAAACCAACATTCCGCCCGCCTAATGGTAAGCTAGAATTGTTATGTATGAAAGTTAATAATAAAATTGTCGTCTGCATGCTTTAAAATATAATGCTACTAGCTTTTCCCCGCGGCTTCGTTCGCGGTTAATTTTATGACATAGATCTCGTTTGACAACAAAACAACCCACAGCGCGACTTGCGGCGCCATCTTTTGGCCGATACAGCGCCCTCTATAGTAGAAAAAATACTTTCCCATTGAAATGACGTACTTTCACAGGATAAAAAGCCTATGTTGGGCTCTGTACCTTGACAATATATATACAAATTTTCATAATGATCGGCTGCTTAGTCAAGCCGTGAAGGAATAACATACAAATAAACAAACAAACAAACAAAGTGAGTTTGTTCATTTATAATATTAGTATGATAATGCTATATTGGAACTTAACTGTGTGAAGAGTTGATAAAATACCGTTCAGAACTTTTTTGCGTCAAAAACATTAAAATGTTCACATCGATCAGTATTATAAATTATAAAAGTTTGAGAATGATTTAAAAAAAAATTGTACACAGTTACAGTTAATAGTATATAACTAGTACCATACGTTTACTATCAGGAGGGCCGTGAGCTTGTTTACCACCATTTTTATACTATAAAAAATAATAGTACCTATAGAAAAAGCATTGGGCAAATACAAAAACATAATAAATTGGTCGCTGTTGGTGCGTCGTATGTTCGAAACACAAACAGCGACGAATTCGATCAAACGTGTTGTTTACCAAACACTGTCGACGCACCTAACAGCGACCGATTCAACATAATAAACCTCTTTAAAATACCAAATTAACTGTAATATATACACCAAAGATTAAGTTACATTCGAAAATTACGATTGCGCCCACAGTCACGTAAACTCTTTGTTATGGACCCTTAGCACAAAAGGGAGTTTTAACACACCCCACACATAATTATTACGTCTTTAAATGGTCCTTTATTAAGTACTTTTCTATTATAATTTTATGAATTTGTTTGTTTGAACGCGCCAATCGCAATCTCAGGCACTATTAATAACACTTTAAATAATGATAATCTGGCGACGACGCTTTAGTACTCAGCCTACCATTGGCACCAGTTCGCGCCGGTTGTGTGTGAGCGCATATCAAATAAGGAAAATACTTTGTCAAATATAATTGTTCGATAAATCTATGAATATAAGGAACTCATGGAAGGAGGGCTTTGTCCAGCAGTGAGACAACTTAGGATAATAGATTATTTCCAATGGCCTAACTGCTCATCTACCACGCATTGGACAAGAGTGCTGGACTGTCCAAGCGATGTAGGGATCATCACACACAGGGTTTTGGCCCCGGTAGTGGTATAGTTTAGACTTATAATATAAGAATTATACATACTGGTTCCTATCTAGATTACGCGATCCCAATACTGCGCAGTAAACGGTGCATCGACTCGTGAAAACCGTACATTCACCTAGCTTTGAACTCTTCAATAAAACCCAAGGATTATTCAGTTTACCGCACTCAACTTATGCTTGTTATTTGAAGTCGAGGATCGTAATTTTATATGGAAAATTATAATAAACTCAGATTTTACTGCGTTGAATTTTGAAAGGAATATTAAAATTTCTATGTAAGGTATAGAAATCTGACGAATTTCATATCTGTTTATAAATAACTTCTCTTAAGTTTTTATATCATTAAGTAAAAATAAAAACTTTTTGGAGATGGTTTTTGGTTTCATAGATTTACAGCCAATTTCTGCATTACAATTTAATTCCACTTATCATAGTCTCAAACATCTCTTTTCTTCTTCTTTGGTTTGACATTGACAACTTTAACGTAATGTCCTCGGGTTATTACTTATTCTATGGTAATGTGTCATTCATTAATTTTGTTAACTTAACGTTGTTTGTTATTATTACAATTAGAATTTCATAATGTAACTTGTGACACGTCGACTGTATGGAGGTACTGCGCATCATCTGTATGTAGTCTTATTTTCATAGAAAGAGAAACATTTTGCTCGAGAGAAGACACGAGTTTTATTTTCAAATATGAATCGCAATGAACTACATATTATATAAATCAAACAGTCTGTCTGTTTACCACAGAACGCAGAGCGATTAGCAATTACAGTCTCATACAGAATAAACAAACCTTTGCATAATGAAACGCCTCGAGTCGTGTCAATTCTAATTACTCAGTCGACAATGTGTCAGCACTTTCTTGTACTTTGTTTCGGCTTGATGGTAAAATGTATATTTTATGTAAGCTTTGCAACATTAAAATTTATTTCTATGGATTTTAGACAACCTTCAAAATTATTTAAAAATAAAATTAAAATTTTTGACTTAATTTTTCTATTATCTTTTTTCTACACTTTAATTTCTTTGATTGTTTTGACAGTATTTGGATATTTTTTTTAATCTTCAGCTTTACATGATCTGTTAAAGACGCGACTGTTGTCGTTTATAATCGTTAACACATCACAGACCATCATGTTTTCACACTAACATCTGCTAATCTTTAAATACCACTACAGTTATCAACAAAAACGAAACTAATTTCGATTTTGTGTGCAACAAATACAAGTAAAAAAAAAACAACCAATATTTCGTACACAAAGGCAACCTGAGCCGTTTTATTTTAAGCGAACTCTCATTGAAATTCGGAATCGTGCAAGCCCTAGATTGATACATTTTTTTTTCATCATCTGCCTGCGACGAACTGACGTTCCTATATGGCCTTTACGTTCGTTCTGATACATCTTTTTTTGCTTTTTCATTTCATATGGGTGATGAAGCCGTCAGTCGCTTTATACAACATATTCTGGAGCATTTATGAAATAGGCTAGCTTGATCGCGGAAGTACCAACATCGCACAAAATATCAATGTAAAGCAACAATATTTTATTCGATGTGTGAGGAGTCTGGAAGCCATATTCCGTTATTATCTCTTCTCCCTATTTCCTTGTAGATGCATTGGTATCGCCACTGGTATTGCTGATATTAATAGACAGCAATAACCACTTCCCATCAGGGCCACATATTAATACATTTAACGAGTAGAATGTTCAACCGATTAGTAAGACATCTGAACATAATAAATTTTACAAAAATCACACAGTGCTACCTCGTTCCAAAGTAGGCCTTGCGTTATGGATACCAGACAAGTGATATACTATTGTAAATAATTTATTATACTTATAGTACGTAGAAAACATCGAGACTCCAGAGCAAACACAAAATGTTATCACATAAATGTGCGTGTGTGTCATCACAGAATGTAGTGTCACCTACCACCACCGGCGGGGTTGCGGTCAGTAAAAGCAAGGTATCAACCAGTTTCCCGCCACTGTGAAGGCGGAGAAGTTGGAAGACAGTCGCGTTTTTAGTCGGTCGGTATTGGCTCGAGAGGTGAGGCCGTCAGACCCCCGTCGCTTCCCCAAGTGGCGGAACATGCATGCATTTTTCTGACTAATGTCACCTCAGTTGACCTTTTTTTTGTTGTTTAATAACAACAAAAAAAAGGTCAACTACCAACGCACCACCACCGGGCTGTCAAATCATATATGTAAGATAGTTTGAGACACAATAATAATTAATTATACCTCATAATATAAATTAAGTATATTTAAAATGAATTATTATAATTGGGGGGGTAATCACTACAACGAGATAACGCATAAAAGTACGTCAAGTATGTCTGTCCTATACACCTATGTTTCTATTCATCCCATTTTGAAAGCTACTGAGCAATTAAAGCTAACATCAGATTGTGTAATCGTCGTGTGCGAGTCGTTCACGCGAAACGCATTGCATTTCCAGTTCCAACGGTCCAATAGACACTCTGTTTGGGTATTGTAAAGTATTGTTTGAATTTCCTATGTGTTTATAAACACACAAAAATAAAATATCGCTATGTGTGATAATAATATCATGCAGTAACACATATTTTCTAGAACTATCTAACAAACAGCCAGTTTATAAAACTTACGTCCACATTAACTCTCAACTCAAGCTTTCTCTTTCTTTCGCCTTTAGTTTGACAGTGACATATGCCTATAATTCAATTAAAATGTGTTTTTAATTGAAAACTGGCTGGATCCCAGTTATTGCTGGGATCTAACAGCACTGCGTGTATTATAAAAAAATACTAGATCATGTTCTTAATAATTTGCTGTTATGAAAAATTTATAAAATGATTGTGGAATATTGAATAATTAAATAAACAAGAAAAGTAATTAATAAACGCATCGCAAGTAACGATTCAGAATTTAAACTTGTTCATTGAACTGAACTCTATTTAACCAATTGCCTATTGACTGAATAATTAACAGTTCATATACAAAACCAATACGCAGTAGAAATGAAACGAATTCATTGATAAGCTGCCCGGCCCGGCTTCGCCCGGGTACTGTTTCGTTTTATTTTCAATCTTTCTGAGAGATTTTCTTAATATTTTTTTCCGTAAAAACCTTGTACAGAGTATTAGAAAACTACAAAAAAAAATCTGCCAAATCGGTCAAGCCGTTTTCATGTTATGTCGTGACAACGGAAAACGGGTTTCATTTTTATATATATAGATTGAAGACATAATAATAAGTAACTAAAAACGCGACTAAAAATCGCCGACTGAATTTCCATCGACATTTTTCGGAGGAAGTTCATGCAGGATTCAGTGAGTGACTGCATTGGAAGTCGCACTCCCTTCAAAATCAAATCATTTATTTTGCAAGTACATTTACAGGAAATACGTCATTTTTTAAAAATCTTATTAGCACTTCCGACGTGAATGGCCTGTTGAGAAGGAGTGTCGCAAGAAACATTCCTTTTCTGATAGCGGGCAACGCTTTGGTGTTACTGAATGTTCATAGGCGGCAACCATTTTTCATCTGGTGATCTACTTGCTTGTTCATCTGCCGTATGCCATAAATCTTGACTGTGTACATTTGATACAACATTTGGTCTGATCCAAGGGTTTTTCGAATAAATATTAAAAAACTTTCCTCTACTGATTCATTACATTCTCTGGTCTGAACGTGGATAGTGTCATTGCTCTGTGGGCACTATTTACCCACTCGGCGATTACAGGCTACGAGACAATGCATGGCTCTTTTGTTTGTAACAAATGGCGATATTGAACTGACGGTACTACGGCACAATATGCCATCGAATGAACATAGAAAATCTGGCCCGAAAAACTGGAACTATATTGAGTAAGCGAAGTTGTCGGGGACAATCGTCTTTTGTATTTTGCGAATAGTTTCAAACGTTTTTTTGGGGACTGGTTTGGACATTCACACCTGCCAGAATTTAACAATGGCTGGCTTTACGATTGTTTAATGATTTCGAACGTAATGGATTTTCAAAACTTCTAAGTTGCAGTGGGCTTTTCATGGAGATGAATCTAATGTGGGAAATACATACTGCGCAGCAGCTGATCGAGCACAGAGCGAAAATTTCGTTCTATTTCTGGTCACAGCCGGGACCGACGACTTAACGTGCCCTCCGAAGCACGAAGAAGCTCGAGATAACAATACCCATCCAAACACTGGCTAGGGTTGACTTTATTTAACTTAGGTATTCGTTTTAGAGTGAGACACACATTGACGCTATCGAGCTCCTCGGCGACTTGACTAAAGAATCAAGATTGTATGTCTTATTTGCGATATAACACACTGAAATACACTGAGAGACATTATACCTATGCGTCTTAATTCTTGATTAATAGTGACACATGGAGGCATGCTGAAACACACTGAGACACAGTGTTTAGCTGTGCTGGCGTCAGTTCGCAAGATAAACGGTAACTGTTATACGTACAGTACACCGTACCTTTTAACAGTAATGCCCTATTCTGTTCAATTACTGGGGCGCCTGAAAGCTTTGCTTACTTACTCGTTCATCGTAACACTGATCCGCAGAACGCTCTTAACGCATTAAAAATAAAATTTAAAATTGAACAGCACAACCATGAGTGAATTTTCTCGTACCTATAATATTGATTTTTTTTATTCGCCTAATGGAGCGAAGTGACCTGCTCGGTTTTCCAACCTTTTTTCTCTTCTTTGTGGTATTTATTTGGTATGAAGTTTTTTTTATTTAGTTTTTAGTTCAATAAAATGCACTATCAAATTGGAAATAGGATTTTGAAAGAAATATACACTCACACACAATGAATTAGAAAATGAAAAGATTGTATTTAAGCTTAAATGTAATACCATAATACTATCGAATATCGTCTGTCCAATGTAAACAGTATTTTCCCAATTACAACATAAATGCAACATCAGGCCAGGACTACAGCTCTCTAGGTTCAAGAGCATCTTTCCTTACTTAATGCCTAATGATTAAGTTGTTGAATACCTATTGTAAACATTGAAAATAAAAGAAAACTTGTAAAAAAAGTTCCTTTGTGTTATGATGTTCATAGCTTGCTGGTTTGTTTGCGATATGATGCAAAAACTTATTTTTAATTCAGTTTTTACATTTCTTGCGACATCATACTATTTATTACTCCCAAAGGGGTAGTCGTCTCCACATTACTCAACTTGTACTTACTGATTGCGACTTCTGAATACCTAATGGAACTCGGTCGAGGACCTTACAGGACTTGCAGTTAGTTTGCATTCAAATTCGTACAGAGTTCTAAGATATATCATTCATTTGCGTAAAGATAGTATTAGTTAGGCTCTTATGTAAGTGGCAGAGCAATAACTATTTAGTTATCAGTGGTAGAGTCTAGCTACTAACTATGAACTAGTAGTGGTTTGTAAAATTGGTTACCTCGACCGGGGCAGTAGACGTAAGACGGTCATATGCCTCTGTGTTTCGATGATAAGTGAGAGATACCGATAGACGACCTCCGTGGTGTAATGGTTACCACGCCGCCGGCCGGTCACCCAGGAGGTCCCTGGTTCTAATTCCGGTGGGGTCATGATGAAAAACAAACTTTTTCTGATTGGCCTCGGGTCTTGGATCTATAGTATTTGTTATAAAATATAGTAACGTAGAGTTAGTATCCCTAAACACTAGTTTCGAACTTACTTTGGGGCTAGCTCAATCTGTGTGATTTATCCCTATATATTTATTTATTTACCTGTTCTGTTTCCTACTTCCTTCCTTTTTCATTATTTCATAGGTGGGCAACGCTTCTCAGATTTTTGTATCCTTAGATCTTCATGGGCGCTGATTGCTTACCACGAGATGACCTGCTTTTAATTAATACGTTTATCCTCTTCTGTCATAAAAAAGATACCATTGTTAATTCAGAATTTTTTATTTAAATTCTTAGCGCTCACTTACATCGCAAGATAAAATTTCGTCATTCTTAATCCTCTGGCTACGAATGTGCGTTGATAGGTCAGTCAGTCTCTCCTTTTATACAGGAGACAGCGCTGAGAATTTATTTTCCTTACGAGTATATTTCAGGGAACATTACATTCAAGTCAGCCATAATGGAAGACGTAAAATAACTTCCAAAAATAATCCAGTCTCAAATCCTTTGTGTTTTAAGTGCAGTACAAAAGCTACGGATTTATATGAAAAGAGTAAAAATAGAAGACCAGTGGCAACAACTTGGCACAGAAGAATATAAGATAGCTTTGTGCTGTAAGGAGGTAGTGCACGACAAACTAGGTTATGTGCTGGTTTCAGTTGCAAAAAAGTACCGAATAATTATTACTTAAGTAACGTCAAATGTATATTAGAATTGTCAATTGACAGTAAAGGATAGAAAAACCCCATGAAAAACCCACAACAAGCGGGCCAATCATGAATGGAAATTCCGAAAATATGGACTAACGTTTTGAACCTTATTCTAACTTTAAAATGTATTTTTTGACAGGACTACGCGTTTCGTTGTTTTGGATTGACACTTTTATAATAGAGTACAATGGTCCAGTACAGGACTAAGTGCGGAAACCACACCCACTAGAGGGTTATGATGATGATGATGATGATTATAGTAGACCTGAAGATTTTAATATGAACGCCTACAAACCTTTATGAGCAAAAAAAGTGTTAGCCACCCGACCCGACATAGAAAGATAGGGATAGTTTAGAATTTAAATATCCTCAATTGGAATACTTTTTCGTCGGAGCCTGCATTTGTTTTCACCTCTTTTGAAGAATAAAAACATTTGGGAGTGTTGAAACCGGCCGATTTGTGTATTTTTGTAATGACAGAAAGCTAAAAAAACTGATACCCGTTTTTACCGACAACTCCTAAAATTTTAGTCTCTTATCAGCTTTATCTATGTCCAAATCCTTGTTTTTGGTACGCGTATGACGTATAAAATTATCGATAAATATGCGTTTTTTTAATTTTATTTTTATGCCACAAAGTAGGCAAACAAGCATACGGCCCGCCTGATGGTAAGCATCACCGTAGCCTATAGACGCTTGCAATACCGGGGGTAGCACTCACGCGTTGCCAACCCTCCCAACTCCCCCAAGAGGAGCTCATGTCATACACCTACCAAAAACAAGGATTTGGAAATAGGGGAAGCTGTTAAACTTTTAAATTTTAGGAATATTGTTGGTAAAAAGGCGCATGAATCTTTTATTTTTCGATTGTAAAAATCGAGAATTAAATTTTATAATTTTTGACATTTCTTCTTATTTATTTATGGCAGAGCAAGTACCAATCTGTCAAGGAATATCGGCGTGAAATATTTTCCTATGTTTTTATTGGAGTCCTGTCTTTACTAAAGTATTACATAATATTATACCTTTGTTTCTAATCTTACTGTAGGAGGGTACATTTTATATATACAATGTCGATGAATTAATACTCATTAACTCTGTCTAGCCACCCTTACAAAAACAAGGTTACGGTCACCGACCATGACGGAGCGGAAACTGGCCCTGTCGCGGAATTTCCGGGTAAATAGGAGTTTTATAAATTCCTATGCATATAGGGTTTGATTGATTGTCCGGTGACTAGGTAGTAAGTCTAACCTGGCACAGGTCGCGGGTTCGAATTCCGTGTAAGACAAGACATAGTTTTGTCCATGATCGTTGTATTTGGAAAGAAAAAAACTCTATTTTTTTTTAATTCTGTTTTAGTTTTGATCTCAAACCGATGTTTGTTTTTCAATAAGCGTGATAATTATTATTAAATATGTTAAAAATTATTTTTTTGTGTAATAATGTATTGTACTCATTTACCTACACAAAAAGATTTTATTATAATCAGGAAACATAACACAAATTTTGTTTAGTTTGAGACTAGATGGCGCTGTTGTCCATCAACTATTTAATATTCATTATTAAAATAACGAATATGTTTAAAAACAAAATTCTTAATACAAGAGAAAGATTAACCCTATATTGATTATGACGACCTCCGTGGAGTAATGGTTACCACGCCAGACCGCCACCGGGGAGGTCCCGGGTTCGAATCCCGGTCGGGTCATGATGAAAAACGAACTACTTCTGATTGGCCTCGGGTCTTAGATGTTTATCTATATGTATTTGTTATAAAAATATAGTATCGTTGAGTTAGTATCCCATATAACACAAGTTTCGAACTTACTTTGGGACTAGCTCAATCTGTGTGATTTGTCCCTATGTATTTATTTATTTTATTTATTTATATTATACTGCTCAAATAAAAATAGATATAAAATACCCACAGTGTTTAATTTGATACTAAACACTCAGGGTTAGAAGGAGTTGTGTTAAGAAGGAGTTGTGTTAAACCATAAATTCATATTTGTTTATTATTTTAAACGAAATTGTAAATACAAGAGTAAGTTTAAATTATATGAAAAGATTTAATACCCATAGTTAAAGTGACTCAACACCGCATATTTGGTCGGACAATAAATAACATTAGTGAGTTCAATTACTATTTTATGAAGCGCCCGACGACTTCCTCTGCGCCTTCCTATTGTGTCACTCGGACAGTAATTGACATGGTTATAAATAGATGAAGAATATTGGATAGTTGAGGGGATTTATTAAAATTCTTTGTTTTTAATAGGTAAAGATCTTTTCTACTTGCTGTAAATGTCGTGTCCACATATAATTGGGTTGCATGTTAGCATCTTAAAAAAATGTTTTAGTTTTAATGAAATCCATGTAACCTGTTGGTGAACCTAAATAAATAAATAAAAGTCAATAGCGTTTATTCAGAGACAACTCTCTAGACTAGCTAGACCCCTCACAGGCACCGACCGGACCGGACCGGACCGAATCGGAACGGATCGGACCGGAAGAAACCGTACCGTACCGGGCCGTGCCTGACCGGACCGAACCGGACCGAAATTGTTAGTTGGCCACGCGGGCCAAGCCGCGGGCAGAAGCTAGTTTTTTTATATTATCTATATACAATGCATTTTAAATGTATAAATAGTGCATTCAATGCTGTATACCGAAGCAAAGATATGATTAGTTTAAACGCAGCAGAAATCTTCATTTTATAATTCCATTGTAAAAAACAGTATAATTAATCAATTAATAATTTAAACGTGTGAACTATAAAGTGATAATTAAAATAAAACTATCAAGTTGCTTCATCAAGTTTCGCAAACGGCAAGTAACAATTAAAACAACGAGAATTAAAAGTTTCAAGAACATTTCAAACGGCTGAGGTGTTATAGGCTTAAAAGTTGAATGTTGTCATTTACAATATATGCGTAACAATATGCATCTTAGTAAATACGCTACCGTGCCTTGGGAAATGCGACTGGCGGTGAGAGCCCTACGCTCCCACAACTACTGTCCGGTGTCACAGGCTCACAGCAGAGGGTATTTAGTACTGTTAGTACACACTAAACTATTGTTGATCATTCCAAAAAAAAAAGTGAAAAACGATGAGTGCGCGTGGCACATGAATCGTTTTTCGAACGACTAAACGCTAACGAAAGGGCTGTTTGGCGCATTATAGTTAAGTTTGATAATCACACTAATTATGAGGAAATATTTACAAATATTTAAAATTATATTTGTGAATATTTCCTGATTAATTTAGCATAGTGTGGAACATTTGTAGATGCTGATGCAGTCACCTACTAACAACTTTTTATTTACAATAAGCTCCCTGATATTTTTAGAAGTGTAAATTCGTCATAAAGTTAATTCGTCACAGAGTAAACACCTATGAAAATGACGAATTTACTTTCAATGTATGAAGTGTATAGTAGTATTAATGACGAAGTTACAACTACTCTTTGAAAATCACTTTGTACTTTGTCAATAAATTCTTTATTTATTCTCTCCATAATAGTAATAAACTTTCTATGAATAAGTTTTCTACGTACAGATTTAAAATGTCTTCCAAGCTTCATAGTGATTTAAATAGATAGCAAAAACGGAAACGTGAACAATATTCGCATACAAAAGTACGATGCAAATTAGTTTGAATTATGGGTAATCGCCTCTACGGTAACCCCGGGAAGGCGATGCCAAGTCTACTCGAAGGGACGCAGTGACTACTAAGTAAATGGTCATAATAATATCTGCGCAGTTGGTAATGACGTACATAAATATTAAAATGCACGGATTCGATTCGTGTACAGAGCAAAAAAAAATTCTTAGATACCTGTCAACTTGCAATAAGGAAATAACTATCAAATTGTTATATTCTGCCTTTTGTAACTAATACAGTGACTCTACATTTGGTGTCGAAGGTTCAATTCTTGCATAGGGACAAAGATTGTCAAAAATATTGTTTTAAGTTTGGGTTATTATTGGTGAGTTTCACAAACACATTTTAAATTAAAGAAACACATTAAATCATGGCTTAACTGACATGAAAAACATAATTCGATTCCACGGTCCTTGAGGCTGGGGGTAGCTATTTCTACCAACTCAACCACAAGGCTTGTCATATATATATTTTTTCCAACTAACTTCAAAGATGCTCCACTCCAACACATAATGAAATAGAATAAATTACTCAATAGCCACACAATACGAGTGCTTCCGATATGCTCCGCTTGCTTACCGGACGGCAGTTGCTTCGTCGGTTAGTTTCCTACCCGGGTTCGAACCCCACACACGTTTGGGGTCGGTAACTTGTAAATTGACACTTGCGCTTACGCACTCACGATAATCTTTTGTTTTGGTACCAATATTTTTAAAAAGAAATTACAATATTATATTTTTATTTTGAGACAGTGTCCGTGACAATAATCTTTGATATTAGGAGTTTTTTTTTTGTTTTTAACATGTTTTTGCATCTGGTGGCTGATTAAAGAAATGTTTTCAATTGTTTTTAATTAAATTGTTTTGTGTTTGATGTGTGTGTTCTGTGATATGGATTGCATTTGGATTACGACTATGCTGTGGTTACTGAAAGTATCCGTTGTTTTTATACATTTACAATGTAAGTATATAACAATATCTCATTCATAAAATTACAAGACAGGTAACTTAACCGACTGTGTCAAAGATTGTTACGTAATGTATTGTGTCAATTGTTGTTGCTAATACATACGAATTACACTAATTAATTGAATATATTATGTCTTCAATACGATGTAAGGCAAAAACTACGAATACAAACGTTCTAAAGTCTATTAATTCTTACTTGGCACAAACAAACATTAATTTTGACCAGAACCACATAAATTAATATTTGTTTACATCTGTTGACTAGTTTTCTCTTCTCTTCATGTGATTTCCACAATTGGTGTTGGCTGCCGATTAGCTGGTGTTAGTATTTTCTTGTCTCCTCATCGTAACGGACTTGCCAAGTAACAACAAATAGACTTATAATCTTATTGTTTCCTTTTTTGACATTATGACCCAAATAGAGGAAATTAAAACAATTTTTAAAGTAATGATACATTATGGTTGTCACCGTCAAACTAAAGAAGAAAGAGAGGTAGGGCACAGCGGATAATCCGCTCAAATCGGAGCAGCCCGTCTGGGGAAGGACCTCCACCTTACAGAAGATCGTAGCCAAATAGCATTAGTCTCGGCCATGTTGTGTTCCTATGGTGAGTAAGGTCTCCAGAGCTCCACTTGGGGGGTTGGGAGGGTTGGCAACGCGTGAGTGATACCCCCGGTATTGCAAACATCTATAGGCCACGGTGATGCTTACCATCAGGCGGGCCGTATGCTCTTTGGCCACCTTTGTGGCATGAAAAAAGAAGATAGCTTCAGACTACGTGGAATTAAAATTAAAATGCGTGTTAGGAACTGGCTGAATATTACTTCATTTAATTTAACTATTTATAAAATTGAAACAATTTCCAGTTGGAACATGTAGAAATCTTAATGGATAATGCAGGTAACCCGCATTTAAAGTTATCCACACTTGAAATAACTAGTAACAATTTGCACGCACAAGAAACTTCTATTCTATTGCATTTGGTTTAATATAAACATTAACTAATATGCACTTTAACTATATTTGTTTAAAGTTGAATATTGCGTAGCTTGTATTAGTTGTTTTCAGTTAATTCCCAAAAATACAGATTTTCATTAACTATTCTTTGAAAATATTTTTATTGGTAAACGTTACTTCCTTAGACCTCTTAAAATTATATTAAAGGTTCCCTTTTCGGGTTTTATATTTAGAAAATCTAAACAAATAACAAAAATACCATGAAATATATATTTTAAGCATTAATCGAATATTTACGTCAAACAATAATAGAGGAATCAAATATTAGGTCACGTAAAAATATACGAACTGATTTTATAAACTGAAAATAACAAATAAAATTATATGAAAAGTTGTCCGACGAAACATGGGAGAACCTAGAGTTTAAGTTGAAAAATAGAAGTAATATTATCATATGCTATGTCATCGAGTTTTCAGAAAAATAAAAAGTTGTTAGAAATGTGATAACAATTTTGTTTTTCGTCAACAATAAAACCCAATCTTTTTATACTGAACACAAGATTAACAAAGACGCACGAAGCATCCATAGAGTAAATAATCAGAGCGTTACTTAGACAAAGAACGGATTGTTAATTATCACGTAGCTATACGGGAGATGCTCTGTATCGTCATCTGATAGTAGGATCTCTAATTGTACATGTTCCTGTAGCATGAAGTTAAGTATTGTACACTTTTACAATGACCAAGAGCTCGATGGCGTTGCCGTGTGTTACACTGTAGAACAAGAAATCAACCCTAAACAGTGTTTAGATGGGTTTGGTTATCTCGAGCTTCTCCGTGATTCGCAGGACACGTTAAGCGGTTCTGGCTGTTGTCGATAGATAAATAAATAAATAAATAAAATATATAGGGACAATTCATACAGATTGAGCCAGCCCCAAAGTAAGTTCGAAACTTGTGTTATGGGATACTAACTCAACGATATTATATTTTTATAACAAATACATATATAGATAAACATCCAAGACCCGAGGCCAATCAGAAAAAGTTCGTTTTTCATCATGACCCGACCGGGGATCGAACCCGGGACACCCGGGTGGCGGTCTGGCGTGGTAACCATTACGCCACGGAGGTCGCCAGATGACAGTCGATAAGCCAAGTAGGTGGCCTGAAGACACTGTCTCCGCCAATCCACTTTTTCAGCATCGTGGCAGAATAAGCTATAATCGATTGACAGACCCTTATCCCTGAAGTGCAATGATTATGGATTGATATGATGATTATATGAAGTAAATTGGACAAAATTGGCTATCTTAGCTTAGTTATTCCCGTTATTATGAATATTTTACTTATCTAACGAAATAGATGTTTTTATTACCTAAAAGATTTTCACTTTTATTTATATTCCTGCACTCCACAATATGCTTGTCGGTTGCCACTCAAAACGAACTCTCTCATTTTCCTAAGTGCATTTTTATAGCTGAATATATAATGTCGGATTCAGAGTAAACAGTGAGAGATACTGAAAAGACTTCTCAGGTGACATATGCTAAAAAGGTCCGAGTGCTTAGTGTAAGTATTTTGGTCACATTCGAACGTGTTGTTTACAAGCCGACTAAATCGGAAAACGTTTCATATTATGAATTTATCAGTCGCGTGTTACATATACAAATTAGCCGGGTTACTGGTTTCAAAATGTAACCAAGTAAGCCACATAGTTTTTAACACGCGTCTTATAAATTCGCAACATGAGACTCCTTCACTTCTCTATTGTTTACGTCGACATAATCGAACTCTGTTGCTTCAATGTGTAAAATAAAGATAAATACCTAGGTATAGATGGATGGATATAAGTGTTGGTTACCTACGTTTTTGTTAATTTTTGTTACAAATTATGGTAAAGATCGCAGACAAAAACTTCGACAGAAACATTGTTTACTATGGATCCCTATAAAGCCATAACTTGAAATACCTATATCATTAACTTCGAAAAGATTTGGTGCAATCCGCTATGTCTGTCTGAGTATCGTTTTCGCTAGAGTAGCTAATCTACCTTAGATAGTCGGCTTCAATATTGTCTAATATCGGAAATCTATTTGCAAAATTCTCAGGTAACTCTTTCTAGGTGGCTGGGCAATACTGGGCATATCCTAAACTTTTTTTTAACAAAATGTAGATCGATAAAATTTTTGTACATGTGTTCCAGAAACTATGTACTTAATATATTTTTTTCTAAGTAAGTCAACATTTGTTATCGGTACAGCACGGTAGATACGTGCGGCCGATGCCTCGTTCACGCTTCGGTGGCCACCACCTGCTTTCCGATATTCTGTTGAAACTTCATATGGCTCATAATATTGTACTTTTTACAGTTCTTACTCAATTGTTTGCTTATACAAAGTTAGATATTAGGTTGTTGGTTAAATATTAGGATATGAGTCAAGGTGCAAAAAAATGCTTCTATGAGCACTCTCGGGCTACAGCTTATTAATAGAAAAACCTGGGTAATAAATCCAGGTTTTCCGATCGCTTTACCTTTTCTGCAAAAGTCAGCAAAAGTAATCATCAATCATGTAATCATCAAACGTTCATTTCCAGTTTTCATATAAAATGCTTAAAGCAAAAACTTTGATTTAAAAATTTTAAATATATTTTTTTAATAATTTACTCAAAATAATGACATCAAAACTGCGAATTCCGTACCGTTACCATACAAAAAAACTATATCTGTACGTTAAAACTATATCATGTTTATTTTCGTCAATCTCAGTAAGCCAAGGTACCGTTAAGTCAATGAATTGCCATCCATAAATCGTCTTGTACAAACGTTTTTCTAGGCACATCCACATTCAGTTGAATTTCACCCAAGGGAGCTGACCATACGTTTCTTTATGGTGGCCAGTCATTAATAGGTATATTTTCTAATAGAGGTTTTGCTTAGGGTAAATTACTGAGTATGATTATAATATTATAATATAGTACGAGATAAGTATATGAAGAGATATGTAGTTGGCTATTTTTTTAACTAGTTAAATGAAATTTTTAATAATTAAATGAGTTTTCTGAATGCAATGATTCATGCCAAACGGTCATGCTGAAGAAGTTTGAAGGAGGCCTATGTCCAGCAGTGGACTTCTCGTGGATGAGATGATGATGATGAATGATCCAGCTAACCTCATCCTGTCAAGGAAATTTTTATGCAAAATCTTTTAAAATATATTTGAAGTCTTAAGTTGAAAAATGAATAAGCTCGAAGTTTGCCTTCAAACAATTTTCAAGGACTAAGTGAAACTTTTAAGTACCGGAATGTGGGTTAAGTGGGTCAAACCGTCAGTAACGAGACAGGTGCTCTATTCTGGAGAAAAGTAGAATTATATAGGGTTAATTAGATGACAATAATTAAGCTAAAAATTATATTCATATTGGGTGTAAATATTTTACCACCACCATTTTACTGAATATCGACGTGAAGCAGTAACGCGTTTCGTTAGGTGAGTGAGAGAACCAGAAGCAAAACTACTTCATAAAAACTAAAAATCTATTCCTTTTCACTCTATTACCATCTTCATTTCAACGATTTCCGTCAAGATTTTATATTACTCACACATGTTCGTCTGGAACTCCTCAGTCGCTATCATGTGTGTTAATCAATATTTTTATTTGTGTTAAACACATTAATTAATTTAAATCTAATTCGAGATAGCACCAAAATGGGGCACTCAGCCTTTGTCACGACGAAAATGAGTCCGTGTGTGACACATATTTTTCAGTGACACCATTTTGACGAAGTGAGAACAAACAGTGGGGGGTGGGAATAATCTCCGGAGTGTAATCTTTTCAATATCTATACCTTCTTTATCCGTTTCAATTATTACATTTGTAATACAGAAAGTTCTGAATAAAAAATCTGCAGGTGCTGATGAGTATAAAAAGAGTATACTTGAAGCCTTACCATCAGATATTCATACGCGGCTCACATCACATATGTAAAACAAAGATCAGGCAACCGCTGTAAAAGCAAGATTGGCGAGTCACGTGTAATGCAAATCGCGAGAGATAACTTTCCATGAGTTCCTTCGCGACTTCTTTTGGCACAGTGTTCTGGTAGGATGGCTATGAAATTCTAGTTTTACAAGACATTCACGTCACTGAAATTCTAGATCTATTAGATAATACTGATTGGTTCATTGTATACTAGTTGGGTTTTAAACAATGAATCAATCAGTAGTAAATGCATGTTTTACTACAAAGGGTTTATATTATTGTATAAATGAAGAAAATATTTCAGGTTTTTAAATATTTGGTTGCAGATTCATATTTTTATTGTTGACTAGTGAATCCCGCGCAACTTCGTTTGCGTGTATATATTTATGCATAGTAGCGCTATCTATATCAGACTTTTGATGAAATCCTACAGGAATCGCGTACTTTTCGGGATAAAAAGTACCCTATGTGTTAATCCAAGGTATTAGCTATCTACATACCAAATATCATAAATACTGGCCCAGCCACTTGAGCGTGAAAAAGTAACAAACATACACATAACTTTCACCTTTATAATATTAGTAGTAAAAAATTATTTGAAAACATTATGACCAGAGCTGAAAAAGCACTTTTTCATTTATTAATACTTAGTTTATCAATATCAACGTAAATAACAAATTGTTAGACATGCACATTCAGCAAGGTGCCATCTTAATTCTATAGCAAACAATTCTATTTCAAAAGCACTGTCTAATACTAAAAATACTGAATCTCAGCTTGCTGCGAATCCATTGTTCATTCCAAAACAGAAGTCTATTCACGAGGCAACTTGCTTTAAGTTTGTCTCCAAACTCCTTAACTTCTAACATTATTTGATACGGCAAGCTGTCAATGGCTTCCAGGTAGAGCGTCTTAAATTTTTAAACAGTCCCCAAGTTTCCTATGCGATTCATGGTTGCCCTAATGTATAGCAAAGTTTTAACTCAGAAGACGCAGTGGCTTTAAAAATTCACAAGGAAAAGTGACATTGGAGAGTGCCGACTTATTAACATTAAGCAAGTCACTTTCGCGATCGCCCACTTTGCGAACTTGGAATTATTCTTTGGAAGTTGACACTGAGAGCTCTTTTGCGGTTTATGGTAATTTGGAACTCACACGCTTTGGAAGGTCAATAAGCCGCGAATATTGCTTGCCTATTGGCTGTGTAAGGACTTTGCTTACAAGATTTTCGAATTCAAAAGATTTCGTAGAGTTTTCTCGATTTTTGGGACTTAAAAATTCTAAACAGTGAGTTTTACACTTGAGTATGGCCGCTCTGTGGGTATGGCATATTAAATAAATACAAGTGAGATAAATCGAAAACAATTAGTTAAAAGTAAAATTAAAATCATCAATCAATTAAAGTCATATTAAAGAAACTTCTTTTAACACCAATGTTGTCAATCAATAATCTATACAAAATTAGATTCTTCTACACAGTTAATCAAAACAGGCCGCTGTCAACCGGTCATGATGAAGAAGTTTGGAAGAGGCCTATGCACAGTTTTTTTTTCTAACACTATTAGATAATTTCCTCACATGTTTTTTTACAACACTACATATGTTTTTTTTGTTAGATACTCTAGTTAATTCTTCGAGAATTGTTAAAAAATATTTTGACTAACAGTCTCTACGAATAAATCCGAACCACAAAAGGTTCTACGTTGAAGTTTTACTGTACCTTGAAATATCAAGGTATAAAATATTATACCGCTGATGCTTAAAAAACACTTTGACATACTTTATGTTGAAACCTCTTTATAAAAACTTTGTGGTCTATTCCCCTTGCATTATGACTGTGTTTAAAGACCGTGAACACACAAGGTATGGCACAAAAAATGGCATGTGCTCACGAAAGCGAGGTTCCTGTTTTTTATAAGCTAGCACCTTTGTGCTTGTCTTACGTGTGCTCGGCGGAGCATGGGGCGTCTTGGTCGCGTGCTATAAGGTGGTTTACAGTGCATTTAATTTTTAAATCCATATCTAAAACCTACAATACCGTCTCATTAAAAATTTGATACAATTATAAAGAAAATTTATTCAAGTGCTTTTGTCGCGTGTCATAGTGAAGTCTTTTTATCATTGTATTTTGGTAAAGAAAGAACGTGTCTGGTCTACTACCTAAATAAAATGATTTCATTTCAAAGCAATTTTACGTTGCTTAAATTGCGTGCTCGTTTTAGAGAGCGACCGACATACAGCGACATCCTTGTTTAACTTAACATATTGTACCCAATGAAAAATAGACCTCCCCTCTAGACAGCCTCTCGCCTCGATTCTGTTATTCAGCAGTAACCCTGTTACTCAGCGGACTAATATGATGAAGACGAATAAAAAATAAGGTAGATATTGTAAGACTCCTGTTATTTCGCTTTCTAAATTATTATAATGGAGGTTTTATACTATACATACTGTAATATCTTACTTTGAGATCAGATAGCTAATTTAACCACATTTAAAATATCTATTTAATAAATTTAATCTCCATTATAATTCGAGTTGAAAATTGTCTAACGCCCGGGCAAATTAACTTGACGGTTGATTCATAATTGGCATAACTTTATTAGTCTGAACCAATTTTAATAATAAAGACTAAAATGTTACCTTAATATTTTGCCAATAGATTAGAAGTAACTTAATTTGTTTAGGGAAATTAAAACGATATTGACTTCAATATACAGGCTTGTGACGACTCATTGAAAGGAAACAAAGTGCTTAGTACGAGTTTTTTTGTTCACGTTAGTTCATGTCGACGTAAACAAACCGACCAAATAGAGAAGAACTCTCATGTTGCGAATTTATAAGACGCGTGTTACACATCAAATTATGCTCACGTTTCGAAGTGAGTAACCCGGCTAATTTGGATATGTAACAGGCGTCTGGTAAATTCACAAAATGAAACAGTTTTATATTTTGGTCGGCTTGTAAACGTTAACACGTTCGAATGTGACCAAAAAACTCGTACTAAGGACTCAGAAAGATACTTAAAGCTGGATTGTTGGTCACTGCGTAAATCAGTAAGTTATAGTTATCAACAGTGACCAAGGAACCAGTTTATTAACCGATTGGTCTCTGGTTTAAAAACCTAGTGTGAGTTTTTCATAAACTACGAATGTTTGTCGAGACCGCACAAACGTTTTGTCTCACTGTTTACAACTTTTTATTTTTATTAAAATAACCTACATACTAAATAGATAGATAATTCATTTATTTCTTGCGTCAGACACACACAGGCAATAAACGCAGCAGTGCCAATAAACATTGTTTGTATGTATAGGGGCAAGCAAATGGGTTTATGGTGTAGCTCAGTGATTTCTGCACTTACGTACAAAACACTTATACACTTATACAAATAAAAATTATACCATTATAAAGTTCATTATCGTAAGACTCCAGTTTCTTCACGGGTGAAGTCTCGGCTAGTGTTACCAGTTTTTGATAAAGAAAACAATTGGCTCGTTCCAGTAACGCATCTCATTATAAGCAGTGAGCGGAACGATCCGCACGTGTCGCACCTGGTCACTGCACATGTCTTAAACTTCCATCTCTCTCGCACACCTCAAATAATAATAAAAAAGAACAGCACAGCCACGTGCCAGGAAACTACCAAGTTTAAATTGCTAGTGAATAATCGACTTTTTTTGAATGGTCATGCTGATGGTTATATTTTAAATTAAATTATGGTTACTTGATTTTATCAGATTATAACCAAGTCTTTGTTCTTTGATGAACTAAGCATTTCGTTTTTAAGAGCTTTGTACATAACTTTGCAATAAAGAAGCGTGGCGAACTAAACTCTGTAAGTTTTTTAATTAAAATGAGATCGCAGTAGGGGGATGACAGCGGTTGCTGACGATATGATCGTATCGTATCACCAAATGAAGCATTGGACGCCGCTGTTGCTTGTTTGCCACATACAAAAAAGGGATAAAAAACAGGATATCCCTAGAAATTTCACAGGAACCGGGGATTTATTAAATACATACGACAGCATATGTGTGCTCAGGCGCCGTGAAGGGGGTGCGCAGCGGAGCGTGCGCGGGCGCACTGCACTGTGATATACTGGCCCTTACTGCTCAAGGAATTTTTATTTGCTTTTTTGTAATATAGAACTATATTTGATGTTTTTATTAAGTCTGATTATGAAAGTTCATTGACTTACGCAATGTCTTGAGATATGACTAATTCAAAATAGCGTTTAAAATTTAAACTAAATAAAAACTAAAACGAATACTAAAAATCAAAGGGTACCCAAAATTTTAGCGGTATTACCTCACTGAATAGCAATGGCTATGCGAAGTAAAGTCACCTGTGATTTTTTAGAAAAAAGTATAAAAATCTTTTGATTAATAAAAAATAATATATTTTTAAAAGGTAAGATTTGTACTAACATCTCATAAGCCATATAACTGGCAAATATTTGAAGTGTAAACGCTGGAGGCGAATCCCCAAAATTGATAGGAAACCACGAAACAATATTCCCGGAATCCCTTACCGATATGATGTTTCCGGACGAACGGCTAATGCGCCCTCCAGGACCCGATTCTGTCCGGGATTATATCGATAAAAATCCCGAAATATTAACCCATTCTATCGAAATGTCGGCTCATAAAGATTGATTGGTATTAATAAAGAGAATCGATGTTACGATTATGTTTGCTGTGTTTAATGTGTTTTGTTGTGTACAGATTTTTTTGTTTTTTTACGAAGACAATATTCAATACCAAAAAATATTTACTGGACTATTTTATACAACCATCTTTAGATCTAAATTAACCAAGACTCTGATTAACACGTTGCGATGGCCCGAAAGTTGGCCGTAACGTGACTTGTTGTATAGGTATCTAAAAAAATAAAAATCTGAAAAATAAATTGTAAAAAATCGACATTCCTTAGCCTAATACACAGTTAAATGCGAAATTATTTCAACTTGTCATAACAATCTCACACTTGTGAGTTACTTTTTGAATGAGAATCCCATAAAAAACAATGGTTACGTAGAAAAACACCAAAAAAAATTCCAATATCAAACCAACCGTTCCTCCCACGTTTCCTGAAAATCATGAAGCCGTAACAGACACTCATGTTTCAGGCTTATCATTTCCGTTGTTGCCCCCCAAAAAAACAATGTACGATATAAATATACATTTTATAACCCCCTACCACGACTAGCTACCGAAGCGCGAAGGTCCCCATCGGCTGATATGTCGGATCCCATTATTATTGATTTCCCTTAAATTCGGGGAATGTTTTAATTTTTTTCGGTGTCCCCATTGGAATTTCTCCCGCCCCCGGATAATGAGTTTGCGTCCGCCTTTTTATCGTTTTTGAATCATAATGAGTTATGGAACATGATATACAGTGATGGATATAATTAGAAATAACGTGCTCAAGCAATTTGAATTTTAAAATGCGAATATTTAAAACATCTTCTTATAATGCTTCATTCAAGTCGAGTAGTGGTTCTAATTCTGTTGTATACATTTAACTAGACTAAACTAATTTTGACAGGACCAAAGGTGTTTTTGTCCTTCCTTGGTTTACAATTAGTGACAAGGAAAACAACACATTTAGTCCTGTCAAAATTAGTTTAGTGTAGTTAAATGTACAACAGAATTAGCACCACTGTCTAAATAAATAACTTAATTTTATTCTGGATAAGAATTTTTGTTATGCCATCGATATGCATCGTACATATCGCCATAACATGATACATGATATTTTTGTAAAAATGTGTTAGTCTGGTTTTTTCTCTGGGTTGTATGTAGAGGTCTAATAAATAGCTGTCGTGATGCTAATTATACAGATTTCTAATAGATTAAGAGATGGGATAATGCTAGAAATGATGAGTATTATTATGGATTTGATCAATCAATCATTCTCGTTATCTTCTGCAGAACATATTCCGCTTAATAAATTGTTAAGATGTTGACATAAGATATTAAATAGTTTATTGTATAAATTCAAAGCATCTTCTGTCTTTGTCTTGAAAGTCCGTGTAGTTTCCTTAGCCTTTCCTTTTGTTTCAAGCATTCGGTGGCAAATAGCGTAAATAAATTTCCAGGGAAACACAAATTCTTTACTATCAGAGTTCTTTTAGTTTGTATCTATAGAGATATATGTGCTGAAATAGTATTTGTTTCAATTATTATTTACTCAAATACACAACTACAAATAGCACACGTGATAGCACATAAATTATATACAAAAAATAAGTAAAAATTTTTTTCTTAATTTAGAATTGATTCTATTCTCGCATATTGCAAAGGTCTACCTAAATACATACAGCAAATAGTAAAAAAGCACTCAATCTAACAAATATGATTGTAATAAATTAAAAAAAGAAAAAAAAATCTTTTGAACAAGTTTTTTTTAAATGCGATAAAAAGTATAGAAGATGGCCTGGTTAAAGTATCTACTGAATTCTACTGCTTATATGTCCTGTAACTGAGAAAAAAAATACGGAACCTTGATCTTCTTTCGTTTGCTTCTAATAATGGTGTCAACTGTGGATAAGTCGGCATTAGTGTTTTCAGGACATGTTACTGGAGGGAGATAGTGAACGCATACTCAGAAATAAATCCTCTTGTTTCAGATGCTGAATCCATCAGAATAACAAATATGAGAGTACCAGAAGTGATACAATATGGCACAATGGATACTGTGACGTTGGACTGTGATTTCGTCACTGACAACGTCACAGGTCTCGTCATCAAATGGTTTTACATGGATAGATCACACCCTGTCTATCAGTGGATACCGCCGCAGAAGCCTCAAGCTTTGGGATTATTAAGAAATAAGGTTAGTTCTACTAGTATTTCTTTTATCTGTATTTATTGTACCTATCTCTGCAGTTATGTATATTGCAAAATAATGCATGTTGTATGCACTCGTTCACTTGGTCTTACAACCAGCCATTTCACATTTTATATTATTGTATTTTTTAAATAATATATTTAAATTGTAATGCTAAATATTCTACTTATTTAGTATTTAAGAATATTTAGTTCATTGTTAAACTTTTGATTTCGATCTTTTGAAAACGCAATAAAATATTAGAGAATAGAGAGTAAATAGATATAATCACAGAAGTTCAAGAACAATGTAGCCCACCTACCTAAAACCTACTAAAGTTTCAGCCTATTAATAAATCCCCACAAAAAGATGAATAACATGATAATGTGGATAATACCAGGAGATGGGTATTGCCCTCGGGCTCGGCCAATTGTAATCGTTTTCAATCTTTCAATTTCGTACGCCGACGCGGTAAACATGTTTACAGACGATTATGGCCAGTTAATATTGAAAATACGGTAAAAAATAAGTGGAACCTGTTTTCATATAAAAAAGTTCTAGTTGACTGATTGATTGAGTGACGCCCAGCCCAAATCCTTGGAATTCGAGAGCTTACATTTTGTACAGAAATATTCCTTGTCTGTTCATATTTGGACTCGATTGGTGTTACTAAACTTAAATTCTAGATTTTTTATACATATATGTATCCAAAGGGCTGATTTTGCCAGCTAGTCGCAGATAAAACCTCCTTTATAAACCTTAAGTTATTTTTAAACTCCTTAACCTTGTACACAGCAATACAACGCTACTCTAGAAGTGGTAGTTTGCTTTGATCTTGTTGTGTCTAGAGTTACTACCACTACTGCCGAGTTCGACAGTCCTCAAGTAATTGAAATTTAGCTAAGATTAAGCAGAAATCTCTTCAGATTGTTTGCAGAAATATACTCCATTTACAATTTCTACAGAAATATAAATTTACTGGCTGGTTCCCGCAGGTTTACCAGCAGAATCCTATTGTTCCCGTTCCCGGATATGTCCTTTATCCGTGTTGTAAACTGACTGTGTACGAAATTTAAATAAAATCTGTCCAATTGTTTTTAGGTGGAAGAGTAACAAGCATCCAATACACACAAACTGTCCCGTCCCTAATATTAGTAAAGATGAACCACGCTAGAATATAAGTTATGGATCAGGATTCCTATTATTCCCAAGGATATAATACAATTCCCATAAAAATACAACAATGAACATACATATTTTTTGTCTTCCTCTGCTTTGTCATCGACAAATAAAGTAAATTTAATTTTCAGCTGGACCTCAACTATAAAGTATCCCACAACCCGTACACACAGCATCGTGCGTTGCGCATAAACCATCCTGGCACAGAACTCACTGGCAACTACACATGTGTGGTCTCTTCGTTTTTGGCAGAGGACCAAGAGACCCGCCCTATGACTATTTTTGGTAAGCCATGATTTATTTTTCAATTTATATTTTCTATCTTTAATACAATTAATACTTAACTAAGAATACACGATCTGTTTTTTATAACACTAAGGAAGCAAACAAGCATACGGCCCTCCTGATGGTAATCAGTGAAAATCCACTGTGATTGAGGCCTCGGTCGTCCTCGAGGCTCGTCCCGCATTCCAAAAAAATCCTAACTCGTCCTCCATCGGTTTTGTAGCAACGACTCGTCCTCCATTGCTAAGTACTTTAAAAGTACAGTTAGCAAAAGAAAACAAAAGTATTTGGGATGATTTAAAGAATAATATTATTATGTTAATAAAATAGACCTTTTAAATATAAATAATCATTATTAATTAGTATCACATCACTAACTTAATAAACTATTTAAAGCGATATAAAATGTATTTTGTAAAAAAAATACGATGGAATAGAAATTATTTTAGGATTATTTTGAAATGTTTTAGAATAGATTAGGAATTCTTTTTAAAGTAAAATAAAGTGTGTACCGGTAGCCTATGAATGTTTGCAACACCGAGGGTATCAGTCGCGCGTTGCCGACCCTGTCATTTTTTTTATGTACGTACGTCTGTACGTACCTATTCTTTATTTTTCATTATTTTATTTTCTTTTTTATTTTGATCTAGATTTTTCTGCTACAACTCCCTTTTACTTGCATCTGTTACAACTAAGTTTGTTCATAAGTCCACACAATTATGTCTAAACTTGATGTTCATGGTAAAATTTAAGTTTCCATCTTAAATATAATGAGCAAGCGATTGTGTAGTTTAATGAAGCAAGCACGTACTTTAAGTAATGATGCTCATAACCAGAATTGCGGGCTGCAGCCACATCACCGCAACAATATGCTTTGTGAGCTGAGACGAAACGGAAATTACTTCGTGCAACTTTAGCTACCGGTGCATCTAGTTCGCTGTTTGAATAGACAACTTTGTCATAAGAGAAGCGGATTAGATATTGCTTATAGTCTAATAAAATAACATACAATCATAGTAGAAAAGCGAAAATAGATTAATAGTCACTTGCCTAGACGCCTCTTCTACTCGTAATTCGTTTCACCGCGTATTTGTTATATGCACCTGTAATATTTTTTCATTTTTTTTTTCAATTTTATACAATATAGTGAAACCCACGCAACTCAGCAGCGCCACCTACATTATGAAGCACCATTGACTATCGGACTTTTGACCAAATCGCGTACTTTTCTGAATAATGTCTCCTTTTTATTAATTTTGATTGAATAATTTTTTTATTATTTTGACAATGATCACGACGTACATTTCAAAATGATTAGACCAAGCAAATGAGGGCAAGTGAGTGAGAGGAAGATAGGCAAAGTTGTCTCAAGTTTGTAATGGTTAATTAATCTTATTTAAACTCGTATTAAATTAGTTAAATGTCGAGCAAATCGCGAACTCAGGATGTATTAAATAAGAAGTAATTAAACTCTTTAAATAAAAGTTACATAAAAGGTATTATCGCTTCTCTTATGAGTAAAATCAAAACCTTATTCATAATCATATAATAACGGAACTAACTGAATGAATCGAATGTTTACATTCATATTTTAATCGATTTAAACTTGTTAACTTTGCAGAGAAAATGAACGTTTGTTTGCAAACAAATATAAAGGAAACATGACCATTTAAAAGTATTTTTATGATAAAAAAAATGTTTAAAAAACTATCAGAATACCTAATAGTATACAATCACCGCTAGAGGAAACCGGGACGTGTTAACAACCTTTGTATGAGTTGCGAGTCAGGATTGCAGATTTAATGCTCATTAGCCGGACTCAATAGACGCTCCATAGAATCAAAATTTTGCCGCGCGCATTTGGATCGCGTTGGATCCTCTGTTGTGGATCCCGCTATTGAAGGAGCAGCTGCCAGCAGATCATACTGGAAGAAGCGGCAGTAGTCTTCTTGTGACTGATATTATGACGACCTCCGTGGCGTAATGGTTACCACGCCAGACCGCCACCCAGGAGGTCCCGGGTTCGATCCCCGGTCGGGTCATGATGAAAAACGATCTTTTTCTGATTGGCCTCGGGTCTTGGATGTTTATCTATACATGTATTTGTTACCTATAAAAATATAATATCGTTGAGTTAGTATCCCATAACACAAGTTTCGAACTTACTTTGGGGCTAGCTCAATCTGTATGAATTGTCCCTTTATATTTATTTATTTATTTATCATGATGATTAGCGAAACATGAGTGTTTCACGCGATAATGATAAGAGGTTGTTCCAAGGTCAAGTCATTCACCTTTCGTTAAGAGGAAAGAAGAGGTAAAAATAATGTAAAATATAATTTTTAAAAGTAGTATGAATGCGTTAAGAAATTTTATATACATCCCACCAATTGAAATTCTAAACCAAACATTGTCTCCAATAAAACTCAATGTTGCATAAACTCAGTTGGATATAGATGTCATCAAATTGCAGTATTCGCTTCGAATAAGGTACATTTTAGTACGACTACCGACGGTCCGTGATCACGCAAGCGGTAATGGATACTGAGCTCTTTATTCCAGGATAAGAAATTCTAGATGAGTTGTAGAAAATGCAAATAAAAACTTAATTGGTATTCTGGAATTTATTAATAATAATAATAAATACTCTTTATTGCACCAAAAACAACATAAAAATACATAAATAAATTCATTAACAAAAGTACAATGGGCGGCTTTATCCCAAGGCAATTTCTTCCAGGCAACCAGTAAGAAAAAATACAATGATAAAGAAAAGGTAGGTGGCGCAGCAGAACTGAAAATTAATAGGTATGCAAAACAAATATAAGAATGTACAATATACATAAATATATACTTACAACTACATATATATACAAAAACAAACGTGGGATATTGAAGTGGACAGAAGGATAGGGATGAAAATAAGACAACATGTAGGAGAAGGATCAAACAGTGATATAGTGATTCATAACCATCTTTTTAAAGGGGTTCAAAGTTTGAGCTTGACGTATAAGAAGAGGAAGAGGTAAAACGACCATAAAAATATTATTCTATTTTTATGGTCGTTTTCACCAACGGTAATAACCTTATGTCATCAAATGTCATACAAATTGTTACAGTTAGGTTATTCCTAACGCTATGTAGAAGGTGGATACGTTGTCCGATAATATTTTATCTGTTTGTGGTTATATGAACATAATATTACTAGTGTCATTAGTCTCTCTAATAAAGTAGGATTTAGTCAATTAGGCTTTTGTGAGCGCTTCTATCTCACGATGATAATACTTATAGGCTTCGATCATATACAACATGGATAATGCATGGCAATAGCGTCCATGGCACACTTCAAACTCCGCTAAAACGCACCCGTAGCGGACTTGTATTCAGTGACGCGTGATCTGTCACTGACTATATGTTTTACATTACTGCTTAATGACTGAAGGACTAAGGTGTCAGCGGCAATGTATATAGACAGAGCCAGTCGAAGCACAATAAGGTGAATTTCAATACATATACCAAGTTTAAGCTTTGTTATTGTATGACGTGCTGTATCCACTGTTGTATATGATCGAAGCTTATTTATAGGTACCAAAATATTTATTTTGATTTTTTTAATGTATGTTAAATATTAGGGGAGACTTATAATACCTAGGAGTGGACTACTTATGGCTGAGATGAAGATTATAAAGTTTATATATCGGCCATTCTTCGATTAGCTAGATTTTGTGCGTCCGGGCTTGTATATGTATTATTATCAAATTCAAAAAGGGAAATATTTTTATATGTTAGTTAGCATCCATGTCTAGCTGGTAACAAAAACATAGGCCCCAATTACATAGTTATCTGGCTAAATTAATTTCACAAACCTCTGTTCTCTAAGCACCGTGCCCTGTCCGCACCCCAAAATGTGGTTAAAACTTGCTTGTAACTTTTATGATGTACGGATTTTATTTTTTCCATTCAACATTTTAAAGAGTATTAGGCAACGGGTATCACATGAAAAAATATCCACTCAATAAAATCAGTCTGTAAATAATTATCATTGAGTAACCGCATGTCCGAACTAAAGTTATAATTGCCGTGACGTTTTCTTTTCGAGGGTGCACATTCCTAATTACGATATTTGGCACATAACTACTTGTACACGTCTCAAGCCCTCAGTTTCTGCCGCGGTCTTGCAGCAGGTGCAGGTCTTTTACGTTAGTGTATAAGTCAATGAAGCACGTTAGTATATAATTACCGTATCCTTCGTTCAAAACTTTTCTAATTACCGTGTACTTAATTTTATACTTGATTGGTTAAGGTAGACTCTAATTGCTTATATAAATAGAGACAGTGCTTTGGTCTCAGTACAGTGTTGTAATGCAGTATTTCAATACTCTGTAGGTTTTCGAAAATTTTATGAAAAATCGGCGTTTTCTAATTACCGTATACCAATTACCATGTATTTTTAACTACCGTTGTATGAAATTATTAAACTTTTGCTGTGCCGATTTAGTTCCAAACTCCTTCCATTTCCTCAGTTACTCCAGCTACTTTCATGACATTTCTCACGCCATCACGAATAAACGAATGCCATTTTAATTGTTACATTCGCATGTTTCATGAGTTACATATTTCAATCCTTTTAAAACAAACTAGAGAAAAATAAAAAAGGGTACGGTAATTAGGCGAAGAACGCCTAATGTCGAGAATGACCGATATCACGAATTATTGTGAGTGTTGGCGACCGGCATCGCATTTAGGGACTCTTTAGACATATTCTCTAAATTATCAGTACCACTTTTATATTTGATATTTTTATTGCTTTTATTAAAAAAAGATGTTCAATTGTTCATGTCATTCTATTAAAAAAGCTGCTATTAAACTCTTGTCAAAAACTACATACAATTTTTCTATTCTCAACAATCAGCACATCCAGTGACTCTACATCTGTAATATGGTCGCTTCAAATATTGATGTATTTTATCGCATTATAACCGAAATGGCCATTTGTATTCCATTAGCATCCTTGCCTTTGTTTTAGTTTGGCGTGCTCCGTAATGTAGCAACTATTTTATTTAGTCTATTTTCTTTACACTAATAATTTTTAGGTTATTTATGCCTTTCTAACTTTTATGTTCCGAAAGAAAAACATTTCAGTAAACTGTTCGAACTTATTTTTTATATCAAATTAAAGAACATAAAACCAAAAAATCTTTATTCTGTGGGCTCTCGCGAGCACTGAGCTTTAAATGTTAAGTATATTAATTTTTGACCTCCCAGCATTTCGGATTCACCATTGATGAGTAGAAATTCCGAATGAAATTAAATATTTTTAAAATTTTTTTGGTCAATATTTTTCCAGGTTGTTCAATTTTAAAAGAGTGTTAGAGCTTAGATCTTCCTTCAGATAATGACATAGTAACGATTATTATACGTAGGACGACCGCCTACAAGGTAGTCAGATGACCAAGGGAAAGTCTCAGGAAGCCGCTGGATGCAGGCCGCTGCCAACCGGTCGCGCTGGAAACATTTGGGGGAGGCCTATGTACATCAGTAGACTTCTTCTAGTAGTTGGTGACACGGAGACAATGTCACAAACAACAGCTAGTATATTGTATCTATTTTTCATTCGTAATCATAAAAGTTATCAAACGTCGATGATTGCTCAAACGTCAAACGCGTGTGTCTCCGTCATTTGTTTTTATTATCTACTTTCCAATCTCGAAATTTGACAAATGCTCATGCCAATAAAATTAACATCGATTCGAATTTCAAATTTGTGAATGGCAATCAATGTTTTTATCTTTATTTTACGGCTTTGGATTCTAGCTGTTTGGCTTTTATTATTCAATGTGTATAGTGCTTTAGGTATGTTTGCATGTGATTTGGCAATATCGGTTTACCCTTAAACTTTAGTGGGGAGCGAGTTTTCTAAAGGACTAGAATAATTTATAACCATTATAAACAAATCGGCCAAGATTTAACTAAAAAAAGTATTTATTACTTTTCCTCGACCTCCGTGGCGTAATAGTTACCATGCCATCCCATTTTCATCAACAACGCCTCCTACCTGGCACATGTATTGTATAACATAAGGTTATTCCTACGCTAGGAGCCGTTGGTGAAAAGGACACTAGTTGTACAATAAAGTTTAAAAAGTTACTAAGAATAAAATGTGATTTTGTTTCAGTTCCCGAGAAAAGATTCGACATGTTACTGGATAGATTAGAAAATGGATATCTAAATATCATTTGTTCAGTTGAAGGTGTATTCCCGAAACCAGAATTAGCAATATTAGCTGGAAACAGGTGTGTATATACATGTGTTTAAAAAGGGGTACAAAATGGAGTTAAATACATTATACAAGACGACCTCCGTGGCGTAATGGTTACCATGCCAGACCACCACCCAGGAGGTCCCGGGTTCGAATCCCGGTCGGGTCATGATGAAAAACGAACTTTTTCTGATTGACCACGGGTCTTTTATGTTTATCTATATGTATATGTATTTGTTATAAAATTTAATATCGTTGAGTTAGTATCCCTTAATACAAGTTTCGAACTTACTTTAAGGCTAGCTCAATCATTGTGAATTGTCCCTATTCATATTTACTTATTAAACATTGTTTTAAAATTGATTATTTTTTTAGAAACATAGACTATTAAGAATACAAAATAGTATGTAACTAAAACTATATTTTAAATAAGGAAAGTCGAGCTACTACTATCAGCCAGTTTTAAAGTTAATGACACATTAAATTATAGCTCTTACTGTCAGATTAAAGAAGAAGAAAAGAGATATGGAATAAAAATAAAAATACGTTTCAGAAACTGGCTGTTAATCTGATGTAGTATGAGACCCTTAAGAAAAGTTAGCAAGCATTAGTGTAATAGACTTGCTAACTTTCTAAATGATCTCCAAACACACACAAAACAGCGAAAGAAAATAGCAGCCGTAACCGGGTTTCTTTCGCCATTTCTTTTACCGGTGGCCATTTTGCTTGTGTCCGAAATGGTGGTAGTATATAACGTAGTATATTCTCTTTATACATATATACAAATTGTAAATGACAAGAAAAAGTGCCTGTGAAGGTCTAATTTCTGAAATAAACGATTTCATTTCATTTCATTTCATTTCATTTCATTTCATTTCATTTCATTTCATTTCAGCATAGTTTTTACAAATATCAAAAATAATTTCTTATAATATCGGAATAATAAATTACAATAATCTAACCGCTCAACTGTGACTCGTCAGATGTCATGTATAGTAAAAGAGATAGCTTGAGACGTAATGTGGAATTAAATTAAAATGCGTTTCAGAAACTGACTGTTAATCTGATATATGTAGTAGATCCATAAGAAACGTTAGCAAGCATTAGTGTACATTAACAGACTTGCTAACTTTCTAATAACAGACTTGCTTACTTTCTCTAAATGAAAAATTCTTCAAATTTCACACACAAAACAGCGAAAGAAAATAGCAAAGTCTCTATAAATAGTTTGACAAAACACATTTTCTCATAATATCGTAATAATAAATTATAGTAATCCAACCGCTCAACTGTAACTCGTCAGACGTCACGCACTTGAATAACGATGTCACGCTGAATTACACCTCTAGTCGGAGTGTAATGCCGATAGAATGGACATAATCCATCGACATTTTCTGTTAATAATTAATTATAATACTGATTTTGACGTGGAACACCCTATGTTATTATGGCCTTTATGTCAAAGTATAATTTCTTGAATGTTAACATTCTTAAAGGTTTTGAAACTCAGGATAATCCTGGTTCTAAAAATAAAATCTTTATAAAAATTATCGGAGAAACCGGAATTTTAAAGAGTGTGTAGGTATGACATAAATAAAGGATTTTCGAAAATTTCCACGAGATACTAACTTTTCTTATTCTCTATTGAGGGGATGGCAAAATATGAACACAGGTTCATATGACTTTATGTAACACTTTCATATCTTTCATATTTACCCGACTGCGCAAGGCAAAGGATTCCTTTTGTTCAAACTAGCAAACATCGAAATAGCAAAGCCGTATGATGTAAATGCATTGCATTAGCTTGTTTATAACAATGTGGATTGCGATCCCATTAATCTGAGTGCTGTCGGGATGGCTACCAACTTCTGGCACTCCAAAATCGGTCCATGAATAATACCGAATATTCACTTCTACGTTCTTTGAATATTAAAATATACGGATGTCTATTGCTAACTGTCCTGCTTCTTTATTCATATTACTTTGTGTACTACTTAACACATAACTTTCGTAGTGGTATTTCATATAATGTGGAATATAGAAGATAAGGCTTGTGTATGCACCCATGGAGCACAGAGACACAGAGTCTCTTGCCGCACCCGTTATAATTATTTAGTAATCTGTGCCTTTACAGCCGGGACCGCACGGCTACCCATTAGGTACTAGCGTAACCATATGGTCACGTTGAAGGTCTATTAATTTTTTGTACTCTGTTTTGGCCTAGCGTGACCATACGGTCACGGGCTATATCTCGAAGATTATTTTATTTTAATTTTTTATATGATAATCATGGTCTAATAAAAGCTTTCTGCAGAAAAAAATAATGATTTTTGAAGAAAAAAAAACTCAGTCCCCTCCGATACACAAAGAAGCTCGAGATCACGAAAATCATACAAACATTAGTCGATGTTGCTTAACTTGCGTGTTCGTTTTAGAATACGACGTACAGCGATGCTATCGAGCTCCTCCAGACAAAATTACTTAATCTAAAACTGAAAATTGTAAGCATAAATTGTATTTTATTGAAAATTCAATGTGACTTTGCGCTCGTAGCCGGAATGTGTCGCTAGTCGCTACCATAATTAAATGAAGCGCAGCGTCCACGTGAGTTGTTTTTAACCGTGTACACTCACCTACCTTAGAGTTTTGGGCTAAATAATTCGGATGCCTTGAAAGTTGGCTAACAACCCAGACATTTTGGAGCAGAACGCATTGCCTGGATGCCGTTTAGTTTGTCGCATCGGTAACATAATGTCATGTTCATTTAGTTATTTCTAAGTATTGACATGGTAATTGATTAAATAAAAATTACGTAAGGGCATTACGTATGATAAATAAAAAAACAAACTGTTTGTTATTTTTATTTATCATAAAATTTACGAACACTTACGCTCACTTAACCAAAAAAAACCGTGTATATTATTTTTATATTGTTTTTAATATTTATGAATTTAAAAAAATGGCCCTTCACTGATCATTGGTGAGAAAAAGAAAAAGAGAAACTTGAAAATCGATATGCGATTTTATGTGTATTTTTAATCAAAACAACTTGCCTTTATTTGTAATACATTTTTTTTTCTATTAGGCCAATTCCTTCAAAGTCAACTTCTACTCTCATGGGAAACCGGTACACTGCTGTTACCAGTGCTCTCATCAGGATCGACGCCCTACCACCAACCGTTGAGATACTCTGTGACATGCAAGTGCCACTAGCTAATTATTTTAGCAGAAAGAGAGACATATTTTACAGAGGTCAGTATTATTTTTTTTTTGCCCTTTTGAAGAACCCGATATTATAGTCTAAAGAAAAGACCTCGGCGGGGATCTTATTCCAAAGATTCAGCGTTCGCGGGAGGAAAATCTTATCTATCAAGTACGCGACCATTTTGGATCTAGCATGAGGTCTAGTATGAGGTTGGATTCTCCGCCGCTGACGAGCAGATCAATGGTAGATGATTTGAACCGAACTAAATTTTTCACACATTAATATAAAGTCTACACAATTTAAAACATTGGTTTGGAAACAAGGTACATATATACATAATATAAATATATAATACATAAACGAGGTACATAAATACGGTACGAGATGTTTCATACCAATTACGCTTGGATTAATATGAAACCTCTTGTTTACACTGTTTTAATGTAGTAGGCTGTAATCTTTGTTTCAATTATCTGCCAATCCGTACTTATTTTTGTTCTTGACAGTATAAATACAGGAAACAAATGAAGACAAAGCAAAGCCAATTTCGAATATAATTTCTTATTATTTGACTAAAATAATGGAAGTCGTTAAAGTAAATTTATTCATTGACATACTTATAAATATTCTCATGATTAAATTCATGCCTCAAGACCCATTTAGATTTCTCCCGGGAGTGCCTGCGGTAATGTGGTTGATTTTGATACTAGCCGGAGAAAGTTATTAAAATTAATGTTCTTACTAAGGTTTACTTACTTTTACTTAACGTTTTTAAAAAAAAAACAAAGTCAAGTAGGTATAACTTTGGGAAATAATTTATGTGATATATTGCCAGTGAGTTGCATATACGTATTTTGAACATAAGCTATCATTATTTAATTCTGAAAGTCAATTAAAATTTGATGTATCTTTACTCATTCATTACACATTTAAAATTACAAGCTCTTTCGCATTTTTTTCACCCAGTTATGACCGGTTTCTTATTTTGATAGAGACAATACTTATTAGGATAAAACTTTTTAATCCTACCCTAATGTTATCTCATAGTAATGTTTTCTTTTCAGATCCACCCCCTACAACCACCGAGCCGTCAAATTATATAGAATTAGAAAAGGATTTAGGTGAGTCTAAACTAGTTTTTTTTGCAACTGAGTCTCTGAGAATATATACGTATTGGTTTAAAAGAAATGAAATTATTTAGGTATTCAGAAGCCTTCAATTGGGTAGCTTGTGTAGAACTTCTTTTTAGTTTTTTTTTACAAAGAAATCTCAGCCCAAAATTAGATTTTGCATTGTCGTTTTTTCCAGTCTTATCTAGTCATGAAGTTCAGTACTATATTCTTAAAAGTTTAGTTGCTATACCCCTAGATTCGTTGTATTTTCCGGGGTAAAAAGTATCCCGGAATTATATGGTACCTATACATACATATTTAAAAATAGTAGATTTTACAACAAGTGCACAAAACGAACCATTTTGATAGTACTGTCGAGGATAAAAATGTGGACGAGTTATAAACTCTGCTTTTCACCTCGATTGCGAGGAAATAAATTAATAAACACACGAAAAAACAAGACTTGTTTCCCGCCGCTTTTTTTAAAATCTTACGACATTGAAATGAGGCTTGGGCTGCAGACCTATACCTACAGCCTACTATTAAATTAATTTTGTAATAATAAATTTTCTTAAAATAATTAAATAACCTACCGTACTTTAATTTAAATTTTAATATCTTTTATATCTTAAAAACACATAAGGCAAATAAATTAAAGTAAATATTATAAAATAACAAATTCTATCTCTGAACTTTTTATTGTGTTTGGCTGTATGGCTCATTTTCTTTGCCTTAATATAGATACATTTATGAGTAGATACGTTTTTCCCCTAGTGCACGATTTTTTGCAGCCTTTAACCTGCACAAATGAGCAATTTCAGAGCATGAGAAGTGAAAATACTTTTTTTTTGTTATAGGTAATAATAACAAAGCTGCTCCAGTGTTGGTGATAATTTCTCTAATATTATGCATATTACGGAGACAAATTAGTTGATAATTTAGTACTTTATTGTTTTGTTGAACAAATGTTATGAATTAAGCTATATTCCGTTCCATTATACAAGTAGGATGTAGAACAGTTAGATAGATAGTTTTTTTTGTATGATCTTATCAGCTAAAGGCATACTGATGCTATTTGCTGAGACACCGGGCTTTTGCAAGAGCGTAGGGCTCACACCGCCAAAAATTTACAGTGTCTGCCTAGGGGCAGAACCTCGGCCTATGGCGACACTGGGGGAAGGCGAAAGGATAGGAGAGAAGCGACCGGGCACGTGCCGGTACCGCAGATAGATAGATACAATAATCTTTATTTGCAATTCACAAACAATTGATACAGTAAACAGTAAAAGTTACGAACTAGTGTATATATGCAACAAGGTGGCCTTATTGCTCAAAGCAATCTTTTCAAGGCAACCTTAGGGTAACGAATTTCAGTATAAGCCAGGGCTAGCAAAACACAATAAACAGCAGGACATATCAATATATTTATAAATGAATAATAACAGTTTGTTGCCTGATTTCAGTTTTTATTGACAAAATAGTTGAAACAACATCATTGAATTTCACTTGAAATATTGCGTCAAGTATAGTGGAACGAGATATAGTTACGTATATATGCGTCTGTCCCCCTATTGTCGTAATAAAAACAATTTCAATCTCATTACAAACTCACGCACTATCTGGTTCAATTTCTATTTTGTATAAGTGAGGCAGCGTCGAACGAAAGTTCACGACGTGGTTTCTAGGGTTGCGTCTCTAAAGTGAAACTGGGCGATACACGCTAGAAGGAACGATGAAAGGTGGAGTAAGGAAACCACCGAGTGGTACCCTAGGAACGGAAAACGGCGTATGGGTCGTCCGGCGGCTAGTTGGGTCGATAACATGAGGCAGGTTGCTGGGAGAAAATGTATTCAGATGCCTCAGGATAGAGAAGATGGCGTAGACGAAAGGAGGCTTATAGGTACTCAGCAGTGGGTCGAGGAAAGCTGACGATGATGATGATGATGATGAGACAGATCGACATCAGATTGTAATTGTTTTTGTTAAGAGAATTTGGTTTGTTGTGGCGTTGCGATGTGCGGATGACGTAAGTTTATTTTTCTATGTAATAATGTGAGTTGTGGTGTTGCGTGTCACAGAGCGTGCCACATTACGACACAGAACGCAATATCACAACACACCAAAGATATACGTTTTAGCAATACTAATAAAGTGGACGTGCTTCCTTCTATGTATCAGTACAACGAACTATTTGTTCTGAGTCATCAGCACGTCATCAGTCACCAAAGTAATTAAAATCAGTGGTGGTTGATAAAATCATAATTTGTAGAAATTATGAACCATAGAAACTAGAAAATTACTATATGCACGAGCAATTTTAAAGTCACAGACTGTTACTAATTTTTGTTCACTGTGAAATAAGTACCTAATTAAAACTTATAAGCGCAAACTATTTTGTAAGTTATCAGAGATCAATACCAAAGCTTAAAACTGATTTTTGAAAAATTATAATAATTTTTTTTTAAGACCTATCACAATATGAAACGTATTGTTGTTCAAAGTTAAACTTTGAAATAATATTCGCTAATGTAATGCAGCACTAGTTAAGAAATTAGCTTAAATCAAGGTGGTTGGATGATATAAGGAAAACCGCTGGATGCTGGTAAGGTGTGTTGTGGTGAGGCGCGGCAGAAGGATCTAGGTTTCATACAAATTGCTGTCTCTCACGTATTTGCTAGGCTAATCTAATATTTTTCCGACTAAAGCCGGCTTTTCACTACGGGATATAATATAATATATATTACATCTTGAGATATAATGTTTTATCGCTCATCATACATTTTGTACGAGACCGTGCACACTGTGCTATAATATATATTACATCCCAAACTATAAATATTTTTTCGAGCGATATTTTGAAGGAGTACAGCCGGCTTTTCACTACGGGATATAATATAATATATATTACATCCTGAGATATAATGTTTTATCGCTCGTCATACATTTTGTACGAGACCGTTAAAACAGTGTGAACAGATATAGCTCAAGATGTAATATATATTACATTCCATAGTGTGAACGGCAATCGTGGGATGTAATATTATAGCTCAAAATGTAATGTATATTACATCCCATAGTGAAAAGCCGGCTTAAATTCGTCATGAGTTCCAAGACAGCTGTAGTTTCTCCCCGGGAACCTCAATAAGCTTCATTGTTTTTGGTCAATCTGAGTTCACCGTTGTTTATACAGGCTTCACAGGAGACACAGAGATGGGAATGTGTGATGAGTTTGTCCCATGTATAGTTAGGCTAAAGATACATCAAATTCATGTCAATTATGGTCCTTTATGACCTTCTGGCGCCACGCCACACACACACGTTTTCACCTTAACAGTACCTATAAACAATTTTCACTTAATTTCCTATGCCAAAATCTGTTGTCAAACGATATTTCGGTTACCGGTTTTGAAAGCTCACTCAAAAGATCTCAAAACACCATTTAAACTGATACGTTTGATGTAAAAAGCCGAGCTTTTAATAGCACAAAAATCTGATGGATTTAATATGTATTTTTTTAAGCTCCTCCAATTTGTCCCATAAAAGGTAATAACTTAAAAATTAAATAGCAAAATGAACATTTACAAAAAAAATACCTACTTCATTATATCAACAGGAAAATCAGGAACACAAAATTACCTGTATTTTAATTTAAATGACAATATTTACTGTGTAACATTCCAAAGATATTTCTTTTCTCTAGTCGTAATTGAAAATGTAAATAAATAAACATTCAAGGAAAATTATGTTTGTTTCATTCTGATTTTCCCTTTATTCATAATTAAAAACGAAAAAGAAATTATATTAATTAACAAAGGTCATGTTTTTTTTTATAAGTCTGTTTTGGGATTTTTGGCGACAACTACGATAGCGTCGATTTGAGTTTGTTATAAAAAAAAAAATTCTATGTAATTGTTTCGTGATTTTTATTTCATAATATTATAGCGCAATGTAAAATAAACAGGGGTTATAGTGCTTTTCAGTGGTAGAGCAATTATTATGAAATGGGCTAGCTCGACCGGGGAAGTACCATGCTCTCACAGAATATCGACGTGAAGCAGCAATGCATTTCGTTCGGTGAGTGAGAGATCCGGAAGCCCAACTCCTTTCCTATCCCTTCTTTCCCTTCCCTACCTCCTTCCTTTCCTCCAACCTCCTTGGTGGACAACGCATTGGTAGCGCCCCTGGTATTACTGATTTCCATAGGCGGCGGTGACCGCTTTCCATCAGGTGGCCCGCTTGCTTGTTTGTCTACTGTATGACATAAAAAAAATAGTAATCAATTAAAAAGTAAGCTAGACTTGCTTATCTGACGACGGTTATATTATTGTAAAATTAAATAATATACTTAAACGTTACATAGCATAAGGCTGATCTGCGCGAGCTCGGAGTCACTAACTGGCAAGACCTCGCGCAGGACAGAAAACAGTGGCGCTCTATCGTCGCGGAGGCCAAGTTTCACTTTGGGTCGCTGAGACAGCGTAGTAAGTAAGTAAGTAAGTAAGTAAGTAAGTAAGTAACTAAGTAAGTAAATAAGTAAGTTACATAGCAAACACCCAGACTCGAGAACAAACACAAAAATGTCATCACATATTTTTTTTTCCCCAGCGGGAATCGGACCCACGCGTCTGGTGCCGAAGGTGGAACGCTACCAAACGCATCACCGGGCTGTCAATGTCATTTATAGCAAGAAAATGGAATACCTAAAAAGAGGTTTAAAGAGAGGTAGGGCCACGTAGGGCACAGCGGATAATCCGCTCAAATCGGAGCAGCCCGTCTGGGGAAGAACCTCCACCTTACAAAAGATCGTAGCCAAATAGCATTGGTCTCGCTCTCGGCCATGTTGCGTTGAGTAAGGTCTCCATAGCTCCACTTGGAGGGGTTCGGAGGGTTGGCAACGCGTGTGTGATGCCCCCGGTATTGCAAGCGTCTTTAGGCTACGGTGATGCTTACCATCAGACGGGCCGAATGCTCGTTTGTCGCGTTTGTGGCATTAAAAAAACTCTTTTAATAAGCGATCCCATAGTTATAGCGTGTTCCTCTCTCCAGCTCCGTTACACATATTACTAACCGTGCGTAATAAAAGAATAGAAAAGGTTAGTATCTCAAAGTATCGATGTGTGTAACGTGACCTCAATATGGGTCGTCGTAAAGGACCAAAGTGACATCCGGACAGACAGGCGGATGGGTAAATTTGGAACAGAAACTACGCCATGGGAATCTCAGTAATCCCCGATTATATTTGTAAAAGAATTTAAGGACAAAGGAAAACCATAAAACTGCAATTAAATGTAGGTAAATATCTTTTTCCTAGAATCATCACGGTTCACGATAGATGGATTCTTAATTTTTGTCAACCATACAAATACATTATCATAATTTACGTGACATACATTAGTAAAGTTATTCGATAGTAATATTGCAAGAATTAATTATTTATATGATACTAGCGAAACCCGCGCAACTTCGTTTCGATGTCTCGCGCTTTTCGGAAAATCCTTGTAGGTATGTATTACAAAATAAACCTTAAAAGGTAATATCGGGACAAGCCCACCACACATTCCCACCGATGTGACTCCTGCGTAGCCAGGATCAACAACGGCGACCTCAGATTGACAATAAGCGATGAAGCTTAATTGACGTCCCGGGGGAGAAACTACAGCTGTCTTGGAACTCACAACGAATTTAATCAGAAAGAAGATAGTCGGAGTAGGAAGTATTGAAAGGACTTCCCTCCTTAACAACTACGTGAGAGACAGCAATTTGAAGCAATAGGCATTATACCTTAGAGAGATAGCAAATCAAGTGAGGCTGGAGTGCCGAGCACCACGGTCTATTGTTACATTATACTATTGGGACCTAATGCTATGAGCTGTTGTTTACTATTTTGATTCCAATAAAATACATTGTAAAACCTTCTAAATGCCTGATAATTGTCTCTGCTCGCTCGAGATCAGAATTAATGGTGAAATTTTATTATTACGAAGAACACGGGGCGCACGCCGGCGGCCGCGCAGCGCAGGCAGCGCGGGTCAGCTGTTAAAAAATCACTATTTCTCTACCCGCCCGTTCTCGCAAACCGACACGAAATATTAATTGCTTATTAAACGATATTTACGCACAATACAATGATAAAAATTATTTATTCACAGTTAGAAAACACAGACAAATGAAATGTTACCACTCACTGCACTAAAAATTTAATTAAATAAATTAAAATCGTATAATAGCACGGAACTCAAATCGAACCGAACTCACGTCACGTCACGGGGCGTGGGGAGGGAAGGAAGGTTAAGGTAATAATGTTTGCCATTATTTTCTTGAAGACAAATTGCAATGGGGTTAATTAAACATACAATTAGACAAAACATACAAACATACCAGTTTGCGCCGTGTTATTACAATTCTAATTAGAATGTATTTAAGGTGCATCCACACCGCTGTTACTTTATATAGAACATCGTTTTATTAGCAGTCAGAGTCCTTCCGCTGCGCTCTCGCAACTGCTAGAGATCTGGCTACAAATAGGATCTGATAATACCTGGATAATACCTATCTATTTAAAAAAAAGTTTCTTTACTAAGCAACCTCCGAAATCAAAAAGTTATTTATTGTTAGTTTTTTCCGTACAATAAAATTATCTTAAGTAATGTCTTAGTTTTATGCAGACGGTTATATTTTGTTAAATTATGTTATTATCGGTTTAAACGCAATGAGTAACATTTAACATAATAATGGTAAGTACTACCCGTCGCCTCAAGTTTGCCGTTACCTCCCGCCGCGCACACCCCACCGCACCTCAAGGCAGATCCGATATGCTAAACAACTGCGGATCTGCCTTGAGGTGCGGTGGGGTGTGCGCGGCGGGAGGTAACGGCAAACTTGAGGCGAACGGGTAGTAGTACATACTGTTTTGCACAACGTTGCTCCACAAAAAGTTAACTGCGGTGTGGATGCATCATAAAAAGTATTCTATTACGGAAGGTGTTTACTGTATTTGCTTTTAAATTAAATGAAAATAAGTTCATCATCAAAGTACTTAATTAATTAACAATTAATGACGTGAGGAAATCGATGGCGTCGCTGTGTATCGCACTCTAAGCGAATACGCAAGTTTAGCAAAGTCGACCTTACCCAGTGTTTGGATGGGTTTCGTTATCTGGAGCTTCTCCGGGGAAGGGCTACGTTAAGCTGTCGATCCTGGCTATTGTCAATGGATGACAGCCGTTAAGTCAAGACGGTGGCCTTCAGGCGGCTTGAAAATACTGGCCTCCGCCAATCCTTTAAGAGAGCTAGGACACAGCGGATAATCCGCTTAAATCGGAGCAGCCCGTCTGGGGAAGGACCTCCACCTTACTGAAGATCGTAGCTAACAAAACATTGATCTCGGCCATGTTGTGTTCCTACGGTGAGTAAGGACTCTAGAGCTCCATTTGGGGGGGTTGGGAGAGTTGGCAACGCGTGAGTGACGCCCCCGGTATTGCAATCGTCTATAGGCTATGGTGATGCATACCATCAGGCGGGCCGTATCCTTGTTTGCCAACTTTGTGGTGTAAAAAAAGCAAGGATAACTTTTTTTTTGACAGACCTAATGGTCAAGTATTTAACGGCTATATATGAATAACTGTCCATCCACACCGCAGTCACTTTTTGTAGATCAACGTCTCCAAATGTTAGTGGGCAACATTTTGATAAAAAAAAGAAGAAACTGGCAAAGTTGAAGAATGTTACCTAATCCTATCGCGTTGCATTGTGTTGCTCCACAAAACTTAACAGCGGTGTAGATGGACGGTGAGAACTTTGGATTCGAATCTCGCTAAATGAAGAATTTTATGTGCATGTATTGGTAGTTCTAAATATTGTAAAACGTTATTAAATCAGTCATCGTTTAACTTCGTCAAATGGAAGGTAGATACCGTTTATGTGTCTGTATCTATGGAACCGTCACCTGTAACCACAGGACCTTTCGATCCGCCTCAATAAATAATCTTTAGAGATACAACGTCGCATTATAAGATTGTTAGGGTTGATACGATATGTAATTAAATAAATAAAAAATGTATACAATCCCGAAATGTTGCGGATAATGGGTATGGTGAGGGTTAGGAAGGAAGAGTTGAAGAAGAAATGGAGATAAATTGTAATAGGTGAGAGTTACAAGAGAAAAAAATAGACATATAAAAACCGCAAAGAAAAGTATTATGAAAATATAAAGAGTTTGTAACAGTGGGAATAAAAAAAAAAATAATGGATGGAAAAATTCCTATATAATGTAAAGTTTAAGACGAAGAGAACATAGGTGTGAAAAAAACTGAAGTGAATAAAAGGGTATTGAAGGCGCACATAAACTTATATTACTTGTTTTTACACGCGCTTTTCGCTGTCGAAACCACCGCGGCACTGCCGCGGGGAGACTGAAGTACCGCAGTGTATAGGTTGTCGGTAGATTTGAGCTACCCACTTCAACATAAATTCAATAATTTTAATGTCCCATACACACAACACTAACAGATCCGCATTAATGATAGACTTTATACTGCTTAATTTTGAATCAAATAGCGCTGTGTAAATTGCGCACAATTTTATATATCAAAACTAACTGCGAAAATGAGCTGAAAAATGTCAACCCCATAGAAACACCCGCCTGGGGCAAGGATTTGCTTGGATTCCATGTTCATTTAATTTAACAAGTGCAATGTTGTCGAGCTCTTCTTGTATTTGCGTTGCATTAATAAATAAATATTCTTGAACGAATTTCACAATGCCATCTAGTCCCAAACTAAGCAACTAAGCTTGTACTATGGGTATTAGATTGCTGATAAATATACTTGAATAGGTACAGGTAAATAAATACTTAGTGTAGATAGAGAACATTCAGACTAAGGCAAACAGTGATACAAATGCTTACCTTGCGCAAGATTCGACCCGTTGTACGAGCAGTAAGGCCATCAAAACAGACCCGTGGATGACGCCGATGGTAATTGAGATATAAATATAAAATAAATATTCTAGAACGAATCACACAACGCCATCTAGCAAAAACTAAGCAAAATAAGCAACTAAGCTTGTACTATGGGTACTAGATTGCTAATTTTGGCAACGCGTGAGTGATACCCCCGGTAATGCAAGCGTCTATAGTCTACGGTGATGCTTGCCATCAGGAGGGCCGTATGCTTGTTTGCCAACTTTGTCGTATAAAAATAAAGTTTCATAATGATACTTAAATTTTAGCATAAAAATCTTTGCTCTTAGCTCTCTATCCTGCTCATTTCTGTTATTGGTTGGCTCTTCCGCAGAATTTGTGTTATTCGTAAAAAATGTACTTGTTATAAAAAACAAAAAAAATGTACATCGCAGGTAATGTCGTACCTTGTCCCCATCCACAAAACTATGCATGAAAAAACAGAACTACGGTTAACAAAATTCCGGCAAAACATTTTTACAAACCAACTGTCCGAATAAATTTTGCGTGCCAACCCTACTGGAAGGAGCCGGAGTAGCGAGCATTTCAATGTACCGCTTCGCCGACCCCTAAATCAAAACAAATTGAGATATACGTTGCGTCACATGAAACTGACTGACTGACTCGCCACTGAAATTGATAACCGTTGAAAAATGTTCCTTTCGGTTTAATCTTATACTGCCTTATGGGCAACGCAGACGACAAACGATTCTTGAAGGACTTTTTGTTTGGGAAATACAAAGGGCTACGTAGGTACTCGATGGTAAAATAAAACCTATGGAGTTATATGCTATTACAGACGATGACGCACATTTACCATCAAGGAGGTCTGAGGAAAGGAAAGAGGAAGGGAAGGGAAAGAAGGAGGGGGAAAGAGGGGATAGGGAAGGAGTTGGGCTTCCGGATCTCTCACTCACCGAACGAAACGCATTGCTGCTTCACGTCGCTATTCTGAGGGGTGGTACTTCCCCGGTCGAGCTAGCCCATTTCATAATAATTGCTCTACCACTCCAAAACTAAAGGATGTTGTTACTCTTATTCTTCGCGTTTATAATAAAATATTATTAATGAGATTTTGTTTGCTGTAAATTTAGGATCACAAGATTGTCCACTCTACTCCGTGTTTCGGCTCGCCTATTGTCCATGGACGACAGTCGTTAAGCCAAAAGGTGGCCTTCAGGCTATCATTCTGTCTGTGTGTTATCCATATTTATTGAATTCTCCTTTGCAAATACTTTATTCTATCTATCTATATGTTGCAGTCAAAACTCTTAACCAGTCAAAAGTACTATTGACTGGCAAAATCAGGCAAAAGTACTTTTGACCGTATGCTTTAGTCAATAATACTTTTGACTAAAATAACAGTTAAAAGTACTTTTGCCCAATGGAGCTGGTTTAAAGTACTTTTGACTAAGTGATTCCGTCAAAAGTGGTTTTGACTGGTTGTATCAGTCAAAACTCTTAAAAAGTTAAGGTGGTCGATAAAAATAACGACAAACGCACATAAACTTTTATATTAGGTACTCGTTATTAGTGGAGAACGTGCTGATATTAAGCCGGATCCACAGCGCGTGTTTTGGCCTACAGTCCCTACACAATGAACAAAAACATGTCAAAATTTAACAAAATCGACTACACAATACTTTGTTTCAAACACATTTTTGTTTGCATCAATAATGTTTTTGTTTTCCATGCGCGATGGAAAACACGTATACAAAATACCCCCGCGCGTGTCGAGGGGCAGGGTACTGTCATATCATCCGCCATTTTGTCGTGATTTTGACAACTCTCTCGCCTTGCTAGACAATACACAAGCTACGCGACCGCGAGCCGCTATGGACAGCGTGTGTAGAGAAACATGTTTCAAAAACAAAGTTTTCTGTATGTATTTTTCTTGAATGTTTTCAAAAAACGTTTGCTGGGGACCCTGCTTTAGAACAAAAATGAGTGACTACGAAAAGAAAGAACGCTTTTTGCAAAGAATTTTAGCGATAGTTTTTTTCTTTGTATGGATTGTAATGCCAAATTTTTCGTAAAAAACGATTTCACATTTAATAAATATCTTTTTTATTTACATCTAACAAGTTAATAGTGCTTTTGACTGATGCTTTATTGCAGTTAAAACTACTTTTGACGAAGAGCGTCAGTCAAAAGTACTTTTAACCGCAAATTTGCAGTCAAAAGTACTAATAACCAATAATTTTCAGTCAAAACCACTTTTGACCAACCTATTCAGTCAAAAGTACTTTTGCCTGATTTTGCTAGTCAATAGTACTTTTGACTGGTTAAGAGTTTTGACTGCAACATATATATTAAACCAAATTAATCAAATAATCTAAAACCCCCTACAAACGAAACGGCAATGTAAACGGCCATAAATTTTGCTCCGGCCGATTCCCCGACACAACAAAGCCTATAAGAAAACAAATTTTAAAGGAACTTCCAAAGAAAACATCGCATACCAAACGTCAGCTGCTTGGGAAAGCAAAAGATTAATTAAATATCGGCTAAATACTTTTTTAATTACATAATTTTAGCTTCTATTATTTTATCGTTCAGTTTTAACGGAGGATTAAGGAATGGAGGCAAACGTACTATTAAGGTCAGGTACTATTAAGGGCCCATTGTTTGATCAGTAGTAGTTTAATGGTTAAAATTCGTAGCAATTTTTAACAAATAGTTACGTTTTTTCAACGAATTTTAACCATTAGTATACTTAACTACTGATCAAACAACGGTGTCTAAGGAAAGAAATAGTTTTATTTGGTGACAATATTGGTACAAACAAATTCAGTTTGCATTTTCATATAAATTCAAATAAACAATATTTTTGTGCACGTTCCGGTATGGTTACGGTCTTGTTACTGTCAAGGAACGCACGGTTCAATGAGCAGAGTCCTTTAACTTAACTATTGAAACAGGAGGGCGACTACGAAACGCAAATCCGATACTTCGGCCGAAGTATCGGAAGAATTTTAACCATGAAATACAAGACATTTCATAGTTATTTTAGTAATTCGTTGAATTTTATCCATGAAATACTTACCTTGTATATTATGGTTATTTTCTAGTTCGTTGAATTTAAACCATGAAATACCTTGTACTTTATGGTTATTTTCTAGTTCGTTAAATTATAACCATGAAATACAACATATTTCATGGTTATTTTAGTAATTCGTTGAATTCTATCCATTAAATACCTTGTATTTTATGGTTATTTTCTAGATCGTTGAATTATAATCATGAAATATATGAAATACAAGATATTTCATGATTATTTTAGTAATTCGTTGAATTCTATCCATCAAATACCTTGTATTTTATGGTTATTTTCTAGTTCGTTGAATTAAAACCATTAAAACCACCACCATAATACCTTGTAATTCATGTTTAAAATTCTTCCGATACTGCGGCAATAGTATCGGATTTACGTATATTCGTAGTAGTAGCCCTCCTTGTATACTGGGCGCAATCAAGCTATCCCAGTAACTCTTCAATCTGAACGCAAGATATACAATTTATTCTATTTTGAAGCCTTTTATCGAATTATACTTGAACATTTATTTATTTACAAAAGTGGTTTTAGTATACAAATATTTTTTAAGAATATTTTTTCATTGTATTCTTTTGAAATAACGCGTTACAATCAATTTGTTCAACCACAATTTAATCTATTTTGAAGACGGTTAAAATTTAATCTACGATACAAGTGAAGTCTTGTCAGATAGAACAAATAGCCACTGTAAAGATAAAATAAACACAGTAAAGTTAAAGTTAGATGCACACTTCTGTAGAGTTTATTTATTTATATTGACTACAGTACAGAAGTAGGTTGTACCACGGTACAATATGCGGATTTAATGCCAATTGCTTTCTCTACCAGTCAACCATTGAGAGTGCATTCTTCACAATATTGCGGGGATGAATAAAATTAAAGTAAAATATTGCTAAACCTTCAATAAATACTGTACCTGAATATACGTGAAAATTTTAGGTATAATATTTTATATTTATAATGTTCTATCGTGGCGGCGTGTGAATACCGTCAGATATATTTAATACATTTAACATCTCTATTTTGTTCATACATTAAACATTATTTCTTACATTATTTTATTTGTGAAACAAACAAACGGTTTGGAAGATGGGACTGTTTTTTGACGCTTCTACTGATGATTCGAACTGAATCTTTCTAAATAAAGATTCCAAAGAGCTTGTCTTTATTCTTGATTCAAAGTGGTAAACAAGGCGGTCTTATTGCTAAAAGCAATCTTTTTAAGACAACCTTACGGTGCTTACGGTAACGAATTTCTAAAAGGAGTGGGCGCGGTCAGCAATACACAATAACACAATATAAGTAAAATTATTGCTAAAATAACATTTTAATCAAAATATACCCTGATCTTCTATAAGCGCAATTTATTTCAACGACAAATCTTACTTTACTATATTTATATTAAAACTGAGACCATCTTTCATACGTTCCTTTAAAATATTTCGTCTCATCTGCCGTCGGTAGCAAGGACGATGTAAAATACGTCCCTCATGGGAAATTTATTTGCGGCAGAGATCCTAAGCCGGAGTAATGTGCCTTCGATGTCCCTACCCGCAAGGAATTATAGTTGCTGACAAAAACTGACGCCATAAATATGTTATGAGAACTCAAGAGAAAAAATTGAAACTATTTTATGTTATATCTACAGTTTCGAAGGTTTATATTAATTAAATTACGAAGATGTAAGTACCAAGGGTTAACAAAAGTTTTTTGTCACTGAAAATTTACAGATCAATTCAATAAAGTAAAAGTTTTTGGAAAGAATTAGATGAAGTGCGAAAGTGACAAGTACACGATTTAGTTAAATCATGGTTAATAATACAACATACTAGTAATGTGCAACAAGGCGGCCTTATTGCTAAAAGCAATCTTTTCAAGGCAACCTGTAAATTATTTCCGAATTATAAGGCGATACAAAATGGGTAAAACAAATACGTAAGAAAACAGATCCCATTCGCCATTTGTTCACTACTAACTAATATATATTTAATAGTAATTCAATGATTTCATTAATTATCTACCGTTTTACACAAAATTAGAAAACTCTATAATCCGAATCCGAATTAAATGAAAATTCCGAGATAGGCACTTTATTTTGTCGAAGTGTACAAATAATAATGATTTGTATAAACTTACTCTATTACACTGGGCGTCAAAAATAAGTAGTACAATTTTAAAATTGCAATATCTCCTAAACTGCAGAAGCTAGACCTTTGAAATAAAGAAAAGTTAAAAGACAATTTAATTTCATTTAATAAAAACTTCATGCATAATATCATTTTTTAAAGATTGACTGAAAAAAAACTTAATAAATAAAAACACTATTTTTTTAAACTGTTGGCTTGTACTTTTGTTTTTTATTGTTTTCTTTATTGCTGATAAATCGCACAGAGCTAGTGGTCATAGAAAATGGCACTCTGACTGGTGAAAGATATGCATTAGAGATCCTTAACGAGTATGCAGGGCCATATTTAGCAAATATGGGTGATGGAGCTATACTAATGCATGATAACGCCCGGCCACACACCGCTCATCTCGTACAAGAGTACATTCAGGAGGTTGGCATCAGCTTGATGGCTTGGCCATCAAGAAGCCCAAATCTTAACGCGATTGATGAGCTTGGGAGGCTAGTCAGAAGACGCAGACCACCCCCCGCCACCCTCAGGGCTCTAAAACAGGCCCTGATAGAAGAATGGGTGAATATTCCCCAACATCGCCTCCGAAACTTAGTGTTCAGCATGCCAAACCGGCTCCAAGCTGTCATCAGAGCCCGAGGCGGCAACACAAGTTACTAAAGTGGGAACAAGGCCCAAAACGTAAAAATTAAGTTCTTGATAGTTCCTTCAAAATGGTTAGCTTTTAGTTTTTTCCTAATTTTCAGTGTAAAACTTTACTAATGCTAAATAAAGTATTATTTTTAGAAAACTTTGTTAAATTTTCTATAAAATGACTTTTATTTCAAAACTCTAACTTCTATAGTTTAAGAGTAATTGCAATTTTAAAACTGTACTACTTATTTTTGACGCCCAGTGTATAATGCGTATAATAACATCTTCTATACATGTAATAAAACAGTAGACCCCGATATGTATATCAGGTACTTTGACCATATTTGGCAAAAATGAAGAGGGAACAGTTAGAGAAAGATATTAAAAGCGAAAATTTTTTTTTTTTTAATTTTTGTCTGTCTGTCTGTTTGAACGCGCACATCTTCTAAGTTACTGAACGGATTTTAATGCTATTTTCACAGTAAGATAGAACTCGGCTTGGAGCAGATATAGGCTTTGTTTCATTTAAATCGGATGACAGGAAAAGGAGTTATCCTTATTTTTACATTTCACGCGAACAAAGTCGCGGGTAACAGCTCGTAAACAATAACAACAATAACAATAAGCATACAGTTTGAAAGTTTGTAAATGTTTATGTTGCATACAGTTTGATGACGACGGTTATGCTCCCCTTCAGATAATGCGTTGCTCAAATTCCATTTAAGTATTGCAATGTCATTTTGTCGTATAATGAAAATGTAATATCATTTAAATGGCGCAGGACAGGAAAATCGGGATGCATTAAAAGTGATTGCTTACTGTATGGGAGAGTTCCGCTGCGTTATTTCCCACGCGGGACAATGACTGCTATTTTTTCAGAGTACAGTCCACAGAGAGATTGTGTTGAACATTATGTAACAAAGAAAATAAAATATTCCTGAACGAATACACAAACAGCAGCGCCATCTATTTTATTTGGAAAAGAAACAGTACAGTAACTTTAGCTTAGCCAGCCCATACCAATTCGTAATAGTAGGCACTATTGAATTGGTATGGGCTCGCTCAAACGGGGCAGTATACCCAAACCACCCTTCATACCATGGCTTTTTTGAGTTCATGTTACACATAGTTTGAATGTGATGTAAATCCAATTTTTGTATGAATGCAGAGGAGCAAATTAACTATAATTTACTCCACTGCAATTTATTTTTTTAAATTAAAAAAATACCTACTTATTTAGGTACTAAGAAAATTCCATGACAGACGGTCCACGCCCAGACAGTATTGGCATATTCCAAGGAGACGAATTCCTGTGAAAAAGATTAATGGGTTATGTGAAATAATGTGAAGTATGTAAGTGACATTTAATAAGGTAGAACGCAAATAATTGGTGTTAAGTGATAAATGATAAGTTTTCATTATGTAGGTATTAATATTTTTTTATGTCGTACTAGCTTATGCCCGCGGCTTCGCTCGCGTTAAATTCGGGGTAACGGTTCCCCTTACTTCTTACATTGAAAATTGCAAAAAGTCCCATACAAAATGTCACCCCCTCTTTACAGTGTTGGGGGCGGATTTAAAAAAAAATTATGCACGATTTTTTTGTTACTCACAAATAGTCCGCATACCAATTTTTAGCTTTCTACCTTAGAAAATGCGGAATGCTCCATACAAACTTCCACCCCCCATTTTAGGGAAGTGGGGGTTAGAAAGAAACAAAAAGTAGCATATGTGACTCTCCATCCCTTCAACTATCTCCACTTAAAGAATCACGTCAATTCGTCGCCCCGTTTTGCCGTGAAAAACGGACAAACAAACATACACACATATACAGTATGGTTGTTGACCAGTCCGATACAGTTGAAATGCTGACGATTACTATACCGGCGCGAGCGCTCGGATCCTCTTATGACCTGCACATTAGCGCAGTTTATTCCCCCTGAAAATGATCGTATTCCCGGTGATATAATATGTATTTTAAACACATTAAAGGAATTAGCGAATAGTCGTTCATTGAGTAATCATTTATTAATAGGGGATTTTAATTTACCATGCATAACATGGAACACGTCGGACCCAATTCATATAAATAGAGGTAATACTGAGGTACAAATTGCTGCTACGAACTTAACTGATGAACTAATTTTTTTAGGATTAAAACAATACAATACAATAAAGAATTATGCCGGAAATACTTTGGATTTGGCCTTTTGTAGTCTTCCATTGGACGTTGCCGGCTGTTATTCACCCTTATTGGATCTCGACCGTGAGCATCCTGCTCTATCAATCAAAGTGTTAGATGTATCAATAACTCCCTTGGTAGAAGCCGCATCACCGAAACGCAACTTCCACAAGTGTGACTATTCCGCTATTAATAGAACCTTTGCCAATATTAATTGGCGGTCGCTTCTCGAACCGTGCAGTACAGAGGAGGCAGTTAGTGTTTTTTATAATATTGTTTACAAAACCATCGACGAATACGTCCCATATAGAAAAGCACATGGTAATCACAAGTATCCTGTCTGGTATAGTCAAGCCTTAATAAAGATAATTAAAGAAAAATATAAAGCTCATAAAAAATGGAAGAAATTCGGAAACTTATTGGATTACGACGAGTTCGCACTTCTTCGTAGACGACAACAACGCGTACAGGATATTTATTATGCCAGTTTTACGAGGTTAGCCGAAAATTCAATACAACATTCTCCGAAGACAATTTGGACATACATTAAATCAATGCGCGGTGGCTCAGGTTACCCTAAAATGCTTACGTATGGTAATGCAAAAATTACCGAAGGTACAGACATATGTAATGCGTTTAATGACTTCTTTAAAAGTGTTTTCGGCGTACCTTCGTCTGATTTAAGTGATATACCTAACAATACGCCCCATATTGACACAATTTCTAAAATTGTTATTCCCATGGCCACAGTGGAGAGAAAATTACAGATATTGGATACAAACAAGGGCGCTGGATGTGACGGTATACCTCCTATTTTTTGGTGCAAATGTGCTAAAACACTTAGCCCTCCCATATCTGTAATTTTTAATAACTCGTTAAGTAATGGAACATTTCCCAACACATGGAAAAAAGCCCACATTGTACCAATACATAAAAAGGGAACTAAGACTAGTGTTGAGAATTATAGAGGAATTTCAATATTGAATACTGTTGGTAAAGTATTCGAAAAGCTAGTATTTGATGTTATAACACCGATGATTTCTAAGCAAACACCAACTAGCCAGCATGGTTTCTTTAACCGTAGGTCTACGATCACTAATCTGGCATGTTTTTCCAACTATGTTCTGTCCAATATGGAGAAGGGAGGCCAGGTGGACGTGATCTACACGGACTTCGAAAAAGCTTTCGACCGTGTGGATCACGGCATACTGCTTGGAAAGCTCCAAGGTCTGGGAATACATGGCGATCTCCTGAGATGGATAAAGTCGTATCTAAGCAACCGCTCTCAGGCTGTTGTGGTGGGTGGTTATAGGTCCGATTACGTCAATGTTCCCACAGGAATTCCTCAAGGATCACATTTAGGTCCTTTATTTTACAATATTTATGTGTCGGATATTGTATTCTGTCTAAAATGGTCGCGACATCTCATGTTTGCAGATGACAAAAAAATATTCTTAAAAATTAATAATGAAGAAGATTGTTTGAGGATACAATCTGATTTAGACAGACTATCTAACTACTACAAAGAAAATCATATTACAGTAAACGTTGATAAGTGTGAGTGTATAACTTTTACTCGAAAAATCGCACCTATAACTTTCCCTTACAATTTTAACAGTAGAATAATTCGCAGAACATCCTCAATAAGAGATCTGGGCGTGCACTTCGATAATAAAATGCTTCTTGATGAACATATAGATAAAATTACGCATAAAGGTTATAAAAATTTAGGATTCGTAATACGAACATGCAAGCCTTTTACAAATATAAATACTATTAAAATCATATATTTTGCTTATGTTCGCAGCGTTATTGAATATGCCAGTCCAATATGGAATCCTCAATATACAATTTACAAAAAACGTATAGAACGCTTACAGAAAAGATTTATAAGACATTTGAATTACCGTACTAGGACCTCTATTTCGACTAATTATAAAGACAACAGCATTTGCTATAACTTATTAACACTAGAAGACAGACGTAAGTTAATGGATTTAAGTTTTCTGTAAGATATTGTGCGGGGTTGTGTCGACTGTGCCGAGCTCGTCGAGAGTATATCGTATAACGTACCGGCCCCTCGCAACCGTAGGCGAACTCCGTCTTTGTTTCTTCCTCCTCGCACATTTACAAATTACGCACAGAATGCACCTACATCCCGACTTACTCAAACCTATAATGAAGTATTTAGTGACATTGATTTGTTTATTCACAGTAAAAATAAAGTAAAAACTCAAGCGATAAATATTCTGAAATCGCAATAGATTTGTTGTTCTATAATACCGAATGTGTATTGTAATATGATTGCGTAGGTTTACGTATGTATATATTATTCATATATATTATTATGTTTATATGAGTCAATAAATAGTTAAATAGTTATATATATATATATATATTTTTATATTTATTTATTTATAATTTATGTATTTTGTTATTTGGGTCCTATGTTGGCAGTTGAAATTTGTTTAATATACCTATACTAGTTGAATTGTTTGGAGTTTACTAGTAATTAGACACTAATTAATAATTATAAAACAATAAAACAGTGAAACTTATTAATATAACATGTCCTAAAAAGTAATATAGGGAAACCTGTTATTAGCCTTACTTATAATATAAAGTACTATTTTGTAACTATTTTTATGTAACGCTGTTGGTTTTCTAAATAAAAATAAATAAATAAATAAATACACACATACTTTCTCATTTATAATATTAGTATAGTATTACTTGTATATATATATATATATATATATATATATATATATATATATATATATATATATATATATACACACACATATAACAACTTATTTACATGTCAGACTGTACCTCCAATCCAATCCTCTCGTTCGCTTACTCTCGTGCGAATTGCATACGACACTGCACCTGCTACTCGTCGATGGCCATATCCATTTCCCAAAACCGCATATGGTGCATTCATATAACCTGCGTTGATTCGATTAGTTTTAGCAACGAAATCGATATAGCTTTTCGCATAGAAAGTGCTATGAAAAATTCAGTGTAAGTTTGTTACAAAACTAACGCATACCTGAAGCTTCATTTGTGCAATCAAATCAATTTCATGGTAATATGGATATTTTTATTCAAATAGGCCTAATACAAGCTCTTTGGAATTCTCTGCTGTCTGCTCTTTGAACTAATATGGTAGAAAAACACTGTGACGATTCGAAAGAGATTGTTTCAATAAAAAAAAATAGAGTTTTTTGTGTTTTATAAAAGGATTAACAAAGGTGGACACAGGGTGACACTAAAAGGGGTCTAAGCTGTCACGGAACTTTAATAATAACTTTAAACTAATACATGACACAGTCACAGTTATTCACGTGAAACAAATAATAAGACGGGTACAGACTGTTGCAATGTATCATGTAATGTAACTTAATTCCCATAGTGTGGTCGCCTTGCGCGCACGAACCGGGCACACTACGCGCACGAACCGAACATTCAACTCGTGCTCGCCGCGATCGATGGAGGAAGATAACACAGCGCTGCGTCCACACTATGAATGCTCCTTTCATGTTACATGGGACGTTACAGCAGCCTGTACCCGGCAATATATTAAACAAAGGTTTATCCAATACACCAGTTTAACTAATTGCCCAGTTACTAATTTCTGCTTTAGTTTAGCTAAGTTTAATTAATTGAAAGCTGTGGGCTTCATTAATGGTTTAATTGTTTATTGTGCAATAATTATTATAATTTACTATTCTATAATATCCACGTAATGAACTATTAAAGATTTTATGACACTATAATGTTTTATGATTCTAAACTAGTGGAGTGGTAGAGGATTTATGACAAGCTGGTTCACCGGGAAAGTGCCACCATCTTACTAAATATCAGCGTGAAGGTGTTATGCGTTTCGATAAGCGAGTGAGAGATTTAAGATCCTAACTATACCCCTAACTTTTTACTTCTTCATTTCTTTTTAAAGGCGACAACACCTTAATGAGTCCCGTTAGTGCCTCTGTACTCCACGGGCGGCGGTGTTGGCGAGTTACTGTGCATAGTTCATGTGGTTCACGAGAAAAACATGGATATACCATGTTTGTTTACCTGTCGTATGACATAGAAAATACAAAAAATCATGTTCAAGGACACAAATGTTTTGCCTGGCGCAGGATCCGAGCCCACGACCCTCGAGTTCAATTTTATTATCAATTGCTAGCCACTCACCATCTGATATGTCAAATATTCATAAGCAATTTAACATAACCTTTTTCGTTGCTCAAAAGTGTAGTAGGTATAGCGTTTCAATCTGTACTGATACTCGTACCGTCCGGCACAATTTACATGCATAGGAGCCTTATTTTATTTGCATCATGCCAATAAACCCACATGCACTGGAAGGGCGCTCTTTGTGTTGCAAACAAAATCTTCTTACTTTTCGTAAAATAAGTATATCGTATTAAAATACATACCTACTCTCTGATAAACGATTTTATTTAATTTGAATCACGACCATTACCTCTTTATTTTGAAACTAACAACTTTAAAATGCCTATGTATTTAAAACTTAGGGTCAGAGAACGCCTTAGTTGCATGCAAAAAATTTATCAAATAACAAATATATATTAAAAAATAAAAATACCTGTAAAGCCACTTGGAATATAATACATACAGAGACAAATACCAAATTAGAGAACAGTTATAATATAGAAAATATTGAATACAATAACGATATAATAAATAGCCCCAAGAAAATTGCTACCACATTTAATGACCATTTCATTAATTTAACAAATAAATTTAATGATAATTTAATTTATGAATCACCTAAAGATATTTTAAGTAATTCTATCTATCTGACTCCATAGATGAACATGAAATTAAAAAAATAATAAATTGTCTAAATAGCACGAACTCTGAGGGTTATGACCATGTATGTACTAAGGTCCTTAAGGCATGCAATGAGGAGATAGCGTCTATTTTAACTTTTTTGGTGAACTTATCAATGTCTACTGGTATTTTTCCTGACAGATTAAAGGACTCTGTGGTAAAGCCCCTATACAAAAAGGGTAAAAAAAACAACGTAGATAATTATAGACCAATAACCTTGATCTCCATTTTCTCAAAGATATTTGAAAAAGTCATGCTTAATAAACTTATGCAGTTCTTTGAAAAATATGGAATCCTCAAACAAGATCAATTTGGATTTCAAAGAAAAAAATCAACAACTCATGCAATTTTTAATTTAGTAAATGAAATCTTAAACAGTCTAAATAAAAATAGGTTTACAACTGCCCTTTTATTGATATGTCACGTGCCTTCGATTTTTGTTCCCACCCTCAACTACTTAAAAAACTGGAACACTATGGAATCCGAGGTCCGGCGTTAAGTTGGATCAAAACTTACTTGTGCAATAGGAAACAAGCCGTGGAAGTTGTAAAACTAGACTCCAAAAATGTTGCACAGAGGTGTCAGTCAGAATTCAGGGAAAATAAATTTGGAGTCCCACAGGGAAGTGTTCTAGGCCCTCTTCTCTTCCTAGTGTACATAAATAATATCCCTGACTTGATAAAGCATCGATGCATCTTATTCGCAGATGACATTTCTCTTGTAATTACAACTGATAAAAATTTGACATTGAAAGAGCATATAAATGACATTAATAATACATTGAATATAATTATAAATTGGCTAAATAAAAATAATTTATTAATTAATATTAACAAAACTAATTTTATAAATTTTAATAATATATCTCATGAATCATTAACCATAAATCATAAGGGGGTTAAAGTCAATGGTACAAATGTTAGGAAAGCACTTCCAGCGTAATTCTATGAAGTCTTCCCTTCTAGATTAAAATAAGATCTGTGTTGTGGTTGCTAGGAGATTACTTGTTATTCTTTGTATCTTTGATAAAGCACGCAATATATTTTACTAAACCTAATTTCCACTACGTTTACTTTAATATGGTAGCAGAGCATGAAAAAACGAGAGTTTAAAAGTTTTAGTATTGTTTTCTAAAGGATAAAAGTTCGAAAGAGTGAATCATGTTGTCTTCAAATATGAAATTTAGCAGTAAAACGGCTTCTCAGTTTGGAGAGACGTTTGGAGAAGAATACTGAACTGAAAAGCAATTACTCTGATGTCATTGAAGAATATCATACTCTTAGACACATGCAAGAAGTTACCAAAGAGGTAAAGGAGGGGGAAGGTAAGTTGTGGCTTCCGCATCATGCAGTAGTGCGGATGGACAGAACGACCACGAAAACTAGGGTGGTGTTCAACGCATCGGATAAAAGTGCCAACGGCTTATCGCTTAATGACACTTTGATGGTGGGTCCAAAGCTACAACCAGAATTGCGACACACGATAATGCGGTGGAGAATGCATCCAATATGCCTTATAGCCGACATCGTCAAGATGTATCGGCAAGTGAAGATAGCTGAAAAACATGTAGACTATCAGCGCATAGTATGGAGACAAGACGAAGAAGTTAAAGACTTCCGTCTTTTGACCGTGACTTTCGGTACATCAAGCGCCCCATACTTAGCCGTTAAAGCTTTACAGCAAGTAGCCAAGGACGAAGGTCATAATTACCCGCTGGCGGCGAGAAGAGTTCAATCGGACTTTTATATGGACGACCTTCTATCTGGTGCTGAAACAGAAAGAGAAGCAATTTTTGTATATAAGGAAATGAATGAATTGCTAATGAAAGGAGGATTTGAATTACAAAAGTGGGCCAGTAATATAAGAGGGTTACTGGAAGGCAAGGACTCCGAAACTGAAAAAGAATTTAAAGAAGAGGGAAGAGTAGAAGAAAATGTTACTAAAGTAGTGGGTATTGCTTGGAATCGCAGGACTGATGAATTTGGCTACAGTATCAGATTCTCGTCAGATTCTTCTTCTTCTTGTCCTGAAACAGAACGTGGTGTTATTAGTAAAATCAGTACTTCAAAAATACTTACAGTCTTATTCATAAAAATCCCCTAAAATAGGTTTTAAACTCTAATTAGTTAAAATACTCATTAGAACTAATAAACCTATTATAAAATTCTCTATTCATAAACGTTCAATAAACCCGTCATAGCTATGTTGTCGTTATAAGACGTTTTAGCGTGGTTAAGTTGTCGTTCTGATGAATCCATAGATTAAAATGCCAAAAGAACTGCTGTCCACGGCCAAAACAACGCAAAAAAAAGTATAACAACGTCACCACAGAGTGAAGTGTAAACGTCATTTGTGATTCTTGGTTTCTTGTGTTTCGTTAACGTATATTTTTTGAACAAAATTGGATACAAGAATGGAAATAAAAATGGAAAATCAAAAAAAGAAAAGGCAAAGAAGTGAAAATTGGCTGGAGGAAGATAAGGTGGGAAAGAGGTTCACATAACTAAATATGCTTGTTTATTTACATTTATTTTATTATATTTTTTAAGGTTTTTAGTTTTAGGTTCATTATAATTTGTTTATATTCATATGTTTAGTTTAGTTTTAGTGTACATATATATATTATATTATTTAACTCATTTATTTTCGTTGATTAACACTGATGGCCTATTTTTATTTCCGTAAAATTTATTGATGGATTTGGTGAGAGAGCGCGTGATGATCATCGAAAATAAAAAAACAATGTGTATGGTATGTAACCATAAAAAAACGGTTCGGGCGCGAAAATAAAATCAATAAAAAAACGGTTCGGGCACGAAAATAAAATCAGCTGTTGCACATTTGTCGGCCATATTTCTGTTTATTAAAGGTTTATAGTAGGGTGGACCCTGTTTTAAGTTACGAAACCGTTATTGAATACTTACAAAGCTTTTTAGTGTTATTGAACGTTTATGAATAATGCTTTTCGGGATTCTCATTATAACAAGCTAATAAACCTATGTTAACTTTTTATGAATAAGACTGTTACCCTCTTGGATCCTGCACAGTGGTCCTATGTAAAATCCAAGAAAAATCTTGCTGATTGCGCATCCCGTGGTATCTCGCCGTCTGAGTTACTTGAAAGTAATTTGTGGAAACATTGCCCAGACTGGTTACTCGAGGATGTTATAAACTATGAGAAACCTCATTCTATATGTACAAAAACGGACTTAGAGAGTCGTCAAATAAAAGCAAATACTACCTGTGTTGAAATTGATGAAGAAGTGGAGAATCTTCATGCTCGTTTCTCTAGTCTTCGAAAGCTGTCATTTAGAGTCGTGTCTTATTGTGGGAGATTTCTACGATTAAAGGATCTACATGGTCATAGCATAACATTTTTGTCTTACCTTACTGCATCCGAACTCCAGGATTCACTTACCTGTTGTCTTCGGCAGCATCAGCGTCGGTGGTTCTCCGAAGAAGTTGATGTGTTCCTGAAAAATAAAAATGTTAGTAAAAAAAGTAGTTTATCAACGCTAAATACATATTTAGATAGTAATGGCATATTAAGGAGACGTAGATTAGAAAATTCAGACTTACCTGATAGGTGTAAACATAGTGTTTTTGGTGATTCGACCCTCACTTACGAGGAAATGGCCGCTGTCTTGGCACAGATTGAGACCTGCCTCAATTCACGTCCATTGTATCAGTATAACACTGATTCTGACGATGTGGCACCTCTTACACCCGGTTGTTTTTTGATTGTCGAACCTTTGGTGATCCCACCGGATCGCAATTACGAATCGCACCAAATTAATAGCTTGTGTCGTTGGCAACTAACCCAACGAATAGTACAAAATCTCTGGAATCGTTGGTACAGAGAATATCATAAATGGAAATCAAAGTGCGGATATTCGGAAAGGTGACGTTGTATTAGTACGGGAAGATAACTTACCTCCGTCTAAGTGGCTTTATGGTTTAGTGGTTGAAGTTCACCCTGGTAAGGACAATATTACGCGAGTTGTAACTCTACGTTACAAAGGTTCCCTGATTCAGCGTCCAATTTCCAAGCTATGCTGTCTGCCTATTAATGTAGAAGATTAAATTGTACTTTTATTTTTTATAAAAAAAAATTGTTATTGCATTTTGGTTGAAAGAGGATGGCCTATTGTTTTTTAAGAGTGTTTAGTTTTAGTTTACGGAAAACAGTTTTTTTTGTTTGTTGTGTATACAGTCCACAGCTCTATCTTAAGTTATTAATAGTTTTATTTCTGTGATTAACGAATTTTACTCTTTTACCATTTACAGTATTGTTATGTAGTAGGCTAACCTGATTTACTTATTAGTTTTGCATTTAACAATGTTTGTGTTAATTTTCTCTACCTGTATTAGAAGGACCATCGGTCCTTGGCGGGCGATATGTTTATACTTCTAGTTTTGTTATACATTTATTTTGGTTTCCATATTATTTATGTTATTTAGTTTTTTGTGTTTGGCCCACAGATGGCACTATTAGTTTTTGTTGTTTTCTGAATCACGCTATGGTTTCGTTTTTTGATATGGTTATATGTAAATTATTATAAAGTATTAAATGTCTATACGTTCCGGGAAATTTGTGAGATCATTTTCCCTGGCTCCGGGGGACCTCCTCTTTCTAAACGAGAATGATGGGTATCGAGTTTATGATACAAGGAACTTTAAATTGTTGCGTTCCAGAGATGTAACTTTTGAAGAAATACCTCTGTTAGACCGAGACAGTCATTCAAGAGTTGCTTAGCGACAATGGCGGTGAATTCGACAATGAACAAGTACGAAGTACGCTGAGACAACACGGGATTAAACAGAGGCTGACAATGCCCTACACTCCCGAACAAAACGGTTGTGCCGAAAGAGATAATCGCACAATTGTTGAGATGGCAAGAGCACTTATGCACGCTCATGATGAGATACCTAAAGGTTTATGGGCTGAAGTAGTGCAAACTTCAGTGTACATATTAAATCGTACGGGACCCACTCCAAATGATGACAAGTCACCGTATGAGTTATGGTACAACAAGAAACCCAAAATAAATCATCTCAGAATCATTGGTTGCGTATGCTACGTGCATGTCCCAAAACAAAAGAGAAGAAAACTAGATAAAAAAGCAAAGAAAGGAATTCTTATAGGATATGACGGTGATGATGGGTATCGAGTTTATGATACAAGGAACTTTAAATTGTTGCGTTCCAGAGATGTAACTTTTGAAGAAATACCTCTGTTAGACCGAGACACACCTGTTAGTGAGGAACCTGAAATCAAAAAGAATACCTATGAGCTACCTACTTCTTCCATAGATGTTCAACCAAACTTAGAAGTACTTAATCAAAGTAATGATCACTTGCATTCAGTGAATTTGGATAATGAAATAAGTGATACTGAAGAAGAACGACATGAAGAAGATACTTGGTATGAAACAGGTACTAGTAATGAAGAAGATCGACAAGAAGAAGACACTCAAACTGTTGAAGGTAGTAGCCGTGTACTTCGTGATCGGAGTCAAATTAAACCTCCAGAAAGATTTAATTTTGAACAATTCATCAATCAAATCATTGCTGTTCCAGAACCATCCTCGTATCGAGAAGCCATGCAAAGTACTGAAAAAGACAAGTGGGTTGAGGCTATGAACAGTGAGATAAATTCTCTGAAAGAGAATGAGACATGGAAACTGACACATTTACCAAATAACAGAAAAGCACTCAACTGCAAATGGATATTTAAGGTAAAGAAGAACCCTGATGGCTCGATTGACAAGTTTAAAGCAAGACTAGTTGCAGTTGGCTATTCTCAGAAAAAAGGAATAGACTACCACAAGACATTTAGCCCTGTTGCGAAACTAAGCACGATCCGAGTATTATTAAGTATAGCTGCAAATGAAGGTTTATCGCTAAAACAATTTGACGTCTCAACAGCTTTCCTATATGGCAAGGTGAAGGAAGAGATATACATGCGACAACCTGAGGGATACAATGACGGATCTGGCAAGGTGTGCAAGTTGATAAGAAGTCTTTATGGACTTAAACAAGCGCCTAAATGTTGGAACGAGTGTATTCATGATTTTTTTATTGAATCTGGATTTACTCAGAGCGAAGCAGATCCATGTTTATACGTGAGACAACGTGGAAAAACAAAGATTTTGCTAGCTTTGTACGTTTGTGATGGATTATTGGCTTCCTCTGATGACGTAGAAGCTGACAATTTCATTGAGAACGAACTCAAAGCACGTTTCAAGATAACGACTAAGCCGCCATCGTACTTTCTTGGACTAGAGTTAGAGCGACACAATGATGGGACTATAAGAGTTCATCAAGCCGCCTATACTTCAAAGGTTTTGGAGAAGTATGGAATGAGTGACTGTAAAGCCGTTGGAACACCAATAGTTAAAGATATTCCTGTAAAAAAGTTGGCGGAAGAGATCTGTGACACTAAATTTCCCTATAGACAAGCTGTGGGAGCGTTGGCTTATCTCATGGTGGGTACAAGGCCTGATATCGCCTATGCAGTCGGAGTCGTATCCAGAACCTTAGATAACCCTACTAATACGAATGTGTTACAAGTGAAGAGAATCTTTCGTTACCTCAAAGGAACAATCGAGACTGGTCTAGAGTTTAAAAAGAATGAGAAGCGACTCATCTGTTACAGTGATGCGGATCACGGAGGCGACAACTCGAGTGGTTGTTCTACAAGCGGGTTGATATGCATGTTCGCTGGATCAGCAATCTCCTGGAGAAGTGTGAAGCAAACCTCAGTTGCGCTGTCGTCCACAGAAGCAGAAATAATAGCTGCCAGTGAGGCGTGCCGTGAAATGGTTTGGCTAAAGAGATTGTTTAAAAATTTAAGTGATAAATTAGAAACACCAGTACTGCGCATTGATAATGAGTCTGCAATAAAATTAGCTCATAATCCGCCTTACGAATATCATCGGAAGACAAAGCACATTAAGCTAAGACATTTCTATGTAAGGCAATGTTTGTCTGAAGGAGATATCCAAATTGAGCAAGTGCCTACGCAAGAACAACTGGCTGATATATTTACAAAGCCACTATTCAAACCAAGACTGGTAAAGCTTTGCGAAGACTTCGGTTTGAAAACAAAAGAAGAGGGAATGTTAGGAAAGCACTTCCAGCGTAATTCTATGAAGTCTTCCCTTCTAGATTAAAATAAGATCTGTGTTGTGGTTGCTAGGAGATTACTTGTTATTCTTTGTATCTTTGATAAAGCACGCAATATATTTTACTAAACCTAATTTCCACTACGTTTACTTTAATAACAAATATAACAAAATTTTTAGGTGTAAATCTTGATCATAATTTAGATTGGAAACATCAAATTGAAACAGTATGCAATAAGATTAATAGATTTACCTATGCCTTGTATAAATTAACTAAAGTAGCATCAAAAGATGTTGCCCAAATTGCATACTTTGCTTACATTGAGTCTATTCTACGATATGGCCTTATCATTTGGGGAAACAGCACTGACATAAATAAAACATTTGTAGCTCAAAAAAAATGTATCAGGGCAGTCTGTGGTGCTGCACCAGATGAACCATGTGCACCTCTGTTCCGGTCTCTAAATATTTTACCTCTTGTTTGTATATCTTAGAAATCTCAAAATTCGTTAAACAAAACAGTCATTACTTTACAACGGCTACAGATATCTACCCTAGAAATACTAGGCGCGGAGATAGGTTGGTGGCCTCCACTATTCCCAGAAGTACTCGTATCCAAAAAAACTGCTTCTGGATGTGTATTATTATATACAATCGGCTACCCGAGAGTATTAAGAAACTTAACATTAAGAGGTTCTCAAGTGTATTATATAAATGGCTAATCTCACACACTTTTTACACACTACAAAAATTTTTTGACCACAAACACTGTGATGCTTGTACTGTCATACCATTAGAAGTTCATTAATTGTTAAGATTTTATTTTTTCAATTTTTCTTTTTTGTGTGAGGTTTGTTTGTGTGTCAAATCCCCTTATAAAATGGTTCCTTTTATTTTGATTTTTTTTTTTTTTTTTTTTTGGTTTGACATTTTAATGTAATAAATTTGCATGCCACCATTGTCGGCTGAATGGGATGAGCTTTATGGTGTAATAAAAACTGTACCTAATATGTATGTACCCCAGTCAAGAGCAAATAAAAAATATTTCTATTTCTATTTCTATTTCTAGTTGTAATTTTCGTTTCATTAGCCACTATTTTTCTAGCTCCGTAATATCTTTTAGACGTTACTTCTCACACATATTATAAAGTCTGCAGCGGCTCTTGACACTTTATGGCCAATAATGGTGCCCGAGAGGTCTGTAACTACCACATAATCTTCTAAATTGCTGATCTGGGAGCTCTATAACACTAAAGTTGTAGGATGTAATTTATAAGAATATACAGAAGATGCTTGGTTCTGTACAGTTGTTGACTGCAAATATGTAAGTTCTTATGACGATGCAGCAAAGTCCCAATTTCAATGTTACATTTCGTTACTCGTGGGTGCAACATTTCAAACAATGAAACAAAAATGTTGCTTAATTAAGTAACTGTTCACTGTAAGTTTGATACCATAGATGTCAGAAATTATGGAAATTTTAGAAGACAATTCTAAAGTATACTATCCAAATGCGACGCAGTGACATGAAAACAAACTCATATAAACGTATGGCGGTGATCGCACTGTAAAGAGACCACTCGTATGGCCAAGCCGTCGCCAGGTCCCCAATGTGGGCAGTGCATGTGGGTGCGGTGCGTTGTCGACGGAGAGGGTCTGGCCGAGTCGTGGCTAGACATACTCGCCGGGTCACGGATATTGTCTGAATTCCCGTGATTTCCTCGCCATTATGGGGATGTGTAGGGCAGCTCGACGGTATTTTGGTGAGTACTTAAGCGATGGGGCAACCCCAAGGCATTTCTTCGTCGTTAAAAAAAGTGCTGGTTGGAGAAAACTGACATGTCTCTGATTCTTTCCATTTAGATAATACAGAGTTAAACTTCACTCGCAAATTCCCCGTGAAGTCGCGCTTGAGCGCTAGTTAATAATTTGATTCATCACTGTGCAAACTTTTTAGCTCGTAAACAGTGTATTTACACGACGATTTCAAAGGGGGATGAATAAGTTCTACTTAACGGAATATGCGAGGATTATGTTCATGCGGGCTACGTCTACACCTTAATTGTACTTTATTTGTTTTATGGGTACTTTATGTTTGCCTAATTATAGTATCTTTTAGTACTCGTTTAATGCCTTGGCAAATAAGGGAGGGCCTATAAAATTAATACGAAACGTTACTGTCTGTCAGTACTAAACAGGGATTGTAAAAATGGCATTAAAGTATTAATGAATGAGTATTAACGATTAGGTTTGCATGAAAGATGTACTTTGTTCTTCGCAAAGAATTTCTTACTTATATAGCCTGTGACATTCACAAATAAAGTGGCTTTCTATTGGTAGAATAATTTTCATCGTCGATTTAGTAGATCCAGAGATTACACCCTTTTTTTACGTCAGAAAATTGCTTTGTGGCAGCCCCACCGCCCGCGGAGCACGCGGTGGGGATTGTGGAACTTACCATAAAAAAACTGACGGGATGCCTCTTGCCCATAGGAGCCACGGGATCTCGGATACATCCGCGACCCTGTCTGGTCCGTCCGGCCAAGGTACCAGCCGGACCCGAGAGATTACACCCTACAATATTACGTATTATATTAATTACGGGTTAACAACCTCCCATCTCTTTGGTTCAAAAATATTAGAAAACATTAATGTGTTTATGTTTTGTCTCTTGATATTTTGAACAAAGTATGGTTATTCAATTTCTGAAAGGCAGAAAATGTTATAATCTGTAATCTGCACCATTTTAACATCATTATGTATATATTTTTGTTAATTGTTCAAAAGTAGAACATTAAAATAACTAGACGAGCTTATGAATTCTCAATTCATGGGGTCGCTTTATTGAATCAATCTCGAATGCATAGAATAGTTTAACCGCATGGCCCGGGGTGGTTCCAACCCCTGTTTGCTCACATAGTAACCAGCCAGTAATAGTCAGTAATGGTGCCTTCAGGGTGAGTTTTTGAATTATGTTTAGTTAATAAATACTTGAATAGGTGAAACCAGACACGCAGCAGACCGACTACACTTCGCATAGCGGGAGCTCAAACTATTTTTCTTTTTTTTCCGACTTCATTGACAAATGAAAAATCGGGCGGCAGTGGATCGAAGATATTTTGTAAATGGCAAATGAGACACCGAAGACTTAAATGATTCTTCTTTAAAAGAATCTCTGTCCTTGTCCGCTCATCTTCATAAATTATGGACGACAGGCCAAAACTTACGAAATTCATCCTTCTCTCTAAACATCTTTATTCCGTTTTCCAATAAAATTTTCACATCATTGACCCGTCTTACTGCTGCTGACCCTTACACTCTGATTTTCAATCCTAGGTATCATTCGGTAACTGTCACACTCCACTTTACCTTTGTTGCAGGTCCTAATAAAAATATTGGTGAATAAATAAAAAAAATATCATTTTGTAATATTTATATTAAAATTTTGCTAATAAGAAGTATTGAATATAGCACAAAATATACAAAAGTAATAAACAAAAAAGTAAGAAAATATAAAAATAACAAAATAAATAAAACATTTTCTATGTTTTTTATTTTTTTATAAATCTTAACACTATGAACACTTACGAGCTTTTACTAAATATAAAAAATGCGATTTCCATTGGTCAGGCTCAGGTTAGGTATCGTAACATCTTTAAATTCATCATACATCTCCTAGTCAACAGAGACAATATACCGTCTATTGTTTATTGGCTTATCACCGTTTTATGACCAGGCACGCACTGGTGCGGTTACCTTGTGATGCAGCGGCCACATGCGTATTACGACCTGAGTTTCTATAAAATAAAATTCTACATTTTTTTACTGCATCAAGTCAGCTGGGTCGTGACCGTAGTCGCACTAGTGGGAGCCTACTCTAATACAATTATCTGTTTAACGATAATTTTACTTACATGATGTGCTGCAGCGCTGTTTTTGCGCTATATACATAATAATCAAGTAGGTACTTTAAAATAGACATTATACAATACAGTAACATACATTAGAGATTAATACGATATAATTAAGTCTCTTCCACTTTAAAAACTTCAAACATCTACGACATTTATACAATGAAGCGTACTTTCAATATTTTTAATATAATTACCTAATTAAACGTCTTGTACATTTTTTATCGATTTACATGTTTCCTCTCCTATTCAAGTTATAATAAATTCCTTTTAGGGCAACAAGTTCAGCGTGCTTTCCGGTCTCGACGACTCTTCCATCATGAATGACGCAAATGACGTCAGCATCCCGGACTGTACTCAGCCTATGAGCTATCATAACACAGGTCCGTCCTTCTTTGGCTGCATCCAGTGCTTCTTGGACAACCTGTACAAATTAATTAATGAAAATTACAAATATAAAAAGTATTACAAAAATATCTAGATTACAAAAGAGTTCGATTTGCCACAAATAGTATTAGACGAAGTAGAAAAGAACAGTAGTTTGAAACATAAGGCATAATTTTATTTTAGCCTAGAGATTGCAAATTAAGTGAAACTTGATTGCCGTTTTTTACTCCAATATTTACCTTTTCACTCTCCGTATCGAGGGCACTAGTGGCTTCATCCAGCAACAGCATTTTAGGTCGCCTTATTAAAGCTCTGGCAATTGCAACTCTTTGCTTTTGACCACCCGAGAGTTGTGTTCCTTTGGACCCAATGTTAGTTTCGTAACCCTAAAAACATTTATTATTATAATTTAATCGTAGAAAATCGATTATATCAATATTATAATAGTTGTATTACAATTTTAGAATATTTAATATTTTTGTCACACAAAACTGTTGAAAAGTCAAGAATTTTTTTCAGCCAGTGGTGAAGTAGTTAAATAACCGCCATTACAGGATTAGATTTTCCGATTCACAATCACATATTGATAATAAAATGCTAGACTTGCTTTGTTACTGCAGAAGGCATTAGCATCAAATTTATCTATACTAATATTATAAAGAGAAAAAATTTGATTGTTTGTCCGATTCGAAAAAAAAAATTGCCGTTTGAAAGCTACATTATCACCTGGTGACATAGGCTATATTATATTTCCCAAACAATCATCCTTCCTAAAACTGGTGTGAAAACTGGTGTTAAATATTGTTACTCACCATAGGTAAAGAGGTAATAAAGTTATGTATGTTGGCTTGTTTCGCAGCAGCAATGATTTCATCCATACTAGATTTCTTTGAATTGTCTCCGTAAGCAATATTCTCTCCTATTGTTCTATCAAAGAGAACCGGTTCCTGTTGTACAAATCCGATTGCCTTTCTAGAATCTAATAGTCGCAGTTTTGGTAACGGTACACCATCTTGAGCCTAAAAAAATACAATAATCTTATTTAAATGGCTGTCGTTAAAATCCATCTGTTATTTTTAACGAAAAAATTCCAAAAGAAATATTTTAAAGAGATTTAGCTAAGGACTTATCTGGAATCGTTTTGATGTCGGGAATGGAACAATCTACTCTTAAATATCTGAATTCCATCTTATACACGACGTACTATTCGAAATAGTAGCTTGTTCACTAGATATAGTACGATATCAACAGATTTGTAAGGAGTCAATCTCTAAATAAAAAATCTGTGGAGTCGATAGATGCAAGTGGCCTGGAATCTTTAGAGGGTTGGCCTACGTTAACCAGTAAACAGATACATAAATACAAACTTCAATGACGATGTTAATTGTTATTCGGCTACTCACCACAATACCGCTATCAGGATCATAATACCTCTCCAAGAGTTGGATGACGGTACTCTTTCCGCAGCCACTGGATCCGACCAAAGCAACTGTCTTTCCTTGTTCCACTTCAAGATTTAAGCCCTTAAGAACTTGAATCATTGGTCTAGTTGGATATCTAAATTTAATATCTTGAAGGCTAGCTTGACCTGTACTTCTCTGAAAAAAAAAAAATTTTCATTACGCGTACACTTAGCCCAGAGTACTAGGGTCCCTGCGGCAGCCAATCAAACAGAACACAATAGAACAGGCGAGAACACAACAGAACAGAACAAGAGTGCCAGTGGAGAAGACTTAGTAGTTGCTTAGTGCTCTGGTAGATTAGTAAATAAAGCAGAAAGTTAAACTGATGTGCAGAAATACTGTTACTGCAGCCAATAATAGTGTAGGTACTTATTATTTGATAATATTAATTTTTGGTAATATCTTTTTAGTTCAATTATGATTTTAGGGCTAATAATTTTAAAGCTAAAATAAACTTACAAATCCTGTGACTGGTTTATCTGGATCAGAAATTTTAGATACCCTTTCCATTATAACTATAACTCGACCTGCAGCTTTAATTCCTTTTTGGAAGTTAGGTGCAAAAGCAAATGCTTGGGCTGCTGATGAGGCACCCATCAAAAGAGCCTGAGCCGACCTAAAAGAAAATAAAAATTGATGTAACTAAAAACGCAGTATAAAATTTTGGAAAGGTAAATTACACAAACACATCAAGAATTGCTTGTCTTCAATTTAACAACACCAGTAAATTATCATTAGGTACTTTCTTTCTTTCGAAATTATGGAAAAGTACTTTACATTTAATTTAACTTTTATTACTTGAACGTTTATTTGCAGTAATATTTATATTTTTTTCAATGTTTGCTTGGAAAAAGCTTTTTTGGAAATTGTTGATTTGATCTCATAAAAATTCTATGATGTTTATTTAGTGCAATATAAAATATAAAATCTTGTATAACTTACTTCAAAATCAGTTCATAATCTACACCCTGGTAAACAATGAGTGTACCACCATAATAGAATGATGCCGCATAAACGAAGTTGATAAGACCTCTAGATGTGCCAAAAACAAATCCACGAATATGTGATGACCTCTTTGCTAAATATAATGCTGGTAGGAGTTGCTTGGCATACTCATTGAGGAACATTTCTTCTTTACCCAAAGAAGCTACTGTACGAACGTTCGACACAGCTTCTACTGCAAGCTAAAAAGAAATTGCGAAAATGACCAATTGACCATAAAATATTTCTTTGTTTTTTATTAAAATTACAGATTTTTTTTTACTTTTCTAAAAATTATAGTTATTACCTTTGAACTATTTTCCATAGTCTTGGCTGTACCAAAAGACTCCGCAGTGATCATTCTACCTTCAAAATACATAATTACTATAAGGAATGGTACAAACACCATTGCAACTAGTCCAACACGCCATTCGTATATCATAGACAAGACGAGAGCGAAACCCAATGTTCCTGCAGCTTGTAAAACTGTACCTATACGTTGACCGGTTGCCTAAAACAGAATTAAAATTAGGGTGTTTTTTTTTAAATGTCAGATGTAAGTAAATTATTATTTAGCCTAGGAATATAACAATGGAGGATGTAGGGAATTGAGAGGTGGTAGAGAGCAAGAATTTGGAGTTTCATATTTGTTTTGTTTTGTTTTCCCCATCTTACCTATGTTTTAAGCGCCATACTACTCTGGTCGCGTCATTCCATTTTTTTTTTGGACAAATCACACAGATTGAGCTACCCCCAAAGTAAGTTCAAAACTTGTGTTATGGGATACTAACTCAACGATACTATATTTTATAACAAATAAGACCCGAGGCCAATCAGAAAAAGTTCGTTTTTCATCATGACCGGGATTCGAACCCGGGACCTCCTAAGTGGCAGTCTGGTAACCATTACGCCATGGAGGTCGTTTCTTCCATTAACAATTCAATACAGTCAGCAATCAAGATTTCTAAATATTGCTTGAACGGATTTACTACAATTTTTATTTAACAATAGCATTTATATTGTAATTACAAATTTTCATAACGATGATGTTTACATTATTAGCATAAAAATCTTTATGGCGGTAAAGACTATCACTACTTTCATTTTTGATTCGTTTTTTTTTAAATATTACTTACTCCTTGAACTAAAGCTGCTTCACCCGATAATTTAGCGCACAAGGCACCAGTACCATTGTTTTTGTCATCATAAAATGCAATCTCTTGTTGTAGTAGATTTGAAAACATCATTCGTCTCAGTCGCACTGTTAAATATTCGCCAGCAATACCATAGAGGAACACCTATTGATGAAAAAAAAAGTGTTATTATAGACTTTTTCGAATCGATTATCTAAATAATAATTTATTAAACTAAAAAAAATGACGAATTGGTCGCTGTTCGTGCGTCGTCAGATTTTGGTTTCATGGAAACGACACGTTTCATAGAATTCGTAGCTGTTCGTGCGTCGACAGATTTTGGTTTCATAGAAACGACACGTTTCATAGAATTCGTAGCTGTTCGTGCGTCGACAGATTTTGGTTTCATAGAAACGACACGTTTCATAGAATTCGTAGCTGTTCGTGCGTCGTCGACTACGTACTGTCGACGTACGGCTGTGCACGCTGTCGAACAGCGACCAATTCATATTGTCTGAATGCAAAATGTTTTATAATTTAATGTTTTTTTCTTCGAAAAGTAATTTATATTCATGAGACGTTCCGAGTTTATAGTAAATTTTAAGTACTTTTCAGCTACTGCCTAAAGTTTTCGTCAAAAGACAGGTCGGGTTGCACTCCGGGAGTGCCGGCAGAAGTGAAAACTTAAACATCAACGTTGTGCATTTTTGAATATTTGGAATGGTTAGGGAATCTTACGCTTCTTCGATCACGCTACGAATCTGACGCGAGTTTAACATTCTTTACCCATCTACAAAAGTGCAAAGCGCCGCTAAAGCGCTTCAATTAAAAAAATGCGTAATAAAAGTTATTTCTTACCGTTATAAAATTAGTTATTCCCGAAAATACACCGACTGCAACGAAAATCAACGCAAATCTTCGAACTGCATTCAACTGTTCATCTTCGTCTTCTTCTGAAAGGACCTGAATAAGAAAATAATTTATTCAATCGGAGAAGATTTTCTTTCTGACCTAAAATATCACTTTCACATTTGTAATGCTTTATTGCAAAAGTGATTTGTGCTTGATTAGTATCGATTTACATTTTAAACATGACAATTGGAATATTGGAACGGATTATAATCAAAACTAAAGAATGTTAAATAAGAAAAATTACTTACACCAATAAAATCACCGAGAATAATCGCAAGTATAGGCATCGCAAAACCGCTCATGAGCGAACAAATGCTGGCAACTGTTACAGATTTCCATTCAGGTTTGTTCAATTTAAGGACTCTGAAGAATGACATCTGCGTTACTTTTTCCTCGTCTTCATTATCCTGAAACATGCTTCATCTATTAATATTGTATAAGATAAAAATAAATAAATATATAGGGACGAATCACACAGATTGAGCTAGCCCCAAAGTAAGTTCGAAACTTGTTTTATGGGATACTAACTCAACGATACTATATTTTATAACAAATACATTTAAAGATAAACATCCAAGACCCGAGGCCAATCAGAAAAAGTTCGTTTATCATCATGACCCGACCGAGATTCGGACCCGGGACCTCCGGTCTGGCGTGGTAACCATTACGCCACGGAGGTCGTCAAAGATATTCTCAAAGATATTATAATGTTCGGTGCAGACTGGCTGTAATGTGACACGTAACGATGACAGAATTTCCCGTACATATAGTGTTCTGTTCATGAACACGGTTCATGTGCACAAGGCGTTCACCCACACTATGTGTATTTTGTTACGTTACAAGAATCTGTACTCACTATTTATGTGTATAATCGTAAAATATGTTAATTGAATAAAAGTGATGAGATTGATATCCAAAGAGAGATACGTTGTATGCACGGGATAGTTTATTCGGTTCGAATGAATAGCAAAGTAGCATTGGCATCGAGATAAAAAAATCCATCCAAAAACTTGCGTATTCGTTTTAGAACTGTGTACACACAGCGACATCATCTAACTTCTCTATTTATGTGTTTGGTTTTGTGTTTTTTTCGAGTTTGGGTGTTTTCTATGTATTTTAATATCCGTCGTCTGATACCCATAACATAAGAAGGTTAAACCTAGCTAACTTTGGAACCAGCTATGTTATCACGAAATCGTGATTTTGATTACAATTTAAAATTAACAGCAAATCCTAATTCGTTCTCTTTAAACTTTATACTTTACTAAATAGTTTACAATCATATTTCATTTAGTGTTTGGTTAAAACTAGAATAGTTTCTCAAGAGTACCTATAAGTAACAATCCAATACCGGTCGCTCAGGATTAGTTTCAGGAGAAGCCTAGAAGGTGGCGTCGTGTGAATTGTGTAGATTTTTTTTATCATTAGTTTCTAAATTAGAACTCACCTCGGCTGTAAATTTAATTTCCTCTTCGTCTTCATCTTTGTCGCTTATAATAGATATTTCACGATTAAGAACTGTTTTGCTATCTACAAAAAAGAGAGGTAAATTTAATTAAGCTGTAATCAATCCTATTACACCGCTTTAGTGCAACAAAGACACATCAACCTCATTCTTTAATTTACAAAAAGGAATTTTTGGTAATTAATAATTTTACAGACAGTGTTTCTATTGTTAATTGAGACTTTGTTGCACAGAAGCAGCGAATGTTAAAACTGTGAAACTTTATATGGATGTGTAGCAGATGCGAGCTCTTTCACGCAAAAGCGGCTAGATAGATTTGCATAAACTTTGATACGTATTATCTAAGTTTATGCAAATCTATCTATTATCTATCTAGTAGTTTATAATCTGAATTAATACATAGAGTAGTTTTATTTTTAATATATCAACCCGTGGGCATCAGCACTTTACTAATGATGTAAGAATGGAATAAGCAGTGGTCTTCGAATAAGGATTTCTGTAACAAAACTTTATTTAATAAATACCAGGATTACGATCCAGTTCTGGTGCAGCTTGAATCATAACCATGTCGTAATAGTTTCCCTTTTTCTTCATCAGCTCATCATGATTTCCACTTTCAACAATATTTCCACTTTTGAAGACATATATCAAATCTACATTTCTTATTGTCGACAGTCTGTGCGCTACTACAATTGTTGTGCGACCCTCTTGAGCCTAAAGAGTAATAGATTTATTTTGAAAATATTTTAAAAGAACATAATTTCACCTCCCCCCCCCCCGCCCCATGTTGGATTCGAATACACGTCCTCACGAAATCCGAGTGCTCTTTCTAACAAAGCTACTGGAAGCCAAGCAATACTGGAAGTATTTTTCAATTCTTTAAACTGCGTTAAGTTGCAGGGGCCGTCTACCCGATAAGAATAAATAATTAGAAAATTTAGATTGTAATCTTTTTATTATCATGTGCTTACCACAACGTGACATTCAGTGCAGGTTGACTGATTCATTGTTTTTAGACCACCTAACGTTTAATGACTGGGCTTACAAAGAAATTAAAACAGCACAGTAATATTACAGAAGAATTGACAAATGGGTTTTTGAGAGTGATATAAAAAATAAAAAATAAAATGTTTCTTCACTAGTGTTATATCTTACCTTGTCGAGTGCTTTTTGTACTTTAGCTTCGGAAGATGTGTCCAAAGCGCTTGTCGCTTCATCAAGTAGAAGAATGCTTGGATTACGAACTAAGGCTCTGGCAATAGCAATACGTTGTTTTTGTCCACCTGACAATGATGCTCCTCGTTCTCCTACTAGGGTATCGTATCCCTAAAAAAAATATGCCATTAAATGTAAAAACATGAATAACTTATCAAAAATCACATAAAAGATTTGTGCATAGTTTAGTAAGTAAGATACTCAGAACAAGTTTAATACATTAGAATACAGATATTTTAGATGATATTAAATTTACAAATGTCTATCATAAAACTAAGTAATATTTGAAAAGGTTTGCTACTGTTATTAAATTTTATAAAAGGGACTGGTCATCTCCAGACTCTCTCCCTGGTGTACTGAGATACCAGGCTTAGGCACCAGTTTTTCCCTCTATCTCTATCCTATAATGTGCTAAATTATTGTACAGTAGCCAAAACATCCACAGTCATGTAGTCTTTTTACCGCCTAAACCTAAGATTGTAGAGAGAAAAATAAACGACTATTATCTTACCTTAGGTAATTTTGTAACAAATTGATGTGCATTGGCTTGTCTTGCACAATTCTCAATTTCTTCATCGGTAGCGTCTTCACGTCCATACCTTATGTTTTCTCGAATAGTGGTATTGAAAAGAACAGGCTCTTGTCCAACCACACCAATCTGTGCTCTCAGCCAACGTACGGATAGATCCTTTACATTATGTCCGTCGACAAGTACCTGATTATTAAAATAAAAAGTATTTTTGTAACATGAATATCAAAGAGACTAACTTTAGCGAGTTCTAATCACCTTTCTTCAGTGACTATTCTGACTTCAGTAATTATTGTATTAAAATCATGATCGTTCCACCACAGAGTAATACAGAGGGTTGACTCCCGACTAAATGAAAAATTTATACCTATTCTCATAGGGTTGACACCTTTGGCACGGTATTAAATTCAATATAAAAATAAAAACAACGTTTTTCCCCTCTCGTCTCTTGTCCGGTAGGGACAAGAATTGGGAAAGAATTGAAAAATCAATAAAATGTTTTATTTAATAATGAAATTTACAATGTAGAACCATTCAAAATATTCTTTTTTTTTAAACATAAAGGAATATAAAAATTATTATAATGAAAAACTTTATCATTTTTTTTATAACAAATTAAATCTGTACTTATCTGTATAATAGTAGTATGACTATTATAAAGAGGAAAGATTTTGATTGATTGTTTGTGAATGGAGTGTGTTTGTATTAAAATTTTAAATTTTGTTAAGTACCCGTGCGAAGACGGAGACGGAACGCGCCAGTGCTTAATAAAATATGTTTCATAATGCTATCAATTAAACGGTCAGCATTATGAAATGTCAATAAATAAATATTCTTGGACGAATCACACAACGCCAGCTAGTCCCAAACTAAATTGCTGAAACTAAATATACTTAAATACTTTTTTGTAAATAAATTATACATAGAAATCACCCAGATCAAGGCAAACAGACATGTTCATGCACACAAATGTTTGCCTTGCGCAGGATTTGAACCCGCGGCCCTTGGGATAAAGTGACCATTGCTAGCCACTCGACTACCGGGCCTGTCTATAAATAAGTGACCCGAAAATATTTTATTTTATTGTTTCGTTTTAATTCCTTATTATTTCTGGTTTATAATACAAACATTTGTAATAAACATTATTAACATTGTTTAAACATTTGGTTCTATGTAATTTAGGTAATTATACAATACTACTTATTAAAAATAGGTAGTAGCTGTGATAGTAAGGTAGTAGGTACTTAGAACAATATTAAAAAATAATAAATTTTCGTAAATCGTAGGTACCTACTTACTTCACATCATTTTTAGGGTACGAAAAAAAGAAATGTCCTTGTCCTTTTTTGAATTGGCCATACAAACACTACACGAACTTGGCATTGTACACGTCACAGAACGTGCGGCGCGGCGCGCGAGCGGCCGACGTCCCTGGAGTTAATACGGAAACTGAGCCGGTTCAAACCAGTTCTTACCGCGGTCGGAGCGTACGAGACCTCGTCGGTGAGAGCTCACGCACACATCGCCGTTCTTTGTATGCGTATACCTATTCTGGACGGTTGTTTGAAGCCAACCTTCTGTAGTATTCTGTGGTTCCACTTTGGCACGCACTACGAGGCCATCAGCTGCTCTCTTATAAGTAACTAGCTGCTACCCGCAGTGTAAACCGCGTTTAATTTTATACACAGCAGCGCCATTTATATTAGACTTTTGATCGTACGGGAACCGTGAACTTTTTGGGATAAAAATTCCTTATGTGTTAATCCAAGGTATCAGCTGCCTACGTACCAAATATCATAAAAATTGGCCCGGCCATTTGAGCGTGAAGAAGTAACCAACATACATACAAACTTTCACCTTCATAATATTAGTAGGATATTAGTTATTAGTAACCTTTCAAGTTGAACCATAAAGTTGTCGATAAATCTATTATATTCAAATCATGTTTCTTTGTAGAATTATCTTTTATTATTTATTCAGTGATATGAAAAACCAGGATGTTTTAAAAATGGGTATTAATCCTATCTTTATAACATTATCATAAATAAGACCAGGCAACGTTCGTGTGAATGTCAGTACTTTCATTGATGATAATAATTTTGTTTTGTTGAGGCGACATCAGTGCTAATCGATAACATAGATAACGATTCATCATTTTCGATAATTTTGGACAATGCTAATTTCATAATTATTTCATTTATTACATGATGTAAATGTTTACACAGTTTTACTAATAATTTCATATCATGTACTGCATTTTTTTTATATCAGAGGACCAAGCGTGTCTTTTGAGGATTAAAGATCACCTACAACTTAAGCTAGTGCTGAAAACCCTGACCATGGCTGCGGACTTGAAGTCAGCGCCGCGATTATCTACTCCTAATGGCCTAAGTATGCTCTTGCGAAAGTATCACAGTTCTAGCAGATCAGTCACAGTCAACGCGTACAAGATTGTGGTGGCCTAAGTATTTGTTCGGGATACCGATATCCAAGTAGCCTTAAGGGAGAACTCGACACAGGTTGCTACGCCAAGCGGTGCTGGTGGAACATGCAGTAATGCAATTTGAAACAAACAAAACAAGAAGTCTGAATTTGCTATGACTTTATCGTATCCAACCTACCTACCCAAAATCAAAACATTTCGACTTTACCTTCAGACTGACATTGTTTCATCATGTAGCACGTGATAATCATTGCAGATCTCTGATCTATGACGTAGTCTTTATAGACTCGATTTTAGATTTATCAGTAATAACAGTTATAGCACTTGATAATCTTATGTATCCTACTAAATACAATCCTTCTTATCACAACCCACATTCATGTGCGCCTACTTATTTACTTAACTAATCTTGCTATTAAGCACTTTTGATACTATTTACATTTTAACTATTGTTCTGTCACGGATAGACACAGTTATACAATTTTTGCAAGATGAAGTATTATTGACAGCCCGGTGCGCGGTAGCCCAGTTAGTGACACTACCTTCAGCACTAGATAACGCAGTTTCGATCTCCTCATGTCAAACATAATTTGTGGCGAACATTGGTATTTCTTTTGTCTCTTCTATGAATCCTAAATTGATTTCGATAATAAAACATTTACTATCGGTACTCATAACACAAGCTTAGCTGACATTGGCACTGGCTAGCGCAATATAAATTGTAAACCTACTAATATTATTATTGTTATGTTATTATACTTACAGATCCATCCAAAATATCATAGTATCGTGATATAAGGCTTATGATAGTTGATTTTCCACAACCGGAATGTCCCACAAGTGCAACAGATTGACCACGTTTCACGCTCAAAGATACGCCATTTAGAATCTACAACAAAACAATTATTAGATGAATTATAATGTAATATGTATGTAATAGCTCAATTATGTCTTGCTTCATTTCTGAATGTTTAGTTGGCTCCTGAAATATAAACATCAATATGAGCCTGTGTCTACTGTCTACACACATTGCTGCGTATAGGTTTGCATGAATGGTTTACACCGAATTATCTCAGCCAAAAGAAGTCTACTGCTGGACGTAAGATTTTTCACAAAAGGATCTTTGTGAATCACTCGCATTTCATTAAAGTCTCTTCAAAAATAAAAATGATCTATCACAACTATCGGCCTTCAGGCGAGTTCTTCTGACGGGAGAACGTTCTACACTTCCTTTCATCGTTATTTCTGGCCTACTCCAAATATTTGAAGGATTCAATTCAATTCAATTGATTAATTTCGTGCACGTAGGTATTAAGGGATGTTAACAAACTATAGGGGGTTCTCTATGTCCCGCCTTATGAGGCATACAAAATTTATCACATAATTTTAAAGAATTCAAAATAAAAAAATCAAGGACAAAAATCAAAATTAATTAACTATTCAAAATTATTCAAAAATTTACTTTAATATAATATTAAATGTCAAAACAGGTACTTATAGTTTAATCAATTCATTTGTATTTTGTTTGGATATTACAGTATCACCATTTTACTTTAAAATTACATGAAATCTTTTCAAAATATTCAGTTACTCTAAACAGTTACCTTTATTGATACAAGCATGTATGCGCATGCATACATGCTTGCATCATCATGCATCTTTATTTTCAGAAAAACATGTTACAGTATTTCAGTACACACTGATCTTCGAGATAGGTCAGACCTGTGGGTCGAAGATCAGTCCCTCTTATCACCGTTACTTAAACACTACTATAAAGCTACTTCTATAAATGCAAAAAGATTTATTTGTTTGTTCGTCGTCTGTGTGCGTGTGTGTGTGTGTGTGTGTGTGTGTGTGTGTGTGAAAATGTGAATATATATACATAATTAGGATTATAAATTTGGAAGAATAATTATATAAGCAAAATTTTGATAATACAAACGCACTTATGAAATGATAACAAGTAGACGTTCTGTACTGTCATAATCGTGTTCACCTAACAGTTTTTTTACTTCGTCCCTTAGCTTGTATTTTGTAAGATTTTTTAATCCGTGTTTAGTGTTAAATTTATTATTTAAGTATGGAGCGAGAAAACCAAATTGTTTCTGCGCAAATGCTGTTTTGACATAGGGGACGGGATGGCGGCTTGTTCTTTTAGATAAGTCCTGTTTTGAAGCAGTTGTATGGTATCGCTTTATGCAGTTTAATATATAAAGTTTCCTGACAGACAGCACATTAGCTTCTTGGTATAGCTCATTTGTCGGGAAGCGAAATGGTCGACGCAACAGGACCTTTAATACCGCGCGTTGTGCCCGTTCAATTCTGATGAAAGCAGTCTTGCTCGCACCACCCCATGAGCATATACAGTAGCTTAGTATCGATATGTCACAGCATTTATCTATTTACACAGCTGTATGTAACCAAAAAATCTTAGCACATCAATTCTATTAATCAAATTGTAAAATATTGTAGAAGTCCGTTGGTAAACGATTTATTTGCTATAATAATATCGCGGGCAAAAAAATAATAATATAAAGATAGCCTATCGGATTATATTATCCATAAAAGGCTTAACCGACACTTTTTGAAACGCATATTAATTTGAATTCCACATTAAGTCATTAGTAAATATAGTAATCATACAAAAAATCATATCAGCCGTTTAATAAACGTATCAGAGATGGTTTAATTAGGCACTCGTATTTAATTTTGATCCTCTTCAAAAATTATAATAGTGAGTAGTTATCGCTGGTCTGAGAGTATAATTTACTTACTGGTACATCAGGTCTGGAAGGATAACGGAATTTCACATTTTTGAACTCAATATTTCCATCAATAGCTTTTGGTATTGTACCATTATTTAATAATGGATTGATTGTAGGAGTATTGTCGATCAAATTGAATATCTGCGCTCCGGCACCACGCGCTATACCAAACACTTCCATGAGAGTGGACGATATACCGAAATTAGCTGATCCCATCATGACGCCGAAGAATACCTAAAAAATAAAAAAATAAACTAGAATAAAAAACTAAATTAATTTACTAGAAAACCTAATTAGAAAAAAGTTGAATCCGAGTGACAACTTAAAAAAAGTAATAGATTATTTCTTATTTAATACTAATAAGTAAATTTAAAATATTTATTCAGAGAATAGGTCCTCACAGATACTTTCTCTCGTCAATGATTACATTACAGTATTAAATTATTTTTGTAATTAATCTACTCTATTGACTAGGTACCATTTCGAAAAGAAAAGCAAAATGACTACTGGTAAAAGAAATGGCGAAAGAAAACTTGTTACTGCCATTTTAGTAAATCAGGATGCATAAATTTCTCGATGTCCATACTTACGGATATCATAGTTTCTACATCATAATTATGCGGTTCGTTCATCATCAATTGGAATCCAAACCAAAAGGACAAAGCATAAGCAGCGAAAATACAGAAAAATAGGGTTCCCATTGCAATTCCATTGAAGAGAGCTGGAAATTAGATTTGTTAGTCGTCTGTGTAAGACTTGACGAGTAAAGAACTTTTAAATCTACACTTGTAATAACATCACAAGCGTAGATTTAAAAGTTGTCAAGACTGCAAAAGAGTTATAAAGAAACGGGATAATAGCAATTACAACAACTAAAAAATACTTACAAATGATTGCAATAGTAAAGTACAAGCTTAGGCCAAGTTTGGCATATTTGTATTCTTAAGGTTAAGCTTTTCAATTTAAATTGATCACAAATAGAAATTTATTACATTAAGTCAATTTTTGAATTATTTTTGTTTACCTTTCTTTATATTTATTGTCTTGGCTTTATCCAAGAACGACTGATATCTATCAGTTTCTTTTTCTTGACCACTAAATGCGTACACTGTTCTTATTGACGAAATAACTTCTTCTGCCACAGACGCTGCTTTTCCAGTTTCTACTGCTTCCTTTTTTGATAAACTGGCAGCAATCTTATGGATAATTTTTTTTTGTTAATTCCAAATAATTGAACAATTTAAAGAAACATTTAAGTACTTCATTGATTTACATTTTTGGAACACCGTGCAAGAATACTATGGAATATTAATTTGAGTAGGTATTCTGATTAAAATGTATCAAAAATACTTTAAAATAATAAGATTATTACCAGACCAGCTACTCCGACGAGTAACATAGTTACAGGAAATGACACCAAGCATAATAATGCCAGTTTCCATCCTTTTACTAACGCCATAATTATAGAACTGAGGAAAGCTGATTGGAAATAAATGAAAGTTCCCAATTTTTCTCCAATACCATCTTCCACTTTAACAACGTCACTGAAATAAAAGAAGTTTATTAGTTTCGTGTTAAATATTATATATTAAAATGAGAATTCAATGAGAAAAATGTTAACATAATCAAAAAGTATGATGATTAAATATAATACCTAGTCATTTTCGAAGCAAAATCACCAGTTTGATGTGTGTCGAAATATTCAAAATCTTGATTTAATGCTGCCTTTAAATATTCTTGTCGTATTCGATAAATCTATAAACAACAGTTAAAATAATATTTAAAGCATGTTATTAAAGCGAAATCAGGAAAAGGATCAATCAAACATGTTTTGTCACTTTCGCACATCATTTGATTCTCCTCAAGAGTGACAGAGACAAAACAGGTTTTAGTTAGTTCTCAACTGGCCTTTGATAATTAATATGAGACAATCCTGAGATAATATCAGTTTAAACTTCATTAAACAAAGTTTAAACATAAACTTTATTTATTATTGCATTGTTGAGCGTTCTTTTTTCATATCTATGGGTTAGGCTCCATAGGCTTTTATTGGAGGCTGGAAGGCCGACTCTCACGTCAACTCGAAAATACACGAGAACGGTTGCTGCCTTGCGGGCGGTCTGCTCCTATCTTTAACACCGATTTAGCATTTTATATTTTAGATTTAATTTTATGTTGAGACAACTTAATGGCACTATTTATTGACATTCCGCGTACGTAATGTTGTATGTATGTACCTAGTTTTAAATTTTATGTTGAAAAAGAAAAGAAAAAAGAAAAGTACGATATATTTTTAAATGACAAAAAAGGTAACTGGTTTTCTTTCGCCATTTCTTTTTACCAGTGGTCATTTTGCTTCTGTTTCCGAAATGGTAGTAGTTTATAGAGTAGATTAATTTATACAAATCATTTATTACTGTATACTCTGACAAGAGAACGTGTTTGTGAAAACCTATTCTCTGAATAAAAGTTTTGAATTTTGAATTTTTGAATTTAATTGGCATTTTTGGTTATTTAATGTACTTGTATACTTAGTCTGGCCATAAATACTGTTACAATGAAAAATAAACAAAATATTACATTTGAATTTGGAATCTGTCATCTTTATATGATTTTTCATTGTCTTTTCTTATTTTGGCGCCAATACATTGTACAATATTTTGCGATATTAAAATGGAGTGGGGTGATAAAGAGAACCGAATCGCTGTGATTGCATTACACAAAGTAGGTATGGAGCCAAGTGCAATTTTTAAACCTCTCCATACGCTTGGTATTAGTAAAATGTTTGTGTACCGGGCTATTAACAGGTACAATGAGAGCTCCTCTGTTTGTGACAGAAAAAGATCTGGCCGTCCACGTAGTGTTCGTACGAAATAGGTGGTCAAAGCAGTAAGGGAAAGAATTCGAAGAAATCCTGTCCGAAAGCAAAAGATTTTATCTCGGGAGATGAAGATAGCACCTAGAACCATGTCGCGTATTTTAAAAGATGACTTAGGACTTGCAGCTTATAAGAGGCGTACTGGTCATTTCTTAACTGATAATTAAAAAAGAATAGGGTGGTAAAATCGAAAAAACTACTGAAGCGGTACGCAAAGAGAAATCACAGAAAATTTTTGTTTACAGATGAGAATTTTTTTACAATTGAGCAACAATTTAACAAACAAAATGACCGTATTTATTCTCAAAGCTCTAAGGAAGCTTCCCAATTAGTCGACAGAGTGCATCGTGGGCATTACCGGACTTCAGTGATCATTTGGTGGGGTGTTAGCTATGAAGGAGTGACTGAACCATACTTTTGTGAAAAAGGAATCAAATTAAAAAAGAATTTTCCCATGGAAAGAGTGCGTGTTTCTATTGATAACTGGCTTCAAAGTTTAAAGGACTGTATTGCAGCCAATGGAGACCACCTCGAATAAACCTTATAGATTTTAAATTGTTTTATATTTATGTATTAAACTAACACATTGTAAAAGTAATAAATGTTATTTGCAATTGAAAAATAAATAAAAACTATTTTACAATATTTATGGCAAGACTAGGTAATTAAGCTGTAAGACTCCCAAATAAAATAATACCTTACATTTTATTAAAATTATATTCAAAACGTATATATTCATGTTAGATATGAATTCTGATATAAACATTTATACTTTTTCCTTTTGATCTTTGCAAGCATTCCCTAACACTTTTGCAAAAATATCTTAAGTAAACATTATGTGACATTATTTATACACAGTTCAAAATTACTGATGTTTAAAATGTAAGGCCTAATATCGCCACCCAGGAGGTCCCGGGTTCGATCCCCGGTCGGGTCATGATGAAAAATGAACTTTTTCTGATTGGCCTCGGGTCTTGGATGTTTATCTATGTATGTATTTGTTATAAAATATAATATCGTTGAGTTAGTATCCCATAACACAAGTTTCGAACTTACTTTGGGGCTAGCTCAATTTGTATGAATTGTCCCTATATATTTATTTATTTATTTACTTTTGCAAAAATATCTTAAGTAAACATTACGTGACATTATTTATACACAGTTCAAAATTACTGATGTTTAAAATGTAAGGCTTAAAATGTAATATCGCAGTTATTTTAACACTACGAAAACGGACAGTAAAGAAAGCATATTTTTTTTCAAAGTGTAATGCCCGTTCATCACAAACGCCTCCTAGTAGTAGGAATAACCTAATTGGAACAAATTGTACGACATTTTATATAACACTAGCCGATGATCGCTATTTTACACGCGAAATTCCGTTTTTCTCGTTTCCGGGCTATGCACAGCAGCGCCATCTACATAATAAAGCGCCATTGGTTATCAGACTTTTGACCAAATCCTACGGGAGTCTTGTACTTTTCAGGATAAAAAGTATCATATGTGTTAATCCAAGGTATCAGCTACCTACATACCAAATATCATAAAATTTGGCAGAGCCATTTGAGCGTGAAGAAGTAACAAATATACTCACAAAATTTCGCCTCTATAATATTTGTGGGATAAGGTTATTCCTACGTTAGGAGGCGTTTATCGCAGTCGCAGTATTGCAGTCGTATTGCAGTCATATTGCAGTCATATTGCAGTCGCATTGCATTGCATCGGAGGTGTTTAAAGAAAGTTTCGTAATCATTTCTTGTGAGCCTTTCAGATAAATTGACTTTGTTATATTTTTTACAAATTCTAATATTTTAACTGCAAGAACTTGTTACAAAACTCCTTATATTTTACTCACCTGATTATAAGCGGATATATTCATCGTAATAGTGGCGAAATACGAAAGTATAATAAGTAATACTCCGACAACAGAGTTCCATATTGCAAAACTTAAAATTGCGTCTAAAAAGTAATCATCCGCAGGAATTCCAGCGTTTAGGGAAAATCCATATGTAACCATACTTTGTAGAAGTGATGCAAAAAGCAGAACGTTCACTGGCATTGAGACACCACATGCCATAGAACATAATATACCTATTACTATGTATAATTTATCTCTCGCTGTTGCGAAGCGGAACTGAAAAAACAAAGATTTTAAAAGTAAATTAAGAGAACACATGAAATAAATGAATATTCTTGGATGAATCACACAACGCCATCAAATGTACAAGAAAATCCCAAAATCATTTTTCTAAAATTTTTAAGTAAAATGGGTACCTACTATGTAACAAATTAAATAAATGTTTTTAATATTTTAGTTGAAAACAATTAATTTTATTTAATTTTAATAAAAATCACTGATAACCCCCATCAAACTTGAAAATAATTAACAAAATCCAAATGGCCCTTATTTTATTTCGACTAGTATATAACAAATTAAATAATCTACTTATTAATATAACAAACATCATTGGCTACTGAAGAGGCTTTTATAGGCTAGCAACATGTTTGTAAAAATAAATATAATATTAAATTTATTATTACTAATCACATAAATTATCGTACAAAATAAAACATAAAGTTATGCGATAAAAATGTTGGTATTCATCGATATGATTATGATAGTCCAATAAAAAACTTCAAACGAATAATTCTTTGTTTTAATTTAAAGATATAATTCAAAAATGGACAGATTGAGAGGTAGGGCACAGCGGATAATCCGCTCAAATCGGAGCAGTCCGTCTGAGGAACGACCTTACAGAAGATCGTAGCCAAATAGCATTGGTTTCGGCCATGTTGTGTTCCTACGATGTCTCCAGAGCTCCACTTGGGGGGATTGGGAGGGTTGGCAACGCGTGAGTGATACCCCCGGTATTGCAAGCGTATATACCTAGGCTACGGTGATGCTTACCATCAGGCGGGCCGTATGCTTGTTTGGCAACTTTGTGGTAGGTATTAAAAAAGACGAACTGACAGAATTCGATAGCAACTGGGAAAAAGAAGCAGCAGAGAGGTAAAGAAAGAAGAGAGGACTTTTACTGCGTATGTCGTCAAAATTTGGTAAGAGAAGAGATATTAACATTTATTGACATTTTTGTATTCGTTAATATTGATCGTTGAAATCCTTTTATCTTGTTAATTTTATATTTTAATAAATTCTTTGTTTTAATTTGACAGGCCTGGTTGTCGAGTGGCAATGGTCACTTTATCCCAAAGGGCCGCGGGTTCTAATCCTGCGTAAGGCAAACATCTGTGTCCATGAACATGTCAGTTTGCTTTGACTTGGATGTTTTCTATGTATAATAAGTATTAATAAAAAATATAAATAATATATTTATCCGCAATCTAGTACCCCATAGTACAAGCTTACTTGCTTATTTTGGGACTAGATGGCGTTGTGTGATTCGTAAAAGAATATTTATTTATTTATTATTAATAAATTCCACATGGTTAAACTGTCTTCGCCGCTATTTCACAGCAAGAAAAAAAAAACCAGACTTAATGTAATAAAATTTTAACATGTCTTTTCACACATAATTTATTTAGCTCGAGAGAGTGCCAGTGTTTCAGTGTACGCATTCAAATAGCATTGATCTCAACCATGTTGTGTTCCTACGGTGAGTAAGGTCTCCAAAGCTCCACTTTTTACAGGGTCGCGTCGGCAACGCGCGAGCGATACTCCCGGTACTGCAAGCATCTATAAGCTACGGTGACTACATACCATTTAGGGGGTAATTACCGTTTGATTGTTTGCCACCTTAGTGGTATAAAAAGATTCATTATATTTGATTGAACGTGTGAATTCCTTCGCTTTCATTATTTATCGCGATCCGGGCACTTACCAGCGTGAAAAATGGTATACTAGGCACTTCCTCCTTTGTTTCGTCTTTCTCATCTTTCCTGTAACAAATTAAATATTTCTTTAAAAAATATCAACTCAAGATTCTTTATTATGCCTTTGCCCGTTGACACTAGGTAATAATGGCTCCCGGCGGTAGAAATATGACAAATTGTTCCAGTTATCAGTTAGGTTATTCCTAACGCTAGGAGGCGTTGGTAAAGACGACCGATTAGTATGCTAAATAAACATGTTTCTGGGAACCACCACCTATTAAGCTCTAAGAGAGGTAGGGCACTGCGGATTATTCGCTAAAATTGAATCAGCCCGTCTGGGGAAGGACCTCCATCCTACATAGCCAAATAGCATTGGTCTCGGCCATGTTATGATTCTACGGTGAGTAAGGTCTCCAGAGCTCCATTTTTTACAGAGTTGGCAATGCGCGAGTGATACCCCCGGTATCGCAAGCGTTCATAATGCTACGGTGACTGCTTATCATCAGCGGACCGTATGCTTGTTTGCCACCTTTGTGGTATAAAAAAAGCTTATTAAAGCCTGTAGCAGGGAATCCCGTTCTTCCTAAATTCTGGGGTATTAATGCCAAACTATATCTAGTACAGAAAATGTTTTCTTTTTTATCATAAACCTGAACTACTATTACGACTGTAAATTTATTTTTTATTTTATTTATTGATCACCAACATAAAAGACACAGTTACATTAAATTGAATTCGTCGATATACATTTCTAGCTTAATGTTAATACATTTACAGGTGAAGACTGCATGCGTTTGTAAAGCAACAACAATAAATAATATGGATTTAAAAAAAAAGAAAAATTCCAATTAGAAAAATTTGTCTAATTGTAGTTTAGACAATTTTTCTAATAAAAATAAGTCTATACTTATTTACCTCTATAAATATATCTTTCAGTCTCAATATATAATATTTCAATTTCTTTCACCATTTTACCCGTGGTCATTTTGCTTTTGTTTCCGAAATAGTAGTAGTTCAAAGTTAATACAAAAAAAAGTTTTATGTAGGTTATTATTATTAGCAATCTAGTAAGTACTGCATAGTACTTAGTTGCTTAGTATGGGACAATTAGGCTTTGTGTAATTCGTCCAAAAGAAAATATAAAACGGGGTTTAAATTGAATAAAATTCAATTTTCTCGTTAAACATTATCGAGTTGTGATTGTCTTTGTTTGTTTTTTATTCCTTCATGGCTTGACTGAGCAGCCGATCATTATAAAAATTTATATTGTCAGGGGTACAGAGCCCAACATAGGCAATTTTTACGCAGGCGAAGCCGCGTGTAACAGCACTAACAGCTAGTAGTATATAAAGAGAAAATAAACCACCTATTGTTGAAAAATGAGAATGCTAAAAGATTAATGTTTTTGTACACAGAGATTTTATATTATTCTCGTGCACAGAGCATTCTCGTGTAACTCAATGATATTGTAATTAATTTATTAAACAGGAAAAAATTATGTTTAATTAACTTAAAAAAATTAAAATCTTCATAAATTTTGTATATAGAGCCCTTTTCAGTAACGTTCGAGTTGCTTAGGAGGGCACAGTAAGCTATCCTAACTTCTTAAAGGTGCTAATTGTTCGTCGAAGTTTACTCTCATTTAGGTAACTTGCAAACTACCGCCAGCCTGCAATTGATCAGTGGGTAGAGTGAACTCCTTCGATTAAAAGGAGGCATAATTTTAGAAATGGTCTCACTAATAGATGGAACAATACGTACATAGAGAATACATAATTAAATTCTAAATAATAGGAGAAAAAACATACTCATAATTTTATTTGTACGACGTGTTTTTTTTTGTAATTGACGTAATATATTTTTTGACAACCACCTATAGTTTTAAAGGTTAAACTAGTTAAACACACTCACGTCTCGCGTGTTCCCTCAACTTAACCTCACTTCGTTTTACATTTTCTTTTGTCTTATAACTTTATGCATAACTTCAATTCACTTCGCTCAACTTTCCGAGATTGTAGAGCATCAGGCAATAGCGATTAACCGCGGAAGCGTTTATTTAACCGCGCGGCTAGCCACTTTTTCAGTTTAATATGCAACCGCTTGTGACTGTAACAAGGGATCGTACTTGATGGATTGTCATGTCATGTAGTAATAATTTGATTGTTATTGTTTACGTTTATTTTATTTACAACTAGCGAAACCCGCGCAACTTCGTTTGCGTGTATCTCGCGTTCCCGTGGGAATTTTTAAACTTTTCTCTCCGTAAGAACCATCTTTGTACTTCAAGGAATATTCTAATCGTTAGATAGGCCTCTTAAAAACATTGAGGGTGTGGGAATATCATTTTCCGATACAACGATCAGTTCGCGAGTTATTTACATTTAACGTGTCAATTTTCGTTTTGCACGGTGGTGCATAATATTAGGAGGGAATAAGGTCTAATTCCAAGACGGACCGCACGCTACAGACTGCAGCTGCAAGTGACACTAGTTTCGATGAAAGTGCCGCCGACCGCAGTGTCGCTGTCGCCGCTTTTGGAATCACTTTCATAGAGCTACATACAAATAATTGTGTCACTTGCAGTCTGCAGTGTGCGGTCCGTCTTGGAATTTTACACCATCCACCGAAGCAGGGCGAACGCAAGTGAAGATTTTTAATTATTGTACAAGCATAATAATAATATTTTGCTACTACGCGTACTAATCAAGACCAACCATTTTGATTGTTTCAATTGTCGTCCATTAAGATGATGTGAATGAATCCCGTTCCTACTGGCATTTAAAACGTTTTGTCTTTAGTGCTTTACCAAATTTTAATAGACTATATTTTTTAATTATTTATTTACACAAAAACATTTTAACCTTAAACTTATAATGCATTTAGTAAACCACCGAGGTTAGTAACAAAATGCATACAATAACGCGCATATTATGAGACGCATACTTAAGTTTTACACAATTTTATTATATAGTTTTAACAATCTTTAATAGTCTTTTGTTAGTAATTTATAATTATAAAATAAGTTACCCTCCAAGCCAATCGTTGTGCAACAAACATTATTCTTCATGAAGTTTCACATTTGTGTAAGATTTTAATAAAATAATATAAAATACATTAAGATTTTAATGAATGAAAAAAAAACATCTCTCACAACAAATCAAAAGACGAGTTGAATTTTTGGTTGATTTGACTAAAAAAATATCAGTTTAATTTGGTATACAGATACTTTGAGAAGGGATAGGGGAAGGATATGTCGTGATGATTACTACGAAATTATCCTAGGAACGATAACACTAGAAAGAATAGAAGAAAACTACTACGTTTAACACACAGACAAGATTTCGCGGGTAAATTTTGCAGAAGAAAAACGTATAACGTAAAAATAAACTTACTTATCTTTGTCGTCTAGTTTGATATTTTTGTTGTCACCCTTTCCAGGGTCGTCGGCAACTTTGTTAATTTTATATTTAGTCTTCATATTGTTTAAAGTAGTTTCTCCCAGCTCACTTTTGGGAGGCCGTTGCATTTGTCAACAAATTGTGACTTTTTGACTTTTTGTGTCAATAAACACTTTTAAATCACAGAGTAAACTTCAGCACACACACCTCCTTCTGATAAAACAAAAATGTAAACTATAGCCGGACGACAGACGCAGTGTATGAATCAATGTTAATTTGTTTCAAGCAATTGTTAAAATCTCCAGCGAGCCTCTCAAACAATTTTTTCACGATAGGTAGGTAGTTTTTTTTTCAAAATGTAAAACTGTGATGTTATTAATTAATAACATTGTAATCTAATAAAATAAAATAAAAACATATTTTTAATTTCATTTTTATCAATTATAAAAAAAAATATTTTTTAAAAAAGAAAATCAATTAAGAAATTTTGTACATTGTGTTTTTTTTATTTAGAGAAATTAACATTTTATCCTGACACTTTGTAAAATTATAAAAAATACTAACAAGTTTCCTAATTAATTACAATTATAATTTAAATCATTAGTATGTTTTTAATACTTAATGTATGAACGTACGATCGCGTGCGCGCACCATGTTTAACTATTTATTGATAATACATATCTCCATGATAAATCATATCTGAAGCCTGTTAAGACTTGAATTGGCTGAAATGATAAGCCAACCAAATGTACAGACGCGGAAAAAATGAACCAAGGTTAAATTTAGATTAAAACGGTAAGGTGAAGATTACTTATCAAACGGATTCAAAATAGGTAGCACATCACAAAAATCTTTTTCTCCTTTAAAAAGAAATTAATTAATTCGTTATCTTACCACCTCACATGAAAGAACTTAAAAAACCATTTGACATGCAAGAACAAATATAAGTCGAGGGATCGTCCGACACTCCAACCACATCCAACTTCACAGGCGCAGGAATTTTCGCAATTAACGCTTTTAAAATATTGAAATATATTCTTCTTTGTGGAATAGCGGTATTTTGTTTTTTGACAAGAAAATCATTATTTTTGTATTTTTTTTGAGACCTTGGACTCATCATGTTCGTTAGTCACGGTCACGGTAGTCAACGATATTTTTATGCAGGAATCAATTTGTGAATACTTTTTGCATGCTAGTATAAAACTGCTCCTTCACCGGTCGCGTGTAACGTTCAGATTCGAGCATTACATCAGTGAGGGAGGTGAATCGAGCATTACAATGTGCACCCTGTAATGATACAAAACGAGTATGTATGTGTATGAGTATGACTGACGAGCGTTCGCGTGTAAAGTAACATTTATAGATTCGACTTTGAGCATTACATTACAATACTTCATGTCTGACTGACGAACATTCGCGTATTATGTAACATTTAGTAAATATTTGTACTAGCTTCTGCCCACGGCTTCGCCCGCGTGGCCTACTAACAAATTCCGGTCCGACCGACCGACTGACCGTCCCGAATCGGAATAAAATATGCTAATTGTTAGTAGGCCACGCGGGCGAAGCCGCGGGCAGAAGCTAGTTCAAATAATATACACTAAATGTTACATTATGCGCGAACGCTCGTCAGTCAGGGTCAGCATTACATTACAATAGGTAGTATTGTAATGTAATGCTCAAAGTAGAACCAAAAATGTTACATTACACGCGAATGCTCCCGGTGAAGGAGCCTTAAAAGAAAACCCGAACGAAGCGAGTTTAATTGCTGAAAACCCAAAGATAAAGCAAAAAACCTTTAACTGCTTTTATAAGGCAATGTAAAAATAATATTGTATTTTATAATCGTATTTTCCAGATAAGAATTATTGTAGGTGTTATCTTAAATGTTTGGAAATTCGTAGTGTTAGTTTTTTTTATTAAGAAAATACGCAAATTTTTCCCTTTAATGTAAATTAACTTTAATAAAATATTAAATGCAGTCGAAAATAAGTATGGTCATGATTGTTTGCCTTGTAAAATTTAAAATTTTTCTTAATTTTTTCAGCAGAAAAAAGTGTTTTTCTTTACAGTGTTCTCATAGGTAACACTATTTATGTTTTTAGGAATCCGTTTCAAAAATAAACTGAATTTTATAATACCTTCTAGGTTTGCTTTTTAAGAATATGTAATCGCATCATTATCATCATCATCCGTACCGTCAATCACAATGCATTCTGCTACGGGGTTACGGGCTTACTAAAAGAGTTAGAAGACAGAAAACTCCGCTCTATTGTCCAACAGAAAGTCAGTGGAGCTTTTCACCACTGCTTTACGACTTACTAATTGATAGAGGTATGTAGGTATTTTGAGAGAGGTAGGGCACAGCGGATAATCCGCTCAAATCGGAGCAGCCCATCTGGGGAAAGACCTCCACCTTACAGAAGATGTCAAATAGCATTGGTCTCGGCTGCTGTGTTCCTACGGTGACTACATAAGAGCTCCACTTGGGGGGTTGGGAGGATTGGCAACGCGTGAGTGATACCCCCGGTATTGCAAGCGTCTATAGGCTACGGTGATGCTTACCATCTATATTTATAAAATGCTTTGTCCTGACTGACTGACTGACTGAGAATCAACGCACAGCCTAAACCGCTCATCGTAAAAATCTGAAACTTGGCAGGTGTACCTATTATATGACGTAGGCGTCCGATAAGAAAGGATTTTTCGAAATTCGAACTCTAAGGGGGTAAAAAAGGGGGGTAAAGTTACTATGGGACAACTTGATTCCTTGGTCCAATCTACTTCAAATTTTGCATAAAAATTGTTTAAGAGAATTGATGGAAGACGTGATTCTTATTTTATTGAAATTCTTGAAAAAAATGTATTTTGTGGGTAATTTTCTTCGAGTTGATATCAATACTCATACTCCTTAGTGCTTTTGATTTCAATTACATTTCATTTTGACGTGAAGTGAAGTGTGTCATCTGTCATGTAATATTTTTATAAATAGCGAATATTCAAACAAAATGATTTCATAATGTCGTTGTACTATTCTGTTTGTGATCTCGGAAAAACAGCTAAAATTCTAACTATGTATAAAGCGGACTGAATCATATTCATCGATAATAATCAGGAAGTAATTAAATATTACATTTTATAATATTTGACAGGGGTCAAGTTAAACTGATCAATGGTTAAATGCAAGAAGTAAGCTTCTTGGTTAAATCACATGAGTAAATAAAACCACGGAATGGCATATTGATATTGTCTCTTTCTCACTTATAGGACTCATTACGTCGACTCGCTCTATTATTTCGTAGTGTTGTTGTAGGGATGGTAGGCTGAGGTTGTAGGTATTGAAATACCCATATACTTATACATTTTTTTTACGGAAGTGGTTGGAAAACAAGCTCAGGAATATGGATAATTTGATATTAGGTGATTACCGTCGACTATGGAGCACATAGATTCTAGGGTCCCTGACCCGTGGCCGACCTATAACAGGAAAAGACAGGATATATAGCGAGAAATAGTTTAAGGAAGGAGTTAGATTTTTTTTATACAACAAAGGTGGCAAACAAGAATTTTGGATATTTCACTCTCCGAACGAAACATTTTTGCTTCACTTCAATATTCTGTAAGAGTTTCACCGGTCGGGCTAGCCTATTTCATAAACGCCCACTCCAAAGATTGTAATGAGAAGTATTTAAATAGAATGTGTGATGTAGGCAACCGATAAGAAAGAATTTTTTTAATTCCCACGGGAAAGCGGGATAAACGCAAACGAAGTTGCGCGGGTTTCTCTAGTTATAAATAAAATTTTAAAAAGATATCAGTCGTGACCACCACTGAATTCAAAATTAGGGAATCACTTCTATAATAGCGGGTTTTGGTTACAGTGGCGCTACTGAGCTCTACTACTCACTATTTAGCCGTAGCCTAATAACTAATAAGGGTTTAATAATAAATTACATTCATTAATTTTTCAAAATTTTTGGTTTAAATAATATTCATTTATTACAGATTCTGCAGCCATATTTTTGTTAGTTTCAATTATTACTTATTATCTAATGTTTAAAGGCATTCAATAATTTTTAAAACTGACGCAACTACATGGATTATGTACATTCGAGTGTGATTCAGAGTGATATTTTTTGACGTAATTAAACAAAAATATCATTTTATCTTGCCTTGACGTACAGTGGACAGTATCAGCGTAGTAACGGAATCATCGAAATATACACTGATTATATATATGTTGTATTAATTTTTGTTATTCGATTTGATTGTCAATAGGCCCGTGGGGTTCCAGTGCGTTGTTCTTTTTTAGGGACATTCGAAAAAGGCTGCGAAAACACACTGGTGACCCAAAGGCTGGCAGTTACTTCGCTCAACGGATCTCTATCACCGTTCAGCGAGGTAACGCTGCTAGCATTTTGGGCACCCTGCCACAGGGACCATATCTTTTTAATGCTTACTTTTAGTTTTTATTGTTAGTTTAGTTTTTAATTTTTATTGTTAGTTTAGTTTTAATTAATTTTATGTAATCTAAGATTGTAGCAATATGTTATTTCATTTTAATGAACTGTACCAAATCTAAAAAAAAAAAAAAATGTTACATGTAGAGTCATTAAAAGCTCGATCTTAAAGAATATCAACATGAAGCATGCAGAAACGTACTAGAAGTTTCTCTTTCATCGTTCCTTTAGTTTTTTTACTCTACATTATCTATCTTTTTTATTTCTATCTAATTCCTTATATTATTCTACATATTTCTCCTATAGATAGACAAACCATCCGGGTCCTCTCGGATCTGCTCCTCCTTCTATAGTCTCTCACCTTGCAACTGTCTATAAAATACGTTTATCGATACTCCAAGAATATGACAGACAGACCTAGTGGTCGAGTGGCCAACAATGGTCACTAAGACTTTATCCCAAGGGCCGCGGGTTCGAATCCTACGCAAGGCAAACATTTGTGTGCATGAACATGTCTGCTTGCCTTGCTCTAAATGTTTTCCGTGAATAATAAGTATTTATTTACAAATAAGGTAATCAACAAAGTTAATCAATGTGTGTGCAATGGAATCTAGTACGAGTACCCACAGTACGAGCTTAGTGATTCGTCCAATAAAAAAAATGAATGAAAATTCGTCTGAGGATTCGATGATGACAGCCATCATCCTTGGTATATCTCTTCTTTTTTTTTTAAATCATACTAAAGTAAGTTCGAAACTTGTGTTATGGGATACTGACTCAACGATACTTTATTTTTATACAAATACACATTTAAATAAACATCCAAGACCCAGGCCAATCAGAAAAAGTTCGTTTTTCATCGTGACCGACCGGGATTTGAACCTCCTGGGTGGCGGGCTGGCATGGTAACCATTACGCCACGGAGGTCACCTACGGTTTATATTCTGATTCCTCTCCCATCTTATGTCTTGGTTTGACGTTCGAATATTTTGTACGGTTTACATTATGAAGCATTAATATAATATGCAGACCACGGAATGTTGGATAAACTTAGCATAGCTGTTGGTCTGCAACAGGCACACGAGTGTAACGCTCGGTTTTTGTGGTAAACCTTATTTATGCCCCAACTTTAGTTTTTAGTCGTACATTTCGGGTTTCCATGAGAATTTATGTGCTGCACATAGTTATGAATTATTAATGGTTAAATTGGAACAGATTATTTTATTGTTTAGTATAGAAATTGTTAGAAGCTTATTTTATAAATTGCTTATGTTTTGCTGTATGAGTTCTAAAATTTGTAAATAGTACCTTCCGATAAAAGTATAGAGTTTATGTAATTCATTAAAAATATAATCAAAATCATGCAACACAAATGAAACGATAAATTCATAATAGAATTTTGTTATCAGCAGTGTCGGTTGGTACAGGGACGCTTGAGCGAACGTGTTTGTTACACTCCACCGAGCTTCGACACCCGAGTAAAGCTGTGGTGCCAGAAAAGAGTAAAATAATCTGTGCCACTGACAGCGTTAGATCTTGCCTCATATCTTTGTACATTAAGCTTGTAGTAAAAATTTTAACTCCGCAATGAAATATGAAATGCGACGTATATTCGTGTAAATCACTGTACGTACGTGCTCTTTTATGATGCGAGCCAAACGGCACGCTTCGCAGACGGACCAGTGGGGTAATTCACGTAACAAGAACAGATAGAGAGAACACTGGCTGTCCCGTTCAATTCCGATTTTGTATGAGTGAGACAGCGAGTGTCGTTGAATCGAACTAGAATCGGTTCTTGTTACGTGAATTGCCCCACTGAACGGTTTCTCTTGACAACAATCGTAAACGATCGTCATTGGACATTAATAATTATTGTTTTTGTTACAATATTGGAAGGGTACTTCAAAGAATATTTGGTGACCACATGTCTGTAGAATGTTTAGGAGTGTGTTTTGATAACTTGTAGTTTCATAAAATAATAAATTTTAGTTTATAATCTTTTTTATACCACTAAGGTGGCAAACAAGCTTGTTGCCCGCCTGATGGTAAGCGGTCACCACAGCCTATGGACGCTTGCAACACCGGACGGGGGGTATCACTCGCGCGTTGCCGAATATTGAGTAAAATCTTGAGTCAATCACTTATATAAAATCTGTGCTTACAATACAATGGAGTAGTACGTTCCGCTGTTTTTAGAACCACGCCATTGAAAGATTTGTTGTGGGAATGTTATTTCTGAATTTTTCATTTATTCTGTAAATTGATATTTTATATCTTTCAAAAACATCTATGATTGATAATGAACAGCTTTTGCGTCCAGTTATTTCTGTTTGTTGCATAATTAAAATTCTTAATGTCATTATGTTTGTGATGTTCGTGCACTACTGTAATCTTCATAACTGTGTATTAAATGTTAGTTCAGAGAGTAGGCTTTCAGACAATAATTATTGTTTAATTCTAGAAGTAAGTCTACCTCTAGAAGCTACCAAATGATCTACAATAATCAACATAGTTCTAGATCTTTTCTATGGCTAATCCATTTTGAACTGCTTGACAAAACTGGTTTAATTCCCGACTTTTAAAGACGAGGCAAGAAACTGGTTCAGTTAGGATCTCTAGTTACTTCGACATCCAACGTTCTTCTTTATGGGTTTTATTTGCTCAATGCTTAGCTCTCTCACAGATCTCTGAACACAGTGGCCTAAATCAAGTCATTTCATATTATCAAATATATCTTGCAAACTTTTGTATTAAAATTCTTGCTTGAGTGTTGAAGCTGTCGAAAGTAGAATGAGGGAAACCAAAAGTTAGCGATGCATCACTTTTATGTAAATCTAAGTAACTTCGAAAGGGTTTTTGAAACTTCGTGAAAGCAAGACTGGTTCGCTTTAAAATTTTGAACGGTAAAAATGACACTCGTTTGGTATTCAGAATCTGCAGATGGTGCATTTTATTTAAACAATTGTACAAAAAATAAAGAACTCATCAGCGTCGATGTTGAACTGAATGATCATGTACCTAAGTTAAGCAACGACGTCCGTTGCCAGTATTTGAATGGTCTAATATTGATAACATTAGACCCATTCAAAGCTCTTCCATGCTACAGCCATATATCCTTATGCACATCTTTATTCTAGTCTTTAGGTGATAGTAGTTCGTTTTTATGCCGATCACAGTAATTATCTATCATTTTGTTTTCTACAAAACGAAAACATAGAGCTTTCTTTTCAATGATTTAAAAGTCATATTTCTGTAAATCGATACCCAAGGTTAACATTTATAACATAAAATGCATTTAAGCAACAAACAAAATATTCTTATACGGGAATATCACAATGCCATTACCTTACTTAGTCCTTTACCTTAGTCGGAGACCTTGAAAATATTGACCCAGTAAAATATCATGGCAGAGTATGCTCTAATATCCCTTCAATCAAAGTTTCATGTCACTGTCTAGATGGCTCCAAGACTAGCCAACCAAAAATTCCTGTCGCTGTGACTATCGACAGTAAAAACCAGACTGACATTAACTAGAAAAATCATAGTCATAAAGGGCTGAGCACACCGCATGCAGCGAGCACAGCGCGTTGCAGCTTATGGCGTTGCAATCTATGCAATATTATGTGAAAGGACACACCAAACGCGCGACGCGTAGCTGCGCAGCGCTGTACAACATCGTGCGTTTGGTGTGTCAAGGACACACCAAACTCATAATATTGCATAGATTACAAGGCCTTAAGCTGCAACGCGCTGTGCTACGCTGCGCTGCATGCGGTGTGCTCCGCCCTTAAATGTCTCAGCATAAAACTAAGATTATGTTGGAAATCGTTATGAATTTAATCATGTCAGAAAGGTAATAGCGGTGATGATGATGAAGAAATAAACCACTTACTTGTCAGCCATACTGATAAAATCCAAAAGTCAGTTTTGTTTGATCAAAACAAAACACTCTCTTAGCAACCAAGTATTTTGTTTCACGTTTACACTAAATAATATTACATTCATTACATACTGTTCATGAATCAACGTTGATATCGATTCATGGAAAAATTTCATCAAAATCTATAAAATTTCGTTGTACACACTTTAAAAATATGATTCAATATAGCACATCATTGACATCAACAAAATGTATCTAGATTTTTTTAACTTTAATCACTAGTTTCATGTTGCTTTATTACAATTTTGTAACTTTTCTTTTGTACATTATCTACGTGTATTGATTAATGGTCACTGCTGTGTTCCACATAGTTGATAGCTTTCACGGTCGCGGAAAGACTGGCGTTGGGTGTGTCGAAAATATACACGGATGTTCTAAAAATAAGCATAGTTTTGTTTGACTGTGACTTTCATTAGGGAAGGTATGGCGGTGTTGTATTGTAATCATGAAAAGTGCTTGGGCATTTTAATGAAATTTGTACGCGCTTTTGGTAAAGTATTCTATTTTGACTAGCCGATGACCATGGGTTTTACCGAAATCCTATTGTTCCTAGACTGATATTGGGGATATAATACGTTTCTTTTATGTTATCTTGAAACTTTGTTGATATTGTGTGGAGGTTTACTCGTTTTTTTTTTTGTTTTTTTTTATAATATAATTTTTATTGAAAAAAATTATAAGCATAAAAATCTTTGCTGTTAGTTCTCTCTCTACACTAAACACATCTTTCATTGATTGACTGTACATGATCATCTTTATAATCATTCCAGCCGACAGTCTACATTATCTATTACAGCTGTATAGGCTCCCGTCTAGGAGGCTTCTTACCTCGATCCTGACCCACTTGCATGTCCACCAACAAGAAGGACAATACAAATCCATACTTCCATACTAATATTATAAATGTGAAAGTGTGTTTCTATGTTTGTTTGTCCTCCCTTCACGTCGAAAGTAATAAACGGATTGATATGATTTTAGTATTGGGAATAGTTTGAGATCTGGAGAGTGACATAGGTGTTTTTAATCCCGGAAATATATCTCATTCCCACGGAAAAAAAAAGTATAACATTATTTTTTCATAATAGCTAATTTTTAACAGGGATAATTTAAGGTCGGGAGAGTAACATAAGGCTACTTTTTTCCCCACGGGATAAAACAAAGACTTTTCCCTTACGCACGCGGGCGGAGCCGCGGGTAACGGCTAGTAATTTATAAAGAAATTTCGTTACAACAATTCACGGTAATTAACCTCCACGATATTGTGTTAGAAAAGAAAAATTATCGTATAGTCTGCACTGGAAAATATTTTGGTTGTTTGGTTCGTGCATAATTCGTGTAATGCCTTTTCGTAATTTGCATAACAATACTAGCAAAAAAGTTATTAAAATACAATACATATAAATAGTTTTTAAGTTTTTGCTGAAATTTTTAAATAAAATCTTTGGGGTCATTGGGTTGAAAATAAAACTAGTATTCAATTAAAAATGATTAATTATATTTTGCCGTCATTTTCAGTTATTAATAATAACAATCTCATATAGTTTGGAGATCGAAAACTAAACTGAAATTAAATCAGCAATACTTGCCTTACTGTATTTACAGGTCGCTCTGTTTAATAAAATATTAGGCGATGATTAGCTAAACCACTTATACATACAAAATATTATAGTTTGCGACAATCCTTGGTATACAATTTTTATTCAACACCTACACAGTACCTTTTCTATTCAAATCATAATAAATACCGCGTAGTTGTACTAACTCCGTATGAGTTCCTATTTCTACTACTCTTTCTTCATTTAATACGCATATCACATCTGCATCCCTCACAGTACTTAACCGATGGGCTATCATCACGCATGTCCGACCTTCTTTGGCCGAGTCCAAGGCTTCCTGAACCACCTGCAGACATAAAAATATATTAATATTGGATTTTTTTTCTTGACCTTTTTCTATTGGACTGTTTTGACCGTATGTTATAAATTATCAAATCAAATCAAATATTCTATTTGCAAAAATACTTTGTTACACAAGGTCTTATATTAAAATTTCAGTTCACGTATCCAGTCTGCGCGCAGACGTGCAAAAATTTAAATTATACAATATTTTAATGACAATAAAACTCTATAATCTACAACATTTCAATAATTTAATAAAACTCTTAATTAATTATTTCAAATAAAAATTGTTATACTTTAATATCCCATGTACTTTAATTCAGACCAACGCATATCAATGCCTTTATGTAACGCATAAGCTGAACTAACCTTTTCATTCTCCGTATCCAAAGCACTTGTAGCTTCGTCCAAAAGCAAAATTTTGGGTTGCCTGATCAAAGCCCTCGCTATTGCCACTCTCTGCTTTTGACCTCCTGACAACTGCGTGCCTTTTGACCCGATATTTGTATCATAACCCTAGAAAAATTTAAAGTTAAATTGGATGAATTAACAAACCAAACAAAAAAGAAGCAGCATTGCGATCAAACAAAACCACACAATAACCTCACAGGGCCTCGAGTGTTGGAGACTGCAACATAACTTATTACTTTTATCAAGTTTGTCTTGACTGCTCCAAGTAGTCTGAATGTGGAGGCTCTCAATTTACTGTGATTTCTTGAGTCATAAAAAATAACTAATTGTCACTGAGAAACAGAATTTATTGCAATCCATCTAAATAATAGTAGAATTTCTCAAATAGCTACATTATATTTTAACGTTGAAACAATGTTACATAGAGTCCATTATAATAATAATAAATAAATAATAACAAAAATAATACACACCAAGGGCAAGGAAGCAATAAAACTATGAATATTCGCCTGTTGAGCTACTGCAACAATTTCATTCATACTTGGATTTCTTGAGTTATCCCCATACGCAATATTTTCACCAATAGTTAAATCAAATAATATTGGCTCTTGTTGTACAAAGCCAATCGGCTGTCTAACATCACTGAGAGGTAATTCCTTAATTGATACTCCATCTTGAGTCTAAAAAAATATAATGTTAAGAGCAATTTCTTTTACCTTTATTATTTTTTAATAATCTTTTGTGAGGTGCCAAGCGAATATCAACAATGTTAATTAAACTTCAGGGGCTTAGTATTTTTATTTCTTACGTTCAAAATATCTTTATTGTGGGACTTATTATATTAACATTTCATCTAAGTACTTAATTTATGAAAACTGCTGAATGTTTTAATTTAATTTATCTTAAAAATAAACAAATTATACACTGCAATCATTTTTTAAATATAAACTTCTGAAAAATTATGAGTGTTGCATTCACCAGTAATTTGTTTGTTACATGTTAGATAGCTTAGCACCAATAAACAAAATGTTTCTTTTTTTTTGTAGATTATACCTACCTATTGTTAACAGTTTAAAAGTGAACCCTTCTAATGAAATAATCATCTACTTACCACAATTCCACTATCGGGATCATAGAACCTCTCCAGTAATTGTATTACAGTACTCTTTCCACACCCACTAGCTCCAACTAATGCAATCGTCTTTCCTTGTTCTATATTAATATTTATACCTTTCAAAACTTCAATCAATGGACGAGAAGGATACTTGAAGCTGACATTTTCAAGACTTGCTTTACCTGTACTTTCCTAAAATTGTAAAATAATTTTCTAAAGATTAATTAATTAATATTTTTTCTATTTTATGATTTAGTCTAAAAATATTTTATAGAAAAAATCAAAAAATTTTAATAACAAAATAATTAATGTGAATATATCTACAGCTATTAAAGTTTTTATTATACAGTTAGAATAAATATATTGAAAGGAGGAAAATACACAAAAGTAATCTCATCAGTATTTTTTTTTATAAAAAACTAACCTGTCTAACTTATTAAAGAGGATTATAAATACTTACAATTTTTGTTTTTGGTAAATCAGGGTCAGTTATTTTTGATTGTCTACCAAGCAACATTAGGACACGCTCTGCTGCCTTGATACCTTTTTGGAAACTTGGGGCATAAGCAAATGATTCAGCCGCTGATGTAGCTCCCATTAGAAGACCTTGGGTAGATCTAAAGAGAAGCATTAGAGTTAAAATAAAATCTAAATATTTGATAAAATTGAAAATAAATTGAAAAGCGACTTACTTTAAAACTAAGGAGTATTCAACACCATCATAAACAATCAATTGTGATCCATAAAACATAGATATAGAATAAATAAAATGGACGAAACCTCTGGCGAAACCGAAAACAATTCCTCTAATGTGTGATAGCTTTTTAGAAATAATAAGCGCTGGCAGAAGTTCTTCAGAGTACTGTTTTAGGAATAGTTCTTCTTTTCCTAATGATGCCACTGTACGTATATTTGTAACTGCTTCTACGGCTATCTGCAATAAAATAAACTGTATAGCTGTCATGTTTATTTTGATTGTGGTTATTAAAATATTATTTAATTGTTTATCGTGAAATATAATGGATTCATAGATGATAGATCTACTTATTATGACCTGAAATCTAAAGAGCTTTAAATTTTATTTGGATTAGAACTAACGAATGTGAATGAATTTCATTTGGTAAATCAATTCCAATTACCTTTGTACTGGCTTCCATAGTCTTGGACATATCTAAAGCCTCACCACATACTATACTGCCTTCGTAATACACAAGAACTATTAAAAATGGTACAAATGCCATTGCCACTAAGCCAACGCGCCATTCGTAATAAAGGGCTATTATTAATGCGTAAATTATTGTTCCGGCTCCTTGTAATACTGTTCCAATTGGTGGGCCTGTTGCCTAAAATTAATTAATCGAAATAATTTAAACAACATTTTCTTGTGAAAACCAGACGATATACTCTCAAGTCTTTTTATTTGATAGTAATAAGATCGTAGATAAGTAAAATCTTGTTTTGTCAATGTTAATCTCCAAAAAAGTATCAATCGTGTTTCGTGTGTCGTGGGAAGGCAAATATTTTTTTTTTCATTAAAAAAATTTGAAAAAGCTACAATAAAAAGAAAATTAAATTACATTGTATAAAATAAACTAAATAGTTGTAAGACATGTTTACCCCTTGAACTAAAGTAGCTTCGTTAGACAGTTTACCGCATAGTGCTCCAGTAGAATTGTTCTTGTCGTCATAAAATGCAATTTCTTGGTGAAGTAGTTTCTCAAACATCAGTTTTTTGATTCTCTCTGTTAAATATTCCCCAGCTATTACATAGTAAAATATCTAAAACCATAAAATACGAGGCCAAAAGTAGAACATATTAGTAGAATAGTAATAATTGACAAGTAAATATATTAAATATTTTAATAGCAAATCATTACAAATGATATTTTACCGTTATGAATGAAGACAATGCTGCTATAACACCAATTCCAACGAATATTAACGCAAAGCTTCGTACTTTAGCAACAACTTCATCTTGATTTGGATTAGAAAGTACCTAAAAATAAGACTGTTAATAAAAGAAAAAACAAGCCAAATAAAAATATAAAAGAATGTTAAGCTTGTGATATGTATATTTTTTATCACAATAATAACTTTTGGCGTAATCAAAGATGAACGAACATTCATAGATAAAAAATATCTTTCAAACTCCTATTTTAATAAAAGTGAACAATGACAGGTGGCAAATGACAATCCGACACACCTGTTGCATTGGAATATTATATTCATAGTAATTATATGACACTTATCGCAACAATAAGACCGGAGTCAGTGCGACATGGATGTAGTGCGCGTGTATCCGTGGTGGACGATAAGACATATATGCATATACAGTACAGACAGACAACACAGTCCGTTCATTGCGATTTTATGAAACTTTCATAGATATTCGTAAAACATATCATACAAAAATCGGTCATTGTAATGTGAAAATTTTCGCGAAACTTCCCGCGAAGCGCGCGGAATCTGCGTTGCACTAATCCCATTCTAAACTTAATTTTCAAAAACAATATAGTCAGGTTGTGACATTCAATAAATAGGAACTTGCAAATATTATAATACTTGCAAGTGTGAGTATACTCACACCAACGAAATCTCCAAGAATAACAGCGAGTAGCGGCATTGCAAATCCAGATATCAGTGAAAACAGGCTTGCAAAACTAATAGATTTCCATTCAGGACTATTGAGTTTTATAATTTTCCAAAATGATGTTTTAGGGACATGTTCTTCTTCGTCATCATCCTGTAAATGTTATTGAGTTTGAAACATTCTTATCTGGGGGCTTTGTGAAGTTGCTGCGTGTGGATGGCGTTGTCGTGTTCATGCATTTAGTGTTACGTGACGCAAAACCACACCAGCAATCACATCTGGCCGTCATGTCTGAACATGACCGACTTCAAAGCCCGCACCGATATAACATAATATGCTAAAAGAAACAGGAATTCAAATGTAGATACGTTACTTTGTTTATTTATCTTATCATCATCCGTCGTACTGTACGAGAATGAATGAGTCACTCATTCTTAGTACACCAGATTTTTGTTGTGTTGATTACTGTTCATAAACATTACCAATTTGAGTAAATGCACAAGAATTAAATTGATATTTTGGAATAATGCGTTATTAACCTATTATCAAAATTAACTAAATTGTAATTTAAAAAACTTACGTCTGTTTTAGTTGGAATTTCTTCTTCGTCTTCATCATTTTCACTTATTACTGATATTTCACGAGATAATACTTTGTCTGGATAAAAAAAAACTATTAGGGCATCTTTTTATAGTATAATGTTCCCCATTGTTATTATTTTCTTTTTTGGGTCACTGTTTTTTTTATACCACTTAGGTGGCAAACAAGCATACGGCCCGCCTGATGGTAAGCATCACCGTAGCCTATAGACGCTTGCAATACCGTGGGTATCACTCACGCGTTACCAACCCTCCCAAACCCTCCAAGTGGAGCTCTGGAGACCTTACTCACCGTAGGAACACAACATGGCCGAGAAAAATGCTATTTGGCTACGATCTTCTGTAAGGTGGAGGTCCTTCCCCAGACGGACTGCTCCGATTTGAGTAGATTATCCGCTGTGCCCTACATCTCTTACAACTTGTTATGAACAAAAACAAATCATTATCGTTAAGTAAAAAGATAATTTGTTTCGAGTTATCTATTACCTGCATTTTCGACTTCTGGTGCAGATTGTCTCTTAACCATTTCATAATAATGTCCTTTATTGCTTATCAATTGTTCATGGTTTCCATTTTCAACAATATCACCATTTTTAAAAACGTAGATCATATCTACATTTTTTATAGTTGAAAGTCTGTGTGCTATGACAATTGTTGTACGACCTTCTTGGGCCTAAAATGAAAAAAAAATGAACTGAAAATAATCTTTTCCAATAGTGACCATGTAGGTAAATTATTATTATTATTATGTTCTCGACTTGCTAGCAACTTAGCAACAAGCGGATGCGTGTGCATTTTGATGCTTGTAGATTTTGTCAAGATGATTTTTGAAGCAGTTTACTGGCGGTGCAGTACAGTATGTATAAAATAAAATAAAATACAGTTATGTATAAACTAAAAAAATATATTTACATGTGCTACAATTTTCATGCATATGAAATTCCTTGAGAACCTGCAGAGAGTCGATAGATGCTCGTGACTCAAGATCGAGTTAAGTGGACTCTCTAAACGTTCAGAAGAGGACTAATATATACTGAAATGATGATGAACGCCTTACCTTATCAAGTGCTTTTTGTACTTTAGATTCAGAAGATGAATCAAGTGCACTGGTTGCCTCGTCTAACAGTAGAATACTTGGATTACGTACTAAAGCTCGGGCTATAGCAATACGTTGTTTCTGACCACCAGACAAAGATGTTCCACGTTCACCAACAAGAGTGTCGTAGCCCTATAAAAGATCAACATTTAAGTAAGTGTCATAAACAAATTAGATGTTAATGCATTTTAGATATTATTTTTGATGGATTTTAGATCTAGTCGTTTTGTAATCCTGCCATCAAAATTTTTTCAAGCTGATTCGTGCAATGAGAAGATCTTTATGGAGTTTAGTGATAAATAAATAAAATAAAATCACATGACTCTAAAATCTGACTTATTTTCGATAAAATTATTTATTCTTTTTCTTTGGTAACTAAAGGTCTATTTATTTTTTATATCAATAAATAATCTATGAGGATACGTACTTTTGGTAACTTTAATATAAACTTATGAGCATTTGCATGTTTGCAACAATTTTCAATATCTTCGTCCGTGGCGTCAACTCGTCCGTAACGGATATTTTCTTTAATAGTAGTGTTAAAAAGTACTGGCTCTTGACCAACTAAGCCTATTTGCTGTCGAAGCCATTGTACAGATAAATCTCTTACGTCATAACCATCTATTGTAACCTATAAAAAAGAATATCATCATCATCTCAGCTACAACTGCTGGACATAGGTATACCCTATTATATATACTTCTATACTAATATTATACAGAAGAAAGATTTGATTGTTTGTTTGTTTGAAATGAATAGGCTCCGAAACTACTAGACCGATTTCAAAAATTCTTTCACCAGTAGAAAGCTACATTATCAGGGAGTGACATAGGCTTTTCCCGAAATTCAATGTGGTTCCCACGGGAACGGGTCCGGAACTTCACGTGGACGAAGTCGCGGGCAAAAAGCTAGTACGAGCTCGTATCATAATAAAACTACCAAATTAGTTGATTATATTTTTTTTTAATCACTACGAAAACCACAGACATAGCAGAAAGAGAACAAACGTCATAAGATGTCAAATGAACAAAAAAAAACAAATACCTACCACAAATGTAACATTAAAGAAATAAATTTTAACCTATTTAACACACAAGAAATTGTTAAAAAGTATGTCAAAATTGGACAAAAAAAAAAAAAAACGCTGTCAATTGTCAAGAGGGTGAAACATCCATATAATATTAGTAAAATAACTTACGCTTCCATCAAGTATATCATAAAAACGAGATATTAGACTGACAATAGTTGACTTTCCAGATCCCGAATGTCCCACTAAAGCAACAGTTTGACCTCGTTTGACGCTTAAAGTTACTTTATTTAGTACCTGTGTATAAAATTAAATCATTACATGAAAACAAACACTGCCTTACAATAATAGTTTTAAAATATTAAAAACAAATTTTAAGAGCTGAAAAATACTATAAAACTTTAAAGTTTCCATTAAATCTGTAGTGTAAATCTCATTCTCAATAGTACCCGAAAGAAGGCCCATTTTATCCTTATCTATATTTTAATTTAGAAAATGTGTGATCAGTTAAGATATAAATATAAACGTCTATTTGTGACAGTTGTTAATTATACTTTCATTATTACAAACATCTCTAAATTGAAAGTATTAGAATGCGTTAATTAACATTTTGTCTCTTCGTATCTTGGAATAAACAATACATTATTACTCACCGGAACATCTGGTCTAGAAGGATACCTAAACATTACATCAGTCAATTCAATATTTCCTTCAATAGTATATGGAACCACTCCAGATTTTTGCAATGGGTTTATTGTAGGCTTATTGTCAATTAAATAAAATATTTGTGCTCCAGCACCTCGTGCTATACCAAATTTTTCTAAAAGCCACGATGTCATGCCAAAACTCATTGATGCTGACATAATACCAAAGAACACCTGAAAAGATAATCTGATATTGTAAAATCAAGTTTTATATCGAAATCAACCCGAGAATAATAAAGTTCATTAGACTAATATTAAACTTATTTCATGGCAGTATATTATGTATTTATTACGTTATCACGAGCAGATGTTGAACAGTGCGAGATACGAATAGGAAATTAAAAAATACTTACAGCGATCATAGTTGATACATCATAATGTTCAGGTTCAGTTCTCATAAGGTAATATCCGAACCAAAAAGACAAGGCATATGAACCAAAAACACAGAAGCTCAAAAATCCCATAGAGGTTCCGCTGAAGAAACCTAAAATAAAACTGTCGGTTTATTTGACGAATAGGTTACCAACAAGAATAAAATAATAACATATTAATCAGAAGTTACTATTTGGGATCTTTGTTGACATTTCCTTTTGGTGTAGGCAGTGTAGGTACTATTTTTTTATCATCACAAAATTCATTAATGAAAAATACTATATTACCTGCTTTTATATTGATTTGTCGAGATTTCTTTATAAAGCCTTTGTATCTGTCTATTTCTTTTTGTTGTCCACTAAATGCATACACTGTGCGTATAGAAGATATGACTTCCTCAGCCACAGCTCCTGCCTGACTTGAAACTATGGCTTCTTTTTCTGATAAACTAGATGCAGCCTGTTAAAATTTTGTTTCATAATGACAATTATTTAAAAAATAATGGTTTATTAGTAACGGCAATAACAAGTAAGCTAGCCAATTGAATATTATTTTCAGGAACTCTTCAAAGCACATCTAAACTATTTTTTGAACCCTTTCACCGTTTAATTTTAATTTCTCTAGTGCGTTCCGAGAAAAAGTTGTAGTCCGGTTCAAAAGGGAATACTTAATTTACTTAAAATTAAAAAAAACGATCTAACATTAATCATAAACTTACCCATTCAGTAACTGTCATCAAAAACATTGTAATCGGTAAAGACACAAGACAAATTAATGCCAATTTCCATCCTTTTAATAAGGACATGATGACGCAACTTAAGAAACCTGATTGGTAGTAAATGAATGAACCCAATTTTTCTCCTATACCCTCTTCGATTTTAATAGCACCTCTGAAAAAGATGATAATTTGATGAGATCGAAATTACTAATATTGACGGACATTCTGATTTGAATAATAAGCAAGATTTCTATAGAGTACAACAGGTAATGCAAATATGGAGCCAACAAACTATTATTAAAGAGTTCCTTTTGCCAGAAGACGTCATCAAATCCAATTGATATAAAAGAAGCGCCGGATTCACATTGTCCTGATAAGTTTCAGATACCCCATCAATCAAATAAATTATCAATTATTGTACGATTTGACTTAAGTATCATAGAGATAAAAAAATAACTTTTCGCTAGATCAAATCGTTGATTGATGTAAAAAATATATTTACCCACTCATTTTGGAAGCAATATCACCCAATTTTTTTATATCAAAATATGCAAAATCTTGATTCAAAGCTGCTTTAAGATACTCTTGGCGTATTCTATAAATCTAAAATAAAATATTTTTATTATTATCTTTATTATTAAGTTAAATATGGCAAAGAATTATATCTATTACAATGAAGGCGGGCATGCCGCTGCATCGTTCAGACAACTATTTGATGTTCTGTTTGGAAATGAACATAAACTTTATTTATTAAAACTGTACATACCTGATTATGAGCAGAAAGGTTCATCATTACAGTAGACAAATACGACAAAATAATTATCGCTAAACCAAGCAAACTGTTCCAAATAGCATAATTTGTGCTTGCCCTTAGAAACTCTTCTGATTTTGGATCCCCGTTGGTAACAGATATTCCATATGACACCATATTATCCAATATGTATGCCAATAACAAAGCATCAATGGGTAACAGGGCACCAGATAATACTGAACATATTATTCCAATTATTATACATATTTTGTCAATAATACTGGCAAAGCGAAACTGCAAAAGAAATTAACTATAAAGTTGCAATACGAACAGTTACTAGAAGCTGATTCATTCAATGACCTCAACAATTCGTTATGGTTCCCTCAATTAGTGTCAACTAAAGATAAGGTGTTTAGTATTTTCAGTTGGTAACCTACGGTAATTGACTCATTGACATAACACTATTGACAACTGTGTGCTTTTAATGGATTGCATAATTCAGAAATAAAGTAAAACAATAACCACTTACTAATGTGAAAAACGAAATACTAGGTATGTCTTCTTCTTGTTCTTCATTTTGTTCGCTAAAATAAAAAAAAGTACGTTTATAATATCTTTGCTGATGCCGTATAAGGTCAAGAAAATCAGTGTTAAACGTGGATTGTTTTTAATCTTGTTGTTCTGCAGCCGCGTGCAATTCACAACCCGCTTCTCTATACAAAATTAATGATTTTCTTGGCTAAGCCAGGTCTTAAATGTGACGTGATCGCGACATTAGTGCGCTTGTAGTCTTATGTTTCTTTTGCATGAAAGTTACCTATTGTAGAGCAATATTCGTTAGGAAAGATCTATTGTGTAATCATACCTAATAATATTATAAAATAAAGCCTCATTGGGACTTTCAGTATTGAACTCAAAAACTACCTTTCATTCAGTTTTCCATTAAATGAATCTGTCTTTTTAAGAATCTGTCAATAGGAGAAGAAAGGGGTGGGTGATTCGTGACTATTCGTGAGTAATAGTAGATAAAGAATCAGCTTATTAAGCGACTGATCCCTCAGTGGAACGCATGCGTGACATGTAGCAATTATCAAAATTTCCATGGAAATGCAACGTGATTGCAATGTTATATTGCGTGCAATAATTTTTAATTTTGTATTTAATATTATCTGCATAGGTATTGGTACATCGCACATTTCTATTAAAAAAATCTATAATTCAGAAATCTTAACAACAACAACACAACAACTTTGTAACATTCAGTTTTAAATGTAATTATTATAATTTTCTGTACTTTCGTTCATATTGCACAATATTTTTATTATTATGCAACAATCATAGAGTTTTGTTTACTCGATTTGACATAAGTCAATGTAACTTTCACAAAAGGGCTACGTACTCAATGAACTTGCAAATATTTAAACAATAAAACCTCTTTCATTAAATACAATAACATAACCTTCAAATTTATGTTTTAGTACAAACTTTTCCATATGGCCTCTTTCATTGATTTTCACTTATACATACCTATCTGTATTTACGTCTCCATTATTAGTACTTTCATCTATCAGTCGTTCGTAAGGCGTGGAAGTAGATTGCATGGTCAAAACACTGATTATAATAAATAATTATTCACTTAAAGTCACAACTCACAACAATAATAAACCACTTTAGCTACAACTCTGTTCTATTGCATTGCTATTTTTAAAACTGCAGGCTCCTACAATTCAATTAGAAGTCCTAATATAGGGCCAACTCAACCTCGTTTATCTGTCACATAGACGGAAAAAAACTATCAACTAAATGCAATACTGTATTAAATTACTTATGTTTTTCACTAACAATATGATCACTTTCTCTATAAGTACTTATAAAGTCTATTTTTGTTAAACTTTGATTTAATGAAATCACCTTTATTTATTGTTATTTGTTTTTTAAATTTATCAGAATATCTTAACAGACAATCGATCGCGGTCGCGTTTGAGGTAAAACTATTTAATGCTGTTGGAAATTGTGTCGTAATGACATTTTCATCATGTAACAAGTCACAACATGAACGGACAGTGACCATCATAATCAATAAAATAACAATTACTTACGTAATGCTAAGGAAAGAATTTTATTGTACCTATTAAAATAGAAAATGTGGAATTTGTCATTTTATGTTTGAAATGTTATCATTGAAAGTTCAAATAGTTATATGACAAATGGGTGCAGTTTTGTATATAATAAAGACGAATCATACAGCGCCATCTAGTCTATGAATAAACATAAATGCCTTTTTACGTAATAGGTACTTATAAAATACAAAAAATATATCCAGACCAAGAAACAGACATGTTCATGCACTCAAAATATTTATCTTGCGCGGTATTCGAACTAGCGGACTTTGTACCTACTATTATTATTAGACTAGCTGTTACCCGCGGCCATCCGCGGCTACGTTTGCGGTTAAAACTTTTATGACATATATCTCGTTTGACAACAAAACAACTTATAGCGCGACTTGTGGCACCATCTGTTGGCCGACGACGTCGTAATTGCAGCGTCAGCGCCATCTATAGTAGATAAAATATTTACCCGTCGGAATGACATACTTTCACGGGATAAAAAGTAGCCTATGTTGGGCTCTGTACCCTGTCAATATGTATACAAATTTTCATAATGATCGGTTGCTTAGCCAAGCCGTGAAGGAACAACAATCAAACAAACTCACTTTCTCATTTATAATATTAGTATGATAGTATGAAAACAGATAACAATAAAATTGTTATCCACTCGACCATCGTGTTTATCGAAACTCCCGTGCACAGCAAACAAACAAGTGTGCGGCTTCCCTGTTTGCCTGCGGTATGAAATAAGTTTGTAGATACTGGCTTCTTAATGCCAATTGCCAAAGCGTCCTCTTCAGTTTTATGTTGACGACCTCCGTGGCGTAATGGTTACCACGATGGACCGCTACCGGGAGATCCCGGGTTCGAATCCCGGTCGGGTCATGATGAAAATTCGCACATTCCCACCGATGTGTCTCCTTTGTAGCCAGGAACAACGGACATGATGAAAAACGAACTTTTTCTGATTGGCCTCGGGTCTTGGATGTTTATCTATAAATTTATTTGTTTTAAAATATAGTATCGTTGAGTTAGTATCCCATAACACAAGTTTCGAACTTACTTTGGGGCTAGCTCAATCTGTGAGTGATTTGTCCCAATTTATTAATTTATGTTGCTGTGCCCATCAGAGTCTGTAAAATGTTCTAATTAGCTATGTGTCGTTATGGATATTTCGAATCACGTAACGTAACGTTATCAGTATGCCAATACCGTGATTAAAACGAAATATTTTTCATAACTATCTATTTCCACAAACGTCGTAAATTTTCTATGAGAGTTATCGAGGATTCGTTTCGTTGCGTTAATTTGTCATAGTGGAATGAAATAAATAAGATTACGTTTTCATACAGAAAACCGAACGATTATTATCACTTCTATAGATCCCGAAATTATGAAAATTTATGTAAGTAGGTACCTACATTTTAATAACAATAATACTTTTATAATATTTATCATACTTTATTATTTTTGTTAATAAGTTCATTAAATAAGTAATTATAATACGAATAGTAAAAGATAAGTACTTAACATTAAGTCAATTTATTAGAATAATATCAATCAATAACGTAAATACAGACAGCATTTTCCTACCAATCAGCCTTAGAATAAATTTGTTATTACTTACAATAATTTTACTGTGAATTTGTTTTATAGTGACAAAAAATATTTAATATGAACTTTCATTCGTAGGTATTTAGTCGCATTATTCTATAAAACTTTATTTTTTAATCATAAAACTATCTCACTCGCGCTTGTAAGAAGCGCAATCGTTTTCATACAAGTAAAGCTCCCAACGTTGGCAACATTGCGATCACGAAGAATCACGATCACCGCCGAACACGACGTTACGACACGTTACGATCATAACGAAGTGACTACCAATACATCGCGCGTCAAGTAGAGCGTTGTGGAAAATAGATGGTTATCGCTCAGTGGATAACGAGTGATGGTTATTATAACGGATATATAGTTGTATAACTATCTATCGTTATAACGACCCTTCTCTTTCTAATGTATTATGCTAACACCTTTATTTACTTCGTGGAAAAGCCATGCAAGATTGAGTATTAAAATTTTGGCTTAACGACTGTCATACACTGTGTGTACAATGTGGTACGGAGAAACTCAAAAGATTTTTAAACTCATCAAAAGATTAGTTATAAAATATTATCAATTTGCTTATTTTTGATTCACTAAGTAGTGTCAAATGCGGCGATAAGTGTCTAATTCAAGGATCATTAAATAATCCAATGTGTGACTTCGTGCGATCACTTGCGTGCAAAGAATTTTTGCACGCAAGTCGAAGCACGAAGTCAGACATTGATGGCGCTACAATAATTACGCTGGATTTAATATCTATAATCATAGGACTATAATAAATTATTATCATGCTACAATCTTATCATTATACATAAAACAATGCGACCAAATATGACGTCTGCCTTTGACTAAACATGATATTCAATGTTTTTAGGAGTTCTATTCTAACAGATAAAAAATGCCTTATAAGAATTGTATTTGCCAGACTAGAAAAGGCATAGCATAGTTGCTTATTTATCTTGATTCCTAATCCATTACGATTAGAAGCTTTATCCTAATTCCTAATCCATTAGGATTAGAAGAGTTTGATAACAAATGCTAAGGATAATATGGCAGACATACAAGCGGGCCATCGGATGGAAAATCTAAAATCATAAGCGATATTGAGGGCGCTACAAAGAACGTTGGAGTATGGTAAAAAGTGAATGGAGAGTAGGTCTTCAGGACAAGCCCACTATACAACAACATATCATAAGTTGTAAAGCTATTAAACTGAGTTTAATAGGTCATATTTAGGTACAGGCCGTAATAATTCACATAACGCTTAACATAATTCCAAAAATGCGTTAACTGACCAAACTTCGCTCGTTACACATAGGTTTCAAAATGTTTGTGGTTTTGTGTTGTTAGAAACACGTGTTGTAACTTGAAAGGGTTTGTGAACTATTTTGAAGTTATAACTCTTGGCTTTATGGGAACTTGCGTATATCAGGTGTAAATGTTAATTGCATAATTACTAAAATATTTATTATTTCATGCTTTTTAAAAGATAATGTTTTGATAAAAAAAAATTGAGTTCGTAGATAATTTACCGTTACACGTGTCAAAACTCTATAAACATAGGCAACGACTAATTATGTAGGCTGCGGTCGGAGGGTTGTAAGAAAACCAAAAATGAATTTAAATCTAATTTTAATTAAATAATTAATTACAAAATTACTAAAATTAAATCTAAGCCTAACTTAACCTAGCGACAACGGTCGATGTTAGATCCGAAGTGCTCGTGACATGACGTCCCCCCGCTAAACCAGCTGATTGCTAGATCAGCGTTTCGTCGTCATTGTCTAATCCATGCAGTCGGGGCCATCTGAATGTTAACGCAGCAACTTCCGTCTGGCGATCGGTGCGTCACGAAGGCCTGCTGAATGCTACCTCAGCAAATTCCGCCGTCACTTCTCGTAAATCATGATCGGTGTGTCAGGGTCAGGATACGTAACACCTCCACCCGTTGATGAGCAACTATTTTTGAATTTCTTGCAAAAATGTTGCGTGATGGTCCTTGCCGTCCTGGGAAGTGCTTAGCTTGGCATACATGCCACTGGCTACTGGCTGCATGTGATTCTCTTCTGATGATGGTGGTTTGGAAGTAGCAAAGTGTCCTTATAAGATGTTCATTTCCGGTGTGGCTGCGTGTAGAATAGTGTCTCGCTCGCCACAGAGTTAGTGAGCCTTTACTGAGCTTCGGACATTCTGTCTCTATGTACATGAATTCATTCTCATTGGTCGCTATATTATAAGGATTGAGGAGAATAAGGGCTTAGTGGAATTTGTTAACAGGAGGGTGAGTCTATAGAAGATGTACTTATAATGACTCCTTCGGATATTACATAGAGGAAGTCTAAGACTTATGATTAACAACTTAGAAAAAGGCGGTCTATCTATTTAATATAATTATAATTATGGTTGCTACCATATTTTATAATAAGATTGTACCGCTAAGCCTACTTACTATTTTGCACACTATAAAAATCTAAAGTGTCTTCTATTCTAAATAGTACTATTAATTTGTATAATACACTCATAAAATTGTATTACAAGAGTTATACATTTTAATAGAATTTATTGCGACTCAGCTCAACGTTCGCTTTCCATCGCGTAAGCAAAAAGTTACCTAGTAGAATTTTTACTTACCTATTTATTTAATTTATCATTATATTAATTTCACTTAAAAAGTTTTAACCTAAATCTAATTCCCTCCAGCAAGACTGTCGATTTTGTACAGACCCACTGGAACCATGACTCTTATGGTAAAGAATTTTGGACGGGATCATAATGACTAATTAGAACCTTAAGGATATAAGGATGAGCAACTTGAGAATAATTCAGGTGTACTCACATATATGTATGCATTTTTGGCTATCTTCTGAATCGATGTCTGGATTCCCCTCCGCCGTCAGCTTGAGAAAGTGTAGGTCAGCTCGATGAAGGTTTGAGAACCAGCTAGTCACGCGGGACACGGGCTGAAATTCCTGCGGAAATCTTGAACACGATCGCGCGCGCCTAGCTCGAGCCCCCAGTCGACTGCGCCAATTATGTAGGCTGCGGTCGGAGGGTTGTAAGAAAACCAAAAATGAATTTAAATCTAATTTTAATTAAATAATTAATTACAAAATTACTAAAATTAAATCTAAGCCTAACTTAACCTAGCGACAACGGTCGATGTTAGATCCGAAGTGCTCGTGACATGACGTCCCCCCGCTAAACCAGCTGATTGCTAGATCAGCGTTTCGTCGTCATTGTCTAATCCATGCAGTCGGGGCCATCTGAATGTTAACGCAGCAACTTCCGTCTGGCGATCGGTGCGTCACGAAGGCCTGCTGAATGCTACCTCAGCAAATTCCGCCGTCACTTCTCGTAAATCATGATCGGTGTGTCAGGGTCAGGATACGTAACAGACTACACCATCTAGTATTATGTTTTGTAAACTTCAATATTTCTTTACTTTGGATAGCACAGCTGTTCGATAGATGACATTCGTTGAATCGCGTTAAAGTCCGTGCACGATGCACGACGTAAAATGGTAGTGCGTAGGTTTACGCACTAACATTTTACGTCGTGCATCGAACAGCGACGAATTTATTCAAACGTGTTGTTTACCAAAAAATGTCGACGCACGAAAAGCGACTAATTCGTGCACGAACGTCCAGCGCGGATGGATAATGCGTAGCTGGCTTAAAAGCTAATTCAGAACCAGCGCTGTATTTTAATAAAAAATATTTTTATTTAAAAAAATTGTGAACTTTGGTTACTTGTAAAGGTCTTTCTTTATTTTGTAAGGTGGGTTATGCTCTATGAACAATTAAATGTAATGTAGTGCAAATCAAATAACATTGTACAAAGTTATGATAATATTAGTGAAGCCAGACGGAACTGGGTCGAGCTGCTAGTAATTAATAAGAAGGAATTCCTTTCCTTGGTGATATTATTATTACTTTGCGCAATATTAAAATTATCCGGCCGTCCTCGGCTCAAATTAACACAATCCCCAAAAACTTTGTATAATTATAAAACGTAAAGTTTTCGGTCGAAAACCTGTTTCAGGAATGGAGGTAATTTCAACGAAAAAAAATCTAAGGAAGGCAAAAAAAAACACTTTCCACGAGTTGTTTTCAATCGGCGTTTTTTTTTCTTTCTCTTTACAAACTGGAACAGTCATTAAAACTTTTTGACGAGTCTGACTTTAATTGTTACAGATATCTCGTTAACGTTGTACTTTAAAATGTAGACAATGAGATGTTTTTTGTTGTATCGAGATTTACCTTGTTTGGTTACAAAGATACGGATTTACATCATCACCTGCCTGCCGTTATTGAGATCTTTTATGAGACCACACCAGATTGAAAGAGTCATGTCACGTAGAAGATGTAGAGCATTTTTGAAATGGATTAGCTCGAACGGGGAAGTACCACCCCTTAAGGCTGCCTGCCCACGCCCGATAAACGGTGACCGATTTTTAATTGCTATTCTTGTTTCTCATTGATGAGAGAAAAGGATAGGAATAAAAATCGGTCGGAAAGTCGGACCGATTGTAGGAAGTGAACCCGACCCGTCCAGCCCGGACCGAATATCAACATGAAGCAGTAATGCGTTTCGCTCGGTGAATGAGAGGTCTGAAAGTCCAACTCCTCTATTCTTTTTCCCAATTATTCTTACCTTGCTTGCAGCAAGAAACCCATTGACAGCTCCCGTGGTGATACTGATTTTCATAGGCTGTGCTGACCACTTTCCTTTAGGTGGTCCGCTTGCTTATTTGTCTGCCGTGATCATAAAGAAACGTCGTTTTTTTCTGCTACACGTACCTTTCACTTTTTTGTATACCTTAATAAAACACAAATTAACACGGTCGCGACGTAACACGTATACTTTGACTCTGCGAGCCAGAGTTAAGAGGATCCTACTCAAACAGCTATAAAATTTTATTTACTTAAAAATTTAATTCTTATCTAACATATTTAAAGATGTGCTCTTTCGTAGATGTGTCTCGAAAACACGATTACTTGTTGTTTCCTCTTTGTTTATGATTTTTGAGGGGATCCGGGCACTAGGTACTCTGCGCCAGTTTTTTTTCATTCTTCCCCTTGACATAATATGGTTAGAGACTTTCTTTATTAGTGCCCCATTTTAGAAAAATTAGGATCCATTTCACGTAAACATGTTCATTTATTTTGAGTATTTTTGGTTAACGTTGGTTTTCATACTGTGTTTCTTAATTAAACTCTTTGTTGGTGATCTTAATTAATTTGAAAATCATCATGACATTGCGTCATTATAATAGTATTTACATTATTGTGTCTCACAAGCTGGCTTATCACATAGATAAATAAGTCTTTATTATGTATTTAATAGTACTTAACTGATCATGGAAATACCAGAAAACAAAAAATGCTATTAAAGCACAGGCATCGGTTACTTCAGCAGCTATGAAATTTCGCGAAGAAAATACGGACATAGTATTTATATTATTGTATACATATGTTAGTCCGTAAGGTATATGCTGTGTTTTAGGACACGAAATAAAAGAGACACGTACTCGCGATACAAAGTTTATTGGCCGACTGTTCATACAGATGAAATATAAAAATACCTACATACTAATTATTATTATGGTACCCACCGATATGTCACATACATCACACCTCCCTACTTAATATGAACTTACAAGTTCAAGTAATGAAGTACAGTAAATTATCGGTAGGTACCCTTTTGTGTACTATTACCTACACTATATACATAACTCTTGTTAATCTATATCTAATCCGAATCTTACAACAGGTTTTCGTATACGCTTACTACGAGTAGGTTGTTGTACTGGTGAAGAACATGGTATCTGCGGCTCGGATGGCTGACTAAGATCAACGTTAGTTGGTAACGCCATGCTTTCGGGCGGATTTTCCTGTTCGTCTCGTAATTGGCATCCATCTCTGTCGTCAGATACTATTTTCGTCACAACTTCACCCGCACTCCCGTCTTCGCCTACCGGGTTTGATAACAAGGACCTACGCTTGAGCTGATCTATATGTTTCTGGGTCGGTCGACCGTCACCATTATCCACCACATAACTACGAGACCCTTCTTTCTCTTTAATTACTCCCTTCACCCATCTATTCGGCCCTGTATATGATCTCGACCATACCGTCTGTCCCTCACATAAATCTCTGCTAATTCCTTTCGCATACTTTACTTGCTTATTCTGCATTTCTTTCACTCTTTCTTCTACATCCCTACTTCCCCGTAAAATGTCTAACCGTGAACGTAGTGGGCGTTTTTGTAACAGCGTAGCTGGGGTTTCCCCCGTTGTATTGTGAACTGTATTCCTGTATATTAATAAGAAATTCTGTAATGCCGCATCGACCTCTTTTCCATCTCTAACAGCTTTTTTAATAATCTGTTTAAATAATTTAACGGCATTTTCGGCTGCACCATTTGACGATGGGACAAGCCCACCACACATTCCCACCACTGTGTCTCCTGTGTAGCCAGGATCAACAACGGCGACCTCAGATAGACAATAAGCAATGAAGCTTATTGACGTCCCGGGGAATAAACTACAGCTGTCTTGGAACTCACAACGAATTTAATCAGAAAGAAGATAGTCGGAGTAGGAAGTATTGAAAGGACTTCCCTCCTTAACAACTACGTGAGAAACAGCAATTTGAAGCAAAAGGCATTATACCCTAGAGAGATGGCAAATCAAGTGAGGCTCGATTGCCAAGCACCACGGTCTATTGTTACACTACTATTGGGACCTAATGCTATGAGCTGTTGTTTACTATTTTGATTCCAATAATATGTATTGCAAAACCTTCTAAATGCCTGATAATTCTCTCTGCTTGCTACGAGATCAGAATAATAAACTACGCCCGAAGTGACATGTAAAGAATCCAACATGATTACGCGTTCGTCATGCCAAAGATCACACTCCCACAGAACGTGATGAGCTGTTTGTTCTACTCTGGTATTCGCGGTAGAACATTCACAGAAAGGAGAAGGTACAACCTTGAAATAGAATAACTTGGCCTTAAAGTTTCCGTGTCCCGTTAAAAATTGAGCTACTTGATGGTCGACCTCTAGCCAGGTTTTCTTTAATCTGTCTCTCACCGAGGGAAAGAACAGATACAGATGGCGGCCTTTTATGGAAGTCTCCCACCTTTCCTGCCATTCCGATAGAAGATTCTGTAATACGTCATCTAACGGGTTGAATAGTCTATTTATTTTGTCACGATCACGTGTCTTAAGGAACGCGGGGGTCATTTCTTTTGATCTATAGTACATCGACGCGCGACGCTGTATCTCCAAATCGACGGGTATTACGCCAGCCAGCACAGGGAGTGCCTCCGTGCTGACAGTTCTGTAAGACTTACACAAAAATATCAAGGCAAGACGCTGACTTTGCAATAATTTTCTTCGCGCGGCCCCAATTGTTACACGATCCGCGAAAACCGCTGAACCATATGTTATACAACCCAGGTATGTCGCAGTATAAACCATTTTTAACGTTCTAAAAGTTAAACCCCAGGTTGCGGCAAAGCATTTGACGATGGATGATAGGTCGGTGAAAAAGTTTGTCGAATGCCATTTTGTTTTAGGAACGTCTGAAACTCGTAACTAGTAAACGGCGGGCCTTGATCCGACACTAACTCAAGGGGCAGCCCAAATCGAGCAAATGTGCTCCGAAGAACTCTTATAACGCAGGTTGCAGTAGTTCTTGTCATTTCAAAAATTTCAAGCCATTTTGAGCTGGAATCGATTAATACTAGATAAGTTTTTCCTAGCAAAGGACCTAAAAAGTCAATATGTATTCGTGTCCACGGTTGTATAGCATACGGCCACGGTGACGGCGGTGCGCGCGGCGGTGCGAGCGCCTCCGCTCCACACGTCTCACAACTCTTGCACATTGCCTCAATGTCAGCATCAATGTTGGGCCAGTAAACGTAACTACGTGCTAATGATTTTGTTTTAACGATACCCATGTGGGAGCTGTGTAACTGTTTTAGAACCTGTTTTTGTAGTGTGTCGGGTACCACTATTCTGTATCCCCACATGACACAGCCCCTATCTAAGTATAGCTCGTTCCTTCTAATATAAAAAGGTTTAAGATTTTCCTCCTTACATATGGATGGCCAACTACTTTGCAAATATAGTACAACCTTACTCAGCATTAGGTCTTTGGTGGTACTTTTCCTAAGATCGTCATTAGAGATCGGCAAAAAATCCTCTACAAAATGGACATAGCTAACATCTTCTATATCCCTGTACGTCTGTCTGTCTACCGGCAACTGGGGCAATCGCGATAGCGCATCTGCGCAGTTCTTAGCAGATGCCACATATTGTATCTCGTAATCGTACCCTGCCAACAAAGCTGCCCATCGCTGCATGCGGGCCGCCGCCATCACTGGTATACCTGCCTTTGGACCGAATAAGTGTGTCAAAGGTTTATGATCGGTTCGTAAAATAAATCTTCGACCATATACATATTGGTGATACTTTTTTATACCGAATATAATTGATAAAGCCTCTCTGTCTATCTGTGCATATCCTCTTTCCGCGCTGTTGAGTGAACGCGACGCATACGCGACTGGCCTCTCTCCGTCTGGCGTGATTTGTGACAGTACCGCGCCCACACCTACACCGCTCGCGTCCGTGGTTAACACCAGTGGCATTTCGGGTGTATAATGCATCAAGACCTCACTGCTTGTTAACAACTCCTTAATATGTAAAAATGCTTGTTCACACTCGTCGTTCCAATCAAAACTAGTGCCCGACTTTAGTAAATTATATAATGGGGCTAGAATTGTACTTGTATTTTTTATAAATTTGCTATAATACATCACCATACCTATAAACGAACGTAATTCAGACACATTCTTAGGTGCCGGTGTGTCTACTACAGCTTTCACCTTGTTCGGACAAGTGTGAACGCCCTCTTTACTTATAATGTGCCCCAAATAATTTATAGATTCCTTAAAAAATTCGCATTTATCCTTTCTAACTCTCAATCCACTCTCTTGCAATCTATCAAATACAGTATGAAGATTAGACAAGTGTTCTTGCCTAGTTTTACCGGTTATAACAATGTCGTCCAAAAATACGCCGACATACGGTAAATCTACAAAAAGCTGTTCTAATTTTTTTTGAAATATACCGGGACTAGATGCTAATCCATACGTCAGCCTGTTATACATGTACAAACCTTTATGAGTGTTGATTACGGTGAATTTTTTTGTATCATCTAATTCAAATTGTGCGTACGCTTGTGAAAGATCAATTTTACTAAATGTCTCCCCTCCTTGCAACCGCGTTAGCAATTCCTCAATCTTTGGTAACGGATAACGATCGACCTCCAGTACCTTATTCAATGTTATTTTAAAATCAGCGCAAATCCTTAAGTTACCGTCTTTTTTTATGACTGGAACAATAGGGGTCGCCCAGTCCGAGCGGTCGACGGGAGTGAGGACGCCGTCGCTCACCAGCTGAGCCAGCGCGCGCTCCACCGGCTCGCGCAGCGCATACGCCAGCGGGCGCGCGCGTGTTAGATACTTCCCTAATATGTCAGGTGATTAAGATCATTAGAAGGAAATAAGTATCAAGAAAGTAAATTAAACAAAGTAGGTAATTAGTAAATTATATATTTTCAATTAAAACCAAAACTTGGGCAGATAATCAAAATGTTTATTAAATCAATTATCTACTTTATAAACTACCACCATTTCGGAAATAAACCAAAATGACCACCGGTAAAAGAAATGGCGAAAGAAAACCGGTTATGGCCTTTTTTATCGATCAGGTATTTTAACACATCTTTTTCATACAAATACAAAATTACAATAATAATAAAAACAATTGGAACTTATCTTTAATGTCCGGCGGCCTCACAATAACTGCCGCCTAACGTTCTACCATGTCCCTATATAACCTCGCTCCCTGCCAATCGCTACCTCCCCGCCAATCGTTACAACAAGTCAAAATAGCAATTCATTTTACTTCTAATTTTAAACTTGTAAATTAAATAAATTTATAATAAACGTAAAACAATTTTAACATAAATTTAACAAGGATTTAAAACATAAATAAATCGTAAACCAAGTTATTTTCAGAACGGAAGTACGACTTGTAACATTTAAAAAGTCGAACCGGAAGTGCCGAGTATCATTTAATAATTTTATTACATCTTTAGCAATAACAATATGATTCAAGATGTAATAAAATTAATTACTTAATAACTATAAAACTATCACTTGTTCTAATTTATCTGTAAATCGAAAGTGTCAAGTGACATCTAGTCAATCAGTCAGTACCATTTGAAAGATTACCTAATACGGCCATACTGACAGTACAGCGTTCTCGATGTACATAAAAAAAAAAAAAAACAAATGAAATTAAAAAAAAAGTGAAAAACTATGTGCAATTATCTACATTAATACACATTTATATTTCGGCATTGTTACAGTTTCGCTTTTCACATTAAGTTAAAACTTACAAGTAATTACAATCATATTTATTTACAGTTTGGCATTGTTACAGGCTCCGCTTGTCACAGTTTAAGCTAACAAGTAACAACGGTCATTTGCTTTACATAAACTCTAGCCCCACACCTGCTGCGCATGAGATAGGCTAGAAAAGCAAATAACTTCAGCAGTTCATAATTCATATTTACAGTTTTGGCATGCCATTGTTACAGGCTCCGCTTGTCACAGTTTAAGCTAACAAGTAACAACGGTCATTTACTTTATAAACTCTAGCCCCACACCTGCTGCGCATGAGATAGGCTAGAAAAGCAAATAACTTCAGCAGTTCATAATTCATATTTACAGTTTTGGCATGCCATTGTTACAGGCTCCGCTTGTCACAGTTTAAGCTAACCAGTAACAACGGTCATTTACTTTATAAACTCTAGCCCCACACCTGCTGCGCATGAGATAGGCTAGAAAAGCAAATAACTTCAGCAGTTCATAATTCATATTTACAGTTTTGGCATGCCATTGTTACAGGCTCCGCTTGTCACAGTTTAAGCTAACCAGTAACAACGGTCATTTACTTTATAAACTCTAGCCCCACACCTGCTGCGCATGAGATAGGCTAGAAAAGCAAATAACTTCAGCAGTTCATCAGTCAAGTCAAATCATTCATAGTCTTTAACAGGTTTACAATCATTCATAATTATTACATCTTAAAATAACACAAAATAACGCCTTTTACTTATCTCTTATACAAAAACTGTGCGTTGTCGGGTCAATTCAATTATTTACCTCAGTAAACGATATTAAATAGTGATAATTTGGCACATACAATCAATAAATTTTAAAATTAAACATCTAAGCTGTAGTAGCACCGCTTAACAGAAATTCCTTCAAGATATGTATATAAATTAATAACGGCAAGTTTATAATAATGTGATTAGCTATAAAATACTTAAGACAATATTATTACTAGTTTTTATAAACAATATTTTAATAATGTTTTTCATTAAATGACATCTTTCACACCAGTCCGCTCAATCCCCTCTCCGAGCCGATATATATTTTTTTTGTGGTGTAATCAGTAACGATCACGCTAGCAAATTAGGCTATTTTGTAGTAACCGAGTATAAGATTTTAAATTCACATATTAACAAGATATTAGGTTGATGTAACTAGCCGTGATTTATATATTAAGTAAAGTGTAATTTAATTTAGTTAATTATAATTAATGTAATTATTAAATACAAATAATAATTTTAGTTTTAATAGAAACTTAGGAAAAAGAAGCAAGTATCGCCTTTGAATCACCAAATGTGATATGAAGCTGAAGGAGTTGTAAAGACGGATTTTAGAGGGATAAAATATGATTTTTCCTAATATCTGCGTTACTACAGGTTATCCCATTAAGTTATGGAATTTGAATGAATATTTATGGATTTTCGATCGCGACGTGATGACGCTTGGATGTATTTTTTTATTTTTCATTATTAAATATTTTAATATATTGTAATATATTGTGAATTACTACAAGTAATTAAACTAATGGTTTATAATTGTAATTATGAAGGATGGAGAGGCAACGAAAAGAGGAAGCGATGAAGAAAACTTTTTAAAATGAGAAAACGTACAGAAGACGTGAGCAAAATATGTGAAGGTGAAGTTGAAAAACAGACAAACCTATGAATTCTATAAATATAAGGTTTATCAAAAGAGTTGTAAATTAAATCGAAATATCCTGCCGTTCGGTCAACCTGATAGATAGTAAATTCATTATGATGACAAATTATGGTACCTGTTCAGTACCGCGAGGAATTACTGTGATTCTAACTAATAGATGGGTATGGGTATAAGACATTATTTTACATAAAAACATCGTAAATTCATTATAAGTACTAACTAATTCTATTTTATTTTATTATCTTTTTATTTTTTAAGGTATAACATTGTTCTTAATTTATTATACAATTTTTAATTCAAATATTATCACCTATTCATTTATTGTCTTTTTTTTTATCAAGTTATCATTATTGGGATTAAATTTATTTACGCCTTTTATTATTTAAATACATTATTGTAAAAAAAAAAAAAAAATCATATCATGTTTACCTGTAGTTTGCTTATACGAGATACCTACGTTAAAATGTTAGTTGCTTTGCCATTAATTATTACGTCATGAAAATTACTTTGGTATAAAACAATATTTAGTTACCAGTACTTGCAATTTGGTTATTATCGCAATTTATTTATTATCGCTACCAGCGAACATGTAGGAAAAATAATAATTAGCTCGGAAGTGGTACTAACACTGCTATGTTAAAAGATGCCATTTTTCATTCTTACATTTGATCACGAATACTACCCTATTGTCATAGTAACTCAACTAGACGGTAATGCAGAACCCTTGGAGGGTTTACCTGCTTTTGCAAGCTGGGATAAGCTGCACCAGCAAGTTTCTCGATGCCGTCGCACCAGACCGCAGCTCCGTTTTCCCTGGAAGCAGGGTCGAAAACTGGCAGACGTCGCGCTGCCGCTATTTCGTGGTGGTTTCCTGTCGCTGCATTTTGAATCGCGGCGAACAGACTCCCAAGCACAGCCAGATCCATATAGTTCTATGTCTGAAATATTTTTTTTTTTTCAAAATATTAATACCATGTTAACACGCAGATCTATCCCACTTCTGATGTTAGATACTTCCCTAATATGTCAGGTGATTAAGATCATTAGAAGGAAATAAGTATCAAGAAAGTAAATTAAACAAAGTAGGTAATTAGTAAATTATATATTTTCAATTAAAACCAAAACTTGGGCAGATAATCAAAATGTTTATTAAATCAATTATCTACTTTATAAACTACCACCATTTCGGAAATAAACCAAAATGACCACCGGTAAAAGAAATGGCGAAAGAAAACCGGTTATGGCCTTTTTTATCGATCAGGTATTTTAACACATCTTTTTCATACAAATACAAAATTACAATAATAATAAAAACAATTGGAACTTATCTTTAATGTCCGGCGGCCTCACAATAACTGCCGCCTAACGTTCTACCATGTCCCTATATAACCTCGCTCCCTGCCAATCGCTACCTCCCCGCCAATCGTTACAACAAGTCAAAATAGCAATTCATTTTACTTCTAATTTTAAACTTGTAAATTAAATAAATTTATAATAAACGTAAAACAATTTTAACATAAATTTAACAAGGATTTAAAACATAAATAAATCGTAAACCAAGTTATTTTCAGAACGGAAGTACGACTTGTAACATTTAAAAAGTCGAACCGGAAGTGCCGAGTATCATTTAATAATTTTATTACATCTTTAGCAATAACAATATGATTCAAGATGTAATAAAATTAATTACTTAATAACTATAAAACTATCACTTGTTCTAATTTATCTGTAAATCGAAAGTGTCAAGTGACATCTAGTCAATCAGTCAGTACCATTTGAAAGATTACCTAATACGCGCATGAACACTGGCCGCGCCCCCGGCCTCAGGTGTATGCGAACCGCGCCGCCGGTGAAACGGCCCAGCCCGTCCGCAAACACATTACAGTATCTGGAACGAAATTCCGTCAAATTAAAATATGCACTCGCCACGTTATTTATACAATTGTTATAATCTAAAATAGGTATCTCTATACCTAATTCCGCTATCCATTGCCTGCCCATCAGTACGGTGTTCCCATTTCGTATTATGTACAGATCTAATTTTTTTTGTTTATCTTTGTATTTTACTAAAGTTCTTATGTACCCCATTGGTTGAACCAATTCTCCAGTGTAATATCGTAGCAATAGCTTACATGGTTCAATCGGAAGGTCTTTGAATAATTGATTATATCTGTCAAAACTAATACACGAAATTGCACTGCCTGTATCACATTCCATATTAATATTTCTACCTTGTACAGTTAGGCCTATATATATCGGCTTACACTCACTTATAGATAATCGATTAATATTTACAACTGATACACCATCACTGACCTGATCATCGTCCTCTGTCACCTCAACAAGATGATGTTCCATCCCGAAAGAACACATACGTTGAAGGTGTCCCCGCCGATTGCACACTCGACAAACAAATCGCGTGTACCGACACACGATTGCGTCGTGCTGTCCGCCGCACGCCGAACACTGCTGGAGGCGCCCGCGCGCGCCATCCAGCTCCAAGCGACGCTGCCTCGACGCGCCTCCGCCGCCGCTCGCATCTGTAAATGCTCCGCCGCCATAGCCGCCGCCGCGGCCCGCGCTTCCGCCTCGTCCGTTGCCACGTCCCACGGCGGCGCTCGGAGCCCGCCATGCCGGCGCGGCCGCTCGGCCGCCTCGGTTCCACGACACCGGTCCCGTTCTACCTTGTGCCTCGATTAAGGCGACGCTCGCCGTCGCCCCGCCTCCGTTGACCAACGCTGCGTCCTTCTCAGCTGCCTCCAAACTTACAGCCAGGCTATATGCTTTTTGAAAATCTAGCCTTTCTTCGGCGAACAATCGTTGCCGAATCACGTCACTCGTAATCCCACACACGAGCTGATCACGTAAACTTTCTTGAAGTCCAGCGTTGAACTCACACCACTTCGACATTCTTTTGAGTACGGCCACGTATTCAGCAATCCCCTCTCCTTGGTTTTGTGTCCTATGCCGAAATTTGTATCTCTCTGCTAAAATACTCGGCTTGGGTTGCAAATGTTTTCCCATCACATCTTTAATTTCATTCCAGGTTTTCGATTTTGGCTCGTCAGGAATGCACAAATTCACCAGTAGTTCATAGCCTTCTGTGCCGATCACCGTTATTAATGTCGGCACATGCAACTGCGCTTCAATTTTGTTGACTAAGAAATATTGTTCTAAACGATCTATATACAATTTCCAATTGTCCTCCCGCACTCTAAAATGTTCAATTGTACCGATACTCATTATAAATATCAAAACAAAACGTTAGTTCGGAATTCCTCGTCGCCACTGCTGTGTTTTAGGACACGAAATAAAAGAGACACGTACTCGCGATACAAAGTTTATTGGCCGACTGTTCATACAGATGAAATATAAAAATACCTACATACTAATTATTATTATGGTACCCACCGATATGTCACATACATCACAGTATACAGAGTTACTTTTGGACCCCCCGCCAAATTTTTTAGTTGATTCTATAGCAGCAGTACAATGAATTTATAAAATAAAAATAAAATATTTAATTGACTTATTTTTTTCAAAATTTGACAAACACAAATTAAAATTATGGTCACTTTTTTGTTTACGGCGCGTGCGGCCGTCTCGTTCGTAGCATAGCACTACGCGCATGCGTAGCTGATATCATCATTTCAACCAATGACAATGCGCCGTCGTTGACTGGCGCGAGGGTGACCGAACGTTCCTATAAATGTAAGATTTAAAAAAGTGACTGTAAAATGTGGATTTTAAAACTTTTAAAAATTTTTTTTTCATTACATTTTTTTTTTAATTACCTTAAATCTATCTTATCTTGTCTATTTTTGGCGAGGGTTCAAAAATAACCCTGTATATTATATGCGTCGATAATTTGTTAAAAAATTATTTGTTTCCTGAAATAAATGACTATTATTATTATTATTTCTTCCTTTTTCCTTCTACTTTTCTAAAATAATCACTAATCATCGTGATGTTGCATTTTTTATGGATTTTATGGAGGAAGATAAGCACTAATCTAAATTATATACTAATCATCATGATTATGCATTATTTTTAAATATTTTTATGATTATAAGTTAAGTGTTCTATTGTCACAGACAAATAAGTCTTAAGTGTTTTGTTTTATAAGAATTGATCCAGGAAAAAAAAGAGTATGAAAAAGGCTTTTAAATAAATTAAAATAATAAATGTCTTGTCGCATTCTTGATAGCTTATCATTTACTCATTCATATAGTGTAGCAATCCCTTGTGTGATTTCTCATTGTAATTGGATAGGCTTTTCTTCCGATTACGTCTTATAATCATAATTTGACAACGGAACTATTGGGACAAATAAGTCGCAGTAGTTCCTTTAGAGTACTACTAAAACTATAACTAATAAAAGACATCTGGGAATAAAATCTCTAACCTCTTAATATAATAATAAGAGATGTAGGGCACAGCGGATAATCCGCTCATATCGGAGCAGCCCGTCTGTGGAAGGACCTCCACCTTACAGAAGATCGTAGCCAAATAGCACAGTCTCTGCCATGTTGTGTTCCTACGGTGAGTAAGGTCTCCAGCTCCACTTGGGGGGGTTGGGAGGGTTGGCAACGCGTGAGTGATACCCCCAGTAGGCTACGGAGATGCGATGAAAAAAAAAAATTTTTTTTTTTTCCGTATTAATTTTATAATTGATTAAAATACTGTACTGTTTTCATTTTCCGTCCCATTACTACATTGTTAACATGCTCCTGCATTTATCTGATTCGCTGGCTATGCTACATTTCTAGTACCTAATAGATTTTAAACTAGACTTATGTATGGCTTTGATTTGATTTGTTATAATATAATATTCGTGGTTGCTAACACTATAAATAAATAAATAAACATCACACCGATTGAGCTAGCCTCAAAGTAAGTTCGAAACTTGTGTTATGGGATACTAACTAAACGATGCCAAGTATATTTTTATAACAAATACATATATATGTAGATAAACATCCAAGACCCGAGGCCAATCAGAAAAAGTTAGTTTTTCATCGTGACCCAACCGGGATTCGAACCCGGGAGCTCCTGGGTGGCGGTCAGGCATGGTAACCATTATGCCACGGAGGTCGTGAGTTATTTATTGTAAATGCAGCTAAATATTACAAAAATTAATATTTTTTTGTTTTTTTTGTTGTAAATCAAATAATACGTGTTTCATACGAAAACCGTAAATTGTATTACTGGGATTTGATTTGTTTTAAGATTAAAAATATATATCCCTGCATAATCTAGATTAAATTGAAATTTGTTTATGATTAAGAGGGATTAAGGAAGAATATTCGTTATAAAAACTGAAAATGATGAAACACTTCAATTTTTATCATCAACCACTGTAAAAGCCGTGACTAGGTTTAGGCAAAATTTATTTTATAAGAAAGAGTTTAAGACTCACCTAAGTTCGTTCGGCGTTGGACCCAACGACAGCGTCTTTGCAACTCATCAGCAATCATGTACAAAACAAAGTTGCTACGCAGTTGTACTATGTAGCAAAACTTGTAACAATTTTTGCAAAATAACAATATCTTTTGCGTATAACGTAAAATCTTGTCTAATAATTCTGTTATTTTCCATCTCTCATAAAATAAACTGTTAAAAAGATCCAATATATTTTATTACTTTTGGTAAAACTTTTAGAATAACACAACTTTAAAACAAAACTGCAGCGTTTTATATGAAACGTAGTTTAACGGTATTGCTTTAAAAGTTATTTCCAACACATTTGTGTATTTCAACAAATACGTATTTTGTAACTTGTGGTTTTGCCAAGGTATTTTATTTGTTATATATTATTGGCTTGCCGATCCGCGGTCGGCAAGCGTAGCGTAGGACGCCCACAGACTAGGTGGAGTGATGATCTTCGCAAGGTGGCTGGCAAGAGCTGGATGAGAGTGGTCGGGGATCGTGCGCGGTGGCGTGCAGGTCGAGGAGGCCTATGTCAGCAGTAGACGAATGTAGGCTGATGATGATATTGTTGGCAACGAAATATAAAATGTCTTTTTTACCGAAAACATTCAGTTGCATGTGGTCTCTAGATAAGCAAAGGAAAGACTCAAGTCAAATAAGAAAACATACAAACATGTCAATAATACTATGTCGTGAATAAAATTCTATTCTAATCTTTTTTTTTCTTTTAAACATTTCCCAAAAACTCTATAAATTGTCCAAGCTAGATGCCAACGCCCGAACTGCGAGCTTTTTAACCAATTCGTCTTTCTCTGTCGCATTCATTAAGGTGTTGATAGACTTGAGCATTCACTTGTAACTGAACATCGAGCATTCGCCGTTTTTATATTTGTCGAACTGAACAACGACCCGAGCCACGAGCCGAGCCGAGCATAGAGCCAAATATTGCTACGAACATCATGAGCATTCTAGCGAACAGAAGATGGTGGCAAACTAATCTGAATCTCGAATGCTCGCCAGAACGCTCGATAGAATGCTCGCTAAAATGTTCTTGTATTTTTTCTGTGATGTAACATTCGCAAGAATGCTCATTACAAGTGAATGCTCAAGTCTATCAGCACCTTTATATTTCACCAAAACATCCATTATGTTTCTTCTTTTAGTCAAGAAAATGTCAAACATAACCAACCATCAAAACATACAAAGTGTTCGGAACATACAAACATCCGAACTTTCACATAATATAATGTGTTTGGCTCTTTCCGCAATATCGATTACTGCGTGATAGAGATAAGAAATAATCTTATCAGTAATTATAACTGCTTATTTTAAGGAAAACGATACTGTTTTGTTGTTTTTGTATGTGAATACCAAGCCCGGTGGGCGAGTAGCAATGACACTTTATCCCAAGAGCCGCGGGTTCGAACCCTCTGCATGAACAATATGATACTACCTGCCTGCGTTGCGGATTTCGATACAAAAAGCCGACCATTTTGATCTTAGCTTTGAGGCTGTTTCGGCGGAGAGGCACGGCGGGGCGGCTGGATCCGCTTCCCTCACCCGCTCCGCTGCCTTCTTCTGCGTCATTACTTCGCCGCAGAAGGAGACCATCGCGTCCCACTACCTCTCGCCCAGCGTCGCGCGTCGTTGTACTATAGATCAAACGAAATGACCTCCGAGTTCCTTAAGACACGTGATCATGACAAAATAAATAGACTATTTAACCCGTTAGATGACGTATTACAGATTTTTCTATCGGAATGGCAGGAAAGGTGGACTTCCGTAAAAGGCAGTCATCTGTATCTGTTCTTTCCCTCGGTGAGAGACAGATTAAAGAAAACCTGGCTAGAGGTCGACCATCAAGTAGCTCAATTTTTAACGGGACACGGAAACGTTAAGGCTAAGTTATTTTATTTCAAGGTTGTACCTTCTCCTTTCTGTGAGTGTTTTACCGCGAATTCCAGAGTAGCACAAACAGCTCATCACGTTCTGTGGGAGTATGATCTTTGGCATGACGAACACGTAATCATGTGTCACTTCGGGCGTAGTTTATTATTCTGATCTCGTAGCAAGCAGAGAGAATTATCAGGCATTTAGAAGGTTTTGCAATACATATTATTAAAATCAAAATAGTAAACAACTGCTCATAGCATTAGGTCCCAATAGTAATGTAACAATAGACCGTGGTGCTCGGCAATCGAGCCTCACTTAATTGACATCTCTCTAGGGTTTATTGCCTTTTGCTTCAAATTACTGTTTCTCACGTAGTTGTTAAGGAGGGAAGAAGTACTTCCTACTCCGACTATCTTCTTTCTGATTAAATTCGTTGTGAGTTCAAAGATAGCTGTAGTTTTCTCCCCCGGGACGTTAATAAGCTTCATTGCTTATTGTCTATCTGAGGTCGCCGTTGTTGATCCTGGCTACACAGGAGACACAGTGGTGGGAATGTGTGGTGGGCTTGCCCCGACCTCTCGCTCTCGACCATCTGTTTGACAACAGCCGGGAGCGAGAGATTGTCACCAACAACTACCACGAATATAGGCATTTTTTAATGAAAATTCCCATATTCCTGCGTAGAGATCAAACATACATCTTTCGGGGTCTCTAGCAACTGGGCCAGTCGACATAAATTTTGAAAACAACGTAAGCATACAAAAACTGGACAGCGAAGCCAGCGATTGTAATCCTTTCCTGCAATTTAGAAATTTAAATGAAGGGACCACAATTTTAATGTTTCGCCGTACAGCGTGTGGGCAAGTGAATTATTTATGCAAATTAGTTTGTGGCACATTGAAAATTAGCCGACATTATGCGTTTAATGACGCGTCCTTTTTGAAATTTCGCCTTTTGATTGGATTTAACTAGCATTCTAACTAAAAGCAAGACAAGATGGAGGAAGAAAAAGGAAAGGGTTTAATTTTCCTTATGGAAAGAACTAAGTTCTTTTATAATATTCCTGTAGTATATTATACAATAGGCTAGTTGCCGTACAATATGTAATTAGTCCGTCTTTTAGATTATTCAAAAATAAGGGCAACTTATTTTTTTATTTGTAAATTAGACCAAAAATTACTAAAATATAGCTCATTAAAGTTACGTCACGCCGTGTGGCATTTTTTCGCACGGGGTGACGTCAAAGGCCCCCACTCCTAAATTTTTATGCCTTGTATCTTTGTTATTTTTTGTTTAATCGAAAAAAGAAAAAATACGTGTCCAATATTTTTTTATAATCTAAAATACGGACTGAATATAATGTAATTATTTTGACCCTGGAAACAACCCTTAGTTGTTACTAATTTTACTATAAAAAATTTTTCGTTATAAAACACGACTTATTGTAGTTTCCTAGGTAGTTCCTAGTAGATGTTTTTATTATAATGTCATAGTTAATAGTTTATTTATGAATTTTTAATCTTTAGAATTTTTCTCAATTTTATTCATAAAATTAATTTAAAGATTAAAAACGTTTTTTAAGGTGCGTACAGACTATGTAACATATTATATAACTTGTGTTTTATACACGTCCACATTATGTAACCTTGTTATTCAACATTGCAACATAAAACAATACTGTACACATTAGAATAACAATGCAATATAACAATGTTATATAACCATTGTCGTTTGTCGTTCTTCAGTGTTATCCACAATGTCGATAGTTTAAAAAATTTATTATAACATGTTTTATAACATTCAGTGTTAACATTATCTGAAACATGTTATAAAGCAATGTTGTTTAACATGTTATGTTATATAGTCTGTACGCACCTGAGAGTAGGTCTTCACAGACACTTTCTTACGTCAAAGAGTGCACACAGTAATAAATAAAATTATTTGTATAACTAATCTACTCCAATTGCAGAATTGCAAAGTACACTGTGGTTTCGACTCTTTTTACCTTAGAGATTACAAGCTATGCATTTGAAATTAGTAAAATTGCTTTCCTAGTAAAAATCTCATTCACAAAGAACACAGTGAAAATAAAACTATCCAGCAAATTGTGATAGAACGTCTGCATTCGCGGAGCATCTAATTTGCTGTGAACTTCCAGAGTTGAGGAAATTACAAGGCACAGTGCAGAAAGATTAGTGGTAATTAAGAGACTATTAAATAAGCTACGTTCAATGCTCGACATTGCACGTAATTATGTGTTTTATTTGTACGTAATGCATAAGTAAAAAGAGGTTTGAATAAAGGTTGGATTTTTCAAACAATGAAATCTTAAAAAGGAATTGTAAAAAAGCAAAAACAATTGAACGTCAAATTAAGAACAGCACGCATTTGAAATATAGATTTACATTTATTTTATAAATCCTAGGGACTTTTTCTCTGATCTGACAAATAAATAGACAGTTTTGATGTTTTTTTAAGCTATTGCATAGCTTTTATCGCGGGATTTGAGCGCGGCGACCAAATCAAGAAATTCCGTAACGAAAATAAACCTAACACCGATAAAATTAATAAACAGAATTCAACCTTAATCGAACGAAATAAGACTCAAAATTCAATACGCAAATTTTAACGAGATAATACCGCTATTCCCTCATAGAGGACTGTGTTGACCAGTGTTATATTTAACTATTTAAATTTAATGGTTACCGCTCTTCCCTCATAGAGGACTCTGTTAACCAGTGTTATATTTAACAATTTTAATTTTAATAATTATAATTGTATAAGTTGATAAAAAATGCTATGCAATAGCTTTACCGCGGCAGTCTCCGAGCACCTCCGAGTGCCACACGTGTTTTTTTATTATTAGAGAACGTCTCTTCGATCGCCACACAGAACAGGCATATACGCTAAAAGAGTCACGAAGTCTTTCCAAAGCGGATGCGGCGAGAACGGTAAGGGCGCGTTTGTATTTCACATATTGATTTGAATAAAATCACTTGAAACGCGGAAACGGCTCGGGTCGCCAGTAGAAGTTGATACGTCCTCCTCGGAATTGGTCTGTGTTCGTGCGTCAGCGACCAATTCCCTCCTCGATATTGACCCGCTCCAGTGTTTTGCGCTTCATTAAGAGAATAAATAATAATAATATAGAACTGTTAAGAACATACATTGAAATGAAGTTGTAGAGAAAGGAACAAAAATTCAGAATGAATTATGAGATTCCATTTCCGTGCCGTCAGTAGTTACAATCGTTTTATTTCGAAAACTAGAAGGAATTGGCAAGGAAATCGGCAGATTGAAGTTCTTCGGGGCCATTACGTTTCTGTCTATATTCTTTTGTTTTGATGACGTAAATACCTTCGGTATTAGAGGGAGTTCGATTCCCGGGAAAAACATTTTATGATCTTACTAGTGAAACCCGCGCAACTTCGTTTGCGTGTATTTATTTATGCACAGCAGCGCCATCTATATCAGACTTTTGATCAAATCCTATGGAAATCGCGTATTTTTCGTGTGAATGTGTTAATCCAAAGTATCAGCTACCTACATACCAAATATCATAAATATTGGCCTGGCCCAGCCATTTGACCGTGAAGAAGTAACAAACGTACACATAACTCTCCCCGCGCTGGCCCTCACAGCGTAGGGGAGCGTCCCCAAGGTGGCGGATAGGGGAATGGTCGGTAGTACAGCCTAGCTACACTAACCGGCTAAGTCCGATGGACTCGCTGACCAACGACGGGTGTGGTCCTCCAGCATTTCGGGGGTTGTGCGGCGGGTTGACACCTCGCCCATGTAAAACCAATGTTGCTGGTGAAGCGTATCCCGTTAGCGCTTCACTAGCTTGCACAACATTGTCACTAAAACAAAAAAAAAATCTCTTGGTATCAAACAAAACTTTTTGCCAAAAAAAAAAAACGCTTGGTATTAGAAAAAAGATAATTTATAATAAAATGATGCAGGAATTGCAATTAGTATTGCAATGAACCGAATTCAACGGGTTGAATGTTCAAATCAGGTCTGGATCATCGTGATGCCGTCTAAAACGGTGGTAAGATGATAAAGGCAGGCGTCCACATATTCGCATCGTACGTATCGAACGCATTGCATTCGTTGATTATTAAAGAATCGTACGATCCGTACGATGCGGATTAGTGGATACACTTGTATGGCTTTCTATACATATAAAGAATACTACCATCCATTTGAACTGATTCGTCTGATACGTACGATGTGGATTTAAAAGAGTTAATAATATAAAATAAAATCAATTTGACTCTATTGAGCATGTCAACGATAAATTCTTTGATCACCAGGCTACGTTGCTGACATAATGTTGGCAAGTTTACTCCTGTATAAAAATGTTAAATATTCCCAAGGTAACGTCAGGCGAACTCAAGTCAAAGTGGCAGTTATTAAGCAGGTCCTAAATCTTTTATAGACCTGATTAAGGCTGCCAATTTAAACGTGACGACTCAAAGTAATGTCACCTTAAAGACCAAAGACTAACAAACTCAGAGACACTTAAAACAGTATCTACATAAAATATATATTTTTTGCTATTTTGATCGACTTTTTAAAATTTTTATGTAAGTCCAAGGTTTGTTCTATGATTCTAAAATATATTTTTACATGAGAAACATAATAAATAAAGTAGACAAGCTCATTTTTGCATTTAATAATATTGATATCAAAATTCAAAATACTGTATAAGTACAAACAAAATATTATTGCGTTTTTAGAAGACAAAATATACAATGTTACTCATTCTAGTCTAGAATTTGAAAAATAATATTTTACTGGTGAAATATTTTACTACTTTATGGTAGTAGCTTATAGGTTAGATTAAATTACATAAATCATTTATTACTGGTACTCTATGAATCATAGATTATAAATATATAAATATATAAATATATAGGGACAATTCACACAGATTGAGCTAGCCCCAAAGTAAGTTCAAAACTTGTGTTATGGGATACTAACTCAACGATATTATATTTTATAACAAATACATATATAGATAAACATCCAAGACCCGAGGCCAATCAGAAAAAGTTCGTTTTCCATCATGACCCGACCGGGGATCGAACCCGGGACCTCCTGGGTGGCGGTCTGGCGTGGTAACCATTACGCCACGGAGGTCGTCCAGATTTATTATATACTAGCGTAAGATTGGCAATGCAAAAGAGATAGATCATAGCATACACGTGGGTTAGAGCGAGATAGATAGGCGAGACCATTTTCCTATACACGCTATCGGACTGTGTCGGCCTGATGTCAGTCGTGTTAAAAACAAATCCCACTTATACCGGAGTTCACCAACTGATGTTTAAATTTTAAACAGATGTTTAGACCCTAACCGGCTGTTTAACCAAATTTTGCTGTTCACCGTGCACTAAACATTGGTTAAGTGTCGTAACCGTCTGTTTAATTTAATGGACGGAATGGACATAGTTTAAACGTTGGTTATTTGAGTGACGTGACCTGACGTGAGTTGTATTTCACTATATCACTGAATTTATTGAGTGCACAGCCTAGATAACACCATTTAATCACTATTAACAAAGTCACAACAGTAGGATAGGCATATTCAAAGTATTTCAAACATAAAAACGATCAACAAACACGGATATAAAGTAACATGTAGGTAAATTAGAAACTGGATGTGGCATCATGCATCGTTGAGCTGTTATTATAATCTAATAATTATGATATTCATGTAATGATATGATAGTATAATATATTTGCATATAATGTAAGTAAGTATTCATATTATTTACGTAGAGATTTAAAATTTAAATAAAACTAAAATACATTTTAGTTTTATTTATTTTTAAAATATTTATTAACATTCGTTTATACATATAAACGTGTAGCGGTAGCGATGGCGATGTGCTCGACCCCCACAAAGGGAAGATCTTCCGGCCAGGCTGGGTGTCATGCCTGGGGAACCGCGGCTCCGTCAATGTATGTGTCGGAGGTTGTATATATATCTCCATATCGTAGAAACTTCGATAGCGCGATTCAGGATTTCTAAGTGTCGTCGTATATGACGTCATGTGTTCGCATTGTGAACTTTTTCTTCACTCTGTAGTTCTTCTGTATGGCGATAGGTGTCGCCACAAACGCAGTGCAGCGTAGACTTGTTATTTTCTACTAAATCTCGGTACTTTAAAACCCATCTCCATAACTGATACTTTTATATTACATAATAATATGTATGTAATATGTTATTAAATTATGTATTACAATATTACAAAAATAACTTCGAGGTGAAAAATGTGGTAAAATAAAAATATAAACATTTGGCCACATCAAGCGAAACTAAATCTATGGGCCACATTTTGACTATTGACTGCTGACAGTGCTGACTGATTAGACTTTGACAATAGAAAAAGGATGTTTAATAAGAAAGACGTTCCTATTACGGACATGGCATTACCTGAACAGATTTTGAATTTTGTAGTATAATAACAAAACCATACCATTTAAAGATGCCGTTCGGGTAAAGACTAAAGTATGGAGGTACACTGCCATCTTTACAAAGTAGTATTAAACTATTCATTCTTTTTCGGCTCATTCATTCAAAAACGTTTGGTTAGTTAACCGCCAGATAAAATTGAACGGAGAACATAAAAAAAACGCAGCACGTTTATACAACGATTAAAATATAACCGTGCGGTTACGTAAACATTGGTTATGTTGTAGTTGGCGAACACGAGCCTTTTTTTACAAAATTTATGGTTTTTAAGTGTAGTTTTGGTGTTAATTCGACGTGATTAAATATGGTTACTTGTGCAGTTTTGCTGTTTCTCTCGTAGTTGTTAAGGAGGGAAGTCCTTTCAATACTTCCTACTCCGACTATCTTCTTTCTGATTAAATTCGTTGTGAGTTCCAAGACATCTGTAGTTTATTCCCCGGGACGTCAATAAGCTTCATTGCTTATTGTCTATCTGAGGTCGCCGTTGTTGATCCTGGCTACACAGGAGACACAGTGGTGGGAATGTGTGGTGGGCTTGTCCCGATACTTGTGCAGTGCCTGGATGTACTTAACTCAAACTAAAAGGAAAATCCACAAAATTATATATCTTGCTTGCACACATGTACATTCCACGCACACTAGTGTATTTTGTTTTTGGTCTCGAATTAATCAAACCAAAGCCGATCTATAGGTACGCTAGTATATAATAAATCTATGCTATGAATAGTATTTTCTAAATTAACTACAATTTTCATATAGCAATTTTTGTTGTTCTAGTCGACAATTGCTAATAATTTAAAGCAGTCTACAACCGATTGGACTAAAATTTCACGTAAATCCAAATTATTTTGATTATGCTACCAATTTGGTCGATTGTTTGCAATCTTTTGGATTATATGAATTTAATAAAAAAAAATGAACAAGACTGTTTACTTCTTGATTCGCCGGTCGTAAAACCAGCAACTCATCTGCGACGGATTTTTGCATAGTGTCTCAGCACTTACTACTTGATAAAGGAACGTAAAAATACATGGGCCGTGTTCAGAACAAATGACTCGAATATACGACTTGAGGGAACATGCTTTATCTTGTCTCCAGTTAGGCAATCCGTCTCTTTCTTTTAGAATAGAAGGAAAAAGGAAAAAGGATGATGTGTTCCAAAGGTGACGGACTGGCATTCCCGACACTTAGTAAAAGTCAATTGTATGTATTGATTTTTAAAGTAAAGACTACCTACTGGATTGTGAATACTGTTGTATCATATAAGTTTCTTGCCAGTTTCTTCTTAGCACAAATCTGCCGTCTGAACTGGTGGTAGGAAAAAATTGTGACGATTCGAAAGAGCTTATATTTTTTTTTATACCACAAAAGTGGCAATCAAGCATACGGTCGGCCTGATGGTAAGCCGTCACCGTAGCCTATAGACGTTTGCAATACCGTGGGTATCACTCGCGCGTTGCCGACCCTCCCAATCCCCCTAAGTGGAGCTCTGGAGACCTTATATTAGGCCTATTTGAATAAAAATATTTTGAATTTGAAAATAAATCGATAATTTGTAAATGTTTGATAAGTGGTTCTCTAACGTTTTGGGGACCTATATTCATAAGTGGACTTCTTGTGGCTGAGATGATGATGGTAATGATGAAGTTATATTTGATGTATTTACCATGAATTTATTTAATAAACTTGACAATAAAAGTGGATATGTTGACAATTAGGTGAATGTGCGAGTGGTGTGAAGGACCACTTTGGAAAACTACGAAAATGTGGTAGGGTTGACTGGTAGAGAATGCATTTAGCATTAAGTTCGCCTGTTGTATCAGTACTTTGTGTATTGTGGTCAATAAAGATAATAAAAAAATAAAAAAATGTGCTTAGCGTTTAGTGAATCCTCCAAACTGGATGATAAATGCAATTTTTCCCAAAAAATTCTAGGTTTCGAAAATTTATATTTCTATGGTACAAAGTATCTGTTCTTCTAAAAGTATGCACAAAGATCTGTGTTCTTGGAAATAGCTCTCAGAAACATTATGATCAAAGTAAAACCTCATCAAGGCTGACTTGCCCTTAGCAAAATTAAATTATACGTGTATATTATATTAATGTCTAATAAATGAAAAAAATTTACGTTTATAAACAACCTTGTAACACTCGTTTTTTGACATCAAAGAGATTTTACCTATAATTTTGCAAGAGGTAGCAGATTATATGTGTACGCTCAATAATACAGAGCAGTTTCTTCCATGTTAGAAAAAAACTAACTGCAAAAGTAAGTAGATGGCCCCATCACTCATGACTCCCTCACATCGAGTACATATATCCTCTTCCCCCCGGACCGCTGTCAAGTGTGGACGTGTTCACAGAGTGCTACTCGTATATTTTTGAAAATTAAATTTTAAGTTTAAAAAGTGAAAATTTTCTGTGCGTGTGTGGGGCTCGAACTCGGAGCTTCTCGGCGGATGCGGCTGGTTTTCGACCGCTTGACCACCACATGAATGCGATGCCGCGTCGAAATTAAGCACCGGACTCATACGTCAATACGATCTGTGCTGCGAGTATAAATAATAAACTCAGTCTACCTGTAATAAAGACTCTTATCGTCTGTCTTGAAACAAATTCTTAGATTATAATATATCACTGCCGGGGAGCTTGCAAACATGACAGACAAAGCGGATACTGTTTTAGACAAATCTTTATCGGACTCGGAATTGGATCGTGTGGGTAATCCGCAAGTAACGCCGCCGAACTTTGCATCATCAAGATTCAAACGAAGAAGAGAGGACGATTTTGTTGGTGAGTTCTCAAAACTAAAAGAGGAGATGCACAACATGTTCGCGACAATGATGAAGAGACAGGAACAGGAATTCAAAAAAAATGCGGCCACATTACAGGGTATACAGCAGTCCAGCTGCAACATTGAGAGTTCTATTGCCTTTTTAATGGCACAAAACGATGACTTTAAGAAAAAGATTGAAACGCTTGAGAATAAAATTAAAGAAGACAGGAAGTACATCACAATACTAGAGGAGAGGCTGGAAATTACACAACAGGATAGCAGAAAGACTAATTTCGAAATAAAAAATGTGCCAAAGCAGCGAAACGAAACGAAGGAAGACTTAATAACTATGGTTACAAACTTATCTAGTCAAGTAGGCTGCCCGGCTAATAGGTCGGCTATTCGCGACATCTACAGAATACGAGGCAAGAAAGATTCCAGTGCAAACACACCGATCATAGTGGAAACGAATTCGACACTTTTCAAAAACGAGTTTCTTAGATCCTGCAAAGCTTTCAACATAAGACAGAAATCCAAGTTATGCGCAAAACACTTAGGGATGCGCACCCAGGAGGACACACCTATCTTCGTCGCGGAGCAGCTAACAGCTAAGGCAGCTCGTTTACATTTCCTAGCGCGCGACCTTGTTAAATCAAAGTCGTACAAATTTTGCTGGACTGCGTACGGGAGAGTGTATTTAAGAAAAGATGAAAACTCACCGGTCATTCCAATAAAGAGTGAATCACAAATTCAGCAGTTAGTAGTGGATAAATGACTTTTCAATAGTAGTGGTAATTATATTTTTTATGCAATAAGCTTGTCATACACAGAAAAACACTCCTCACATTTCATCACACGAAACCACTCAAACACACAACAATTTACACAAAAAATTTCTGCCTGTCCTCATGTATTTTGTCTACAATTTAAATCAAATACACAAAATGCAATAATTATGATCTCTATAGAACATCTACAATCACACAAACATTGTAAAACAATACGGAGTAATACTATATTTAAAAGATTTTACCACAAAGTCTATGACGTATCTTATACATATTCTCATGATATATACTCAGATTTGTCTAATTTACTAACAAAAAACAACAATAATAACATAAATTGCGAATTAAATTTTAACATTAATATTTATTATTGCACAGATAAATACCGTTTAAACATTTACCATACGATAGTCGCATCCATGTCTACCCCCAACAGGCCGTCATTATTTTATAAATTTAATAACCGGTTGATAAGCATTATAAACATATTTTTTCTACTTATAAATTTATTAGTATCGCAACTTATATACCACAACAATTATCACCAATTTCTAGAACAGTTTAAGTTATTTTTATTTTTTAAATATGGATTTTTCAACAATAACTGAAATGGACGACTTGAATATAGCCGGGTCGGTCTCATGCGATGTATCAGAGCTTACCAAACACTATCAAAATAATAGAAATGACCTGACCGTAATTTCTCAAAATATTAGAAGTGTATATAGCAACTTCGACGATTTTATGATTAACATGTCATCTCTCACCTTTGAACCCGATGTCATAATTCTCACGGAATGTCGTCTTGACAAAAACAAACCTATTCCGATCTTAAATAACTATATCTCAAGAGCAACATCATTCCAACTAAATCAAAACGACGGGGTTGTTATATACACTAAAGAAAAACTTAAGCCTAAAATTAAAGAAGTGCGGTTAACTCAGGCATCTTGCCTACGAGTTGATATCCTTAATCACACCATTCTTGGAATCTACCGATCCCCATCGAATATCAACGCTGAATGCTTTATAAATTCGTTAAGTGACTATATTAGTAATTTGAAATCTAGTGCTAGTTTTATTATTGCCGGTGATATTAATATTAATATCCTACCTAAACTACAAGAGAGATCACGCGAGTTACAAAATAGAATATCATATTTAAATATGCTTGCATCTCATGCTATCCTACCTGGTCATACCCTACCTACAAGAGAAAACAGTTGTCTTGATCACTTTATGATTAAAATAAACACAAAAAAGCATTCTGCTTTCATTGCTATTCTAAATACCACTATCACAGATCATGCAACTACGTTATTATCAATAAATAAAATAAAACCGAATAAACTTATTCAAAAAACTATTACCAAAATTAATTTTGAAAATGCATTATTATATTTACAAAATAAAAATATTTCTGAGCTACTTTTTTATGAATATCCTAACTTATTAGCAAGTAGTCTTATACAAACTATTATAGAATCTCTAAAGCAAAATACCACCACGATAAAAATTCCAAAGAACCAACGCACGGTCAAGCCCTGGATGACCAAAGGTATTCTCAAGTGTATACAAAACCGAAATAAATTACAATTGGAATCGCGTAGAGACCCGGATAATAACATTAAAAAAATTACTTACACAAGATACAGAAACTTCTGTAATAATCTTATTAAAAGAACTAAAAGAAACTATGACAGAAACTTAATCAATAATGCAATAAAAAACAACAAATTACTTTGGAAAAACATTAAATCATTAACTTACACTAATAAGACTAAAGGTACTAAACAAGAATTGATAGACTTGAAGCCAACGCCTCTTGAATCAGCGAACTTTATTAACAATTACTTTGCAAACATTGGGAATCTACTTGCAGAAGACCTTCAATCTACTATAACTAAAGATGATACCTGTGCGTACCTGCGTAATCTTCAAAGCCGACCCCAATCATTCGTTCTGTTGAAAACCGATTGTGAGGAAGTTGATTTCATTATTAGAAACTTAAAGTCAGACAGTGCTCCGGGATGGGATAACATTTCAACCCGTTACATTCAATACATAAAGAAAGAAATTACCCCTGTTATCGTCCATCTAGTAAATCTTTGTTTTGAAAAGGGTATATTTCCCCCAATCCTTAAAGAATCCATAATCACTCCAATATACAAAGGTGGAAATTCAGAAGACCTGACTAACTACAGGCCTATATCGGTAATAACAGTTTTGGCGAAAATAATAGAAAAAATTCTAAATATACGACTTCTAAATTACCTGGAAGCACACAAAATACTTTCAAACTCACAGTTTGGTTTCAGGAAGGGAATTTCCACCGAAGATGCTGTAACTTCCCTGACTGAAACTATAATTGAAAACATAGACAAAGGTATTAAATGCTTAGCATGCTTTATTGACCTCAAGAAAGCATTTGATACAGTGTCCATTTCCATCTTGATAGCTAAGTTAGAAAAAATAGGTATTAGAGGCCAACAGCTAAAAATCTTCAAGGATTATCTTTCGGACCGGGTTCAAAAAGTAAAACTGGGTGAATGCATAAGCGAGGGACAAAACGTGACTTATGGCGTCCCACAAGGAAGCGTACTGGGTCCAACATTGTTTCTCGTTTATATAAACGACCTGTGCAACATGACGCTAAAGAATGCAAAAATTTTATCTTATGCGGATGATACTGCGATAGTGTTCACAGGTCCAAACTGGGAAACCGCTCGTAAATATGCTGAAAATGGCATGGCCCAGGTAGCTTCGTGGTTAAAAAACAATCTCTTAACGTTAAACGCATCAAAAACAAATTACATCTGTTTCAGCATTTATAACAGCACTCAACCGCCGGATAATTTTGATATTAAAATTCACTCATGTGACCAAACCCTAAATTGTATCTGCCCCTCCATCACCAAACTAAACTATACAAAATATCTAGGTGTAATGGTAGACCAAAATCTCTCATGGTATCCCCAAATTGAACAACTATCGGGAAGAATACGGAAATTTATATGGATGTTCAAAACTCTTAGAGATATAGTAAAACCAAATCTTCTCAATAAAATTTATGTCTCTCTTGTACAATCCATTATCATTTATTGTATACCGGTCTGGGGCGGTGCTTATAAAACTAGATTCTTAGAGGTTGAAAGATCTCAACGAGCACTTTTGAAAGTAATGTATTTTAGAGAAAGAACCTTTCCTACCACTACTTTGTATCAAACCTGCGACTTATTAACAATTAGAAAGCTATATATACTACAAATGACATTAAAAAAACACAAAAATTTGCCGTTTAGCCCTCAAATTGTTGGTAGAAGAAGGCAAAATGTAGTTAGTGCCCCCATTACTAAAACTGAATTTGCAAGAATTCAATATAATACGCGCTCTGCTAAAATATATAATAAAATTAATAAAGAACTTAACATTTACGATAAATCATCTCATGAGTGTAAATCGATAATAACAAATTGGCTCAAAAAACTAACCTATGATCAATCTGAGAGTTTTATTGCCAATGCATTGCAGAGGTATTAATAAACACCAACTAGTACACACACACACACACATACACACACACACACACACACTACACACACACACACACACACACACGCGCACACCCTTTCTCCTTCACATACTTATTTTTGGTTGTAAATTTACTCCATTTTATATTTTTCGCTTTAAAATTTGGATTTTTGTTTTGTTTAGTGACTTAGTGACAGTTTTACAAGGTAGATTAATTTAAATAGATATGGAAGAGCGGAGTCTACTGGTACAAGTATTTTATCACTTAAAAGTAGGCTCCAATACCTGTTATGTTAAATGTAACGCAATTTACCTGAATAAACTATTTTGTATTTTTTTTGTATTTTTGTATATGCTCCCTCATTTGATCTCCAGCCGGGCTAACATGACAAACCTGACACAATCTTCTCGCTCCGCTCTACCAATAGCGTATCTCGGTTATGTCTACAGTAGACAAAACAGGCATTGCTATTGGCGAAGAAGATTTGTCGCGTGCGAGAAACTATCTCGAGTGTAAGCATGCTAGGCTGGCTGGTGTATAAAAAATGTCGAAATGTGACGTCACATTTCCACAGTCTATAATTACATGCCACTCCACAATATTAAGAGTCATCGTACTTTTGCACACCAATTAACTGGCAGACTGCCACTCATGGCTTTCATTTCGTTTTTTGCATAACACCAACCATTTAACATACATTAGTTTTAGCTCGAACAAGCTACGGCAGTCACGCGAAATCACTTCATTTGCCGTTCATAGGGAAATAGCTTTGCAAAAAGCTTAAATACATGCCAGTTATAAAGCTATTAAAACTACTTCATTATACAACAAATTATATACTTACCAATGCAAACTCTGGTTAAGCATCAGGCATTCAGCAGACAGGCGAGAGTAGCTAGTCCCTATTAAGTATTATTATTTGTTGCTTTGGGCTTTAAACTCCTGCTTCGATCATTGCTGGTTGTAAAGAATAGAAGCGACAGAAGTGAAAATACAGGGCTCAGTGTAAAATAATATAATAGTAAAAAAATACAAGTAAGGCAGAGATCGATCAAATGTACAAGAGCAAGGAACAATGACAATATGCCAGATATCAAATTATAAAAAAAAAACTATAAAAAATATGAATCTATCAAAAATTATTTTTTACATTTCCAGCCTGATGGCTAGATCGCAACACTGGTCTTTTGTACTGCCCATTATTTAAATTTCCCTGTCCAGACCGGTTGCTTCTAAAAACTTCCAGATGTGCGTTCCAGTTCCAGATCTCTAGGTCCTAATACACTTAAGTATACCAAAATCACTAGCGTCGTGACTGGTTACAGCAGCTTTAACAAACATCTTTTCACCCTAGGTGCCACAGACTGCCCTCTATGTAGAGCATACATATCGGCAAAAAAAATAGTTCACAGTTCCATCCCACTTTTCACGCTTTCATGGTGTGATTTTCGGGAAAAAATCCTATGTCCTTTGTCAGGTCTCCAACTATCCCAAATTTCATCTCCATCAATGCAGCTGTTTTAATGTCAAAAGGACATAGAGTTACTTTCACATTTATTAGTAAAGTAAAGCTTTGACTATCAAAGCGGTTTCAGGCTGACAACTTTCCGATAATGTCTCTAAGGCTTTTCAAAATCAGAAATTCTCTTGAAGATCAGACAAGTAAAACCCGTTTTGTCGTTTTCATTATATTATCAAGAATGACAATGGCAAATAGATTTTAGTTAATTCTTTGTTGACTAAGGATATCTTTGATGTTTATTAGTATAATAAATGGTTTTATATAAAACAGACAATTACATCTATTTTATAAAAAAAATTATTAAAAATTATCTTAAAAACCAAGTTAAGTTTAAAGTTACAGAAGAACAATATCTCATGAGAGAAATAGAAAATTTAAAATTTTGTTTAAATTATGGAAGAAATAATCTAGACTTATTCAGAAATAGCCCTTCACACATTAATTTCGCTGTATCGTCAGTATTGTCAGAATTAACATAACATGTCTAGATGACTTTGAAACAAAAGCCATTTTTTTAGATCAGGAAATTTCATTATCTCTCCTACTTATACTGTATGCGAGTAATGGAGTTTTTATATTCAAAAGTGAAGTCTGTCGTGCTCTTCTTTTCTAAAAACTTATTGGGGACATTCTGACGCCATCCACACCTCTGCCTTAGCTGTGGTAGACTGTAGAAACAGGTGATAACTCCGCACTCGCCGCCAGCAACAAAAGCCTTCATATGACATTTTAAAGCAAAGTTAAAAAACATAGAATCAAACTATCTAACCTCACATAAGAAAAACCCAACATTTTGTATTCCAAAAAAAATGTTTGCTATTTTATAAAAACGGTCAACGTAAAACAATATTAAAAGACAGGTGGGTACCTACAACCGAAGCCAATAAAAAACAGGCGTATTTTTGTGACACTCTGATACCGTATGTCGTATTTCACCGCGCAGATCCATAATGTGAGATTCCCACGCGACATAGAACGCACCCTGTCACATGTCGTGTATGCTGGATGTGACATTCCCAAATCGAATTACGTTCAGCGTTCCCCTTGCATTGGTATTGATGCTGTTTGCTTTTTAATTTCTTTTTATTACTTCACAAACCCATTGAGATTATAATGTTTAAATTATTATATCGTTTTTATTTATTTCTTTTCTTTTTCCATTTATTTTACCGTTTGCCATTTTGATTGTTGTTGGTACTGTTTTGTTTGTCGGAATGGTGTTAGCACGTGTGAGGCGCCGACCCCACTGTGCGCGGTTTAGCGGTCAAAGTTCCGGGTTCTGCGTTCCGCGTTCACTCTAACCTATGTGGTGGCCTAGAATCTTACACACCAAAAGCAGTCGCGATGGTCAAATTATGACGGACGGCAGAACTCGGTTCTCTGACCGCTACACCGCGCGCAGTGGGGTCGGCGTCTAAGGTATTATTTTTTTCATGAGCAGAGCATTTGTCAGTATAGTAGCTATGTTTGAGTCTCCACTGTTCCCGTCCAAGGCACATTCCTTAACCTCTTTATACGACACGATTAAAATCTTTTTACAGTTAAAATAAAATTATTTACCTTGTAATTTGAAATACACAAATTTTAATTTATAAGCCTATCCTGATAATATTTATATCTCGAATATTATTCGAAGGGAAAAATTAATAAAATCGAAACGACATCACATGGAAATCATCGTATTAAGCTAATGCGTACGTCAGACGGAACCGCTCGTAATTAATATGCTTGCGAATATGTCGAAATAGAGGCTGGCACCGACTTAAGACCTAGAGTATAAAATACAGTCACGACAGGAGCAAGATGGAGCGACGCGGACGCGTCAAGTTGTATGAGCTCGCTAACGAACCGCGCTGCGTTTTTTTTTGGGAAGTCGTTCATAAATCCTACTATTATATCCTATACTTCTAATTCTATAATAGACAGAAGTTTGTATGGATAAACGTGTGGATGTTTATTACATTTATATGCAAAAAGGTTTGACTAATTTGACACATGTCGTTCGTTTATAACTTGTCGTTCTGTTACTTCAGGAAATAGTTAGAGTGTACATAATATTCTATATAGATTCCATATTAATATTCTATTTAGATAGGTATTATCTTTTTCTGTACCCACTGTGTTAAATTTTAACAGCGTCTTTGTAATAGTGTATGTGTCTTAACTTTTTATCCAAATATTTTTTTATTCTATACCTACTATAGAGACTTCTGTTTTTTTATTTTATTATTTCATTTGGACTAGTACTGGTTTGAACGTACCCTTAATGGGAGTGATATTATTGTAGAAAGCTTTTAATTTAATTAATTAATAATTATTTCCCTGTGAACGAGATATGGGAATATTTATTAAGTTCTTGTTCAGTCACATAAAATTTCATTGTTTGTGAGTCTAGACCACTTTTGATAATTATAAAATATTTTCAATTAATTAAATACCTACTCGGTGAGTTAATAAAATTACTTACCTTTGACGGCTATAGGTACTGTGTTGCAGAAATATGTTTTAAATTAATGACACATTAAATTGACGCTGTAAATTGTCAAATAGAGAACGGGACAAGCCCACCACACATTCCCACCACTGTGTCTCCTGTGTAGCCAGGATCAACAACGGCGACCTCAGATAGACAATAAGCAATGAAGCTTATTGACGTCCCGGGGAATAAACTACAGCTGTCTTGGAACTCACAACGAATTTAATCAGAAAGAAGATAGTCGGAGTAGGAAGTATTGAAAGGACTTCCCTCTTTAACAACTACGTGAGAAACAGCAATTTGAAGCAAAAGGCATTATACCCTAGAGAGATGGCAAATCAAGTGAGGCTCGATTGCCGAGCACCACGGTCTATTGTTACATTACTATTGGGACCTAATGCTATGAGCTGTTGTTTACTATTTTGATTCCAATAATATGTATTGCAAAACCTTCTAAATGCCTGATAATTCTCTCTGCTTGCTACGAGATCAGAATAATAAACTACGCCCGAAGTGACATGTAAAGAATTCAACATGATTACGCGTTCGTCATGCCAAAGATCACACTCCCACAGAACGTGATGAGCTGTTTGTTCTACTCTGGTATTTGCGGTAGAACACTCACAGAAAGGAGAAGGTACAACCTTGAAATAAAATAACTTGGCCTTAAAGTTTTCGTGTCCCGTTAAAAATTGAGCTACTTGATGGTCGACCTCTAGCCAGGTTTTCTTTAATCTGTCTCTCACAGAGGGAAAGAACAGATACAGATGACGGCCTTTTACGGAAGTCTCCCACCTTTCCTGCCATTCCGATAGAAGAGCCTGTAATACGTCATCTAACGGATTAAATAGTCTATTTATTTTGTCACGATCACGTGTCTTAAGGAACGCGGGGGTCATTTCTTTTGATCTATAGTACATCGACGCGCGACGCTGTATCTCCAAATCGACGGGTATTACGCCAGCCAGCACAGGGAGTGCCTCCGTGCTGACAGTTCTGTAAGACTTACACAAAAATATCAAAATATCAAATAGAGAAAAAACAGCTTGAGACATATATATTTCAACTTCAATATATTTTTCCTCATGTCGACGTAGAAGATATTAATCGTAGCGTTTCGGACGGCCGCCGCCATCAAGGTGGTCGGAAGGAAAGTCGCATGCATGTATGCAGAAATTGCAGACCGCTTCCAACCAGCCGTACTGAAAACGTTTATGGGAGGCTTAAATTCAGCAGAGGAGCTCGATGGCGTCGCTGTGTGTCGCACTCTAATATGAACACGCAAGTCAAGCGACGTCGACCCTAGCCAGTGTTTGGATGGGTTTATTTATTTATTGCATTACATGTGACACATACATTATATTACTGTACATAATACATAGCAGTTATCTACATGCACCTTTTAAGGCATAGCAATTTGAGTAGAAAAAGAGAGGCAGACATTTAAATTAGTTTATCTTCCAGATATTCATTGACGCTATAGTACGCTTTATTAATTAGCAATCGTTTAACTGATTTTATAAATGAGTTGAATTGATCTATCGATTTCGGTTTCGTTATCTCGAGCTTCTCCTTGCTTCGGAGGGCACGTTAAGCCGTCGGTCCCGGCTGTTATTGGTAGATGACAGTCGTTAAGCCAAGTCGGTGGCCTTCGGGCGGCTTGAAAACACCGGCCTCTGCCAATCAGCATTGGAGCAGCGTGGCAGAGTACGCTCTAGTCCCCTTCGATTGAAGGGAGACCCGTATCCCTGCAATGGGATGATTATGGGTTGATATGATGATGATGATATTCAGCAGTGGACTTCTTATGACTAAGATGCGGATGACCTAGATAAAATAATATTATTGCATTTATTTTAATTATTATTTAAGAATATAGTTGACTTCACTTGGTTACTCTATGGTCATTTGCTTACTCTATGGGTACGCTGGAAAAAAACCGGTCCCGTACTACGCGTTTCCAAAGGGTTTTTCTTCACAAGACCCACAGGTTGTGGAATGATCTCCCTGTCAATGCTCTCCCTGTCGATGTCGATTACAGCATGGGGTGCTTCAAAAAGGGTGTGAAGAGGTTCTTACAGGGTCGGCAACGAGTTAGTGATGCTTCTGGTTTTGCAAGCGTCCATAGACTGCGGTGACTGCTTACCATCAGGCGGCCGTATGCTTGTTTGCAACCTTAGTGGTATAAAAAATAAATAAAAAAAAGAATTAAAAAAAATAAAAAGATGAAGGCCGTCCTATACCATAATACCTTAAGCAAACAAAGCAAGCAAGCCACCTGATGGAAAGTGGTTACTACCTATGAATATCATTAATATACATACAAGTGCGATTAAACTCTTAACAACGCCTACCTGTCATACTCTATCCACTGTCGAGAATGTATGCATTGTATACGGAAAATGAAATGCTATTCGATTTAAATGTGTTATCCATATATGCCTTCAAAAGGGCACTACTTTGAGGTCCTTTCACAAACTACACCATACTAAATCATATAAGTATTATTAAACTAAACTAAACATACTATTATAAACAAATTATAATGCACGTAAAACTAAAAACCTTAAAAAATATAATAAAATAACTAAAATATATTATTAAAAGGAGTCCCTTTAGGCAAGGTTCCGAAGATACTGGCAGCGTTCCCCTGAATAGCTAGACTAATTCTTTGTCCGAGGTAGCTGCCAGCTTTTCGGTCTCCTGTGATGTTGACTAACCTTTTTGCAATTTCCTTAAAAAGTCTTATAGCACAAGGACCCCACGGACCAAGGGTCTCGACACCGAATGGGACAAAATCATATTCGGAGCCTAGACCCCTGTATTTACAAGCTTTAGCTTTTTCAGCCGCTTCATAAGCCGCTATATAAGTTATGCTAAAATAAAATAAATATCAGAATCGATAGTGTATTACGTGCTACAAGAGAGGATTTATTGAACATCCTAAAATAAATCAAGAAAATAAAAAAAACTAACAGAAAAGAAGCTTTATAAATAAAACTCCATCAAGAAGTAACAAGTACAGTGAACTATCTTAGTCACTTGTTGGAGCTTAATTAGAAAAGCTGGCTTTAGTTATTCTTTTTAAGTATCTCACTTGAGAAAAGTAAAAGATATTCTTATAAATTACTCAAGTTGTTGTCTGAAAAGTTTTAGTATATTCGTGGAGGTGCAAAAGTGTATATTAGGAGTTAATTAACCCGCAGAATAATATATGCTTTCACCTGAAGCGAATAAAGTGCAAAAACATTTATCTCCATTTAGGTGCTCTTAAACTTGTACTAAGATAAAAAACATCGTTGAATTTAGTGAGGTCACGTCGTTTTATCGAATTCATTAGTTTTTAATCAGTCTCTTTAATCTCTTTTTTATTACGTAATATTTATTTATTTATACTAATATTTTAAAGAAGTAAAGTTTGTGTTGTGTTTGTTAAATTGTAAGGGGTAATCTCAGGATCTAAAGAACCGATTTTAAAAATTCTTTCACCAATAGAAAGCCACGTTATTGCTGAGTGTCATAGGTTATATAAAAACCGAAAAATAAAAAGTTTTGCAAAGTAAATCGGAGAAAAAACGGTCGAATGAAAGCGTTTCTTACGAACGCCTGTACTAAAAAAGGATTATTAACATTATGCCCAACGAAGTGGGCACGGGTCACCTAGTTATTTATAAAACACGATACATATATAGACTTAAATTAATAATAAATCAATGCAAAAAAATTAAACAAAACAGTTCTTAATGTTCTTCTTAATGCTTGCAACGTTACATCACCCGTAGCCGCTATATAGCCATGGAGATGCGTAATCTATATTTTATTTTGCATACATAGTAAAAATATTTTTTTAGCAGTGTTGTAGAGTAGGCTCGTACGCTTTTATTGAAAGGGGAGGCGTGTCTCAGCAGTGTTGAACGTGACCGCTAGATAATAATAATAAAATATTTCGTTTACCAAAAACTAATCAAATTCTCTATCTTATTCATAAAACAAAAAATATAAAAATAAACAAAATATGACAATGCTGCAAGTTCTTTCATGTTGCACAACGATGAACCTGATGCGTGTTGTGATTTTTTTTCGGATATTACTGTTAATAAAGACTATTTATTAAAAACACTAGAGAATTTAGATGTTTCAAAGGGCGCAGGTTCCGATAATATTCCTTCATATTTCATTCAAAATTGTGCGTCTTCGTTGGTTCTGCCCATTTGGATTATCTTTAACACCTCGCTTAAGTCTGGTGTTTTTCCTACCAAGTGGAAATTGGCTAAAATTGTGCCTGTTCATAAATCGGATGACGTCAATGATGTCAGGAACTACAGACCCATCTCCATCCTCCCAGTACTTGCCAAATTACTTGAAAAATTCGTCTCTCCTGATGTTCAGAGATATTTTAAAAAATATATGTCGGAACAACAGCATGGATTTGTAGCAAAAAGGTCGACATGCACTAATCTGGTTAGCTTTACAGAGTCTGTGATTGAGGCGATTGATAAAAACAAGCAAGTTGACGTCATTTATACTGACTTTAGTAAGGCGTTTGATTCCGTCCCGATAAAAGTTATGATTCGTAAATTGCATAGGTATGGCTTCTCTGGATCCATTTTACAATGGTTTGAATCATACCTGTCGGGAAGATCCTACTATGTGGTGGCGAATGGGTACTGCTCTGACGAGAGGTCCATTGCATCCGGAGTTCCACAGGGTTCACATTTGGGGCCAATCCTCTTTAATATCTTTATTAATGACCTTCCTGATGCATTCAACCACTCACTCGCTTTTATGTACGCTGACGACCTTAAGATCATGCGGGTGATTGATGCAGAGGCAGACATTTCTCGGCTGCAGGAGGATATTGATTCTTTAACAAATTGGTGCAAGTGTAACGGTCTTCAGTTAAACACAAAAAAATGTACTCATGTTAAATTTACCAAAAAAAATAACTTTATTCCTTCGATATACAACATTAATGGTATAGTTCTGGGTGAATCTCATACAGTTAAAGACCTTGGTGTCTTGCTAGACAGCAAGCTAACCTTTATACCACACATTGAACAGGTAATTTGTAGATCATCTAGAATGTTGGGTTTTGTGTTAAGAAACGGAAAGCAGTTCCGAAAGCCCCAGACTAAGTTGATGTTATACAACTCCTTAGTTAGGAGTGTGCTGGATTATGCTAGCGTCGTGTGGCGTCCTCACTATAGTGTTCATTCTCTGAGATTGGAAAGGATACAAAAAAGACTAGTGAGACATATTTCCTTCGGGGTGGGCCTGGGGGGGCGCGATGTGAGCTATGAAGTTAGGCTGAGACATTTTGGAATGGTACCACTGCACAAGAGAAGAGAAATAACAGATTTGATGTTTCTCCACAAAATTCTGCATAACGACCTGGACTGTTCTAACCTTCTCCACTGGATTAATTTCCGTGTTCCATTGAGATATCCTCGCAAAGCTATAATACCTCTTTTGCCGCCGCTACGACGCACAGTGCTTGGTTCCAATTCGCCCATAGCTAGAATGGCCAAACTTTATAATCGCTGCTGTGATAGTACCGACATCCACTCAACAACCACCAAACAATTTCGAAAGGAAGTTACTAAAATTGTATGTGCCTAAATCCTATTTTTCTGTTTTGCTTGTTATGTTAAGTTTTTTACTTAAGTAATTTTCTTGCATGACGTGTTCGCCTCTAAATAGCTGTGCATTTAGTAAAAAAAAAATGTGTTAATGTTTAAGTTTGTATCAATGTTACCAGCTGTTGGTGATCCAATAAATAAATAAATAAATAAATAAAATATTAAAAATATCGATATCAGCAATTCGCAACACTACCAAAGTGTTACCACCCCACAATTTCTAAAAATATACCTAAAATTAATCAAAATATTAAAATTATCGATACCAGTCGCAACACTACCCAAATGTTGCCACCCCACAAAAACATCAAGCTTAATCGGCAAATGAACAATTTCATTCTATTATGGCCTCTTTACCTCGAGATAACAGTTCTATAGATTTATACGATTAATTAACATCTGTTATCGACGTTTTTTCTCAGTTATTCCCTTAATGGGGCCCTCGCTACAGGGTCGGCTCGACCGTTAAATTGAATTTACTTGCTCATTTTCCTTGTACGGTGCGTTATTTTTTTTTAATCTGTAATAGTTTTGTTGACATGTGCTAATGGTTGTTTATTTTCTTTTACTTGGCTCTTTTAGTTAAGTGTGTTTGGGGAAATAAACTTTATTGTTTACTAAACTTAAAAGGCCTATGTTTCTTGATCGGCTGTTTTATTCTAAAAATCTGTTTGGACTAAGGTTCTAACAGAAGTTTCTACTAAAATACTAATTGCATTTGTGTTTAATACACCAATTGCTTTTTGGGTGTTGGACACTAAGTTAATTTTAGTCTTAGCTCACAATTTAGCACATCCATGGATACAAACGTTCGCATTTATCACAAGGTTAGTAGGATTACACCTTATTCTCTTAACTCTTGAATCCTCAATCCAATTTTCAATCAATTACTATATAGGTCTATATACTACAAAGGTCATCGAATCTGCCAGGTGTCTCTTGTTCGCCGATGACTTAAAACTGTTCCTTGGGGTGGATAACATTTCCGACACGGTCAGGTTTCAGAGCGACATTGCAGCGCTGGCCAAGTGGAGTCGGGCCAACCATCTCCCGTTCAATATAGCCAAATGCAAGACAATTACTTTCAGCCGTTCACCCTCACCTCTACTCACCACCTACAATCTCGACGGCAGCGCAATTGAACGTGTTAACGCAATCCGTGACTTGGGTGTTACACTAAATTCGCGCTTGGATTTTCATGACCACATCATTGCCAAATGTAAGGAAGCTTTAAGGTCGCTGGGGTTTATTCTTCGGGTAGCTTCCGACTTCGACGACACCAAAGTAGCAGTCACACTATACAACGCTTACGTCAGAAGTAAGCTGGAGTACGGTGCCATAATCTGGGACCCGTATGAGAGTACGTATGCGCTTATGGTTGAGAGGGTGCAAAGGAGATTCGCAAGATGGCTGTACAAACGAAAATACGGATATTACCCCTATCTTTACCCGTCTATGTTTGTGCTTGGAATGGTGGACCTAAACACAATGATATTTCGAAGAAAAATGTTGCTTCTGTTTCACTTCTATCACCTATTACAAAATAGAGTTGACAATGGGTCAGTACTTATACAGCTCGGGCTACGTGTACCTGCGCGCTGGCAACAGGGCGAGGGCGCGGTCGTGGCATCTCGTAGAAAACCACGCCTGTTTAGTCTGCCTGCCGTCCGTACTAAATACACGGAGAATGCTCCAACCGCGAGAGCTTTAAAGTTGCTCGGTGACATGCTTGTTCATAATTTTGAGGCAGATATTTTTTATGACACAAATGGCGTTTTCTTTAATAGAGTGTTAACATATTTGAGTGCGATTGATTTTATAATTTAATTTTGGTGTTTAATAAATTTTATAATAATTTCGGTTTAATTATAATTTTTATAGCTTTGAATCTGATTTTAATTGTAATTTAATTTAATTTAATTTTGATTTTGATTTTTTTTTTGGTCTGAAATTGATATAACCTACATTATCAATCTCATTCGTAATCATATTAATATTCGTTGTTATTATTGTTTTTTTTTTTTTTCAATTGGTTTTAAATTTAGATTTTTCTTATGAATTATTGTCTACCATACAGATGCTTTGGTCAAGACTGTAAATCTGTGTGTAATATAATAAATAAATAAATAAATAAATAAATAAATAAATATTACCACAAGTAACAGAAAGTCATTTCAAAGTGTGTGTTGAGTATAGTTTATCACATATTTTACGAGGTAGTAAAGACCGTTAGCTGAAAAGGCGAGCTACCTACGTCTGCTTCACCACAGTTCTAGAGCCGGCACAATTAGCTGGTCGCTTTGCATAAAACACATCCTCGTGTTAATAGTTGTCCCAAGTTATGAGACGAAGCAACATCTTATAAAAATTAACAATAAATTTAATTAAGTCTATTATTTTGATATAATGTCAAAAAATATTTTGCAAGAAAAGAAACTTCATCATCATTTCAGTCACGAGAAGTCCATAGGGCATAGAACTTCCCCTAGCGCTTCCAGTATGACGGGCTGAGAGCGCCTCGCATATTGCGATTTTACGCAACTCATGACCGCTGTGGCAAAAAGGTTCTGGTACAGCGACGTTATGTAAGATACGTTTACAGGCGTGGCGGCAATCCATAAGGTGATTAAACAAACGACCTGAGGAAGGAAGAAAGAAAATTGAGAAGTAAAATAGTTTCGGTTAGTCACGTAAAGTTACGTCGTATGATCAAATATGCTGCAATTTGTTCACGTTGTTCGGTAAATATTAGGTCATCGATGACTTAAATCAATGTACTGGTCTTCCCCAAAAATAAACGATTACCTAGAAGGATCTTTTATTTATTACAATAATAAAAGATTTATGTTATAGGTGCCCTCAGAAAAAATACTTCCTGCATTCTGTACCACAAATTCATATTCGTTTCGTCTTGATGGGTTGTCCTATTTCAATAAAAAAAATATGGCGACTGAATTGTATTTAATTTCTAATAATCTTTACAAGTCTAATAACTTGTACCATATCTTTACGTGCACTGATTCACGCTGATTGTAGAGCCTTAACAGTCACGCAATTCTAGACGTGTAGGAAATATAGAACTATCTTAGTAGTTATAGTGCTTAATGAAGATAATTTAATTCTAGACAACCTAAAATTTATAGTGGTTTGTAACAATGTTATTAAAGCTATCTTAGTATATACACACAAGTCATCAGCGCCATTCTTATTAAAATTTGTCAAAATGAAACAAGTTAATCAGCAACATGCTTTGTTATATTCTTAATCGAAAAGACCGCCCCGCATCATTCTTGGCCCGAAGGTTCCCATAACACTGGTAGCGTTGGTAATGTATGGCTATAGAGATCCTCTGAGACAGATACGATGCTGAGCGATCGTTATGCCCTCATTGATCAAGTGGTTCTGAATTACAGATCCTGTGAAGAAGGTACACATGTCAAAAACACCAAAACTTTGTTGGACCCACTACAAATCCCAATCACGTCTCACTTAATAACGTCACATCGACACGTCACAAAACCTTTCTGAAGACATTCTTCACAGGCAAGTTTATAACAAAATCGCTATTATGCGCCCAGCATTGGGTCAAAGAGGTTTAATCGTCCGTAACGTTTTACGAGCGGGCGGGCATTCACGCCAAACCCCGAATATTTCACCGACATACCCAAAGAAAGGTGTATCTACGTACCAACAAAATTAGATACCGCAAAAAGGCTGTAAAATCTAGTGGGGTCATGTTTTATTATGGCATCCGCATTGACTTATTTTACGGTTCATAAAGTTTTGGATTGTTATATCTTGGTAATGATTTGCATGGTTCGAAGCAGTTTGATCGGCCTTCGATGGGGATGGCTTTGCGTGTATTGTGATTGGTAATGATTTAGTGCACGTGAATGTGGATGGCTCGTTGGCATAATTTTGAAGATTGATGGATATGATCAGAATAATGTTAAAAAAATGTTAAAAAAATACAAATAATCAAATTCTAAACATAAAATTACGAAATTAACAGCCGGGTTCTGAAACTCATTAAAGTTAATGACACATTATATTATAGCTGTCACTGCCAAACTAAAAAAGAAAAAAGGAGGTAGCTTTACTTAATTTAGAATATAAATTGAATTTAATAACTGCCTGTTAGTTTTAAATGAATTTATCAATATTTAGAATTGAGCACAAAATTATGGTGACTGCCTTAAAAAATCTTCGATATCTCCATCATGACTTTCTTTGATCCTTATACCTACCCATTTCGATATCAATACTTATATTTATAACTGTCATAGGTATTACAATATTTTTTTTTTGTTTACATTATTGTAGTCTGTGGTATATGTACCAATCATTATTTATAATCGGTGCAAATTTGGCGCCTTTCATGTTTGTTTTATCTATGGCTTTCTCTCTGCTCTGTGACATTGAACAGGAAAGTACTTGTTATAAATATTATTTAATTAAACTCAATTTAAATCTGCAATCGGACACTTTCTTTCAATAATCCAACATTTTTCTTCACCAATCTCATTTTTTATTTATATTGAATATATCTTAAGTTAAGTTAACCTATACCAATTTAGGTTTTTACCGCAACGAGATCGATGTATATTATACCTATAAAACTTACCAAAACAGTTCTCACTGTAACATTTAGTTATTTCCTTTCTAAGTTTATTTTATCCCATAACTTCTATAAGACGCTCCCACTAGTGCGCTGTTACATCTCACGTGTGAAAACTTAATGTCCGTGAGGGAAACGGTTGGTTATTTTATGTAATATTACTTTTGTGAGTTGTTTTTGGGTTCCTACATAGCATTCTAATATCTTATATTTGTATTGTCTTCATTACTTTAAAAACTTGCCATGGTTACACAAGAAATATAACATTAATTCTTTGTTTACCAAAATTCTTAATATAATATTTTCTTAAAAAACGTAATAAATAAATATTCTTGGACGAATCACACAACGCCATCTAGTCTCAAACTAACCAAACTAAGCAACTAAGTTGTACTATGGGTACTAGAATGCTGATAAATATACTTAAATACTTTTTTTTGGAAATAAATACTTATTATACATAGAAAACACCCAGACCAAGGCAAACAGACATGTTCATGCACACAAATTATTTGCCTTGCTCAGGATTCGAACCCGCGGCCCTTGGGATAAAGTGAACATTGCTAGCCACTCGACCACCGGGCCTGTCAAATGTAATAATGCCTGTGTAATATGTACATATTTACCTTGGAAAGTTTTCTTCCAATAAATTCTATAAAATTCACACCGCGTCATTTGGTCCCAAAGTAAGGCCCTAAGGAAGACCGCTTTATTCCATTTATTTATAACAGTACTTATACACATTATGCAGTGTCAATTTGTAAAATATTTTTCTAATACTTTACATAATTTTATTTCTAATACCGTCATAATATATGCACGGTTAAAAAAAAAACAATTGAAGACCTCATTGAAATCATTATTGCGGCGAAGTAGTCTCGAAAATTTCAGAAACTTAGAAATTAACAACAGGAACAGAATAAATTCTCACAATAAAAACATTTCCAATATCAAATTATTATCTCGTTCATTTCCTTTTTTGTAAAGCGAGATAGCGAGCTAAATTCAAACTTGATTTTGCCAATTTTAGACTGATGAATAGACTATCCTAAAATAGAAGTATGCATTATACTCAAATTGTCAAGATTGCCATTACATTGAGATTAAAATTAGATACCAATAAAGCTGATTGAAGTTTAATTATTAAACCAACTTTATTACCTAAAGGGTTGCGTGTCGCCTTGATGAATTACTTCATTCACGTTTATTGCTATTCAGTGTTTACCATTGACTACGTCAATACCACTATACAAAGCAATTTTTGCCATCACTTCTGTATTTTTGAGCGAGATAATCTCAACAATTGTAGTCTATACTAATATTATAAAGAGGTAAAGTTTGTGTATTTGTTAAATTGTAAGGGGTAATCTCGGGATCTACTGAACCGATTTTAAAAATTCTTTCACCAATAGAAAGCCACATTATTGCTGAGTGTCATAGGTTATATAAAAAACCAAAAAATAAAAAGGCTTTTAACATTATGCCCAACGAAGTGGGCACGGGTCAGCTAGTAAATTATAAAACAAGTTCAAACGAAGTGCTAACCATAGTACATAATTTTTGTGGAACAGAGTAAGTGTAAACGAGATTGTTAAAAACTATTGTATTTACAACAGTTAATAGCGTTGGTTACGAGACTTTATTGATATGACATAGGACGGAAGGGCTAATGTGGTCAAGTAACTGTGAGTAGAGCAGTATTGGATTACAAACATACATACTGTTGACCCTAAGGAAAAACGCATGGAAAAAAATAAACATTTAGACTTTTGAAAACTGAAGCCTAGATATTTTTATACGTTGCGCATTGCAAATTCGTAAAATACGTCTTTAAAAGAAAAAGTTTTTGAACAATACTTAGCATACAAATTGGAACAATGATTGATTTACTTTTCACATTGGATTCTTACTAAATTTACAGTAGAGGCCCCTGATCCAATTAGAACAGCATGGAAACACTGTTATTTATTAAGGTCAGTAAATTTGATCCCCAAGATAGATTTCGAATAGCTCTAGATATTATTTAGTTTTTACACAGATGCCTCCAAAATAGCACTGTCATTGATAGATCACTCTGTAACAATGATTTCGAACCACTTGATAATAAAGTCCCGAATGGGCTATTTTCCAATTAAAAAACGTCAAACCCATACTAGAACTGTCAAAAAAACTATTAATTTATTTGACGAATAAGTTAAAACACTTTTTATTTATTTCGATAAGAAATGTCAGCTCGAGTCTGAAATCAAATATAATTACCAAAAAATAAATAACGTCACTATAACAGACACTACGAAAGGTTCGAATACAATAACCTTAACGAACATTCGAAAAACGCTTTGCAAGCATGACGCTGTACAAAAAGCTATCAGAGCTAATTGTGTAGGAACGAAAAGAAATTTTCGATCGAGGGTCGAGATGGCTGATAAGGGCCTATTGTAGAACTTGGAGGGTTTCCACCTGAAACTTGGTGCATACGATTGTATATTATCGAGTTTTTAACGAGTTTATTTTATTTTAAACTATATGTAGCCATAATTTTAGATAATTTAAATTAATCACTAACTACAGAAATAAAAATAAATAAAAGCTTTTAAAAGTATACCTACGAAAGTAATTTTTGAGTTGCCTTTGGAGGGGTTTTAAAGAACACTCGACTGCAGATTGGCGGTTAATGTTTTCAAACCATATCGATACTTATTTTGCATGTTTCAAGTTTTACCAGCGAAATAAACCCCATCCTATTAGCCGAGAATAATATTACACGTGGTTTAATAATAATTCACCTTAAGATATACCCCAATACCACATCGTCACTTTCGTCACCGGATTTAGTCCACTTACAGCTTACATAAGTAGACCTTTGATCTTGTTTCGTTTTGATGAACACTTTCTATATTATCACGTTTACAGTTTATAGATGAGCGATATTCATTGTCCTATTTCTCGCAACTCTGACTTTATGATCCAAGTATATTGACACAGAACGTTCTAAAACCGGCTACCCGTACATTGTTTACTGGGAATTTGAAGAAAACTTTAGAGCGAACAATAAAACGTGGGACGTGACGTCGGCCACGGAGACGGATGGCGCAACAACAGCGCTGTTTCTAGAACTTTCCGCCGTTGCCTCAAATTGCACTTGGCGAAGGAATTAAATAAAATTTGTCTTTCGCTTTATTGCTTCTTTGGAACAGCCGTTATTTTGAACGTGAGCATCGTTTTTGCACCATTGTAGTACGTGAACAATTTATACTAGAGCGTTGGCCTCTACTTCGTCAGGTTAGCTACTGCTATCAGGTAATAGTAGCTCGTGAATAGGCATGGTAGAAGCCTCTTAAAAGAATTTTGACGTCAAAATATTCTGCCATATTTCTTTTGGTATGCTAAAACATGTGTAAATTCACTCACGTATAATACAAGAATATTTTTTTAAAATACATGTTTCAATGTTTTAAGAGAAATTCTACTAAAATAATTTTCGAAACGTATTAAAGCGAAATTTACACTCAATAAGAAATCCTCTGATAATAACGTTTAAACTGGAATGTGAGCCATACATCGCCCTATATTTAACGCTATCGCCGATGTGATACTTGGAAAGCTTTCAGACGATTGCATTTCGATGGACGTGCAACTGTATATTGCAATTGGAAACATAGAATTTACAGAAATACTACAAATCTAGAAAATGGCTAAACATTTTTAAATGTTTGTTTATAGTAAAACATTTATTTTACTAAGACAGGTTAATTCTATGGCAATGGTTGTCTTACTTTGGTGGCAAATTTTTTTAAGTGCTTGGGGACATTTACATTTAGAACAAAATTAATAAACGTGGAGGAAATGAATAAAACAAATGGGGTGCTTTATTTATCTGAAGTAGTATATAGCATAAAAGATGTCTTCAAGATCTATACATATTAATCATATTTATCATACATGTTAAGGATTCGCACTAAGCCAGAGGATATTACTTTACTAATCCAGCCTATCCAACTTATAACTCTAGTATTTTAAATATAGACTATTTCATAAATCTTCTACCACTTCAATATCTTATGTTCTCTCTCTAGTTGTCCTATTAATTTATAATACAAATTATTATAACTCAAATTAAATTTGTATAAAAAACATAAAATTATACCAGTATTACAAATTAACAGCTACACTGTTTTGGCTTCATAAAATACATTTGCACCATATTAAATTTTCCCATGTCAAATTTGTTAAAGTTTAAAATTTCAATGACCCCATTCACAGTTGCGTGGTAACCTCACGTTAAACGATCCCCTTTAATTCTCATATATCCATACGTTGTTTTGATATATGAATATTGTTCACACGGGTATCGTTCATGACTTTTGAACAATGAAATTTGATGGAGTTCTAATGAAAACAAAAAATACAAAAACAACCATCCGAGAAATGGAGTGGCACCAAATTAAGGTAAAGATTTTGCAGTTAGTTTAGATATCAGTTAAATAATGTCGATAAATGTCAGTCGTTCAGGTATATAATATTAAGACAAGTGTTCTGGAAACACAGACTAGCTAACCCGCAATTGACAAAAATTGCTGGAAGGATGATTTTGATGTCTAACGGCAGACTAGTGGCCAGTCTAGTCCAAGTGCAAAGTATTTACCAACGCCTCCGCCAGATTTAAATTTAACAAAACTGATCTCTTTTGTGATGCTAACTATCGGTAAAGTACTGTTTCCAGCCTCAATTCAAAATGATAAACTTAATCTTAGTATTCAGCAATACAGACCATTTGCTAAATATGTCCAAACTTCACCTGAACAGATGCAGGCAAACTGTAACAAGCATTGAATTAAAATTAATTTCAGCTCAGAATTTACGTTGTCCAAGTTACGAACTTCCTTAAGTTTCTAGATGCCTTTTGTTGTAAGGGCATTACTACAGTACAAGCTAGTCTACTTTCTCACTATACCAGGAGAATGTTGAAAATTATATTCTCACGAGAATAGGAAAAATGAGGCAGTGCATTGTCTGCCGAGACGAGAGTTGCACAGTAACTTTGAAAATTGCAACTATTCTTCTTTCTACGGTTCTGAAATTACTGAATGTTTTATTACTATCGTGACAATTTTTTTAAAGATCAGATACTCAAATAATAGTAAGCAAAAACTATTCACAGTTCTATTCATTGTTATGTTGGTTATTGATCAAAAGCTAACAATGAGTTTCTGAAATGCTTTTTAATTCCACGGTACTAATTCTGTGGTACATTTAATTAGACTAAACTTATTTTGACAAAGGTGTTACTGTCCTTCCTTGGTTTACAATTAGTGACAAGGATAGCAACACTTCTTCAATGATTTTAGAAATGAATCTGAATAAATTCACCGTAAGTCAGTTAATAAAAAATATTAAGTTCGTGATCTACACATGTGTATTAAAACCTTAAGGCGTGTACGCACGACCGAACACGAACATGGTGAACATCGAACACGAACACGGAACATGTGGTTTGCACGTGTGGACGTAAATTAGCAAAGCGAACATGAACACCTACAAACATAGTTCTACTTGTGTTCGCGCGCAACCACTCACGACCGAACAAGAACATAGTGTTGAACAAAAGAGGCTACCAAGTCTTTCTCTTTTGGTTCGATGTTCGTGTTAACACTGTTCTGCTCGGTCGTGCCGAGAACATCGTCCACACAGAACAACCAAATTGGATCGTCACGAACACTTTTGACGAACAAATTGTTTTATGTTCGTTAGTGGTACGCACGTGCGAACAAAGTGTTCGTGTTCGATGTTCACCATGTTCGTGTTCGGCCGTGCGTACACGCCTTTTGATTTAAGTTTTCATAATAATGACAATGTTATTTCATTACAGCACTAAAGTCTTTTTATGTGTAAGTAGACTTATTGCACAAAAGAGCTATGTTTTCATATAGCGTTTTTACGGTAATTTTCAAGCTTGGCAACAGTTTTGATTTATAGCTTCTGATATTAAAAATATCGGCCGAGATGAAGGCAGCAGCTTCATGCTTTAAATTCCGTATGTTGCTAAAAAAACTTTCAAAGAATTGAGTCTTAAGAAGTTTTGAGTGATTTGTGCCCAGTTTATAGTAAAGACTAGACATCAGTAAGAATGCAAAATATATTAATGTTTTACATGTAATAGTTTAATTTGATTGTCTTGCACGAAAAAACGTCTCGTCTGTTTTTGCACAGTAATTTTTATTCTTTAAATCAGGTTTTTTAATTTAGTCTTCTTTCTGGAATTTTTCTTGTAACTTTTCCTAAGACTATTCGAAGTATACGGAGCTGGTTTAGCTATCTACTTCTTATTTTCTCAATCTCATTCTATTCCTCCTATATTTTAAGATTGGAGTATTGTTTTATATTTCTGATGTCAGTGTACACCAATCCTTGCAAGTCCTTATCTTCTAATTATTCGGAAGCTGGTATTATCGTGTTGCCTCTGTACATTTCTGTTAACTGTAGACATTTAGCGTAACTGCTAGATAATGGGGCAGCGATGAAAACGTTTGAGAGAATGTTGGTGACCTTATTTCGTTTGCTGATTCTAAAAGTCAAGCAAACGCACAATATGTTTAAGAAATTGTACCAAATTACTTCTACTAAAACAATATTGCTCCCTGTAGCTGGTGGGTGTTTTCATTCCACCTAAACTGACTTGGCTTAAAAACTGTTATCTATCAACAACAGTCGGAATCTTAACGTACTCTCCAAGTACTGGCTGAAGTTATCGTTGCTGAACTTAAACAATCGCTACGCTTTGATCCCACAACTAGGTCATCGAGCTTCTCGAATTGCTGTCTGTTGTTCATAGTTACTTGATGTACATAGTCATGTGTAAATTATGGTGCGAACATAAAAATATTAATAACTTATCTGGTAGCATGTCTATTCATAATCAACAATGTCTGACCGATCAAACAAACGTCTCGGACACAACAGAACTAATTAGTGAATCCTTATGAATCCTGCACACAATGTAGAAGGTTCTAGGAGTTTGACAACAGATGAGCGTGTAACTTGTTGACAACATGACTGTATTTACACTGTGACTGTATACAGTTTATTCATTTTAATTAAACAAGAATCTTATCGCAATATGAAATGAAAGAGATAACGAAATATAACAGAACAAGTTTCCACCTAGTATCAAGAGCTAATTTCTCTCAAGCACACACGTTTAATTAAACTATTCGCTAGACACAGCGTCGCTTGATTTAATTTAAGCCTTTTGTTTTCAATTTGTTTTGTCTTTGACGTCAGCTTAATAAGGCCGTATAATTAAATATTATGTTTCGTGACTAATTAGTACTTGAATATGTAATATATTTTTGTTTTATTTACCTTTATACCTTGTATGCTTAAGATAAATATTTTCTAAGTATGTATATCCTTTTATTTGAGCGAGATGATAATAACTGTAACTGTAACTATCGGCCAACAGATGGCGCCACAAGTCGCGCTATGGTACTGTTAAGTATTATAATATGTATAATAGGCTATGGGTTCTTTTGTTGTCAAACGAGATCTATGTCACAAACCGCGAGCGAAGCCGCGGGGAAAACAAGTAATATTATATAGGCGAAAGTTATGTGTATGTTTGTTAATTCTTCACGCTCAAATTGCTGGGCCAATGTTTATGATATTTGGTATGCAGGTAGCTGATACCTTGGATTAACACATAGGGTATTTTTTATCCCGAAAAATACCCGATTCCCGTAGGATGTCATCAAAAGACTGATATAGATGGCGCTGCTGTGCATAAATAAATACACGCAAACGAAGTTGCGCGGGTTTCACGAGTAAAATATAAATCATAGAACTTTATTCAAAGTCTACTTCAGATGAAAAAACTTTATGAGATAAGTTTATCAAAGAAAAATCCCTTGATATGTCTATTCCATTAGCGCTCATCGGCACATTACTACTTGGTTTTTTCGGTAACGTCCCAAAGAATGGGATAATGCAATTTATAATATAAAAGTTGTTTTTGACGGCGGGGAAATGTACTGCTTGTTGGGAGGGCCCTGTTTTCTTTGTTACATCTTGGGCCAGGAAATAAACGACTTTGTTTTATGAAACTTTAAAATAAATGTTTTTAGTAAAAGAAAAATCTTCTCAGATAATTATAGGATGCATCGTTCTATCACCACACCATTCACCATCGTCTATTCTCAGACGTTGGAACCAAACTGGTTCCGGTCAGGATTTTTTATTTTTTTATTTTTTTATGTTAAACGGCAGACAAACAGGCAATTTTGATGGCAGTACTGGATTTTGCTAGTTTTTTTTTCTTTTTCCTCCACTCCGCAGTTACTTTTTATAGAGCAACGTTTCCAAGTGTTAGTGGCAACATCCGATAACACAAAAGCTATTACAAAGTCGCAAAAGTTGAAGAATGTTACCGAATGTTATTGTGTCGCATTGTGTTGCTCCACAAAAGTTGACTCCGGGTGGATGCACGGTAACAAAAAGAAAAAAGCTTTATCATACCATCAAATTTAAATTATTTAAGCTTTTCAATTTCGCCCATACGGTGGCTTATTTTGTTACTTCAAAAGGCACTTGCCGGATATTAATCGAATTACAAGTAAACAAATAATAAATAAATAATTATTTTTAAGAGAGGTATAGGGCACAGCGGATAATCCGCTCAAATCGGAGCAGCCCGTCTGGAGAAGGACCTCCACCTTACAGAAGATCGCAGCCAAATAGCATTGGTCTCGGCCTTGCTGTGTTCCTACGGCGAGTAAGGTCTCCAGAGCTCCACTTGGGGGGGTTGGGAGGGTTGGCAAAGCGTGAGTGATACCACCGGTATTGCAAGCGTCTATAGGCTACGGTGATGCTTACCATCAGGCGGGCCGTATGCTTGTTTGCCAACTTTGTGGCATAAAAAAAATGCACTAAATGATTTATCCGAAAAACATATATTATTTATTTTTGACTCTATAGTAAAAAGCTTTTAAGTTTTAACTTTTTTATTTTATGCTAAATGGAAAAGTTTAAAGTATTTTTGTACTGTTGATAGTTAATTTTAAATCATGCTATAAAAAACCTGCGTGCTTAGTTACCTAACTGAATTTCTTTTAATTATTCATTGAGTTTAACAGTATGTTAAATTTAGACTAGTTGTATTAATTATGCAAATACTTTTAAGCAATCAAAGAGGTTTGTTGTGTATCTAATTTATACTTTGAAAGAAAATTGTACATTTGTATTTTTAGAAATAATAAAATTTAAAAAACTTTTTTTGTATCATAAGAATAGAATTTATTGCTAATAATAAATTGGTGCGTTTGAAAAAAAAGATTTAAATTTTCAAGATTTATTATGCCTGGTCTTTTTATAACGGATATTTTTTTATATAAATATGTAGATAAAAAGACTAAGAGAAGGCATACTATTAATATTAAGCCACTAGGCTATTTATTTAATGACATAGACTATGCTAAATACATTCTCTACCAGTCAACCATTAGAGTGCGGAAATTCACGAAAGAGGCTTGTTCAAATAAAATATGATTAAATAAATCTGACTAGTAATTATTTTTTTAAGTCAACCTAACATTCAAATTAAACGAAGGTTGTATAAGTATGTTCTCATATAAAAAAAACAGATTGGCCGCAATTTTCTCGCCGCCAAAGATAACGTTATTTTAATGGCCCAACACCCAGAACATAATGTACCGAAGACAACTCCACATAATGTGAGTCCTTGTATTTATTTTCTGTGCTTTCCTTTGTTTATTTCTATATTATTTATTTTATTTTTATTTTGTTTACCGTGGTGTCGACCAAGTAATTCTCTTAGGACATTATGTTGGATTTCTTATTTGTTATTATGATGTAATGTTTTCATACTTGTCTTTCGATGATTGTTAATACATATTTAATTAAGAGCCAAAATATACTGCCAGCGGGATCTGAGCGAATGCGAGGCGGGAGCATCTGTATTTATTAAATTTGTATGAACGACATCACACTAAATGCGGAGTGGGTCGGTACCTGCTGGTCGGCTCTATGTGGGGTACAGACAGCTGCAGAGAATCCTGACCCCCCCCCCCACGAACCCCCCAAACGAAGTAATAATTAGGTTTTTAGAGTTCCGTACCTCAAAAGGAAAAACGGAGCCCTTAATATAAAATCACTTTGTTGTCCGTCTGTCTGTTCTTCTGTCTGCCCGTCTGTCTGTCCATCTGGTTGTCCGTCTATCAAGACCCTTTTTCTGTGCAACGCATGGAGGTATAAGCTGAAATTCATATCAAATACTCAGGTCTACTGTCCCTAGGAGCTGTGAAAAAACAAACTTCTAAGCCAACGCTATCAAAAGATACAGCCGTTTATGCCGCATTTTCGACACTCGCAAGGGAATCAAAACCTAAAGGGTACTTAAACCGAAACTCAGAATCTTGAAATTTGGCACAAAGCAACGTCTTATAGTACAGATGAACGAAAAATTGCGAAAAAAAAAGATGCCGAATTTTTGGTTACATCATAATATTATAATAAAATATTTTTTACTAATATACCTACAGGTTTGTACGGAACCCTCGGTGCGCGAGTCCAACTCGCACTTGGCTGTTTTTTTTTTAGATAACTCTAATCAGATCTCATCGAATGCTAGACGTAATCAAAATGTAATTTTTTATAAACCTTCGTTTAAATTACATGAGAAATCTTATCTTAATTCTTACATCGTTTGAGGAATCAGGTTCAGATAATCAAAATATAAAATCTCTATCTATATATGTATATAAAATTCAAAGTCCTGACTGACTTAACTATATATCAACGCACAGCCCAAACGGGGTCTTCCGAATTTAGAATGTAGGTTTCTGTCTGGCTTTAGTCCTTAATCTGAGGTTTCTTACGACGTCTAGGGGTGTACTAAGAAAGGATTAATAAAAAAGGATAAAGTTCTTTATACATAATTATAATCACTAAGTTATTATATTCAGTAGCGCCGCTTGTTTTACTGAACCGATATTGATAGGCAACGGTAACCACTTTCCATCAGGTAGCTTACCTGTATGTAGCGGTATTACACAAAAAAACTCTGGTTTCAAAGAATAATGTCTTAAAGAAGATTAAACTCTAATCTCTTCTTTTATACTCAAACCCTCTAAAAATAAAAGTTAAAAGTTTATAAATTCCGTAAAAATATAATACAGAAAATGACTTGGAACATAAATCTGAAAAAAATACGCAGCATGAGAGATAACAATATGGCTTCTGGCAATGGCGGAGTAGTACTAAATTTCTAAATTTCTCTCCAGATGACACTAACAAAACTTCGGCCCCATTGCGTCCTCAGTGAAAACACACGGGAGGCTGCAACAGACATTTTATCTCTCTTTCTTCGTCCACTTCATTTCTGAAGGTTGTGTCCTTGAAAGGTGTCCGTTGCGTCTTTCACGATATTTCTCCATTTTGTATGGTAGGTACTCAGCCTTTCGCAGGGCAGCCGCAATTGATAGTCCCGATATCGGCGGTTACTTGGTCCGGCCATCGACTAGCCAAAATGAATAATCTGTCGGTGAATTCAATCTCAGATATTTACGTATAAAAAATATCACTTAAGTCAAAAAATGTATTGAATTTTTAATCTTAGATAGCAAAAAGCCTGTATTTTGGCTGTAGTGATCGTCCGCATGGTCTTTTCCCTCTATTTTGCCTTCAACCAATAGCTTGTCATTCACACAGACATTTATAATATCTATTAAAATATCTTGTATACCCATAACTTTTTCTAAATAAAATAAAATGCTGTTAAATTTCTATATTGTTATTTACGAAACATTGAACAGATATCTGAAATAGGTTTATAAAAGTACTTAAAACATAATATTTTTATTAATTGTATTACTTTTTTTGTATGTCTATTACAAATTGAGATTAGTCCAATTTTCTTTTGTAAGTAAGAACTGATAAATACTTAAATATTCTTGTAGTTAAAGCTTTCGCAGGCAGCTGGAACTACGCGTTTTTAATGCATTATACTGTAGCCAAAGGTTATTGATATTACTTACTATATTTCATTCATAGAATATAATCATCCCTGTATCCACACGGAGAAGTACTCTAAAATACTCTAAATGATCTTTATCGACTGGTAAAGGTCGTTTTCTCACTGAAATGATTGTTTCCTTTATTATTTTGTTAATTTAAAAGCAGCCAAAATTAATTATAATACCATACGGTTGTCAACGCAGCGGTACAGTTCATTATAAACGTCTGTATATTTGAACCAGTGGCACAAGTTTCGCGGGTTGACGTATATACAGCCACAAACAGATGCAAGTTTAATGTCTTCCAAGGATAACGCTTCCACACGTTCGGTTACACACCATGTACAGATGATATTGAGGTTTCCGCCTCTATGATTGGTTGGAAAAGTTTGATGTCTATATAATTAAGACTATCGCCTCGTCCCAGCTTCGCACGGATTTTAGTAGGGATCCCTAATTTAAATATATATATATATATATATAAATGATATATATGTATATATATATATTAAATATATATATATATATTCTTAACGGTGAAAGAATTTTTCGAAACGGTCCAGTAGTTTTTGAGATTAACCGTTTAAAAAAAGCGGCCAAGTGCGAGTCAGACTCGCCCATGAAGGGTTCCGTAGCAGCAATTGCGATTTGCGATTTATGACGTATTAAAAAAAAACTACTGACTAGATCTCGTTCAAACCAATTTTCGTTGGTAGTTTATATGGTAATGTACATCATATATTTTTTTAAGTTTTATTATTATCTTATTTTAGAAGTTACGGGGGGGGGGGGATACACAAATTTTACCACTTTGGAAGTGTCTCTCGCGCAAACTATACAGTTTAGAAAAAAATTATATTAGAAACCGATACTAGACCCATCCATAGATACCCCACACGTATGGACGAAAATTTTGGCTTTTTTTGATCGTTTTTTTTCTATTTTTGTGTGAAAATCTTAATGCGGTTAACATAATACATCTACTTACCAAGTTTCAACAGTATAGTTCTTATAGTTTCGGAAAAAAGTGGCTGTGACATACGGACGGACAGACAGACAGACAGACAGACATGACGAATCCATAAGGGTTCCGTTTTTTGCCATTTGGCTACGGAACCCTAAGAACTATTTAAATAATATAAATATACCTACCTAGATATTTTTTTTAGCATAGTAGCATGTCTGTTTCGGTCTTAAAAGAGCACAGACCAATTATACTACTATTTAGAAACCTCATTAGATTTTAGCTATGGGCATTTGTGTTATCAATGTCACTTTACTGTAACATTAATTTCATTATTATTCCTGTATTTATTGGAAAACTAGAAGGATATTACAATTCAAGTAACGTTTAAAGGACCATTTCAAACCCAAAGCGTTGCCTTTATAAACGGTTTTAAGTGAGACTCGGACCATTATAGCATAAGAGCTTGCCGCAAAATGTCCCAGTTCAACTGTAATAAGTAATGTCAGTAGTCGTAATCGATTGAAACGAATTTTGGATATGGATGGTTATTCCTCATCCCATAGGGGTAAAAAATGGGGTAAGACTTAGAATGGATAATAAAAGGGATGAGAAAACTAAATGTAATAGGTCCACACGAACACTAGTCAAGTTTAAGTAAATTCTCTAAGGTTTATTAATATTATAAAGTTGAACGGTTGGGTTGAACGCGCTAATTTCAGAAACTTCTAATTTAAATTGAAAAAAAATAGTGTTAAGTTGTGTGAATAACTCTTTTATCAATCACGCAGACGAAGTTGCGAGGAACAAGTTCTTTGATAAGTCTTGATAATGAAAATTTTGATGACGTACATATTCTACATCTGTCTCTTAAATATAGTCCTCCCTGACGTATCCGTCTATAGCGAACCTCAACAAATTCGGTTATGAGAACGAAGGCATAACCAAACTTCGTCTTAAAAGTCTTATCACACGGCGCACAATGAAGTTGGCCGGAAGCATTGTAGGTGTAAATGTAAGTGGGTGTAACGTAATCTACGTTGTACTTTAAATCTAAAACATACTTAATTACCTAATTAATACAAAGTCCTACAATTGCTTATAATAAACTGTTAAATAATTTAAATAAGTACTTATCACTAATATTCAATATTTATAAGTAATTAAAACTATTTATAATAACGTTTTGTTAATAATTTCTAATGTATCTATTGCGCGCGCGAGCGTCGAGCAACCGGTTTGTGGCGCGGGGTGAGGGGTGCTCGCTGTGCCGGCTCGGGCTGCGAGCGCGCAGTCGGTTGAGCATCACGTCATAACGCACCCAGAGGTCTCATAAGCTGGTCCGCGTCACTTGTTTTAAAAATTTCCGTTACATCGCTAGTGTCTACGTATACGACCTACTTTTTAATTCTCAATTTAAAATTAAACTCAGTGATAGTGTCTATTCCCTTACTGGGTAAGTTGTGCACATATTTTTACGTATTGCAAAGCTATTATTACATGCATAGGCTACTCCTTCTCTGCAAATCTATATTTTAATATTCCTGCCACTAGCAAATTTATAGTTTTCACCTAATTTACACTATCTCTTTTATAGTGCTTGCTTATGTTGTATGTAAACCACAGCCGCTAGGATAATTGTAAATAGTTCTTGCCACTCTCTCTCCCCCTTTTCGGTTGCTAGTGGTAGGGCTTATGTGCTAGATCGTAATGCTGGATTACGATCCACAGGAACACCGTTGGGAGTTCAAAGCTGGACCATTATCGAGCGACGACGTCTCCTGTTCGTCGTTTGTGCGCACGTCACTACGCGCGCGGCGCCTAGTCTGCCCGCTGTGCTGCGCTACGCTACTTCTGCTCGTCCGCTCCCCGCCTTCTGTAACAGTCCGCTACCTACCTACCGTGCGCGACCGTTGAGGAGAGTGCGGTATTTTTTTGAATCTTAGTGCGCATAACTTTCGACCTACTAAAATACGTTCCTACGACCCTGAATCTAAATTACTCAATACTTGTTATTTACTGATTATTGACTCATAATAAACCTTGTTATTATAATCCTTCTTTTATTTTCACCACTACGTGACAGATGGCGCCCAATTTTGAATTTTAGTGGTCGAGGTTTTGTGCACTTTGAGTATTTTTTTTTTCTTTTTCCTGGTGATGGTCTGTGTGTATTTAGTTTTTTGTACAACGATGGTAGAAAATTGTTAATTGTTAACTTCTGTAAAACAATATTGTATACGTTGTATGATCAATTTATTTGAATTTAGATTTTTTTTTTTCTTTTGAAGGTACTGCACTGTAACGAACATTCTAGAATTGTTCGTTATTTAAACATATTTTTTTAAACTACCATCGTTAACGTTCTTATACAAGCGCTAATTATTGTAAGAGAACGTTACCTGTATTTAGCTGCTTTTGGCTTATTGTTTTTTATTTTCGTGCCGCATTTTTATTTTTATTTCTGTGCTGTTTTTTTTTCCTGTTTTTATTTCTGCTGTATTTTATCGTGCACAACATACCTAGATTAGGAATCGTTCGAATTTTTTTTTTGTTTTTTTTTTAAAAACTTAATATTGTAAATTATAATGGCTTATTTAGTAAAATTTTTACACTTGAGAAAATCGGAGCTTCAATACGAGGTAGCTATTAGAGGTGAAGTACCTGCTAAAACCGTTAAGGATTTGAGATGCCAGGTCTGCAGGCTAACTCAGCTTTATTCGTCGAAAGACATAGCGGATTCGGTATATGATTTTGATACGGACATTAAAGAAATTAATGAATCTTTCAGTAAAATCAAATTCAACTTGGATTCACTCGAGGCTACTTTCGATGATAGTCTAGCTGACCGTACGCAATCTTTTCTTAACCACCTGTATCATCGTTTAAAACGTATCGAACAACCTACTAGCACTGAGTCGGTAAATTTATTAAGGTCGGCCAACGATACTTTATCAAACTACCTTCAAAGTTTAAAAATAATTATTAAGAACCAGCCACAGCTCGGTGTGGGTAATGAAGATGATGGCTATTTAAATAATAGTTTTGAAGATTGTAACACTTCTCGTTCGAATAGTACATCCGGTCCGGCTGCGTCACAAGACAAATTAAATATTTCGGTCACCTGTGATAGGGGGATCTCGTCTGATTTGTCCCGCCTAAAATATGACGGTAAATCTTGTGTGCGGTCATTTATTCAGAGGGTTAGTGAGTACCGTCGCTCTAAAAATATCAGCGATACTAAATTGCTTTCTGCTGCTTTTGAGATTTTTACCGGCGATGCCCTACACTGGTATAGGAGTATTAGTGATAAGGTGGTATCTTGGGATGCTTTAATGAAACGCCTAAAGGACGATTTTGATGCAATGGATTACGATTATTTAATGGCTGCGGAAATTCGTAATCGCACGCAGGGTGATTCCGAAAACATAACAGTTTATCTGGCTATTATGCAGGGCATGTTCTCGAGGCTTTCAAAGCCAATGAGCGAAGACGACAAGCTAGATCTTGTATTGCATAACATTAGGCCGTGTTATTCGAACATATTGGCAACCTGCTCTAGTATTGTTTCAATAGACCAATTGCATGATTTGTGTCGCAATTTCGAGAAAATTAAAGCTCGTGCGGAGAATTTCAGAGAGCCAGCACCCTCGAATCCTAAAACACTAGCTCCTGAATTTAGTTATCGGCCTGCTAAGGCTATTGTCAAAAATTTTGTTAAAAATAATAATAATACTTTTCCTAATAGTTCTAAAAGATATTTTCAAAATAATAATAATAATTTTCCTAATCCTAATGTATCACATAACTACACATCGAACAATGCACCTAATCGAGATGCAAATTTTAGGAACAACCAGCCAGGTAGAAACGTTTATGAAATTTCTAGGCCTATGTACTGTTTTCGTTGCAAAGTTAATACACACAATATGCGCCAGTGTACAGCTGAGCGTGTTGTGGTTTGTTTTGGTTGTGGTATGAATGGTGTGCGAAGGCCTGAATGTCCGGTGTGTTCCTCTAAGCAGAAAACGAAAGACTCTTCATCAAAAAACTAAATTCTGAAAACTGTGGTTCGCCAACGCATTTCGATAGCTCGGATTGGAATGATTGGTTGATTACTATTAAAAACTTTTTCACATCTTATAAAGTAGCTACAGTTTTCAATTCTGTTCCGAGTAGCGATCCTCGTCCTTATTTAAAAATAACTATTGATAGCTTTAATCTAGATGTTTACGGATTACTTGATTCTGGTGCTGTGGTGAGTATCTTAGGTAGGAACTTTTATAAAAATTTAATTGAATTCGGTTTTACCCTTCACAATGATGATTTAGTGTCGGTCACTGCTGCTGGTGGACAGAATATGAAGTCTCTTGGATATATGCTACTTCCTCTTAAATTTGATGGCAAGACTAAAATTTTAAAAACACATGTGATACCAGAAGTTGATACTGTACTTTTATTAGGTGTAGATTTCTGGGTGGCATTCGATATTTTGCCACGGTATTTGTCCACTTCTGAATGTCTATCATTGGATACTTCCTCGATTGCTGAGATCACTACCAAATCTTGCGACACTTATCTTCACTCTTATGAACATCTGGATGATTCTCAAAGGGTCATCGCGGACAATATATTTCTTCAATTTAAAGATATTTCGTTCCAGTCAAGAGGGCTAGGTAGAACGAATCTCATTTCTCACAGTATCGATACTGGTGATGCTGAGCCTATACGCCAACGCTTTTATAGAATGTCTCCTGAAAAAATGCGTATTATTTCTGAGCAGGTAGACGAGATGTTGGCATCAGACGTGATTGAACCATGCGAGAGTCCTTGGTCTTCTCCTGTTCTTGTAGTCGATAAGAAGGATGGGAAGCCTCGTTTCTGCTTAGATAGCAGAAAACTTAATTCTGTAACAAAGAAGGACGCTTACTGCCTCCCTTATGTCTCTGAAATCCTGGATAACTTGAGAGATGCTAGGTACTTATCCAGTGTAGATTTGTCGAAGGCTTTTTGGCAAATACCGATTAGGAAGGAGGACCGTGAAAAAACTGCGTTTTATGTACCTGGAAAGGGCACTATGATGTTTAAGGTGACTGCCTTTGGCTTGTCTAATGCCCCGGCCACACAGCAACGATTGGTTGATAGTTTGTTCGGGCCGGAATTTGAACTTAAAGTTTTTGCTTATCTTGATGATATTATAATCATAAGCAAGACTTTCGAAGAGCATGTCTCATTGCTTTACCGTGTCTTGGATAAACTCCGTAGTGCTAATCTTACTGTTAACCTTGATAAGTGCAGATTCTTTCGAAGCCAATTGCGTTACCTTGGTTACCTGGTAGATGCTCAAGGTTTACGCACTGATCCTGAGAAGGTTCAGGCGATATTAAATTTTCCTGCCCCATCTAACAAGAAGGAACTAAAACGATTTCTGGGAACCGCATCGTGGTATAGACGTTTTATTCCGAACTTTAGTTCCATTACTGGTCCACTGAACAAGCTAACATCCTCTAAAAAGTCTGCACCTCCTTTCCATTGGTCATCTGAGGCTGAAAAAGCTTTTCTAGACCTTAAGTCTCTTTTAGTTCAGACTCCGATACTGACTTGTCCTAATTTTGACCTTCCATTTGAAGTTCACACGGACGCCAGCAATTATGGTGTAGGCGCTATGCTTTCACAGACAGTTGACGGCGTTGAACTTCCTATTGCTTATATGAGTAGGTCACTGTCTGGAGCTGAGAGAAATTACAGCGTAACTGAACGCGAAGCACTAGCGGTATTAGTTGCTCTAGAGCATTGGCGCTGCTATCTAGAAAACGGTCGGGCTTTTACTGTTTTTACCGATCATTCTGCACTTAGATGGTTCCTCTCACTAACTAATCCTACAGGGCGACTTGCCAGGTGGGGTATTCGGCTCTCCGCTTTTAACTTTATTATCAAGCATCGCCGTGGGAAGGACAATGTAATTCCTGATTTTTTATCTCGCTCTGTACCCGTAGCGGCCATTTCGAAGGAAACCCCTCTGTCGACTCAGGACCAGTGGTATCTCAACATATTTAATGGATGTCAAGCTTCCCCATCTAGTTTTCCCAACTATCGAATCGTTAACGATACTCTGTATAGGTATATGCGTAATAAGAATGTCCTCACATCTGAGTTCGATTGGAAACAAATCTTACCGAAAGAACATCGGGAAGATATGATTAAAGAAAACCACGCGGAACCTACGGCTGGACACTTGGGAATATTTAAAACCTATAAGAGGCTATCCTTGCGTTTTTATTGGCCTAAGATGTACGCAGATGTCGTGCGTTTTGTATCTAATTGTGACGTGTGCTTGTCTTATAAGCAGCCTACTCATGCAAGCTTAGGTCAAATGGGCAGGCCTAAGAATTGTGAGCGACCTTTTCAGGCTATCTCAATTGACTTGGTTGGCCCTTTACCCACTTCTAGAAAACAGCACAGCTACATTTTCGTGGTAACTTGTTGTTTTGCAAAGTATTGTCTTATTTTCCCGCTGCGCAAAGCCACTGCTGAGGCTGTTGCTAAGCATCTGGAGAACAGTGTTTTCCTGGTTCACGGAGTTCCTCAGTCTATTTTTCTTGACAACGGTGTTCAGTTTGTCAACCATGAACTTGACAAACTGTTTAAAAAATATAAAATACCTAACGTGCATTTTTCGCCAAAGTATACTCCTCAAATTAACACAGTGGAACGATACAATAAGACTATCGTCACTGCAATTTCTACTTTTGTTGAGGACGACCATCGCACCTGGGACGTGAACTTGCCGAAGATACAGTTTGCGATCAACAGCTCAGTGAATGAAGTCACTGGTTATATCGCCTTCTTTCCTTGTTCACGGCAGGGAACTCGTAACTTGTGGTTCTCATTACGTGGACAATGACGCCCCTAATGAACTCATTTTCCTACCGCGTGATATTTATGCTGAGAATCTGGGATCACTTGCTGACGTGTTTGATAAAGTTCAACTTGCACTTCGACGCAGTCACCTTAAAAATGCACAGCGTTATAACCTGCGTCGTACTGAAGCAGAATTTAACGTTGGTGACATTGTGTGGAAGAAGTGTTACGTACAAAGTGACAAAGATTCTTACTTCAGCAAGAAACTCGCTCCTAAATTTATGAAAGCGCGGGTAAAGGAGAAGAGGTCACCTCTTGTTTATATTCTGGAGGATATGTCCGGACGGGATCTAGGAATCTGGCATATCAAAGATTTAAAGTTAAAAAAGTACTAGGTTTTTAGGTTCTGCTTTGTTATTGGGTATGTGGGTATTGAGTATTTTATTTTAATGTTATTCTACCCCGATTCTAAAATCTTTTGTGTATGACAATTATTTATCTGATACAATTTTGATTCCTATTCTAATAATTAATGAAACTTAAACTTAAATACTAATGTGCAAATTCTTTTTTGTATTTACACCGTCTAAAGATGTCTTAAATACTCTTGTTACAATAGCACCACTCTTAACGTGTTATTTGTAATTATTATTGCTGTCTATCACTCTAGAATTTGATAGGCGGCGCTTTGCTTTGTCATTCACTATTAATGATGAAGTTTCCCTTGTTTTTGCACATTATTATACTAAAACAACTTCTGTTACGATGAATTTGTCATATTCAAAATACTACACACTTAAGCAGTTGCACTGAGTCCTGGTATACATATGACCACGTACTCTGGTATGTCTGTTTGCAAGTACACTATAGTTAAAGTGTTACTCTGTTTTTGAATGGTTGAGTGTTAGTTCGAATGTTAGGTGTATGAAAGAAAGTATGAATGTTGAGTGATTCTATATGTAGTGTGTATAGTTCTAGTTCGAATTTTGCATAGGCAAAATCCTCGTCTCACGGGGGGGAAGTGTAACGTAATCTACGTTGTACTTTAAATCTAAAACATACTTAATTACCTAATTAATACAAAGTCCTACAATTGCTTATAATAAACTGTTAAATAATTTAAATAAGTACTTATCACTAATATTCAATATTTATAAGTAATTAAAACTATTTATAATAACGTTTTGTTAATAATTTCTAATGTATCTATTGCGCGCGCGAGCGTCGAGCAACCGGTTTGTGGCGCGGGGTGAGGGGTGCTCGCTGTGCCGGCTCGGGCTGCGAGCGCGCAGTCGGTTGAGCATCACGTCATAACGCACCCAGAGGTCTCATAAGCTGGTCCGCGTCACTTGTTTTAAAAATTTCCGTTACATCGCTAGTGTCTACGTATACGACCTACTTTTTAATTCTCAATTTAAAATTAAACTCAGTGATAGTGTCTATTCCCTTACTGGGTAAGTTGTGCACATATTTTTACGTATTGCAAAGCTATTATTACATGCATAGGCTACTCCTTCTCTGCAAATCTATATTTTAATATTCCTGCCACTAGCAAATTTATAGTTTTCACCTAATTTACACTATCTCTTTTATAGTGCTTGCTTATGTTGTATGTAAACCACAGCCGCTAGGATAATTGTAAATAGTTCTTGCCACTCTCTCTTCCCCTTTTCGGTTGCTAGTGGTAGGGCTTATGTGCTAGATCGTAATGCTGGATTACGATCCACAGGAACACCGTTGGGAGTTCAAAGCTGGACCATTATCGAGCGACGACGTCTCCTGTTCGTCGTTTGTGCGCACGTCACTACGCGCGCGGCGCCTAGTCTGCCCGCTGTGCTGCGCTACGCTACTTCTGCTCGTCCGCTCCCCGCCTTCTGTAACAGTCCGCTACCTACCTACCGTGCGCGACCGTTGAGGAGAGTGCGGTATTTTTTTGAATCTTAGTGCGCATAACTTTCGACCTACTAAAATACGTTCCTACGACCCTGAATCTAAATTACTCAATACTTGTTATTTACTGATTATTGACTCATAATAAACCTTGTTATTATAATCCTTCTTTTATTTTCACCACTACGTGACATGGGCTTAGGTCGATTCTTCCTTCGACCAAGACCATTGCCTTTGTCTCTTATACTATGTATCTGACCCAGATTTTCAAATCCGTGCTATCGCTATAACTGACATTTTGCGAAATTCTATACAGCGAAACTCACTGTTATAGTGGACTGAAACTAGCATTAAGTTGTTTAAAATGACCTCCAAAGCTATATCTGTGCACTAATTTCCTTACTATTTGAATCATTTTCTCAAATACCTAAATATAGGATATTATAATATAATTTATTTTTTTATACACATAATATACTGTATTCTCAGTAGATAACACTTGCACTGTTTTATTGTTATGAACTTAGCTCATCAATAAAATTACAAAAAAAACGCAGACTAGTGAAACCATCGCAACTTTGTTTGCGTGTACTTCGCTTTCCCGTGGGAATTTAGAAAAATCATTTCTTATCGGTTGCCTACATCATACCAAGAATCCACCCGCCAAGTTTAAAGTCTCTACGTTCAGCGGTTTGGGCTGTGCGTTGATTCTCAGTCAATCAGGATAACGACTTTTACTATTTTCAAATGATTATTTCAGTAGAGACCTTATTCAAATTTATGTATAATGTATTAAGCGACAGTAACGCCCTCTGCCAAATCTGCTGCTGAAGCCACGAGTGGCCCATAAGGCAGTTACCTTTTTTCATCGTCACAAAAATGCATTACTGCAGTCCCACACCGCCCGGGTCAATGTGTTTTTATTTCTATTTAGCGATGCTTCATTTTGGATACCCTCACACAGTGACCTCATCTGCTTATTTTATTAAAATTATAGCAAGACTTTTGCGACAATTTGTGTAAAAGCGTCGTAATTACGATTCTCAAATGTATTAAATGTTGTACATTTCTAAAGTAATACCTAAATGAAACCAAGTCTATTCAACACATTGTAAATGTAATCCATGTAATAATTAGTTAGCGGTGAATGCAAGCACTGTAAATTAATCAAAGTCACGGTCGGAATGGCCCCAAGAATCAATCTGCAGTGACCGGGTTACTATTGACACAGGTTTCGATACAATAATGGCTGTGCTTAAGAGCACCTTCACACTGGTGTTTTGGTGGCGATGAATGGACTTTGACGTCGACGATGTTGTGTTGTGAAATCATGTACAGTCAACCAAATGGGGCAAACCAAGGTGCTGTGATGATTTTTATGCGAATAATGTAAGTATTATGAAATTTTGTATTTACATAGTACAATATGAATACTATTGATAACTAAATTTAGTAAATTATATTTAGAAATCTTTAATCTTATTTACGTCCCTGGTTAACTCTTTAATTTGTCTGTACGGTCAGCAACAGAAGTATTATCATATTAGTACAAACATAACCAGCTATTAGCTATTGCTAATATCTACTGCTGTCGGATTTTGAGATCGTTGGAATGACATGGTGTTAAGCTACTTTTTTGCTGACCGTACAAAAACAAAGTAGAGTATGAATTTTCAAGATGCATTGCTACTTAAAAGTGCTACTTATACTTAAATACTTCATGCAAAATTAACACTTAAGTACACACCTAAAAATTAAGTAACGGTAATTAAAATAAAATATTATAATAAAAGTGACGTTAATTTTATTAAAATCTTAATAATAAAATAAAAACTTGAACAATAAAAATTCAATTGACCTGTGAAAAGGCCATTACAAAGCCTATAGAAGATAGCATTAGCGGTTATCAAAAACCCGATCATTATAACAATTCAAAGAACATTTTAATGGTACCATTCAGGGAGCATTCCATTTGAGGGAAGGCCATTTTTCGTCCTCATGCAGACTTCCATTAACCGGTAGAAATAAAGAGGCCCGATTACTGCGCTAAATGGAGCAGCTGATAGTATATCTGTAAGTGTACATTGCTATGGTTCAGTTGACCACAGATAATAGAAAGTTATGGGAGAAGTGGCAAGAATATTTGTGTTCCAACGTTAACTTATAAAAAATATTTTTAGAGAAAATCATAGTGGCTACCTTTTGAATCCACTATGAAATTAATGGATATAATATTTAGATCCTTTTTTTCGGTGGAATACTGGCATATAAAATAATTATAATTCTTTGTGATGTGTCCCAGGATCCACTTAAGGATCGAGACAGTGGATCCAAGTGGAAGAAAAGAAATCGGAGCTTTTAAACTCGATTGTCATTATGAAAGCATTGAGATGTCCAAAACTATAGTGTGTTTTTTTAACAAAGACACTGAGTATGTCCCTCGCACATCTTCGATATTGACAGAGTGAGATGGGTCATCATATTAACCAATAGAAGTGCTCACAACCAAATTGCAATGATTATGTGGACCAATAGCAACGAACGCAGTAAAAAATTTGGTCTATTCTATGTAACTATTCTGTCTTCGTGGTTTTTGTCAAAAATGAGTGTTGATTTTGATGTGTACTTTTTCAATAAAAAAATGATCCATGATAACTCTAAATGAATATTTTAGTCGTTATTAAATTTCATTGTTTCGATTCAATGATTCGAGTAAATAGATTGCAATAAACAAGTGCGATTAATGTTCTGGCATTTAGTCGATAATAATATTAGTACTATAGTCGAATATGATTTAAATTGTATTAATGATTGCAATAGTATAACAGTAAATACAAATATTAATGCGATTAATAGTGATTTTCGAACAAAAGCGATTTACTTTATGCTCATTCGCCCTCATTCCACTTGTGATCCATTATTTCGCATCTATGAGAATACATTTAAAACAAGTTGTAAAGATATGGTGAGTTGATATAAAACATTTTAATGTTTGCTTCACCATTTCCTGTTGGACCAACTGCTACGCACAACTAATTTTGGCACAACTAAAATTGTTCCTGTTGGACCAACTAGTTGGTCCAACAGGAACAATTTGAGAAAATAATTCCTGTTGGACCAACTATGGCACAACCAGATAATTTGTCATTTTTTAGTTCCCATAGGCACAACTAAGTACATTCGAGCACGACATTGTTTAAGAGGCATGTTTTGGGGTGACTCAGAAATAATTTTGTTTCATTAGATTTAAGCTTTACCTTTATTTAATTAATTTTAATTTCATTTGTTTCGCTTTTATTTTAATTTTATTGGTATTATTATTTTTATAAATTTATGTTTATTTTAATTTTTAATTATGGCTGAAGAATGTTTTAATATGGACTGTAATTATGTCTGAAATTAAATAATGATTTGATTTGATTTTACAAAAAACCGTGTGAGCATGGTCACCAGTGTGTCTACTGTGTTCCAAATGCGTGCGGCCTAAAATGGAGTTAGGTATTGTACATAATGCATAATACGTAGTTTTTCTGTCATTTAAAAAATTTTCATTTCGAAAGTACTTGTTATTTTATGTCATTTCTATTATAAAAAAATGATTGTGATAATTTTCAGTGAGATCATTGATGAAAAGACAAGTCTATTCATCAACATCACGTTTACGTGAACATACCTATAAGAAATATTAAAATAAGAGAACTAGTTAAATTAACATTTTATAATATCACCAGAATTTAACACTAATAATAAATTCTTCAAAATATCAGATTTTCGATAGAGAATTTATATAAAGTTGGCCACGTGTCCGCCTTGTGGGGTTCCAACGCCATTAACCTTGTCTCACCATGATTTAGGTACGAGTGAGAATTTTCTCGTATTTCTACCTTCGCTACAGATTCTTCGTCGAATCCAAAGACAATAATATAAATAATAATAGATGACGCCAGTGTTTGTTCTTCGCGTGTTGAGTTTCAATAAAAAAGTCTTCCTTTTTCGTTTATACGTTGCAATTGAGTGTGAAATTTAATAATGCAAAATTATATAGAATTCAGCAGTATATTTTTATGACACAGTGGCACTATCATAACAGGTCTTAATCAATGACGTCTCCTAGTATAAACCTCAAGGGGGGATCAGACCGCTATAGTTGTATTTTTTGGAGAGAAAAAAAGAAGTATCTGAAAAAATGGTAATAAATAGGCTTCCAGATCTCTCTGACTGAAACGAGGAGACTTCAAATTTAAACCGTTACAAAAACACCCACGGCACAGACATATAGATTGTGCTTATACGACCCCTAACACACCCCTGATATAACCCTCGATACACCCCCGATGCGAGAGAACGTAAATAATACTACACTACGTACTTATTACGATTTTGAATGACGCCTCTGGCTTTGAGAATAATCTATTAAAAAGTGACACACACCGTTCACGTTCGCTCGTTATATATGCTTACTTGCGTTGCGGTGTCTATGTCCGATTTGCGTCTGCGGTTGAATTTAATAAACTGACAGTACAATAATGAAGGGAGTTATCCTCATACTTTACTTTGCTTTCAATCTCTCGGGGTTCGCACGCTGAAAAGATATCGTTTTTAAGAAGTAACTTTTTGTTGGGCCTTTCAATAACTTTAGGGATGATTATGATTTTCGTAAATAGAAGATTATTTACTTTGTACATAGCGTCACGTTTGCTATGCCTCGGGGAGTTACGCAAATAAGTATGTTACTTTTTGTGCGAAAATAAAATATATTTCTTATTCATACATAAATACGAATATTATAGGTATTATATTATAGGTATTAGAAATGATTCAAGACTGCCAACCCCGAGTTCTCAGGTGCCAAAGGCATATAATAGTACTACACTATTGACTTATATGTTATACGTATGGTATAAACCACCGAAGTTATTAGTTTTTTTACAATAAAACATCAGTTGCTGCATATTTTGTCATAACATGCCCATTCTATCACAATCTACAACTTCATCACAATATTTACCGTCGAGCACTGTAAAACGGTTTAGACAAAAATTAAACTTGATTCTACACGGACAAATGTTGCTTAGAATTTTAGCGTCTGATTCGTGTCAAAGAAAAACTACCTGTGAAAAAACGCTTTGACTTTGTTGTAGCTAGGCGTTGTTATTACGAGTATAACAAAAAAAATCGATCAAAAACACTTTACAAGTACGTATTATGATACATAACGGTACCTTTCATCTCGATTAACAGCTTATGGAGTATGCAAAATCGATATTCACGTCAAAGACATTATCGAGTGTCAAAATGAGGGGAACAGGGAATGTACAGTACGGTTGAAAAAAAAACTATACAAGAGGTTTCATTTCATTGGCTTAAACCAAAAATCACATTTTACTATGATTATTATTATATTTATATATATATAGTAGAGGAGCCCAAGAGGGGATTATTGCAGTTAGTCGAGCGCGTCAGACTAAAATATAGGGGATATCTGGTACCCTGTTAAATATCAACACTATGTTTTCAACTCTTCAAATAGGGGGTCTCGTAGGGCACCCTGTCAGAATAGTAAAAAAAAAATCGAAAACTTAAAATACTCAAGTGCGTCAGATAAAGGGCTCATACACAAACACGATGTGCCCTAGCCCTAAAAGCGGTGTCTACAAAAATCCCCTCTTGAGCTACTCTAATATTATATTTGTTTGATTAAATCCAAGAGTTCGTGAGTTTGATTTCCGCACGAGACAACATTATTTTGTGAGTATGAACCTTGTTTGCCTTGATCTGTATATTTTGTTTAATTATTCAGAGACTAGACCATCATAGGCACTTACTGTAATCGTTTGCAACTTGATTACCAACTTAAAAAAAATAGATTAAGTTTTAATGCTACCATTATTTTGGAAATAAACAAAATGGCCACTGGTAAAAGAAATGCTAAAGAAAAGACTTAGTACCCATAGTAAATGTTTGATCGTGTGGGTTAGTGGTGCCATTTAACTAGACTAAACTAATTTTGACAGCATCAAAGGTGTTGTTGTCCTGCCTTGGTTTACAATTAGTGACAAGGATAGCAACACTTCTAGTCCTGTCAAAATTAGTTTAGTCTAACAGAATTAGCACCATTGACGAATAAATATTTAGCTAGCCGTAATTTGTAATGAAATAAAAAAAAATACTTTAAATATATTTCACAACACAATTTGAGATTCATCAACATGAATTATGTTTTCTTTTTAAAATAATTAACTAAACGTTCGCTTATCTTTGAATAATTTCTCTTAAGACTTTCTAAAGTACAATGATCTAAGCTAATTTAGTAAAAAAAGAAATATTTTTACACAATTTTAATTACGCTTGAAGTTCGTGACACACGGGTATAAAATTGTTGTAAAATAATATAGTTATTTTATCACGATATATCTCAATACATCTTTCCGTATTCTATTCCATAGTTGCTGTTACCCCACGGCTTCGCCCACGTGGTCCAGAGGATCGACAAATAATGACAAACTCTATTTTTTCCCGGGAGAATAAGATGTTTTTGCGGGATAAAAAGTAGGTTATGTAACTTTCTAGACCTTAAAATATCAAAAAAGTCATGTCAATCTATTCGTTAATTTCGACGTGAAAGAAGAACAAACAAACTCACTTTCGCATTTAAAATATTAAAGGATGGATTTGAGCTAGAGATTTCGAGCGTCAGATGTCATCTGTTCAAGTTGGGGCAAGCGTTGAACGGTCGGCTTAAGGCTTAATATAACCTAGCTGATAAATAGAATTGATTCCGTTTGCCGGTGTGTATAGTTAAACATATTGCAAAATATGTTATACATATATCTACATATTTGTATAACATATTTTGCAATATGTTTAACTCTTAATATGATGAAATAATGAAATATCAGGATACTAAATAATCATTTTATTCAAGTAAAGTGAATGTACCTGCACTGTCGTTACAGGCACTTTTATATTCGAACACCACGTGCGTGACACATTATAGTCGTTTCACATCCTTTCCTTTTCTGACAATTTGTTCATAAAAATACCAACTGTTATTTTCTTAGTTTTTATAAAGATATTTTACATGAAAAATTGCATTACAAAACACCACGTGTGGTTTACAATTTTATATTCAAAAATCAATTCGAGTTATCAAATGTACTTCCGTTCAATTATTATTTAAAGTACCCGGAAATACCACGTGATGTTTTATTACAAAAATAGTTTAGAAAAGTGTTCACAGCATGTGTCGTTTGTAATTAAATATGAAATTAATATTTAACAAAGCATAATCATTAACAGTGTTTACAATTTGTGTTTAATTTTAAATAATGGAAACTAAATTGATTCATATAATTATATGTGCAGCGCCATCATATATATTATTATTGTTTAACAAATGTTTATGTTGTCTGTACAACCAAACATATAATGTATATAAATCGTTTCCTGATGGATAATGATTGTGCGACAATCTCAGCCCTTATCGCCCCAATATTGGAGGTACTTGCGCGGGCGTACTTCCGGGCAGGGGTGGCCAACTTATGAACCTTTTGGTATACTGTTTGTTTAAGCTAAGCCGTCACATACGAGTTTTATATTATTTTAAAGAAAATATTAAAAATAATATAAATAAATATTCTTGGACGTATCACACAACGCCATCTAGTTCCAAACTAAGCAACTAAGCTTGTACTATGGGTACTAGAATTGCTGATAAATATACTTAAATACTTTTTTTTGTAAATAAATACTTATTATACATAGAAAACACCCAGACCAAGGCAAACAGACATTTTCATGCACACAAATGTTTGCCTTGCGCAGGATTCGAACCCGCGGCCCTTGGGATAATTGACCGTTGCTAGCCACGCGACCACCGGACCTATCAATATATTTTACGGGTCGCAAACGACACACATTTTGTACGATCGAGTCTGCGGCGCACAAAAGTCTTGTGTTCAGTGTGGCGCGTCTCGGCGCGATCTGCCAGATTACCTTAAACGGAAAATTAGTTCGCGAGGCTTTTTTAAAATTACTTAGATTCCATTTTCAAATACAAAACGTGTGTCATCATTACATATAGTGCTACAATGGTATTTATGAACGTGGCCGAAATTGGAACTACAATTTCCGTTCATATTGTATGTCACTTTTTGACAGTTCGCCTTTGACAATGTGTATGAAAATATGCCGCAGTAACGCCCTCCTACAAACGTCACTCACTCATAAACATCCTTGTACATCTTTAGTATAAAATGAAGTCACTTCCCGCTGTCTGTGTGTCCTTAAGTATGCTTATATCTTTGAAACTACGCATCGGATTTTGTTTAGTTTAGTTTTTAAATAGAAAGATTGATTCAAGAGGAAGGTTTTTAATCATGTAAGTATAATACATACAGGGATTTTCAGAAATTCCCATGGGAACGCAGGATACATGCAAACGATGTTGCGCGGGTTTCGCTAGTAAGAAACCCGCGGGAATTTCTGAAAATTCTTATATGTAAATAATAAATTCTATACAAAAATGCCATCACATCAATGTTTGCCCCATGCGATTGACACCGCGCACTGTAGAACCGAAGATTGGGTCACCAACGCACCACCGAACTGTCAAATAAATATGTCATTGAGCGTCTGTCGTCTGCATTACCCGTTAACATTATATAGGTACATCAAAGGCAACTGGAAACAATCCGTTATTCGTCGCGGGCGCGCTTCATGGTCAATAGGATCAGTTGCTACCTTTATGGTCTGTTTTATTATAATAATTAACTTTAAAAAAAAAAACCGACTTCATTATTATTAAATTTAAATGGGACCACCCTTGAGGTATTACCTATAAGCCGAAAAAGATTTGTTCAAATCGGTTCATAATTGGCGGAGTTATCGCGTAACAAACATAGAAAAAAAAAACATACGGGTCGAATTGAGAACCTCCTCCTTTTTTGAAGTCGGTTGAAAAAAAAAAATCATACGGGTCGAATTGAGAACCTCCTCCTTTTTTGAAGTCGGTTGATTAGTTTCAGTTTACGGATAAGATCTATATAATCCATCCAAATATCATGTGACAGCTTATTTTGGCTCGTTAGTCGAATGGGCCCGCTAAAATTTTGATCATGCGGGATCAATAATACATGACAAATTGAATATTTTTATTTATTTTTCTGTTGTCAGGCTGCTGGCTCATTCGGCTCCCTCACTGTACCTCAGAGTAAAAAATTAAAACGTTTATTTGCTATTTTGTTACGACATCTATCGACAAGAGTCATTAATGATTTCAAAATATAAATTAATTTGTACAAAATATTCGTATCCCAAAATAATTACGAGTTTCTATTATATTAAACGTCGATTTCCAAACAATGAATGTCAGCCCTTATCTCTCCAATATTGTACTTGTGTTTACTTCCGGCCAGGGGTGTGGATGTTGTGGTACAAACAAAATCTTGTCGTCTCCCTCGCCTACCCTTGAAACAGGACCGTCGCTTAATATACGCAAATGATAAATCGTACTTGGTGTAAAACAGAAACTAGAATTGGGCAGAAAGGGGAAGGAAGATAACTCCCACCTTACAGAAGATCGTAGCCAAATAGCATTGGTCTCGGCCTTGCTGTGTTCCTACGGTGAGTAAGGTCTCCAGAGCTCCACTTGGGGGGGTTGGGAGGGTTGGCAACACGTGAGTGATACCCACGGTATTGCCAGCGTCTATAGGCTACGGTGATGCTTACCATCAGGCGGGCTTGTTTACCACCTTAGTAGTATAAAAAAAAGTACCGTCTTTCTTCCTTCAAAAGTAACGAGTCGAACGAGAATATAAACGGTCGATTGCAAACAAAAATTATCGCTTCTATTTATTAGAAGTAACAAAAAAATCATAAATATAAGAAAGCAAACAGTTTGTACAAAATGTTTTACAAACTAGGTACTAACAAGTTGTATTTATTTAATAGGTTAATAATTAAAACATTTACGGTACAGATGGGCACAAAAAATTCGGGACGCCGGGGGAATAATTCGCGGTAAGTCGGCCCATTAACTTTTATCTCGACGGGAGATGCGGATGCTGCGTAATGAAAATGTTGATATACATTCCGTGGCGAATGGACCTTAATTATGTATGCTACATAAAAGTTTTTCAGAAACGTTTCACTATTAGTTTTAACAACATCAGATAGCGTGCTCTTGAATAAAATCGTATTTTTTATTTTAATTCATTGCAATATTAATTTATTAATAGCTAGCGAAACCCGGGCAACTTCGTTTGCGTGTAACCCGCTTTCTCGTGGGAATTTTTAAAATTTTCTCGCCGTAAGAACCATCCTCGTACTTCAAGGAGTATTCTAAAAAAAGAATTAGCGAAATCGATTCAGCTGTTCTCGAGATTTGCGCTTAGCAACACATTTAGCGATTCGTTTTTATATTATAGAAAAGCAAATCCTTATTCCGACTATTTACTTTTTACTTTACTTATAACTTTATTGGCTTAGGCTCATTTGACTACACTGGTCACTAGATGCCTGAATTCGACAGTTGGTGCAAGTGCTGTTAATCAACTTTGGGTAGACCACTGTAGTGTATGTAGTGTAAGTAGTATAAGTTATGTATCAATATATGAATAAAGAGTATTTACTCAGAACCCGAGCCTATCACTCGCACCCATTCATTACATGGCGACCCTGCCAGTCGGCCAGTCTCCCATACAACACCAATATTACACCACTATTAGACACTAGTTAGATGACTTACTACTCATTCAACAAACCACATTGTATGAAGTACTGACAAATACGTAAAAAAATAATTTACTGATTTTTAAACCAGCTACATGTTAAAAAAAACATTTATTTTATATATAGAGGTTCCAAAACAGCCAATGTTAAACTATTTTGTGTAAAAAAAATCTCTTACGAATTTTAAACTTTAAAAAGGGGATTTCCGGACATTTTCTAGAGTTTGCCATCCTCATTAACGCAAGTCTGTGCCCCGCATTGTTTTATATTGCAGACTTCGCCTAAAAGAATGCCTGGATTTCTACTCTATTATAAATTTCATTTCCTGGGCAAAGCTGTTTACAAGGAATTTTAGTTTTTCCTGTATCATGCAAAAATGATTCTTATGTGGTTGGAGTTGGAGTTTATTTTTATATTTGTATAGTTGGTATGATATAGGGTTGTGCTATAATATTATTTTATGAATTTGTTTTGTCAAATATGAAAAACTATGAAAGCTCAATCCCATATTAACTGCTCATACAAATTAAATTTTTGATAGTTTTATTTTACTTATAGAAGTAATTAATAAAGTCGTTAATGTTTTGAATTATTATATGTGAAACGAACAGGAATTATATTTTTTAAAAAGTAAGTAAGCAATGTCCGCCTCCTACGAACATCATAGCAACATCGGGGAATTTTGGTTGGATTCGCTTCCCTGGCTTTACAATGAAGGAGATAGTTCCAGCTATTACTGTCATATTTGAGGGTTCGGTCAAAATAAATATAGTACTTAAAGAGCACATGCGTATATCTATTCGTCTGATGAATACCAATAGAAAAGGTATGTCAAAATTAGATCAATTTCTGATTGCCGATCCTGAAAGTATCTTCAAAAGAAAGTTACACTGGAAGATAATTATTACACATCTTTTGTAAGTACCTATTGAATCATATTTTTGTTTATCGCATGAAAACGTTATGTTTTAATCTATAGGCATATTTATATTTTCTCGTGTTATCCCACGTGAATTTCGACCCCTGGACGGCACGTGATCGCCGAACCAATTTTGTTTCAACGTGACTTCTTATAGAGTTTATATTACGTATTGCGAGATAGCATGTCAGAGTAGCAAGAATATAATATACTTAACATTATATCTAAGGCCTGACTTCACTTTGATTAGTGCGAGTGCAGGTGGTTAGTAGTTGAGGGCGAATCACACTCAGTACCAAAAATTGTACTACCTAAATCTTTTGCATCGTAGTAATTCAGGGTGAATCACCCTAAGTTACTAATCACCTGTACTCGCACTAATCAAAGTGAATACAGGCCTTATAAACAAGGGTTTTTATTTGCAAGGTCATTTCAGTGACAAGTATAATTCTTCTTGACCAGATTATAAAAAGAACAGTTGAGATACATCCAATCAATATTCTGATATTGTCATGCATTGGATTTTACAATCTTAAACATTGAAAATCCAAGAAGACATTGGAATTTGAAAGAGCCTAACGCTCGTTTAACAGACTGGTACAAGTTCATATGAGTTAGAATTCGAAAAATACAAAAAGCTTTAGAAATAATTTAGTGAGGTTTTGTTATATAACAAGACCCATGAATAGGAATATTCCTCACCTATCTTATAATAGAACCTAATTAGATTATTTCCACTATCCTCAAATTAAATTATTTACAAACATTAGTATTTAAGTACGTCGATACTTTAGTTACGAGTTGTATTAAATTATGTCAATTTATTGAAATTGACATAATTATATTGATAGAAACATAGAAACAAAAAATTAATGGATTATAAGTAAGTACATTACGAATCACGTTACAGAAATAATTTATTCGCTTCGGGATCAAAATTATGCTTACACAGTGCTGGGCCCTATCCAATGTCTGTAAAAATTTATAATCACCTACCGTCTAGAATGAAATCGATAGATCAATTCAACTCATTTATAAAATCAGTTAAACGATTGCTAATTAATAAAGCGTACTATAGCGTCAATGAATATCTGGAAGATAAACTAATTTAAATGTCTGCCTCTCTTTTTCTACTCAAGTTGCTATGCCTTAAAAGGTGCATGTAGATAACTGCTATGTATTATGTACAGTAATATAATGTATGTGTCACATGTAATGCAATAAATAAATAAATAAATACATTACCGCGCGTAGGAATACTTTTTATAAGCTTTAATGAACTCTCCAGGCACCATCTATATTTAGACGTATTATAAACCCATTCGTTGCCCTTATCATTCGCTTTAACAACTTACTTAGGGAAAATGATTTTCACTTTTACGTGAGCACATTTTGTCGTAAGCCAATTGTTGAGAATGATTGATGACGTATTATTGAACTTGCCAGGGATTAACTGAACTGCTTTGTATTTAACCCAGTTTTATAAGTATTTTACTCGTATAAACCCACGGCATTACTCTCGCATTCACGTTACTTCTGTTCCTATGGGGATTTCTAAATACAGCTTCGCAAAATGTAGCGATTAAATATTATTCTACAAAAAAATTATTATCCAATCCGTGCAGTAAAACTGAATTCGTATATAAAATCACGAAAATTTCACTTTATAAACATTTAAAATTTTCGAATTCATACAAAAAAACTTAAATAGCTGTAAATTTTATTAACCTTCGAGTCGTTCTAAATCAAGTTTTATTCCAAAAAGTTTATATTTTAATGGCTGTCTGAATTTAGTTTTAATGCAATAATAAGATTAATTTATAAGTCTTGTTTCGAGAACAAAAAGCATTGAGAAGAAAAACTACATTCAAAACAACTTCATAAGATTGAAGAGGTGATTTGAAGGGTGTATAAATACTTCGTTAAGAAAATAAAATAAATACTTGACGACACAGAGAATATCTAACATTATCTCTCAAAGTGTGCGTCTGACGATAATAGGTGTTCCATCCACTGGACACCAGTAAGCTGAAGCTCACTGCGTAAGGAAATCTAGGTACACATCTTCACAATTTATTTATAGACTATATTCACATTGGAGTGCTTAGCACGAGTTTTTCCGCATTCGAACGTGTTAATGTTTACAAGCTGAAAAAATTTAAAAAGTTTCATATTGTGAATTTACTAGACGCGTGTTACATATCCAAACTAGCCGGTTTACTCACTTCAAAATGTGAGCAAGTAAGCCACATAATTTTTAATATGTAACACGCGACTTATAAATTCTCAACATGAAAGATCTTCTCTATTTGGTCGGTTTGTTGACGTACACATGATCGAACGCGAACAAAAAACTCATACTGAGCACTCAGTATGATAGTAACTTACTTTCAAACTGGCGTTGTTATTAATCGTGATATCTTACCGGAAACTTAGACATGGGTGGTCGGCTAGATTCAACGTAAACCGAAAATCCACCATAATAATTTTAAAAACTTCCGTATCATATTCATCTCGGCCACAAAAAGTCCACTGATTATGCCGATGGATGCAGACCACTTAAAAACTGTCATGCTCGAAACATTTTGTGAAAGGCATATCATTATGTCCAGCAGCGTCCTTATATAAATAAAAAAAAACATTATTTACACAATTACACAACGGTAAATGCTGCAAATAGCATTGGCAACATTGCAGAAATACAGAATTTAAATGGCTTAGATCAAAGAACATCAAAATTACCAGTCTATTTGTGCTTCAACTTGATGTTACTATAGTCTTAGTTTTCCTGTAATCAGGCTTCAGGTGTTTCAATTATAAACTTGATATTTCCACAGCAAACAAGGGGTTTAATAGGGCTGTCAAAATTTGCGAACCAAATGCCTACCTGCTTGGTTTGCTTTGCACGCGATATTCTGAAAGCTGATTGTTTTATAATGACCCTAGTTTTCTTGTTAATTTTGATTTTTTCACGACGTGCAAGTTTCATGATGTTTTGTAATGTATTCCAGATATGACTATAAATACATTTCTTATCACACCTTGACTATACATACATACATTCCAAAATATTAAAACGCAATGGCGGTAGTATATGAGATTTTAAAAACAAAAAAAAATCGTTTGAAAAACATATTTAAAAAGCATTTCCTGGTATTTCAAAATTGATTTTATGATTCTAAAATATTAAATTCCACTGTTTAAATTAAAACATCTGTTTTTTAAAATATTTTCGTGTTAGTATTTAATGTTTCCCAGTTCGTAAATATTTATACCAATATTAAGAATTCCATATAAATATCGAGATATACAACATTTATGTGTCCACTGAAACTGTCCAAACTGAATACTTTGAAAGACGAATTTCGTTTAAATCTTAGAGAAAATATACGCTCGGATTTTCCTTCCCTATGGCTCGGAAGCTACGTTTGACATTTTCATGTATGTACTTTGATATTTTTGACATTTCCCTTGAATTTTATGTAGAATATTTTAATGTTCATTTCAAATTTTTAATATTGAATGTCAATGAAGTTATTGGAATTTTGAAAAGGCTGTTTTTACTGATACCAATATCGTATGATGAGGTAGAATGTGAACATCGCTTAGTAATCACAAAACAGAGCGGAGGGATGACGTAGAGTCAGAAATCTACCAAACCCATTATAGCCATTTACTTAACTGAAACGAAGAGCTCGATGGCGTCGCTGTGTGTCGCACTCAAGTTAAGCGACGTCGACCCTAGCCAGCGTTTGGATGGGTTTCGTTATATCGAGCTTCTCCGTGCTTCGGAGGGCACATTAAGCCGTCGGTCCCGGCTGTTGTCGATGGATGACAGTCGTCAAGCCAAGTCGGTGGCAAACACCGGTCTCTGCCAATCCCCATTGGAGCAGCGTGGCAGAGTACGCTCTAATCACCTTCGATTGAAGGGAAACCCGTATCCCAGCAGTGGGATGATTATAGGTTGATATAATGAACTGAAATGAGATTCAAAATTTCAAAATTCAAAACTTTTATTCAGAGAATAGGTTTTCACAAACACGTTCTCTTGTCAGAGTATACAGTAATAAATGATTTGTATAAATTAATCTACTCTATAAACTACTACCATTTCGGAAACAAAGCAAAATGACCACTGGTAAAAAGAAATGGCGAAAGAAAACCAGTTACGGCCTTTTTTGTCATTTAAAAATATATCGTACTTTTCTTTTCTTTTTCAACATAAAATTTAAAACTAGGTACGGTACATACATACAACATTACGTACGCGGAATGTCAATAAATAGTGCCGTTAATTTGTCACAACATAAAATTAAAACGAAAATATAAAATGCTAAATCGGTGTTAAAGATAGGAGCAGACCGCCCGCAAGGCAGCAACCGTTCTCGTGTATTTTCGAGTTGACGTGAGAGTCGGCCTTCCAGCCTCCATTACTGGGCTCACTATCACGATATTATGAACAATATTGTAGGTAACAACAGTAAAGATGATTAGGCAAGATAACCGTCTGGTTATCTATTACCGTATATCGATTAGGTAGATTTTATTTATAACACAAAGGTGGCAAACAAGCTTGCAACACCGGGAGTGTTCACAAGTGCGTGTTGACGACCCTGTAAAAATATTTTAATATCCCTAAAACAATGGTAAGAAAAAAGTTAATGAAAAGGAAAGTATAGTTGAGTAGAGATCACATAACACAAGTCTCGAACTTACTTTGGGGCTAGCTCAATCTGTGTGATAAAAAAAAATAAGTGTAAGAAAAGAAGAAACAAAACACATTAAGTTGTGATGAGATAGAGGCAGACAGCAAATCTATTAAGACCTTTCTTAAGTTTTTTGAAGCAATTTCTCTGCCTTTATCGCTGTTATTATTTTTTCTTTTAAGTATGTACTTGGCTGCAAATACGTAACCATTAGTGTCTTAAGAAAATTCACTAATAAACGATGCTTTCCATTTTAAGGGGGAGTATTGTGAGTGGGTTTCAGAAATCAAGAGTTTTAGCGTATTAAAATGGATTTTATGCAGAATTTCACTTAGCAATACCTGTTTAGGTGTGTTATAATTTATCATTTTAAGAATTCTTTTTAAAACATTCTGCAGTATTCTTAAAGAAACTGTACGGAGTTCGTTGTCCTGAGCGTGATCATGACACAGCTTTGCCCTAATAATATTCATACTAATATTATAAATGTGTTTGTTTGGTTGTCCTCCCCTTCACGTCGAAAGTAATGAACTGATTGATATGAATTTTTTATGGGGGATAGTTTAGTCTGGAGAGTGACATAGGCTTCTTTTTTCCCACGGGATAAAGAGATTCCCATGGGAAAATTATTGACATTTTCGCTTGAACACGCGGGCGGAGCCGTGGGTAACAGCTAGTGTAATAAATTTTTTTTTTTGAGCATAATGATTTTTATCTCCGACTTAAATGTATCTATTCTGTGAAAAACCACCAGTTTTTTTTTTGTATTTATTTGACAGTGATAGGAAAAAAATTGGCGATTCAAAAGAGCTATAGACCTATCTAAATAAAAAGGTTGACGACCTTCGTGGCGTAATGGTTACCATGCCAGACCCCTACTCAGGGCGTCCCGGGTTCGAATCCCGGTCGGGTAATGATGAAAAACGAACTTTTTCTGACTGGCCAGGGTCTTGGATGTTTATCTATTATATGTATTTGTTATAAATACAGGGTGACTGGTTAAACATCCGACGCATTTTAATAGATAAAGAAGTAATTAATTTATATCCCTTCTGCATAAAAAAAAACAAAAAAAAAATTAAAATAGGCAAGATATGCGTATTTTAAAAAAAATATTAAAATCGGTCAATTTACGTATACTGTGGGGTCACGTGGTGTCGAATGTCGAAGTCGCGCGAGCGCCGCCGCCCGCCCCTGCCCTCGCCGCGCCGCGGCCTGCGCGGAGTGCGCGGGCGGGGGCCATTCATTCATTTACTACTTAGTCTAGGATGGTCTAGGTATGCTACGTTGCCGTTGCTACGAATGACAAAAAATAAATTTGCGCGAAGAATGAATCGAATGAGGTAGGTAAGTAGGTGGCTAGTTATTAGTTATTTTTAATCACATTACATTTAAAAATTTTACTTACCTACTACGTGGCCTTCTTGCAATTGTTCAAATCATATGAAAATCACAATAATTGTTCTACTACACATCACTACACTCGTAATCGTTCACACCAAGTTCTTGGACGGGTCGATAATGAAACGGATGTCGTCTGTCTGTATGTAGCAGATTCCACACCGTATACTGTGACACATTAAAACGTCTTGCGGCATTCCGCATTCTCTCGCGTGGGTTGTGGTCAAAGTATTCTAAAATGGCTTCATGCAAGTCTACCGGATAAGGTTCTGCTCCTCGTGCTTGGGCATGAGTAGGCACGGTAAACTGGCCGAACGCTCTTAATCTAAAATTGAGTCCTAACATCAAATCATATGATGGTACTCGCCGGTTTGGGAACGTCTCGCGATACAACGTAATTGCGTGTCTAACAACGTTATTTGCCCTCGCGTAACATTGCACCATGTCCCAATACTCCTCATTGGTGTATTGATAAGCCATTATCACTACTCACTAGTTCACACACACACAAGTTCACAACACAAGCGCGGCGCCTCAAGTTTGCCGGTGTCGACCGTTATGACGTCACATTAACGAGTAGAAATTAAAAAAAATACAGAATAATCGAGTAATAGCGAAATTAATATCTTTCGCTATTACTCGATTCAGTGTCGCTCTCGCCGATTGATAATCAATTGTCTTTCGTTGTTTTGCGATAAGCTAACAGTCCGAGCAACTGCGGAAGCGGCAAACTTGAAACGGACGGGTAGTACGCGACGTGCGATCAGGGCCAAAACAAGTTTGCGACTGGGGGGGGGGGGGGGGGGGGTCCGCTATCGGGTTGCGTTTGCGCTGGGGTGCGGGCGGGTCGCCGGGCGGGGCGCGGGGGGATTGCCGGGTCTAGGTCGCGAGAGTTCATGCATAGTATAATGTAAAAAACGTAGAATGAACATTAAAATAAATAAAAATTAAAAAAAATAAGGTGGTGGTTTTTAACACTTAATGGAATAGGCATCAGCTTCTTATTCACCTCCTTTAATGGGTCGGTTGTTCAACCAGTCACCCTGTATAGTATCGTTAAGCTAGTATCCCATAACACAGTTTCGAACTTACTTTGCGCTTTGGGCTCGGGTTATTACTTATTCTATGCTTTGGGGCTAGCTCAATCTGTGTGATTTGTCCCTATATATTTATATTTTAGACATAAAAAAGAAGAACTGGCAAAAACGTAGTACTTGCTTGTTCAAAATGGTACAAATACACATAAAAATATCACAATAGAGAAAAATATCCCCTAGCCAAAACAGCATTATCTAACATCACATTATTAATATACCAAAATATTATTTTCATAGACGGATCACAAGACTCTCCAGTACAGTCTGATAGCTAAGGAGCCCAGTAGAATTTAAGCTAGATACTTACAAAGCTAAAACGCAATAGTTGGACAAAATTGAACTTTAGATTCAGATGTTAAGATACATTGTAGTGGTAAATAAAAGGTGGGGTGTAGGTTGCGCATTTGGCAGTCGCCCAGCTGAGATTCTGTACGTTTTAGAGACAAATCATTGAGAGAAAACAGATTTGCGCCCCTATTGCTGGGGACTGGGAAATATCACTTTTATTGTTTGTTTGCTTATATTGAATGGGATATGAATTTTATTTGTGCAATGTTGCATTTTTGGGCGCCGTTTTTTATATTTTGTTATTGTTATTTTATATTTGTTGTCATAGAAAGATTTCATTTTAGATAAATGCTGAGTAGCTTCTATATATTGGTGGGGTACAAAATATTATTATAAAACTTCGCCTATACTGGCTATAAAGAAGAAATTTTGTTTAAGCGACGTATAAGCTATATGTAGCTTATATAAGTATATTATAATATTCTTTCTAATATTATAAATTTTAAAATATAATAGTTGGTTATAGTATGATGTAATCATCATTATTAATATTAATGCGAAAGTAATTCTGTCTGTCACCTCTTCACGTTAAAAGGACTGAACCGATTTAGATGAAATTTAGTATGGGGATAGTTGGCAGCGAATAAGGAGCGGCGCGAAAGCGTCTGTATTCATATATGTGTGTGAATGACATCACACTAAAGTCGGTAGCGGCTGTCTTCGCGACTACGACAGCGTCTTCCGCGCCCGACCTGTTACTCTTGACGATAATTCCGCTCGATCGCCATTGGATTGTTACTTTTAGGTACTCTTTACAGCTAGACTAGCGCTAACTAAATACTAAACTAAATGAAATCGGATTGTATGCTAACCAAATAGTTAGTAAAGTATAAAATTTCAAGGATACGAATTAGGATTTGCTGTTAATTTTTCATTTGAAACTATTCAGGATTGAAATTTAAAATCGCGATTGCTGCTGCCGCTGCCAGTGTGTTTTACGTTCAAGCCCGTCATTAATTTGTCTTATAAGTATGAGGTAATATACGTAAATTCTTAATAAGTATTCTGTGTATTTCCTCGCGTGACTGCAAGCACTTTAATATTCAAACCATTGTATTTACATTATTTTGGCTTTATTGTATGTAGTAAACCATTTAATTTACCTTATTTTTATGGGTTCCATCAAGATTAAGATAATTAACTCATTAACGTGAGATTCTTCGTTTATACTTCGCTCCACATTACTTGGCACAAGATTTCCTGTGAAAATCAGCCACATTCTAAGCTGGCTGCTATCAGCGTGTTCGTGGTTTAACCTTAAACTTGAAATAAATTACTTTTTTTAATTCTATGTCTTACCTAAATCCTGTTATTATATAATTGTGTAAAATAAATAGTTTTCGCGAAATTACCAAGTACCCACCCATTTGAAAAAAAAAACACCTTCGTGGGATTTGAATTGAACCCACGCTCTTTCGAAATCCGTGCTCTTTCCAACTTATCTTTAAAACATTTCCATTTCCCATACACCCAGTGTACTTACGAGATAATTACACCGTGTAAAAATTGATAAAATAAAGGTACCTACTCTACCAAAACAGTAAATTTTACCAGTAAAAAACCAGTATCTATTTTACCATTCACACCATTCCTCATAATTTAATAACCGCTACATTTAGTGTAATTATAATGAAGAGTTAATAAAGTAATTTTTTTTACTAACATAAAATATGAATGCCTCTGGGAACCCTAACAGCTATGCTCTTTGTTTACAACTTTCCATAGTAATTGTACCATTAAACAATTATGTCCCTCTATCGCGATACTTGTCAATACAAGTCTCCCTGGACATAATTGGTACATGTAAAATATGTTATTAAGTGATTACTGTGTCCATTTTTAGGATTCCATAGTAAAGTAACAAAGAATCGTTATACTTTCTTAGTCATATCTTTTTCCAAATACTATAGAAGACTAATACGCACAGCTCTTGACGTTTCTTATACAATGACTTGGCAACCTCCGTTCACCTCATGCCGCTAGGGGCGCTATAACATTTTGCATACAAAAAACCTCCGTTCACCTCATGCCGCTAGGGGCGCTATAACATTTTGCATACAAAATGCACAAAAGTTTTGAAATCGTTCACCTCATGCCGCCCTCATGCCGGTAAGGGCGCTAGTGTCGCGTCTTGCCCGAATTCTTCCGAAGCTGTGCGTATTAGTCTTCTATAGTATTTGCTTTTTCGGTCAGTCGGCAAAGCGCGAGTGATACTCCCGGTGTTGCAAGCGTCCATTAGGTTACAATGACCGCATACCATCAGGCGGGACGTATGCTTGTTTGCCACCTTAGTGGTATAAAAAAATGCCAATCCGTCCGTCTATCAACGATCTAGCTCAGAGACGATTACTACTAGAATGTAGTTTGTCAGGTAACTATGCTAACAAAGTGGTAGAACATAATTTTGAAAAATATATTTTTGGGCGTTCCTCCTATACAAGGTAAAGAATGGATGTTTTTATTTCGCTCTTATCCTATTGTGTGTCGATAGATAGTTGCACATTTTAAAACATTGTTATAAACAGACGACGTTATTAACATACAAACAGATACGCTACTAGTATTTAAATGAAAACTACACTGGGCGTCAAAAATAAGTAGAACAGTTTTAAAATTGCAATTACTCTTAAACTATAGAAGTTAGAGTTTTGAAATAAAATTCATTTTATAGCAAATTTAACAAAGTTTTCTAAAAATAATATTTTATTTAGTATTAGTAAAGTTTTACACTGAAAATTAAGAAAAAACTAAAAAGCTAACCATTTTGAAGTAACTATCAAGAACTTAATTTTTACGTTTTGGGCCTTGTTCCCACTTTAGTAACTTGTGTTGCCGCCTCGGGCTCTGATGACATCTTGGAACCGGTTTGGCATGCTGAACACTAAGTTACGGAGGCGGTGTTGGGGAATATTCACCCATTCTTCTATCAGGGCCTGTTTTAGAGCCCTGAGGGTGGCGGGCGGTGGTCTGCGTCTTCTGACTAGCCTCCCAAGCTCATCCCAAGTGTGTTCAATAGGGTTAAGATCTGGGCTTCTTGATGGCCAAGCCATCAAGCTGATGCCAACCGTCTGAATGTACTCTTGTACGAGGTGAGCGGTGTGTGGCCGGGCGTTATTATGCATTAGAATCGCTCCATCACCCATATTTACTAAATATGGCCCTGCATACTCGATAAGGATCTCTAATGCATATCTTTCACCAGTCAGAGTGCCATTTTCTATGACCACTAGCTCTGTGCGACCCTCTGAAGAGGTGCCAGCCCATACGTGTACAGAGCCCCCGCCGTATTGAACTCTTTCCGAGATGCAACCTTGAATGTATCGGTCACCAGGTCGCCTGTATACTCTCCGCGTTCCATCGGAAGTGAATAAAGAAAACCGAGACTCATCTGTGAACAAAACTCTTGTCCATTCTTCTTCGCCCCATTGTACGTGTTGACGGGCGTAGCGTAGTCTTGCTACTCGATGCCCTGTCTCAAGTTTGGGGCCATTTGCTGGCCTGTACGACTTCAGGTTGGCTTCAGCAAGTCTTCTCCTCACTGTACTCTCACTAACGTAGTCTCTTCGGGTCTGAAGAAGCTGTTGCTGGACCTTAACTGCATTAAGGTGACGATTTCTTAACACAGTAGAGACAATTAAGCGGTCTTTCAGGTACTAGTGCACCTGGGTCTGCCATTACTTGGTCTCCTTAGATGGTTTCCAGTCTCTTAGTACCTTCGCTTTACTTGCTGCATCGTTCTTAGAGTTACACCCACCGTTCTTGCAGTATGACGCATACTGATGCCTACTTCGAGAAAAGTTATGATTCTTGCACATTCTTCTGGTGAAAGAGGCATGATTAGTGAAGTTTACTCGCTGAAGACACATTTGCTTTTGAATTGCAATTGATTTATCAGAAATAAAGAAAACAATAAAAAACAAAAGTACAAGCCAACAGTTTAAAAAAGAGTGTTTTTGTTTATTAAGTTTTTTTTTCAGTCAATCTTAAAAAATGATATTATGCATAACGTTTTTATTAAATGAAATGAAATTGTCTTTTAACTTTTTTTTATTTCAAAGGTCTAGCTTCTGTAATTTAGGAGATATTGCAATTTTAAAACTGTACTACTTACTTTTGACGCCCAGTGTATTTTGGATAATACCTTAACAAACACTATGTTTAATATGCACTAAACAAACACGGCTTTGTGAATCCAAAGCATTACTTCAAACTCATTACCGTATCCTGCAACGTTATATTAAAAAGTGTAGACAGGTCGTAAATGCTCAGAGAATCTGACGTTAAAACGTAACATTAAGCTATGTGAATACTTATTTTAATCATAGATGAAAGAAAATGAAGAAAGAAATGAATTCCAAGGATGAGATGGTCTGAATACATCACGCCTTTTTACAAGGAGTAGACTATGGAAACTCTGGATAGAGATGTATGGAATATTAAAATAAAAATTTAAAAATGTACGACTCTAAATCAACAATACAACATGAAAAGAGTTAATAATCTCCAATCGACTGTATGGATTTAAAAATAAAATAAAAAATAATTAAAAACAATCCATTGGAAGCGACGACGATGCTACAGACCATACAGATACAAAAATTCGATGCTACAGACCATACAGATACAAAAATTAATACTCTTTGGATCGTGGATTAAATAAAAACAATTGAATTATTAGAAAAAAATTAAAACTTATGACCAATCTAAACCTTATCATAATAACATTGATCGTAACCTATCTATTCAGAAAGTTAGTTGAAGCACCTCCTATTATCAACAATTTCCTTTGATGAACTAAATTATTTAATTAGTATTATAGTTTGACATACTTACAATGCACAAACTATTCAGGAAACTCGTTCAGGCGATGCAGGTAGTGTCCCTACACTACCTGCATCGCCTGTACCAGTTTCGTGAATAGTCTTACTCTTGAAAATAATTCCGCTCGATCAGCATATTATAAATGAGAAAGTGAGTTTGTTTGTTTGTTTGTTTGTTATTCCTTCACGGCTTAACTAATCTTCCGATCATTATGAAAAGTTGCTAACTTTTACGCGGGCGAAGCCGCGGGTAACAGCTAGTTATATAATAAAACCGGGAATTAACGCGGTCATACCTTGATATTTACTGACGTTTCGACCAGGTTGCACCAGCCGTGGTCAAAGTTAACCTAAGTTTAAAAGTTAGTACAGCATTGCATTATTACTACTACACTAATAGATTTGTTATAATTATACTAGCTTTTTTGCACGCACCTAGTGTACCTATTATGTTTTTAGTCTCGCCTTAATCAAACCATTGCCGATCTATAGGTACGCTAGTATATACTAAATCTATGACTACACTATAGTACGTGCCAAAATGTGGACTCACAGTTTATAAAACAATTGAAAATCGTTTTTCGTTATGCACTGAGCAATAAGCGTGAGTGTTGAACTTCGTCTACGCGAGTCAGCCGTGTTGGCGACTAGTATTAATGAAATCGGATTGTACGCTAACCACATAATAGTTCTTTATAGTCGTAAGTATATATACATATATAATACATGCATAATATATATACAGTACAGTACGATTTGCCATTAATTTTGGTTGGTTAATTTAACTTTTCTTTTTTTATAGAATTGAAGTTAAAATCGCGATTTTATTTAAGAGTTAGCTAACAGTTAGCACAACACTTTCGCATGCAACTAAAAATACCTCACAAATTATTCAACTCAGTACTTGGAAAATAAAGTCATTTAGTTAATATGCATTTTTGCTACAACCATTTCACATATTTACACGCTATTTGTTATATTTATAGTGTTGACAGTGTTAACCTTTTGACCGATTGAGTCGGTTATAATCGACAAGCGGTAGCGTACTTTGTACTATAATTTCGGAAAAATACCGACTTTTACTTTTTGAACAAAAATAAAAAATGATGAGACTAGATTTGTACAATGTATAGGTTTTGTCTTTTTCACACATATTAATTAATGAGCAAAAAAACCAGAAATATATGAGGATTGAGGACTTGTATTTGATGCTTTCATCTTATACGCGTAAGGCGCTTGAGAGGCATGGCCTTAATTTACCAATCAATCACTTTGCCAAGGATCAAATGCAGGCACAATTGTTTTGCATCCTTTTCCTTTACATACTTTTAATGGCACATACGAAATTTATCTATTTTTACATTTCTATTTTTAAGAGATAACATTTTACTTCGTCATTCCAAACCTTTAATCCATGTTCATAGCAAAAAGCAAGTTAAACTTTATCATTGAAGTTGGGAATTCCCGATTCGTCCAAAGTCTTTATTTTGGTGAGCGATCCACATTTTTCACAATTACTCGGACGTTCCCACGTTAATCCATCTTCTTTGTCTCACCGTTGGATTTCATTTGCGGAACAAATTGCGACACTGACTTCCTTTGTTTAAACTGCTGGGTTGCTGACGGCAAGCGATGACTGGTATTATAAAGGCTTCATTTGACAAATTTTCACAATTTACCTCAAATAAGCAATATTAATTAGATACCTATTTCAAAATTTGCGTATTTGTATTCTTTTGCCAACAACATTATGTCTTCATATTATTGTTTTGAGAAAATTTAATTTTTTAATCTGACTTCAGTTTTTTTTGCGTGTTTTTAACGAACAGCAGGACTCGATGGTACAGTTCGTGATGGACAATTGATGGTGTTCAACAATAGAGAAGAGAGAAAGGCATCGCTAGATTTTATTTATTGCTGATCGAAGTCGAAGAAGAGTCGAAACATCTTGTTATCTGTTAGGCTAAGAAGCAATCTAAGATCAAATATACAGTCAACATTTTCAGTCCCATATTTGTTACTAAATCTAGTAGAATTATATACCAGTAGAATAAGTTATGAGGGCGGGCCATTTGCTCTCGGCAGCGCGGCTAAACTTTAATTAAGCTGCATTTCGTCCGGAATGGTACCCTTTCAAACATTTAGAGGCTCCGCAATACTCCGCATAGTCAAATCATGACCAACTTTATATTGGACTGTGATGTGCCTGTGGTCGTTAATGGAGTAGTTTGGCATTGTTTAACATTTTATTATCATGAACAATAGATTTGGGGGAACGTTATGAGCTATGCATAATATTTAGTCATCTTTAACAGAAAAGATTTTTTACTTTGACAAAGTTAACTTACATTGATATATGAATACTAATATATATTAGTATTCATTCATAAAAAGTAACTTTGTCGGTTAATTTATATTTTTTTACTCTTTTAAATTGCTTATACTAGACCAGACCAGACTGATAAATATAGAGGATAGTTTTTATTCCTGAAATCATTCGTACAGAAAAAAATATTGCTCTAGTAAGTGGGTCTGCGGTCACATTACGTACTTTTCCATAATTAAAATTGCATTAGAAACGCCAATAGGAAGTTTTAATTAGCAATGTTGAACCTTAACATTAATTGAAAATAAAAGCATAAAAATAGAAGCGAGATTAGATTGTTAATTTTCCGCCCTCGATGCCATAAGCCTTTAATAAACTAAGCCTGCGGACAGTTAGGTCTCAAGAAGCACTAAACAAACATAACAAATTAACGTCACTAAATTACTTGAAGGGTTAGTGAACGTTCATTTAAGCTTATTCTATAGAACCATAGAGAAGACTTACGTCTTAACGGGCTATGAAGAGAACAGACCCTTAATAATTTCACAGAATTTATCGAAACGCGGCCCAAATTAATTCTAATGGAATGGTCTAAAGTAAATGGATAGTTTCGAGAGCGACAGGGATGTCGATCGATCTCAAGTCAAGTGGAGGTATTAGTCAATTCTCGAGTGAACATTGTTACGATTGTTTGAATGGAACAAATACTTGTTTAAGTTTTAATGTTTGATGTTGATTGCACATTCAAAATTTGATGAAGAGTTATTATGACACGGAACATGTTGGGCCGACGCAACATATTCCGTATCGTATATGGTCATAACAAAAAGAATATTATAAAGTCTATAAAGACAAAATAGAAGATTGCAGAGGAAGCATAGTTTCATAGAAAAACGAAAAATTTTATGTTTCCAAACTTACGATAACTTATCTGATATTAACAGTATTTATAAAAAGATCTACATCCACACGAACATAAATTCGAATAACTATAGTTCAAGTTTAGAAAAACGAAGGCATTTCAGACATGGATCACCGAAAACAAATAATTTTGGCGTTATATATTATTCAAAATGATTTAGATCGTTCATAAATTGAAGAACTAAAAAGCTATTTCGAGTCTAACATATTAGTTATGAAAAGTTTCAAACAACAACGCCATTAAAAACTACCTCAATTTTCCGCAAAATAGGTCACGATATTTCCATTAGCATATCTAGTTCCGAAAAACCGACAACTATATGAAACTGGTGCGTCAACATAACTTTTTACCCACAAATTTGTCCCAAACGAGATAAACAAAGCCTGCCCGACGATACAACGTGGAGTCGGCGTCATGAATATAAACAGTTAAATTAGGAGAACAGGCGAGCGCGTAATATGATATACAGCACATGCGGCTAATTTAATTCCACCCGCTAAATTTAGTGTGGCCATGTTACCTAGTTCTTTTTTCTTTAAAGTTTATGGATGCACGGCTTGTTTCCAACCGGGGATTGCAGTTGTTGTGAACAAACATATAAAAAGGTTAATTTTATCATGATATGTTTGACAGGTCCGGTGGTCGAGTGGCTAGCAATGGTCACTTTATCCCAAGGTTCGAATCCTACGCAAGGCAAACATTTGTGTGCATGAACATGTCTGTTTGCCTTGGTCTGGATGTTTTCTTTGTATAATAAGTATGTATTAAAAAAAAGTATTTAAGTATATTTATCAGCAATTTAGTACCCATAGTACAAGCTTAGTTGCTTAGTTTGGGACTAGATGGCGATGTGTGAAAAAAAAAGTTTTATCCTTTGATTATTACTACTCTTTAAACATTTACGAATTTTTACTTTTTTATATTTTAAAACGATACTCTATCACAGATTACCTAATAGTTACTTCGTAAACTGTATACCATTATTATGATTGTAAAATAAATCAGCGTCTAAAAACTTAAATATTGTACTCGTTTTTTTTAATAGTAGGCAAAAACAAGCCATTCAAACTACGACCATTTTGATGCACTTGAACTGACAGCTTTTCTGTTTTGCTGGTTGCGATTTGCAAAATTATCGGCTTATCACGTTGAGGTGCAAATATAATAAATAAATAAATAGAGACAATTCACACAGATTGAGCTAGCCCCAAAGTAAGTTCGAAACTTGTGTTATGGGATACTAACGCAACGATATTATATTTTATAACAAAGACATATATAGATAAACATCCAAGACCCGAGGCCAATCAGAAAAAGTTCGTTTTTCATCATGACCCGACCGGGGATCGAACCCGGGACCTCCTGGGTGGCGGTCTGGCGTGGTAACCATTACGCCACGCAGGTCGTCAATATGACCTATTTATAATATTTACATAATTCACATATTACATGTAAGTGGCATGTCTAACCATCGTCAACATTTTCGAAGGAATCGCGGTGAAATTTCTAATTGGTCCCTTTAGACAAGTAGCTTCTATTTCAATTTACCAAAGTGCTCGAAATTATGTCGTTATATTTTTGTTTGTATTCTATAATAAAATCAACGACAAACCTAGAAAATATATGCATCTAATTTTACATTATTATGTCATGTTGTAGTCAATAACTGATATTGTTATTTTTTTTCTCGGTTGACTGTGTAAACGGTGTTACTTTTGAAATCGTTTATTTCAGAAATTAGACCTTCACAGGCACTTTTTCTTATCATTTACAATTTGTATATATGTATAAATAAAATAAACTACGTTTTATACTACCACCATTTCGGACACAAGCAAAATGGCCACCGGTAAAAGAAATGGCGGAAGAAACCCGGTTACGGCCTTTTTTTGTCATTTAGCAATTTTTTTCTTTCACTCGTTTGTTACAATGTATAAGTACATTTATAAGAATAAATAAAATACAGATCCAGGTACATACAGAAATCAAGCACTAAACGCGGGATGTCGATCCAAATAGCGCTATGGTCAAATCCTAAATATGTTAATAAAGCGAGCAGACCAGTCCGCCGAGATGACAACCACAACTGAGATGTTTTATATTGAACTAGCGAAACCCGCGGAACTTCGTTGGCGTGTATCTCGCTTACCCGTGGGAATTTTCAAAATTTTCTCTTCGTAAGAACCATCCTCGCACTTCTATTATATATATTCTTTTTTTAGAATATATGAAATATATAATATTCTAAAAAAAGAATTAGCGATATCGGTTCAGCTGTTCTCGACATTTGCGCTTAGCAACACATTCAGAGATTCATTTTTAAATTATAGATAATTTTATAAACTTCATTGTTCTATTTAGTAGGTAATATATTGCTGGATATATTTTTTTCCCGTTACAGAAAATTAACAAACTGACATAATGACATACCTCTTTTTTTAAATATAAGTCGAAACAATAATAATAATTTCCATTTCAAAATGACTATTTGTTATTTATACTTTGTTAAACCGGCAATTTGGAAATTAAACAACTTCCAAAAATGAACTGGGTAAATCCTTTCATTAAAATTGTTCAACCACAACGATTTATAAGATCCGTAACTCAGATTCGGGAAATAAAACTAATTAAAATGGAGAGAGGTCCTTTGCAGCGTTGATAGCTGCCAGAGTTTGATGGCGGGGTTATTTAATTTTGTTCATTAACTTACTGTTTCTTATGGCTTAATTTTCATTAATATCATAGATATTTTGAGGTACTAGGAATAATTTTATAATGTGTGTACATTGTACTATGTACACTTTCATCTTTGTTACCAGAGGCTTTTCTTGGCTTTGGTTGGGTATCATTCAAATGATATGATACAATTAGTATTAGATTCCATGTTCATTATTATTCCTTATAACTAACTACTTATATCGTTTTACACAAGACCTTCTGTAGTTTTTAAGAGAGATAGGACACAGCGGATAATTCGCTCAAATCGGAGCAGTCCGTCTGGGGAAGGACCTCCACGTTACAGAAGATCGTAGCCAAATAGCATTGGTTTCGGCCATGTTGTATTCCTACGGTAAGTAAGGTCTCCAGAGCTCCACTTGTGGGGTTGGGTGGGTGAGTGATACCCTCGATATTGCAAACGTCTATAGGCTTCGGTGACTGTTTACCATTAGGCGGGCCGTATGCTTGTTTGCCACCTTTGTGGCATAAAAAAAGCGTTCAGATTCACAATAGTAGATGTTTTGTTGTTTGATTGAAAAAATACACAAACCATCCATGTTTTATTTTTATTTTATCATGCTTTGTAAGATTTGAAACATACCTACCATACATACCTATATTATATGTCTTGGGTTGATGTGTACATGATTAATAAAGAGACCGATCAAGAGACATGTTAAATTTTAGACATCCACCTGTGATTTTCTGAAAAAAATACAGAAAATAATATTAGTAAAGTTATTGCCATAATAAAAAGAAGAACACGTTATGGCACCTATTACAAACGATCTCATTGAGATTTTTTTCTTAAATTTCGCAAAATATATTTAAATTGTACAGCATATTTCATTCGATCCAATACTTTGGAGAGCACATAAATATGGATTGTAAGGCACTTGACGTTATGGGCGCGAGAAAATTGCTCGCCCAAGACAATATGTTTTAGACGACTGAATAGTCGACAGGGGGCTGTTTTGCCAAACACGTATCACTATGAAACGAAATGAAATATGTTCGAGCGTGTATTTTTATTTTAGTAAAATATGAAAAAATATTGTATTCATATTCGTCTAAAGGTATTCTTTTCATTATTTATATAATAAACTTTACATAATAATATATCCAACTTGTCAACTAAAATTTACATTGAAATAAAAAAATATAATATGTACCTTTAGATGATTTGAAAGGCTTTTTATCTATCTTTGGAATTCCACAAAAATATGGTAAATATTATATACGATAAATTGTCTCACATAAAATACTTATCAGCCTCGTATCGACCGACCAATAATGCATGAATTCCTAATTATATCAATTTTCTTATTATATATGAATTTACTAAGCCTGTCCTATCTATGGATGTAAAAGTAAAAAAACTGGACACTTGAAATAGCAAACCAGAGATCAAAGTTATCTCGGACAAAAGTAACCTCTTTGATTAATGTCGTGTATGAATGGAAGGCCCTTAGTCTTGGATTTAGAAATATCGGATTTGGATGTGGTGTTCGGTATTTCAACCGTGATTTAGGATTAAAGAAATTTATTTCTCATACAAACTTCCAAGAAGTTCATTAAAAACAGTTTTTTTACGTAGACGCTATTATCCTTCCTCTGGAATACGATAAAATCATACCGTTTTAGACATGTAAACATGTTTCTTGAGTATTATTTTTTATGCATTTATACTATGGCATTAGGATTCCTTAAAATATGTCTGGTTGTTCTTCTTTTAAATTTTATACTTGTTTTGATGGAATTAGCAACAATCTTTCTTATTAATATGCAAGTAGTATTTCTTTTATTTATGTTAATTTTAAATTAAAGTACATATTAGTGGTAGTGTTTGGCCTACTTGGAACAGATAGTAGCTCGAAAATGGACTCTTTCGACCTTTTTCATAGATTCGACTATAGGCATCGAGATATAAGAACTAACAACGTACTTAGTACTTATATCACGATGATTATAGGCAATAAAATCCTTTTTTCCAAGATATATTTATTTTCTTTCATATTTTATTCCGTAGAAAGTATTATATCGTCCAATTAAACAAGTTGAATTGTAATATTTTTATAAATCGAGTAAATCGTTACATACCATATAGGTACGTATTTTTAGATTATTTCAAATGTAAATTAATTGTAAACGAAATATTTAATATAAATTCGGCCAATCGACTATTTGTAAACCCTCCTTGACTTTGAGTGATGGTGCATCGAATCGTCGTGGAGTAAATTAAAATACCATTACAAGTAATAAACCGTGAATTTCATCAATAAAATAACAATGAAGTGACATTTAAGCCATTTAATATTAGTCTACAATGATTGCTTAAATAAAATAATTTTAATGACTTTATAAATGAGCGTCATTACATTTCTTTGACGACTTTAGTAACTGATATCTAACAGCCAGGCCTCAGTTAAAGCAAGACGGTGACCGGTAAAAATGAATGTACTAAAATGTTGAATTACAAATTACAAGTCCATGTACGGCCTAGTACAATGCGACGGCATAGAGCGGCGCATGCCTATAGCTTTTTAATTCTATTCAAATACTGGCTGTGATTGTTATTGTTTCACTTGAGTGCTCTTTCAGAATGACGCTATCGGACATCTCACCTCAAGCGTCAGTGAGATTACTAACATAATGGCTACGTTGTTGTTGGTAGCGTCCCTATATAGAAATACTATATAGGGATCCTTATATAGGGATACTACAAAAGATATCTTTGTTACCAAAAGGCGTAAGTTTGATACACACACGAGGTAATATTTTTCCATACCAATAAAGTGGCGACCAGATGGCGCTATATAAATGTTGTACAATTAATTATTACATAAAACAGAATAAACACTTAAAAATTAACTTCAATAGAAATTGACGTACCTATCTAAATAACCGGTCAACAGGTCAAAACCGTCAGGCGCCTTATCCAATACTCACACGGCTCTAAGTCCGAGCTCATAATTTATCGTCCTATCGCAGGAGTCCACTCACGCCGATGATCCTACGTAACGTATCGGACGCTATTCGTCCTGCACGAGGTCATTTACTAAAGGGTTGGAAAATTGATACCGGATTTGTTTTAAAATAACGTCCACTTGACTGATGCAAGATATTTTTCTTGGAAAGCTTAGCTAGGCCACGTTAAGAGAGGTAGGGCATAGCGGATAATCAGCTCAAATCGGAGCAGCCCGTCTGAGAAAGGACCTCCACCTTACAGAAGATCGTAGCCAAATAGCATTGGTCTCGGCCATGTTGTGTTCCTACGTTGAGTAAGGTCTCCAGAGCTCCACTGGGGGGGGGGGAGGTTGGGAGGGTTGGCAACGCATGAGTGATACCCACGGTACTGCAAGCGTCTATAGGCTACGGTGATGCTTACTATCATCGGGCCGTATGCTTGTTTGCCAACTTTGTGGTTTTCAAAAAAAAATATAAAAAAATGACGTTACAAGCGATTTTGAAGAGAATCCAGACCGGGCGCGGAGTGCCAGTACCCTGTGGGTGAGATCATCTCATTCCAATGGGAAATCGAAAAAAATACGTACTTTTTTAATGTAGATATAGCTCTGCTGGTGCTTTAATTGCCAAATCTTAACTATTCATAGCTCGGCTAAGAGATGGTGCCATAAATCGCGTTATGGTGATTTTCTCAAATTACCTTAAACTGTAACACTCAAAATATACCGTGAGCAAAGCCGCGTACAAAGTTTATGTAGACAATGTTTTCGAATGGCGTGACCAGACAATGAAACTATGTCTGCCACCGAGCCAAATTATAGCTCTACAAAAAATATAGTTTTGCTAAATAAAACAGTGAAGTCTTACTGACAGTTTTAGGCTGAGTTGCACCATATTAGAAGTCATAGTAAAGGTTTGTGTTAAATTTGACACTAACAGTAACGCTAACTTTAACGGTTACAGTAAAATGTGTTGCACCGGCGAATTCATTAGCTTTGTTAAAGTACAAAGTGTTGCAAGTCAAATGAGGTGTGATTTACCCCAAATTCGTTGGGGGTAATATTTTTAAATATAGCATCATCATCTAGCGCTGTCCACTAGTGTCAAATTTTTGACAGTCCGGTGTGTTTATTTATTTCAACGCGTTTGACAGCTTGACGGATAATTTAACACAAACAATAGCACTAACCAGCGAAAAGTGAGCGGTTACGGTTAAGGTTAAAGTTATGACGTCATTTAACTATTTTCCAACTGGTGCAACTCATTTTTAGCCTATATAGCGAATATTTTAGTAGGGTTAATGCATAGTTGTGTGACGGATATGCCTAGTAAAAACAAAATTATCTAGTCAATATGTAGCCTTTGACACTCGCAAATAACGTGGTTTTAAATTTTTTTTAATAGCCATGTATGTCCCACTGTTGGGCAAAAGCCTTCTCTTTTTCCCTCCACACGTCCCTGTCCAGAGCTGTAACGTACGGTTTTCTATTATCAAAAGAATTTTTAAAATCCGTTGTCCTATAACCACACAAACTCACTCACTTTACCTCTCTATAAAGTATTAGTATTGATAAGGTGACCCGTCGAAATTGCAATACCTCGTCCATGTATTAATTAGTAGTTATTCAAGAGAGGTAGGGCACAGAGGATAATCCGCCAGCCCGTCTGGGGAAGGTCCTCCCTCCACCTTACAAAAGATCGTAGCCAAATAGCATAGGTCTTGGCCATGTTGTGTTCCTACGGTGAGTAAGGTCTCCAAAGCTCCACATGGAGGGGGGGGTTGGATGGTTGGCAACACGTGAGTAATACCCCCGGTATTGCAAGCGTCTATAGGCTACGCTTGATGCTTACCATCAGGCGGGCCGTATGCTTGTTTGCCAACACTGTGGTATAAAAAATCGTACACTTTTTAGTTTGCACGTAAAATATAAATAAATCTTTTCTATTTGACCTACGTTGGCATTCATCTCACGTTCGTCTCACTTAAGGTCTGCATTTAATTAATTAGTTTTTAATACACAATTTTGTAAATTGGATTCGCGAACATGATCCAACCAATTAATTCGACCAATTAGATAAACTAGTTAATCCTGATAGACTACTATTTGTTTTTTTTAAATAATTTACAGAAGGATTAATATAAAACATTGCTTAAAGGATAAATGATTAATCAAATATTAATATGGCGGCTGGCTCATCACCCGGCCACACATAAAAGTGAACTCCTCTCGATGAGTGATGAGCTAATTACACTTTTTTATTTGGATTGTCGCTTTTGAGCTTCGTTTTTTAAGTAGACTATATAGCAAATAAGAATATGTATGTCTTCTTGTATCTAGTATAAAATCACCAACTTATTTTAAAAAGAGTGATATCTTTCTGAAAAATGTCTGATTGTTTGAAAAATTATATCACTATTTGATAGGTACATTAATATTCATATTCTTTATTGCAACTATAAATTAACGTTTTCTTCTTCTCTTCTTCTTCAGCAGCACGTATTCGCCCACCGTTGGGCATATGCCTGTCCATGTTTCCTCCATAATGCACGGCTCTCCGTGTTTCTCATCCACGTCGCTCCTAGCTCCTTCGTGAAATCGTCAGCCCATCTGGCTGGTGGCCTGCCAACACTTCATCTTCCCAGTCGAGGTCTCCATCGCAATCTTAAATTTAATTTTACAAGAATCAACTGCCATCGCCTGTCGTGCCGGACGCCACAATTTGGGGTAGAGAGGGATGCTTCTTAAGTATAGTAATAGCAAATTAGATCTTCGTTATGCTGTTTTACTGTGTTTTGATTGATTTGAAGCAATCATCAAACTAAATGAATCCGGAATTGGTTTTGCTAATAATTCTATTAAATCTATTCAATCAATTTTCATTGTATCAGTACTGATTGATATGCACACAGAGTCATCAGTTCATAATTGAAGTTTATGTTTCATTTATGAGCGGTTTTGGATGCTATAAATATAAAAAAGCACAATTTCGAGCGGCTATTTCTTTATATCTTGATGAAACTGCATAAATACGTTTTAAATACGTACCTATTTCCATTTCCCCAATGCTATGGAAGTTATGTGTAGATGAGTTTGAGGATATAGCTTGTCTGTTAGCAATCTTAATTGAGAAGTTATAACTAGATTGAAGGACATTGTTCTGTCTGGTAAATATAAAACCTATGATTCGATTGCAATGCTTTCAACCAGGTCCAATTGTGAATCTAACTTCAGGAACTCAAACAAAAATCACACAGGGCAAGCAACGCAAGCTCATGTCAGCATTTGTATGGAAAGTCGTGCACACGATGTCGCTCCTCCGTCCCGTGCTGTAAGTCGCTTTCATGTGAACGATAAACACAATCTAAATCATCGATCAAAAATATTACTATCTATATAGATTTAGCGGTATTGCGTGGTCATTTGAACTAGTACAAAAGTCAGTCAACTCGGTCCTGTAGTTTGTAACGACATATTTTAATAAATAACTAATAAACTTTGCTACTTACTTACCACAACTTCATTTGAAAAATTGCTAACGTTTCAATAATTAAAATCCTTTTATACATTAACGATGTTAAATAGAAAGAAAGACAGTCTCAGGGAATATGTAAAATAGGTCAGACCCACAGACAGACAAAGGAATGGAGATATGTAGGTCACACTTTGTTAGGACGTTGCCAGAAACTCTCGTTTTTGAGCTAAAACAATTTCATTTGGAGTTTGTTCATATATTTCCATCTAGCCGTACTTTGTTTCTAGTTCGGATGACCAAACTATAAATTTTACCGTTAGTGTCAGGCGTTTAGTTCTTTTTGTACTACAGACATGTATTTTGCAGAGATTTGTATTTGTCCTGTTTACTTATAGTTCGTATTTTTCATACATATTATGGTGTCACATTTTTAGTAGCCCTAGAGGTACAAGTTTAATACCTTTTAGTAAGTTTTTATTTTTCTAATAGCCAAACCTGTCAATTGTTTGCCCCAAACCATAAAAAGCATCTCCTAAGTAATTGTCTGTTTATTTATTTAAAAAAAAATAAAATCACCTCGGAATCAAGAACAACGGGTGTTCTTTTTTCCGAGGTGATTTTCAAAATGTAGGTAATGCAGGGGTAAAAAGTAGGACGTCTTCTATTAACAAATAATGCAAACTTTTATAAATACTTATTTACTTTGTTAGGAATGCCAGATAGACAATATACTATTACTTACTCCAAAAGTTTAGTAAGATATAATTATGGTATATTATTTACGACAGTTTCCCGTAGTGGATATGAATAAAATAATATAAATTACATCGACAATCAATTTCAACGTATAATCACTTAATTAATGTTGTATAAGAGGGTCTATTATCAGGAACGAGATTGTCAATGCCAATTGAATATTTAAAACTATCTGAATAAATGAAGAGGTCTGTTTTAACCCTTCTGGCTAAGTGCTAAGCCGGCCCTTCTTAATTATTTAAAATTAATGGATCGACATCAACTAACCAATTAGTTCGTGTTAAGGGGTACCTACCAAATAAATTACGACTATTTGTTCCAGAACAATACCCGCTAAGATACCAAAATTACTGGCCATTGTCTTGCGAAAGAAAAATAAAATTTTAAAAAGAAGTCAATTGAAATTGCTACAAAAATATATTGTTGATTTAATATGACAACTAAACGACCGTGGAGTCTTGTTGTTTCCGTATCTCATCTAATTTCCGGGATGAAAACTATCTTAAGTCTATTTCCGGGTCTCGAACTGTATCTTTCGTCTCAATTGGCGGTATACAGAGTTATATTTTAACACAACTGTTGAGGAGAGTAATGCCTTATCGTTGTATACAGGGTTACTTTTGGACCCCCCGCCAATTTTTTTAGGTGATTCTATAACAGCAGTGCAATGAATTTATGAAATAAAAATAAATTATTTTATTGACTTATTTTTTTCAAAATTTTATAAACACATTAAAATTATGGTCACTCTTTTGTTTGCCGCGCGTGCGGCCGTCTCGCAGCATAGCACTATGCGCATGCGTAGCCGATATCATCATTTCAACCAATGACAATGCGCCGTCGTTGACTGGCACGAGGGTGACCGAACGTTCCTAGAAATTTAAGATTTAAAAAAGTGACTGTAAAATGTGGATTTTAAAGCATTTTTTTTTCATGTCTATTTTTGGCGGGTGGTCCAAAAGTAACCCTGTATATGTACATAATGTATAATATTAAATATAAATATATATAGGGACAATTCATACAGATTGAGCTAGCCCCAAAGTAAGTTCGAAACTTGTGTTATGAGATACTAACTCAACGATATTATATTTTATAACAAATACATATATAGATAAACATCCAAGACCCGAGGCCAATCAGAAAAAGTTCGTTTTTCATCATGACCCGACCGGGGATCGAACCCGGGACCTCCTGGGTAAGGTCTGGCGTGGTAACCATTACGCCACGGAGGTCGTCAAATATTATTTCTATGTTTTTGCGTCCACTGGTAAGAATTATTCTACGAATCAACGGCATGACAAAAATCAATACTGCAGATTTATCCAATATTACCTAGTCTCTTTAAAATCAGAAGTATTTTCGAACATAATTTACTCAAAACGGAAAATATATGCTGAATTAAAATTTAATAGACTCTCAATTCAGAAAATACACCCACAATGTTCAATTGATTTCTACCTTCATACAATACATATTATTCTCAGCTAACACTAAACAAACATCAAACTAACCAATGTATACTTTAACCCACTCCTGCATTATGTGCCCATTTGCGGAAGGTCAGATCTCGAGCCCTCGGGACGAGATCCCAGGGGACTTTTGGGAAAGACATCGTCTTCCCTACGCTCGCAAATTGAAACGGAAGGTGTCCAATAAATTTCCTATTCGCCCTCTCAGGAATTCGACCGAACCAAGTTCTTTTTGTGTGAATATTTTACCGTGGTTGTTTTTAGCGTTGGGCCCCAAAAAGCTGTAAACGGGCGTTTACTGTTTTCTGTGTAAAAGTTACGTTGCTTTATCGCATGTAAAAAGTATTTTGTTTCAATTGAATTCTCTTTTTTCTGATCGATATTTTCATAGATCAAAAGACTTGCAAAACTTGTACTTGAGCCATGTAAGATATGTTGCAGAAAACCTTAAAAAAAACCATAGATTTTTTCCAGTTGTGAATCATAAATTTCTGTTCCCAACTACTTCGAAATGTTGCATGAACAAAACTGTTTAGGAGAAATTAAGATAAAGGTCCCTTGTACAGTCAACAAAGGAAATAAATGTGTTATGCAAGGTAGAGAATAAAGAAGATTTTAATAATAATACTGTAAGGCAACTATCGTTACAAAACTTTATAAATAATCTATACTATGTATACTAATATTATAAAGAGGAAAGATTTGATTGTTTGTTTGTTTGAATTTAATAAGGCTCCGAAATTACTGGACCGATTTCAAAAATTCTTTCACCAGTAGAAAGCTACATTATCAGGGAGTGACATAGGCTATAGCTTTTTTCCGAAATTCAATGTGGTTCCCACGGGAACGGGTCCGGAATTTTACGCGGACGAATACGCGAGCAAAAATGCTAGTTTATAATAAATATATATGTATAGGGACAAATTACACAGATTGAGCTAGCCTCAAAGTAAGTTCGTAACTTGTGTTATGGGATACTAACTGAACGATATTATATTTTATAACAAATACATATATAGATAAACATCCAAGACCCGAGGCCAATCAGAAAAAGTTCGTTTTTCATCACGACCCGACCGGGACTTGAACCCGGGGCGTCCTGGGTGACGAGCCGGCGTGGTAACCATTACGCCACGGAGGTCGTCAATCAAGTAAAGTCTTTCATAAAGTATTTAGAAAACTTGTATTATATCTACAGCCTTGCATATTCCTTAAATTTGTTGCTTGTACGTAAATTTCTACGAATTTGCCCTCTGGGTGTACCAGTACTAGACTAAAACCAATTACTGCATATAGGTGAACTGTGGGTAAACCGCAAAGGCGGTCTGTGTCGCATCGGAATCAAATCCATTAATTCTAACCGCACAGAGTTAGCATGCGTTTAACTAAATTTTAAGTCACGTAATTATAACATATTTACCTGTTGAACTTTGAATTTCACTTTACAATCTGTACCCAACGACGTTAAAAGGTATTATGTTTTTACAGGATTTTACACCAGTAATAAAAGTAGGTGGTCCTACAGTGAAATAGACAGATCAATTTTTAATAGCAAAAGTAAACAACTAATAAAATTATACAATTTAAAACCCCAAAAAATTTTTTTTTCAAAAATTTGTTCTAGCGCTTTGTTAGCATTGATAATATGTGTATACATACCAAATTACAGCTCTCTAGCATTAAGCGTCTAGGCGCTAGACCGCGGACGAATAGACAGACAGACGGACATGGCGAAACTATAAGGGTTCCTTGTAGTTTACTACGGAACCCTAATAAAAGGGATAAAAAAGGCGTTGCTCATTCAAATCTCTGACTGGACGAAATGCATTGCTGCTTCACACCAATATTTAGTGACACAGTGATACTTAACTGGTCGAGCTAGCCCATTAAATTTAACTAGTGAAACCAGCGCAACTTCGTTTGCGTGTGTTTATTTATGCACAGCAACGCCATCTATGTTAGATTCTTGATCAAATCCTACGGGAATCACGTACTTTTCGCGATAAAAAGTACCCTATGTGTTAACCCAAGGTACCTACATACCGAATATCATAAATATTGGCCCAGCCATTTGAGCGTGAAGAAGTAACAAACATACACATAACTTTCGCCTTTATAATATTAGTAGGATTATCTACCACTGCAACTACAACACACTCTAATTGTAGTTGCAAAGAAAGCCTTTAAACTCGCAACAACAACGCTAGAAAAAATGTGTAATAATATAAATTAATAATAAATAAAAAAAAATAAAAAAAATTCAAGCGGCAAATTGGACCATAATGCCTTTACATATAAGTCTAATTTATAGATCCTTTAAACCAAGGGTATTCAAATATAAATTGGGAAAATTTTAAGAAACGGCATAAAGGACTTGAACCCGACCTTCTCGACGCTCAGTCTAGCGATTTTTTCAATTGACCTACTATCCTCATTATAATAAACCGACGTCTAAACCTCTTTTATACTAATCAGATTTAGGTATATTTAGTTCAATGCTTTTATTACCACGAGTTTGTATCGACAAATTTGACAATACTCGCTAGCCACAAGAAACATACAATGCTCCTAGCGGTCACTTCAAGACCTGCTTTTTTAGGCTTCCGTAGTAAACTACAAGGAACTCTTATAGTTTCGCCATGTCCATCTGTCTGTCTGTCCGTGGTCTAGCGCCTAGACGCTTAATTTTATTCTAGGAAGCTGTAATTTTGTATACACATATTAACAAAACTAGCAATGTGCTAGAATTTTTTTTTGAAAAGATTTATTTTTATTTTTTGGGTGCCTACATGTAAAGTGGAAATGAAATTTATTTTCGTGCCCACCCAATGAAAGTTTTCGATACGGATACAGTCTTTCAAGAAGATGAAAAGAAATGTCAGTTTGGACGTCTGTATGAATAAAATAGTTTTTCTAATATCAAATGTGCAAAATAAGTTTGTCATCGTAACTAGATAGCAAGCAAATAAGTGCAGGGCAAACAACTACGGATTGGTTCGGAGCGGTTTGAACCAGATTCAACCGGATTTTGTGATTGATAGGTTTTATGTCAAACACGAAACAGTAAACACATTTCGATTTGGCTCGTAATTTAGTATTGTTTTGTGCTGAAGCCTAGACAAACACTAGTGACAGTTATTGCGTGGACCGTGATTGATGTTGACTGCTATTCAGATCTGCAAATGAGATAAATGAGGTTTGGTGAGATGATAATTCTACTAGTATGTAACATGAAGACAATGGTATATGAAAAACTAGCGAAACCCGCGCAACTTCGTTTGCGTGTATCCCGCTTTCCCGTGGGAATTTTGGAATGTATGATACTTTAAAACCTTCCCCTTGAATCACTCTATCAATAAAAAAAAACCGCATCAAAATCCGTTGCGTAGTTTTAAAGATTTAAGCATACAAAGGGACATAGGGACATAGGGACATAGGGACAGAGAAAGCGACTTTATTTTATACTATGTAGTGAGTAGTGATGTTATTACATCCGACATTATAAACAAAATTGAATATTACAATGTGAAAGCTTTGTCATTGTGAAAAATCTGTTTGAATTTTTTGGCTGTATTCTAGTTAGTGTTTCATACGAGTTAATAAACACTAGAGTTATTTCCCAGTTTTAGTACTTTGTTATTAAGAAGTTTCTCGAAAATATTACCGCCTTCAAACTATTAGTAATCCAAAACATTTATCTACTGGGCAAGAATACTATATTTTCAGTTCCAGAAGAAAAACCTAAGAATAATTTGTTTATGCTATCCATTCACAGGTAATATATCAAAGAGCTTATAAATGTTCTTGGAACCACAGACCTAAAACAAATAGAAGAAACTATGCAATGGCATACATTTAGCATATCGTAATTTTACCAAAGGCAAAATAGTCACACCACACATTAGTTTTATGTTTGAATTTATTTTGATCACTATCAAAATAATTATCTCTAGTTTATCCTTTAGTCCATGTTCCATGGGCTGCATTGGATTGGATAGCAATCTAAATAAGTAAAATCTCTAAATTTTGATAAATGAATATATAACATGTAAATTCTTATTACTGCAATTGCAACTTGTACAAAAAGTGAATTGCTTGGTTTTCATGCAGATAGAAGTTCATATCTATTTAGATTTATGTCTTGGCTTGGAACACTCTCCGGTACTGTAATTGCAGACCTCTGAGTGCTGAGTTCAAGAGATAATCAAGAAATATTACGGCTTGGCACTGTAAGTGATACAAGTGTGATGTCTTAGATCCTAATAAATATACTGGAGAGCCATTGGACTGAAGAATATTTATTAGAGAGTATTATTGAATTTCAGTTTTATTTATACACTTAATCTGACAATGGTGCTAATTCTGTTGTACATTAAACTAGACTAAACTAATTTTAACAGGACCAAAGGTGTTGTTGTCCTTCCTTGGTTTACAATTAGTGACAAAGATAGTAACACTTCTAGTCCTGTCAAAATTAGTTTAGTCTAGTTAAATGTACAACAGAATTAGCACCAATATTACTTTCAAACGACCAATCGTACCGTCGCTATTGTATAATATCTACATCAATTGCACAATCACGATTTAAAACCGGTTGCTTGAGAACGATAATTAAGTGGACACTGTTAATATTCGAATTGGAATTTAAAAGATTTTAATAATACTTGACCAGGCGGGAAGACAGTCGATGAAATACAGAGCTTATGGCAGGGGCATAAATCGGTTGGCATATTACACACCGGTCCATTCAAACGACATTGTGCGGGTGATGGAATCCCACCAGAAGAGACTATCTCCAGTCCTGTAAACTGAGTAAAGTGGACGAGAGTGTGGTCTGAAAATAAATATTTTTTTAAATAAACCGTAAGAGTATTCAACAAAGCCGCTTTTAAACATCACAACAGTCTGTTTTATAATAAACTAGCTGTACCCGCGGCTTCGCCCGCGTGGATACTGCCTTTCCCGTGGGAATTCTATAAATAGCCGTCTTTATCCTTGTCAACATCATAAAGGAAACCTCTATACAAAATTCCAGCTTTCTAGGTTGAGCGCCTGCGATAATACACTTATAGTCCAATTACTCCCTTTCCCGTGGGAATTCTATAATACCCCATCTTTATCCTTGTCAACATCATAAAGGGAACCTCTATATAAAATTCCAACTTTCTAGGTTGAGCGCCTGCGTTAATACACTTACAGTCTTATTACTCTCTTTCCCGTGGGAATCTATAAATTGCCGTCTTTATCCTTGTCAACATCTTAAAGGGAACCTCTATACAAAATTCCAGCTTTCTAGGTTGAGCGCCTGCGATAATACACTTATAGTCCAATTACTCCCTTTCCCGTGGGAATTCTATAAAACCCCATCTTTATCCTTGTCAACATCATAGAGGGAACCTCTATACACAATTTCCAGCTTTCTAGGTTGAGCGCCTGCGATAATACACTTACAGTCCTATTACTCCCTTTTCCGTGGGAATTCTATAAAACCCCATCTTTATTCTTGTCAAAAGAACCTCTATACAAAATTCCAGCTTTCTAGGTTGAGCGCCATACATATTTTTTGGGTAACTTGCACCGTTTATGCAGCGCACGCAACGGAAGCCCTAATAATTTTCCCCGTTTTTGCAACATTTTTCACTGATGCTTCGCTTCTATTGGTCGCAGCGTAATGTTATATAGCCAAAAGCCTTCCTCGATAAATGGACTATCCAACACAAAAAGAATTTTTCAATTCGAACCAGTAGTTCAACAAACAAACAAATTCTTCAGCTTTATATATTAGTATAGATTTTTAAACAGCGCCACCTAGCGTAATAGATTTAAAGTGCTTTAAATTTCGCACGATATTTATAATTTGATGAAAACGTAACCATAGCGGCGCTATGTAACTTTTGAATAGCGCCATCTAGCGTAGAATAGAAAGCACTTGAATTCATTTCGGCAAGCGCGTAAATTTTTTGCTATAACTTCTAAAGTATCTATTTAAATTATATGGCTTATTTAGGTCTCCAAAAAAGTCCGCGATAGCATAATATATTTATCGTTTACGGATAACTTACTATAAAATAAAAAGCGATTTCCGAGTAATAAAGCGGAAATTGGAAACCGATTTTGACGTATACAGTATTAATCCTTATCCAGTTAACTACGTTAATTACCTTAAGCATTTCATGTACATTATTATAATCTTTACACCATATAATTTAAATAGATACTTTAGAAGTTATAGCAAAAAATTTACGCGCTTGCCAAAATTAATGCAAGTTCTTTCTATTCTACGCTAGATGGCGCTATTTCCGCATTATTACTCGGAAAACGCTTTTTATTTTATAGTAAGTTATCCGTAAACGTTAGATATATGCTATCGCGGACTTTTTTGGAGTCCTAAATAAGAGGAATATCCTATAATTTTTGTTTTGTTATATCTCAAAGGGTTTAGCCAGCGTTTTCGTCGACAGCTCCCAAGTGGGATGATTTTTTCCGACACTCCCAACAATAATCTTTATATTTCAGCCAATTTACATAAAATCCTGATAAATTTTATACATAAACCTTCCTCATGAACCAGGCTATCCGTTGGTGAAAACCGCAAGAAAATCCGTTGGGTAGTTTTTGAGTTTATCGCGAACAGACAGACAGACAGACAGACGCGCGGGAGGACTTTGTTTTATAATATGTAAGGATAATGTAGGTGTAACAGCTGCTCCAATAACTTCGCAGTGACATGTTTGCATTTAAATTCAATTTTATTATTTAACTTATACAATTTCGCATTAAGAATTTACATTATGTTTACATTTTATCAAAGTTTTCCACAAACAACGATAGTTTTCAACGAACAAGGCCTCTCATTTAAGTTCCTCGTGAAAGGGACCCAAAACTTCTTTGTCCTGACAAATTAACAGTATTGCTAACTATGTAAACGCACTCCAACATTTGTCTAACAATGGCTGCGAGTTATTGTATTATGTAATGTTTCTAACCGCTATTGTTTCAAAGAAACATCTTAGGGATTGCTTGCTCCTTTTGGGGTACAGTCGCTAGCTGTAATGCGAGATGCGACCCCTTATTACCATTCCCAAGCGAGCAATTATTTGGCGACAATTTAATTGTGTATTTTTTTATCTGTTAAACTCAAATTTAAAGTGACTATAGTTCTTCTTTTGATATTGTGCCATATCTATTAAACATCAAATTCGTAGGTACCTACATGCAGTCACCTCGAGGATAGCAGGACCATCTTTAGGATGATTTTTGGTTGCAACATCCAACATACTAGGACACATGTGGCTCTAATAAATAAAAACACTGTTTGGTAACAAAGAAAAGAACGGAGCTGACAAAAAATTCACTTACAAGATGTGCAAGCGATTTTTTTCTAAAATGGTCCTCCTATCTTCGAGGCCACCGTACGTGACGTTGTTGTTATCTACATTAACAACAATCATGATTCAATCATCGGTTGCTCAAAAGCTTATAACAGGTTAGTTTTAATGACTGATAAAATTATCACAACAAGATAACAAAAGAGAAATGGATCTTGAGGTCGGAGAATTGTGACAAACTATGTTACAATAATACATTTGTGGTTATTACTCATGACGTGGCTTATAGCTATAAATTGGTAAACACATGCAAAGCTCTCTGAACCTTGAAGCAAAATATTTGACATCAAGTCCAAAGCCAAAGTTGGCGACTGTACCAACAATATAATCAATCTTCGTAACTGTAAAGTTGGTAATCTGTCATCGTGCTCTTGTCCTAAGACTTGTTTCTTTGAGTTCCATAACATTTGTTATTTTCATCAAATTGTAAATATAGATTACAAGTATAATTTGCTGTTACAACTTTTTGTGCATTTATTATAATTTATATATTTTTTTTCATATCTTATGATACTATTATGTTTAAAATTATGACATTTTCTAGCATGTATCGCTGTGTATATTCTGGCAAATGGTTCCATGGATTTGGTAAGAATGTCAACCTGAATTAATACAATGTACAACAGCTTCACATCTGAGAGGAATTGAGAAAGCAGACAACTTTGGAGGTAAAAATGTAACAAATGTGAATGACATGTACTTTATCATTACTTTAATTTAATTCTGGAATATGCAGTAATATTGCAAACGTTCATATAGGCTGCGGTGACTGCTTACCATCAGGCGGCCGTATGCTTGTTTGCCACCTTAGTAGTATAAAAATAAAAAAAGTATCCGTGGATTAGAATAAAGAAATTTACATTAAGTGCTGAAATAACGACATCTATTCGAACAAAACCGGGGACTAAGTTTTTATATTATTGAAGTTGAAATGATTTGAATATTTAGTTTGAAGAAAAGTTTTCGTACTTCATATTTTTCTGTTATTCGACATTTTGATGTCATTGTAATTTATCCCATTATTATTTTTATGACTGATATACAAGAATACAAAGATTTTATGTTACTTAAGAACATTTCCTTTACAAAGAGAAAAACAAGCAGTACAACAGTAGCAACACATACAATATTACATTAGAAAAGGCCGCAGAAATCCCAGATACGTATTGGAGTGCGTGGGACAAAGCTGCACAGAGACATGCTATAAGCTAACAGCCAGCTTTGGCCAGGAAACATACGAGATATACATTTTAACAAGCCATATTTACCGATCAAAATGTAGGCGTTAGGTGGCATTATAAATATTCTGTAATGAGGAAAAAGAATATCTTTTTCAAAAGATTTGTTTCGGCATTGTGTTTATGATGTTAATAATCGTAAACTTATTGTAAAAATAATTTAAAATATTGAGGGTTGTACGACATAAGTAGAGTAACTAAGTGTATAACAGGAGGTCAAGGCAAAATACGATAATGTTAGAATCAAGCTTGCTCAAATTAATTTCCGTATATTCCTCAGTTGTATCAAGCGCAGGTGTTGTACAACTCGAATGATACCGCAATAACACTAAAATAAAACTAAGCTATTGCACCCGCTACTGGCGCCGATATTCTTACACAGCCATCTTTGTACTTTATACTCTCAGAAATAAGGATTGTTTGTTGCAGTCTCTTTTGCTATATCTTCAAAAAAGCCAAAGAAATTCTTATTGGTAGATATAAAATCATTTCTGTTTATATCTTGTCAGTAGATTTCTTTAAGGATTCTTTGTGATTCACTAACCTTTTCTACAAGTGTAACTCTGCCTATAGTTTTTAAAGGCACGTTGTGAAAAGTGGCTCATTTGATTTCTAGGGAATATAATATTAGATAAACGGATGGGACGGGCCTTGGTGTGGGACGCGACATGCGTTGACACACTTGCCCCGTCACATCTTCACGGTACGAGTAGGAGTGCGGGAGCGGCGGCGGAGTCCGTCGAGAAACTAAAAGCCACAAAATATCAGCAGCTGACTGGTTCCTACAATTTTGTGGCTTTTGGTGTAGAAACATTAGGCCCGTGGGGTACCAGTGCGTTGTCCTTTTTTAGGGACATCCCAAAAAGGCTGCGACAAACCACTGGTGACCCAAAGGCTGGCAGTTACTTCGCTCAACGGATATCTATCGCCGTTCAGCGAGGTAACGCTGCTAGCATTTTGGGCACCCTGCCACAGGGACCATGTCTTTTTAATGCTTAGTTTTAGTTTTTATTTTTTATTGTTAGTTTAGTTTTTAATTTTTATTGTTAGTTTAGTTTTAATAAATTTTATTAAACGAAAAAAAAATAAAAAAAATATTAGATAATGTTCTATTTAGATATTCAATAAACTATCTCACCTCACTTTACCATCCTCTGGCGCCAGTGTGGCGGTTGACCGGAATTAAGCTTGTGACGTAATATGGATATCTCCTAAGAGAATACATATTTTAAGCTGTCGAGCAGAGTCAAGACTTGGTCTTTGGGGTATGTGTGGTAAAGTATTTGCTTCGAAAATATATTACCTAAACTGAGTGTTGTCCCTAAAACAATATTATAGATCATTTAAAGTGATGTCTTAGTATTGTATGCCTTATTATACTCGCACACGTCTCATAATTACACAAGACTTTTGGTTTTTAATTCAGGTGTTGTACCGAAATGTAGTCTACATTTCCATAATTAGACACTCGAAATCATCCAACGCCTAAGAAGAGTCCATAATTAGCTCATTTCATACTGTGTGGAATATTTCGTCTAGAAGAATTAATTACGGTACTCGAGCCGGTTTTATTTGAGCCTGTTTTCGAGCATGTCACGTAACAAATAGTGCAGATGGGTCGTTTTATTCTGTTTGGTGTTTAGGCACGTGGTCATTACAAATTTACAAGACATAAGAAAATTTTGTTAGTTAAGTTTTGCTGTTATTAAGTTGAAGCCACTTGGCGTAGACCGCTTTCAATCGGTCATAGTGGATACATTCGAGGGAGCATATGTGAAGGTTTGATTTTGAAACTACAAGTGACACATTGTCTGTCTATATTCGTTTGTCTGTTCAAATTCCTATATCCATTTACATAGAGAACAATAACAAAATTCTACTTATATCGACAAATTGCTACTCTTGTAATTCAGTTTGTGAAGTCGCACGTTGTGAAGAACGTCAGGTGACTTTAAACACTAGTTCCTACTCGTTCGACAGTAATCACGTGAAGCTAGACAAAGATGAGTTTTCAGGAAAAGATGTTCTACTTCAACTTATTCTTTGCCGTCAGTACGAATGGGATTTTTCGCATAGAAGGCGGGTCCTTAATGAGCGCACTTGAAAACAAAGCTGGGAGCAGCGTTTTGGATCATGGTCCTCGTTGTCTTTGATAGCTGAGGCGTGTTCTGCGGCTGGATGGATCAGTCGCGTTTTTATGTCAGATTTGAGTTTTTCAGTGTTTGCTTTGTGTTTGTTACTTGACAATTTTGTGTTTATTTCAGTTTATTTTTTATTTTTTGTTAAATTTTCTAGTTACATTATACTTCATTCAAATGTCAACAAGGGGAGTATCATGTTAATTTAATAAATATAAACTTTATTGTGTTAATTTTTTTTTTGTAAACTTAAAAACGATATAAATTATAATAAATATTTAGGGACAAAGCAAAGTAAGTTCGAAACTATATTTTATAACAAATACATATATATATAGATAACCATCCAAGACCCTAAGGCCAATCAGAAAAAGTTCGTTTTTCATCATGACCCGACGGCGGTCTGGCGTGGTAACCATTACGCCACAGAGGTTGTCATAAATATTCACAAAAATTTATTACGTTCTATATTTTAATATATTACCAACGTGTTAATTAATAAAATAAAAAACCAGTTATTAAAACTAAAAACTATTTTATCACTGTCGTTATTAAAAATAAAAAATATGAAGTTCGAAAAGTTTTAGTTAAAAATTGTTTAAAAGAGGGCAAATGTTTTCTGCAAAAGACTTTATTGAATCAAAATCAAATTTAGGCACCAACTGAAAATTATGTTTTAAAATTATTTAAGAAAATAACTTTCTGTTAAGTTTTTAATCTGTTTTGATTAAACTTGTTTTAAACCATTAAGCAACAGATAGATTAAGATTTTAAGGTCTGATGCACTTGTGACTTTTATGTGAACCTAAATTGAAATTTGCTGGAGCAATAAACTTGATATTATCGATAATTAAAGTCCATTGAAAATTACAAGAACTTTAACCTATGGTATCTATTGTTTAATTTGTGGTTTAATTAACAAGTACAACATATGTCCCTTCGCCCTTTTATTTCTAGTAAACAAACTCTATTTTTGCTCAAATTTTTTTGTTTAGGTGAATTCCATTGTCATTATTGCATTATCCAAAGTCTGACATTCTTGAGGGAAATTAAATTAAGTAGGACAGCGACAAAACAAGACAACATACTAATATTATAAATGAGAAAGTGAGTTTGTTTATTTGTTATTCCTTCACGGCTTGACTAATCAACCGATCATTATGAAAATTTGTATACATATTGTCAGGGGTACAAGGCCCAACATAGGCTACTTTTTATCCCGTGAAAATATGTCATTCTAATGGGAAAACATTTTTCGACTAAAGAGGGCCCTGTATGGGATGGGCTATCGGCCAACAGATGGCGCCACAAGTCGCGCTATGGGTTGTTTAGTTGTCAAACGAGATCTATGTCATAAAATTAACCGCGAGCGAGCTGCGAGGGAAAAGCTAGTGTTATATAACGTTCTAGTTTATTTATGACAAACTGGAAAAAGTTTGTTCAATAGTTTTTTGTTTGTGTAGGTACTTATTAAAATCAAACAGTTCCTATAGAAATATTTAATGTTTATTTACCATATCATAACAAGATTCCGTCCGCAGAAGTCGGTATTCAAATTGGGCAATTTGAATCGTGCAAAGCAATTTCATACAAAAGTGAGAGGATTAAGCCCCCACACGGTATCCCCAGTACCTAGCGTATTTCTACTTAGCCTAACGTCGTTTAAAATTCATCTCCTATGACAATGATTCTAAAACTGTTCAAATGAGATTCCTTTACCCCTTAAACCCCATTGCTCGCCCACTTATATCTTTTTCAATGCAATATTGTTATGCAATTATATAAGTTTAAAGTTATGTCAAAACTTAATTTAGCCACAAGAAATGCACGGAGACATAGGTCTCCTTCAAACGCTTTCAATATGACCGGTTGACAGCGCGGCCTGCATCCATCGGATTCCTGCGATTTTAGTATATCTCACCACTTTGCATCTATATTTTAAGTCAATTTATGATAAAAGTTGAAAAAAAGTGTCGGCAGTTTTAAAACCACTGTCGAATTTCTATTGCCAGCTTCCCTCAGCGCTCACCCTAACTGCCTTCTAATCATGCGGTCGAGAATGCACACTTACGAAGTGGCTTTTTAGACATCAAAGGGACCTAGGGAGGGGCCTACAAAATTATTTATTAGTTTCCAAAGATAAATTTAAAGGCTTCTTGCCGGGTATTGAAGAATCTTTTATGAAGTATAATCTCTTTGTGAATGAGTGGTTTTGAGATTTCCTTAATTAAAGGTTGGCCTCCTTTGATGCAGCGAAGGATTTCCAGGAAAAAATATTGTCGCTTGTTATCTGTATTTTTTGTTTTCTCATCAGTTTTATCGGATGCCATTGAGTTTTTTTTTTTAATATTTTTACGGAGAAATGACTTCTTTTTCAGAAAAACGCTCACATCTAAGATGTACAAACAGTCGAAACTTTTTTCCTATATTGTTCCTCCTGTTTGCTTATGTTTGCTTATTTATCTATATTTTTTATTTCTTCTTGCTACGGTAGTCCATGTAGAAATAGTAGATTTTACAACAAGTGCACAAAACGAATCATTTCTATCCGAGACTTTTAGCAGCCCGAGCCGAAGGCGAGGGCTGATAGTAATGTCGAGGATAGAAATGGTTTTGTGGACGAGTTATAAACTCTGCTTTTCACTTCGATTGCGAGGAAATAAATAAATAAACGCAAGAAAAACAAGACCCTGTTTCCCATTTCCCGCCGCTTTTTTTTTTTAAATCTTACGACTTTGAAATTAGGCTTGGGCTGCAGACCTATACAGCCTACTATTAAATTAATTTTGTAATAAAATAATTTTCTTAAATTAATTAAATAACCTACCGTACTTTTTTAATATCTTTTATGACTAAAACACATAAGGCAAATAAATTAAAGTAAATATTATAAAATAACAAATTCTATCTCTGTACTTTTTGTTGTGTTTGGCTGTATGGCTTATTTCCTTTGTCTTAATATAGATACATTTATGAGTTTACTTTTCTGCCCTTGTGCACAAAATTCGATTTTGTGCAGCCTATAACCTGCGCAAATAAGCACTTTCTGAGCATGAGAAGTGAAAATTAAAAACAATGCATATTTCATACATTATTTATTGGAGTAAAATGACAAGTTACAATCTCATTACCAATGGTGATGATTTAGAAAATTGTTGTACCGTTTCGTTAACTATAAAACCATAGTGTACTCTTTCTTTCTTCTTCCTTCTCTCTCCTTTCTTCAGTGTTTTGTTTGACGTAATGTTAGGCATTTTTGCTGATCTCACTGAAACAAAAATATCATCATCATCATCATATCAACCCATAATCATCCCACTGCTGGGATACGGGACTAAACAAAAATATAATTCTGTGAAAATATTTTATTGTTACATTATCTTATTAAATTTCTACCCAGAATACTTATTTTTTTGCTGTGTAATACGCGGTATATTACATACAACAAAACAATAAATAAATAAATAATTTTGTATGAATCACTCAACGCCATCTAGTCCCAAACTAAGCTTGTACTATGGGTACTAGATTGCTGATAAATAAATATACTAAAATACTTTTTTTTTTGTAAATATATACTTATTACACATAGAAACAACCAGACCAAGGCAAACAAACATGTTCATGCACACAAATGTTTGCCTTGCGCAGGATTCGAAACCCTCGGGATAAAGTGACCAGACTAGCCACTTGACCGCCTGTCAAACATATTATACGACATAGCTGATACTAATAATTACTTCACACTTTATGGAGCTCAATAACCTTATTGTGCAAGTTAGGTGTCGACAACTTCAGCCAATACTTGAATGGATAGGTTTTAAAAAAAACACGATCACACGAAATAGAAGAAAAAGCGTTTGGCTTATAATAATCGAATTTGTTGGAAACTCACCAGGTCTCATCGCTACTTTATACATAATATCATTTAATTCTCTCGAAAATATATCTACTAGCGTCTTATTCCCGTACCAGATCTCCATTGCAGAATTCGCTAACCATTTCGTAGGTCTATAATCCCTTGCTTCACTTGTTTTATCATCTTTTATCCTAATTTTTCTTTTACTTTCTACTTTTATTATTATCAATGTTACTATACATATTGTTACAACGATTAACCTTCTTAATTCACACATTGTGCAATTACTAATGAATAATTAGATTTTCGTAAAACTATTTAAATATTTTCAAATGTTGCTTTGTATAACAATTTTATATCAACAATCATTCTTGTTTATATCACTTCTGTAAATATAGGAAGTGTTGATATCAAATTCTACGTTTCAATGTATACGTTGCTAGAGTTACTAGCATTATAAGGGGTGATAAAGAAAGGAATTAACTATTCTTTTACAATTATAATGTCATCGTCGTATAAAGACGTGCTATGAGGATTGTCGACGATCCCAAGCTAACAAGCGGTATCGAGCCCCTCAGTCTGCAGAGAGACTTCGCCTCCCTATGCGTGTTCTGCCGCTTGTATAATGGGGTTTGATCATACCGGCGGCGCGGGGAATCCAACCTCCGCGGTTTCAAAGGAGTTTCTTCCTGCAAACGCTGAGGCCGTGGAATGAGATCCCCGACGAGGTCTTTTCTTTAGCCTATAATATGGGGTTCTTCAAAAGGAATTAAAAGATTTTTACAGGGTCGGCAACGCGCGAGTCCCGGTGTTGCAAGCGGCCATTGGCTGCCACCTTAGTGGTATAAAAAAATCAATGATCATCTCACTGCAAGAATACTGGACTCTCTTGAATCGAAGGAGACAGCCGACGGCTTAACGTACCAAACCACGGAGAAGCCCGAGATTACGAAAGCCACCCAAACACTCATGCAGGCTGAATTTGTACAACAACGACCCGACGATACTTAACTTGCGTGTTTGTTTTAGAATGCGACACCCAGCGGTACCATTGCGCTCCTTACTTCTTACTACCCTCGATTTTTTTTAACAATCGTCTGTATAAAAATTTGCTAAGGCACAAATTGTCAATAAACCTGACCCTTATGAATATGTCATGTCCATACGTCCGTATTCCACAATCTTGAAGACTTTTTCGGATGTATAGAATTATTTTATGAACAACCACAAAATGAAGTAAAAAAAAACAAGATTTTAGCATTCTCTGCTTTTTCTTCTGAATATATTCTACCTGTCATTAACTTTTGTAATTCTGTAAAACGACAATCAAAAAATTTAAAACCCGCTGTATAGTTTTTTTTATTCACATGAAGGCATTATTGATTTGTCGGCAAAAATAATTTGTCATCAGTTTGTGCATTGCGAAACACGTGAATCGTATCAAAAGTAGTAAAAAAAATGGATTTTTTTGATGTGGGATAAAAACCTGATGAATGTTCAAATAGAAAGTTGTTCAGTCGGTCAATGCGCCTTTGGTCTTGAATTCTATTATGTTATTAAATGAAATCAACTTACCAGGTCTTCCTGCGAATTTAAACATAACATCATTAAATTCTCTTGAAAATATATCCACGACGGATTTATTTCCGTACCACACGTCCATTGCTGAGTTTGCAAGCCATTTTGTTGGTCTGTAATCTCTCTTTTCGCTCTTTTTATCATCATTTAATTGAGTTAGTTTTGATTTCGTGGTATCCCCTTCTAGTATAAGAAAAGATATCACACATATTAGTATGATTTTGAAACATCTTGACTCGTACATCGTGTAATCTTCAATGATCATGACTGATTGATAGTTCAACGAAGAAACTGTGAAGATTTCCGTGCATTGTAGAAAACGAAAAACAATCCAATTGTTTGTCTGTTTGTAGCTGTAAATAAAGGAAGAGTAAATGAAACAAAGCATACTCAAAGGTAAATAAAACCAAAATGTAAGAATTAATTAAAAAAATATATATATAATAATCAAAACGAGCGTATAAATTTAAAAATAATAGAGAGCTTATAATTTATGAAATGGCAAAGGAAACGCAGTTATTTTTGACATTCAATAAAGTAATTCCTAATTCTTCCTTAATTAATGGCGTTTCTGTCGCGTCTTAACGACACATAAACAATTTTGCCTATGTCGAGTATTTTAAATGAACACTTTTTAACCAAAAAGTACACTTTAAAAAAGCAAAGTGGTACGGTGAGGATACGAGGTCGCCATCTTGACGACCTTCGTTGACAAGGCGACGATCTCGAATCCATTCAATAAGCATTCAATTCATATTTTAATTTTGACAATACTTTGGTGTATATTCGACGATTATACACCAAAGTATTGTATATTTGACGACCTCCGTGGCGTAATGGTTACCACGCCAGACCGCCACCCAGGAGGTCCCGGGTTCGATCCCCGGTCGGGTCATAATGAAAAACGAACTTTTTCTGATTGGCCTCGGGTCTTGGATGTTTATCTATCTATGTATTGGTTATAAAATATAATATCGTTGAGTTAGTATTCCATAACACAAATTTCGAACTTACTTTGGGGCTAGCTCAATTGTATGAATTGTCCCTATATATTTATTATTATATTCAGGCTTAGGAACCGTTTCCATCTGTCAGTCTATGCTCACCTACGCTGCTGAGCGTTGCGTGGATGCGTTACGAATTTATCATCTAGCATTTCCACCAGAGATGTTTTATGCCGCTGAGCATTTACAGGATACGGAACGAAGCTATGATTTGATTAAATATACTTGTGACTTGCTACCTATCATAAAAATGTGTATCGTATGAATCTAGACTCAGAATTGTTCAACAGGTGTGGAAATCGAAACACTAATAAATAAATACATACGGACAAATCACACAGATTGAGCTAGCCCCAAAGTAAGTTCAAAACTTGTGTTATGGGATACTAACTCAACGATACTATATTTTATAACAAATACATATATAGATAAACATCCAAGACCCGAGGCCAATCAGAAAAAGTTAGTTTTTCATTATGACCCATTCGAACCCGGGACCTCTTGGGTGGCGGTCTGGTGTGGTAACCATTACGCCACGGAGGTCGTCGTATTTAGTCTAGTTGTAGGGACTATAATAGGACTAATAGGGTAGAGTGATGATAAGATTTTTACGAATGGAGAATCTTATTATCGGAGGCCAAAACCCACTTTGGGTTCTCGCGCCAACCTAGTAGTAGTAGTAATTCTTAGTGGAACAAGAAACTTCATTTGTGTGTATTTATGCACAGCAGCGCCATCTATTTTATAAATCGCCATTGACCATCAGAGTTTTGACCAAATTCTACGGAAATCGCGTACTTTTCGGTATAAAACGTATCCTATGTATTAATCCAAGGTATTAGCTACCTACGTACCAAATAACATGAAAAATTGGCACAACTATTTGAGCGTAAAGAAGTAACAAACATATAAACTTTCGCATTTGTAACATTAGTGGCTTTGGAGTGGTAGAGCGGTTATGAAATGGCTCAATTGGAAAAGTACCATCTTCTCACAGAATATCGGCGTCGAACAGCCCAAAATTCATATTCTGTGAGTAAGGGATTCACATCTCTTTTCATCATCTTCGTGTTACCAACGCAATAGGAGAGGATTTACATAGGAGGTCAGCCTGCTTGTTTGCTTGACGTATAACTTAAAAAAATATTTACACAATCAAACTTAAATGTGTAGAAACTACAAAAGCTAGTAGATGATAAAGATCATACACATTTTACATACGCTTTGCAAGAGCGCTTATTTCACATTGAATAGAGTGCAAATTCGCACTAAATAATATTCAGTTGTATTATGAAAATTCTCTAGTTCCGGATACAGTGAGTTTTTATCTCAACTTTCCGGTTCCAAGATGTGGTCCGGACGTGAGAAACGATAAATTTAGATTTATAGGGCGGGGGTGTGTTAAAAAAAACGGGAATATTTCCATTTGCTTTAATAATAAAATTATGTGTGTTTTGTTCAGTCATTTACGTAATACGCCATACATCATTCCTTTTTGGGGTTCCGCAGACATCTTAATATCATATTTACAAAACAATCTTGACTATCAATGCGCATAAAAACATTTTAAAGTATTGGCATGTTAGGCTGGTTGAACAACGCTGCCCGCCCGCTGACCGTCGCGGCGCTGACAGCAAAATGTATTCAATGAGCCGTCCACGCTGATTACAATGCGTTATTCAAAAACGCATCCTAGAAGTTCATACATTTTCGGCTGTCAGCGCCGACGGTCAGCGTGCCGTCAGCACAACCCTAAAAGCAGTCATCCTCTTGCTCTCGAAAACATATAATTTGAGATTTAATGCGAAATTAAATTTAAAATGTATCTGTGCAGATTACTATTTGTAAAAATTTCTGATAAATAATTAATTATTGTATTAAGTCTTCTTTCGTCGCAATTGTTTCTTAATTATTTAAATACTTCATTAAGGTTTCTTCTTTGGTGGCACTGAAAAATAAACACAATAGTTAAAATTATATTAACAAAATAATTGCGTTAGGTATATATACCTACTATCCTGGATTTTAAAAAAAATGTGAAATCACCAGAAGTACCCATAATCATCCCACTACAGGGATACGAGTCTCCCTTCAAACGAAGGGGATTAGAGCGTACTCTGCCACGTTGCTTCAATGTGGATTGGCAGAGGCCAGTCTTTTGAAACCGCCTGAAGGCCACTGACTTGGCTTAACGACTGCCATCTATCAACAAAAGCCGGGACCGACGGCTTAACATGCCCTCCGAAACACAGAGAAGCTCGAGATAGCGAAACCCATCCAAACATCGTAGCGAAATAGCATGTCTCGGCCATGTTGTGTTGTCCTACGGTGAGTAAGGTCTCCAGAGCTTCACTTTTGGGGGTTGGGATGGCTGGCAACACGTGAGTGATACCCCCGGTATTGCAAACGTCTATAGGCTACGGTGATGCTTACCATCAGCCGTATGCTTGTTTGCCACCTTTATAGAATAATAAAAAAGAGAAAACACTGCCTGGGGTCGAAGTTGCTTAACATCGAGCTCCTCTTAAAATTCACGTCTAAAAATATAATCAAATAAAAAATCCATACCTTTCATTTCAACGATTCTATCAATGGCTTTCGATCCGAAATTCCACAATTCGCCGGCAATTAAATTCAGTAATGTTTTATTTGAATATATAAAATTAATAGCTTTACCAACAATATGATCTGTCGTTGTAAAATTATTATTTTCCAATTTCTTATACTGTTTGTCTAATTCTGTCCATGTTCTGAAAGTAAATGTATTATTAATGTGTATGATAATCGTCATGATGACCAGCAATGCTCGCAGAGGCATTGTGAATGCTGTGAAGTGAATGTTGTCTTGATATCGGAACGGTTGTTCTGTGAAATTAGTAAGGGTGTGTCCTTATTCGTTTGTTGATTGCCTTTCTTTTTTTTTTGTTTAAGGTCAGGAAAATGCATTACTGCATGTCCCGCCACTTGGGGGAAGCGACGGGGATCTGTCGGGCTTGCCTCTCTAGCCAATGAGGGATACCGACTAAAAACCTGACTGTCTGCCACCTTCTCCGCCTTCACGTGGCGGGGCACTGGTGATACTTCCGCAACCTCGCCGGCGGGTGTCCGTGGACCCATCTTATATCTTATATTTTATCTTTTGTTGATTGCCTAATATTTTTATACTACTAAAGTGGTAAATATATAGCTGGCTGATCGTATCATACGTCGCTCACCATAGTAAGCAGTCACCGTAGCTTTTGGAACTCTAAACCTCCGAGGAAACTCTGTGCTGGAATTATCTAATCGAATTTTAAAAAAAAACTTTCTCGAAATGAAATTTCTCAATAAAGTAAGGCAAATATACATTGTCGTTTTGATTATGTCAATTAAAATTATATTAGCTCTTGTAAGTGTTAGTGCTTTGGTCATTATGTCTTATGTTACATACCTGATGGAACATGCCCTAAAAGTTTTTCGTTTAAAAGCGAAGCGACAAAACAATTTTTGACTCCACCCTGCCTAATGAGACGTCGTTACGGAGTAATGTTATTCTAAGTATTTGGAAAATGACATTCCCTCTTCCGAAATGAAGTCTTGTCTCAGTCGAATCTTGAAAATTTGCGTTTTCAACGTTTAATAAATGCTTGAATTTTTCAGCCTTTGTTTATAATATTAGCTACCAAAACCGCGCTACTTCGTTTTCGTGTATCCTGCTTTCCCGTGGGAATTTCGACAAATCCTTATCGAATGCTTATGTCATACAAACAACCTTCCAAGTTTCAAGTCTCTACATCAGCGGTTTATTAAATAAAATTTACTAAACTCCTGGCCAGTATGCAAGTTAATAATAACTTTACCCGTGCTATTAATATTCTAATTGTACTGTTAATTTTTGGTTGAAATTTGATACCTTTTTTAAAGTTTTTTTTTTTTTCTGAACCTGAAATAGTTTACTCCCAAAAATAACCATGTGAACGAGAACAACGGAATTACGCGTGAAAACAGACAATATATTTAGATGATAAATTAAATACTAGTCTTGTATTAAAAATATAGTCTTCAAATGTGAATATTCCCTTACTGCATACTCGCTTGTTAAAAAGAATCACCGTAGATTCCGCAAAGCAATGTTCTTACACTTTGTTGTCATAAACAGACTCGTTTTGTTCAACTATTAATATCTAGAAAATTGCATTTTTATTTTTAAATCCATTACTAAGATACAAATATAAATATAAGAGATAAGATGGAAGTTTCTAGATGACTCCACAAAGCAGCACTGCAGCAAACGACATGTCGTCACGACACTTTTCACTCTTTACGCGTTTCTTTTTTTACGGAAGATCTTGGCAAATGAGCATTCTGATGCAATCTGTGAATTCGTGAGATTACAGCTAAATCACAACTAAATACTATGCCTTAGTCAATAGAAAAATGCTCACTGCTCAACTTTCTCGCACATCTGATCCAAAAGCAACCGTTACACTTGCCTAGGAATGTAATAACGCAGAGTTAATACATGAAAATGAACTTAAAACCATGACGGCCATAATCCAGAAAGTACTTCAGAATAAAGTTATGTTGGATAATAAAAAGTGTAAATAAACATAAAATATTTCAACTGCAGTAGATAAGCACTTTATCTTTGACATAAACATCAAACTAAAAGTTTATGCATATTTTTTTATGTGTAGCGGAATTTCCGCGGAAAGTTTGGCAGGTGCGAATAGTTTTCACAATTTTTACTGCCGCACTGCCATGCTGCTTTTTTGTGTATTCAGAGACATAAAAATATAATTATTGTTTTTCTACTTTGCTGTTGAAGTCATTTAGATCTCCAATTTATTTCTACTATTATGTTTTGCAGTCTTTTGCTAAAGAATTAATTTTAAGTTATTTAGGATTAAATTATATGATTAAGGATTTTTTCTCCCAAAGAATTTTGGAAAATTATCCCAAGATAATCAACACTGGAAAATCAAGATTCAGGTGATATCAGCACAGCGAAGTAACTGACCTAATTTAGAATGTGTAGTGAGGCCTGCAAGACTTGAATTTTTGTATATTTTTGTTTTTTTATTGTACCATCTTTGCACTTCACTACGTTCACATCAATTTGACGTGTTGAAAAGAGAAATATCCTGCTTGAAAACATCATTCCGCCATAAATCCTGTAATATTTCCTCGGCTTGGGTAAAGACTATCTGTGTCTCACAGCCGCACCTCCGTGAAGATTCAAAAGGATTGTACCCTGAACATAGACTGTTTGGTACTAGAAAAGACATCTCGTCAATATAATTATTATAAACCATTTTATTTTACTTATTTTTTTATTTTCATTTAATATTTTTTAGACTTGTAATAAAAAAAATTCCCCACTTCTGCTAGGTAGTCTGGAAGAGCTTGCTTTTGCGATAAGACTTTACATTATATTATTAACTAGATGCTGCCGGCCGGCGGTGTGCAATTTTATGCACAGAAGCGCCATTTATATCAGACTTTTGACAAAATCCTAAGGAAATGGCGTACTTTTCGGGATAAAAAGTACCTATGTGTTAATCCAAGATATTAGCTACCTACATACCAAATATCTTAAAAATTGGATCAGCCATTTGAGTGTGAAGAGGTAACAAACATGCACACAAACTTTTGCCTTTATAATATTAGTAGGAAGTAAGATTCTATTACATACATTACATTGTATGTCTGTAATGTATTTAATAGTGCAATAAAGAGGTTTTATATTGTGTTAACATTAAAAACGTTTATTCAGGGAGTAGGCCTTTATATTGTTACGAGCGTGAGGTTCGGGATTTGGATTAAACACCGTTGACTTGTTAGAAGAATTTATTCAGCGATGAACAGGTCACAGATACACTCAACGTAGCCAAATCACACGAAGAATCGAAGTCCGTAGCGCGCTGAAGTCGTTGGTCCAATCACAGTATTCGTCCAAGTCGCAGAGTCGTCCGTAGTCCGTTGGTATCGCAAAGGTCGCAGGTTAACTCACTCTTGATAGGTCTTCGCAGTTATCGCACCGAAAGCTCAGAATGAACTGAACTGTCGGCCACCGTCGCGGTATTTATATGGCTCGATATACGTCATGAATGTTCCCATTTTTTATGGCCCCCTTTTTTTGTGTGACTTTGATCAAAACAACTTCAAGGTCATCACAACTTCAATGTGTTAACTATTTTGTACCTTATAGTACAAGCTTTAAAGCTCAATGTCGCTTGTACTTCCGACTTGTTCGTCACGCTTGTTTTGAATGATCACTTATTTTTCTCGATCTATGAATAGTTGTAAACAAGTGAGTGAGCGGCGACGCGAGACGTCGAAAACATTCTAGCACGTTTGCGACATTATGCACTTTCTCTAGTCAAAGAGTACATATAAAAAAAAGAACTATGGAACAATACTGCTGTAACTTTTTATTTTGCAAGGATTCGTATTACCATATCTAGAATATTTATACTGACGTTTAAACGCCATCGTATAGCGCTATTATAAAACTAAAGGACAGATTTGGCAAATGTACCGCCAGTGGCATTCCCCGAATATTTATGCGCAAATTTCTCGAATACATTTTATTCATTTTTACACTGAATACTTCGAAGAATGTCAAAGCGAAATAGATGAATGCATTCACAGACAACAAATAATGAAAGAGGTAAATATGAATCAAATTTTCTAAATTTTGTATGATGGGAATTTGCGCGAATTTTTATTTACAAATAGTTTTTTATATTGTACTATGTATTTTTTTTTGTTTTTATAGTTGTTTTATTTGGTTCAACTAACCAATCTTCTTTTGAAAAATGTACCTCCCCAGGCGGGATTCGAACTCACGTCCTCTCGATATCCGACCCAGTGCTCTTACCATGAGCTACCGGGAAGGTTAGTAATGGTGGTAAAAAAAAAAATTCCTATACATTGCGGAAGCGGCCGGATATCGAGTGGATGTGAGTTCGAATCCCACCTGGGGCGGCGATGTGATTTTTTTAAGCATTGTACTATGTAATACATACATAGTATTATAACGACGCTTACATTATTAGCTTTAAAATCTTCGTCCTTTTTTATTTGTTGATTGTATATATTACATATATTTCTACAACTTTAATTTAATAAAAATGTTAATATCAACGAATTAAAAATTCAGTTTCTAATTTTCAGTTGAGATCAAAAAGGTTGTAAAAAGTTGTGCGCGTCTGCAATCACGTGCACCGGCGAGATAAAGGGTGTTTATAACTTTTATTTTCTTCATTTCATTTTTCCATTTATGGTTACGAGTATGTAAGGATTTTGCTAGAAAACTATATTGTCATTTTTATGGAGAAATTTTAGTAGAATCCGGTGATATCATCTTTTTAATTTACTTTTCTCGATGATATATGTTTCGGAACAGTCAGACGGTAAATTCAGCCGGAAAAAAGTGGATGAAAAAAAAATTACATTATTTATTACATACATTTTTAATAATACATTTTTTTTTATTATAATTAAAAACGAATTAAAAGCTGCTTTAAATCTATCTCTGTAATCATTACAGCAAAATTTGACAAATATTGTATCAAATATAAACAAAATTTCCTGTTACATTCAATAGATATGATTCCTTTGTGCGAATAATAATGAAAGACGCAATCACGATCACAATAACGTATTTATTAATAGAAGCCTTCACGTAACAGATTCCAACATTCAGAGTAATACCGATAATTTCAAAGATGGTGATGAATCGTAAACGGCTTACGGACAATCATAAAAGTCTATTAACATCAGAAGGGTCCCAATCAATAAAAATAAGGTCGCGGCAGCCGACATTATCTCCAGAGAGCGAATGGCTGTTATCGATTCTAATAAATGCCTCTCTTTTATTTCAACAAAAAAAAAAGAAATTTCAGCGAACAGCTGAATTTCTCATTAAAATTCCATTACGTCCCACGGAATATTGCCATGGATTTTGACGGTGGAGAAATTATTTTTTTAACAACCTGTATTTTGGAGGGCATAAAATGCTGCATTTTACAAGGTAGTAAAACTCAAAGTATGTTTGTAGCATACATAATAAACATTCGGTTGGCTTGTGATAATAAAAGTTGACTGAAAACGCGTAACTATTACGTGATATAAAGCTGCATCAGTTTCCAACCCATATTTGGAATGAGGATAGTATCAAAATTTTGTTATAATTTTAACAAATTTTACACAAAGCCTGTTGGGACTAGCCATAACGAAGTATGTGAAGTGGAGCCCAAAAACGCGCTAATCTAATTTATTAAGATAAAATAAATTTTTATTTGGCGTCGAAAGTTGGATCACTCACTGTCAACATGTCAAAGTATGGATGATTTTGGTAAAAAAATATTATGATATGAGATTTATGAAATCGATGGCTATTGTTACCTACCCATTTATTTCTTTTTTTACTTTCACAAACAAGGAAACTCGTATGTAACGAAACTAGTTTAGGCAGCAATTCCTCTATAGAAATCGAAGCTGCGTAACAAAACTGCAGAGTGAGGCCAGTGAAAAGTATTTCAGACTGAAGACTAAGAGCTACACTAACCTTGGAATCGAAAGTTTCCTTTGTTTTAAAAAGAAAAGTTATTCTATAAGGAATTTTATTGCGAAGGCTCTATTCAGTAATAGATCTCTTCAGTGTTGTTACTATAGACGTTAATAAATTTATTATGGTAACATAATAATATATAGATATAAATATACCTATCCACGCCGTATCTTTAGCATAATTTTCATCACTGCGTAATAGAATAATTTCTCTGAGGCCCTTTCTTCACGTAAAGGCATTCAAACAAAGACCTATATTCAAATGGAAGGCCTTGGTTCGGGCCCCTGTAATCATGACTCCAATTGCACTGATTGACCTTTATGCAAATCCCAAATTTGCCCAGGAGTCGGCAGGTTGTTTAATTGAATAATTAACCTGTCCGGAGCACTCGGGTGTCCAAATAATCGTGTTTATTTAGCAGATATTTTATGCTTTTTCCCCTCTTTACGTTGAGAACCTAAAAATGTGTGGACACAATTTTATCTTGTTCTTAATTTTAGACGTACAAAATTTGTACCTTTTAATTCAATTCGGACTTCTGTTTCAAGCGGCTTCCTACAACATTCCTTAGATAGGTCATCTGACCTTGCAGGCGGCCGAAATAGACATAGATCTTAAAGTTAAAATATAATGTTTGTGAATACTTTAATGTCACAAGACAAAACTATTTTAGTAGGTAACAGAACAAACAAATATAAATGATAATTAAACCAAAATGAAATACAGCCCATAGTAAAATCTTCTATCCATCCCAATTAGTTTTGATATTGGTCCAAAAATCCCGCCTTGTGGAATCCCCTTAACATTTTAATGAAACCGTTCTTTAGTAACTCGTGTCTAGTTTCCTTTAAGCTAAATAAATATTTATGAACACATTTGTTTTCCATTTCATACTGTTTGCTGTTGAATATTGTTAGGGTTGGATTTATTAGCATTTTTTCTTGTGGAAATGTAATATATTATTAGCAATCTGTATCAAAGGCTTTACTGAAATCCAAAACCAAATATATCTTCTATAAACTACCCAAAATTGTGAGTTGTGATAAACAATACAGGACAGATGCGCTATTTTTGTATAATCTGAATTTACATAAATAATGAACATAACGTAATATACTTAATATTAAACTTAAAAAATATTGTAGATGTATTTCTGTGTATAATACCTATAAGAGAACACCATACTCGAGACAAATACGAAATGTTCATCACATCAATTGCGCCGTGTAGAGATCGAACCTACGCCCTTTGTTATCGACTGTGGGGTCACTACCAACTGAGCCATCGAGCTGTCATTAATCAATCGTAATTATACCTGTAACATAACATACTTGTGCAGTTTGCTTAACATCAATGTCTTTAACCTAATAAAGTACTGTTGTACGACCCCGTTCAATTTTACCCAGAAATAATGGTGGAGAGATTTCATAAATAATTTGAGGAATCACAGCGAGATTTATGTGGACCATTAAACGGTATGCCGGCGCCATATTTAGAAATTAATTTCTACTATCATAACCCTTTGTATATTGTGGGATAATTATGAAATATGTTTTGGTCCTTTAAAATTTTCAAATTTAGTTGAATATTTTTTTTTTATAACATGTCACAAGTCTTGATTTTATGTGCATTCATGATAGGGTTTACAATAAAAGCTGTTTATTTATTTATATAATTTCTTTTCATTCCTTAATAAGTTGATGCATATAATACATCCTATGAGATCTAAATCTTAAATAATTGTTATAGAAATATGTCATAAGTTCATAACGTCTTCTAAAAAACACAATGTCACAAAAATCAACATAACGTAGGATTGGACCTTTACTGTATAACATCCTAAGTATATCGTATCCATTATTACACCGTTTCGTCTACTTTTTTATAAATTTTCTCGCTCTCGTTGTCTCCATTTCCCGTGGAAATTTCAGGAAATTCTTTCTTAACGAGCGCCTACGTTACTTAAGGGATTCCGGTGCGAAATTCCCGACTTTTTTTGCCTTCAATAGTTTTGAGTGTGCTTTCATACCATTTCATCAGTAGATCAATTTCTGTTGTTGTATTAATGAATGATACATCATTTATACCTCTCTCTGTATTCTTCTTTTACTTTTTACTCACATTGTAACACCTATGTATCACCAATCACAAAAAACCTATAGATTCTTAGATAATCTTGTTAAAGTAAAACAACAACAATTTGACCATAAGTAACACATCAGCAAAGTGGTGAAATAGGAATTGGTCGTTCTTCGTGCGTCGACAGTAGGTACGTAGTATTGTAATACTGTGATGTCACAGTATTACAGGTTTAGTTAGTAACTATGTAGTCGACGCACAAACAGCGACGAATTGTATGAAATGTGTTGTTTACCAAAAACCGTCGACGCACGAAACGCGACCAATCCTGAAATTGAAATACATCGTTAACAGTTAGTAACATTTAAATAATATAAAATATTGCATATTTTTTAGACTTTCTTCAAAATGTTTAAAAGTTGATGAAATCATACTTATATACTTAAACAACAATGTCTATTTGTAGCTTATATGATTTTGCATATGTGATTTCTTATAAGAGATAAAATATTTTTCGTACAACAATACAGGTAGAGGTAATCGCAAGTTCGCAAACCGGAATGCGTATTTGGGTTGTACCCAACAGGTATATTATAAAAGGTACTACCCAAAATCTTGTGGGAGGGAAATTTTCTTCCTACATAACACATTCTTATTGAAATATTTTGACATGTGTAATAGCCGTACACGGAATTGGGATTTTGGGGTTTATGTACGTTAGGATCTTTGGGGAACTTTCTATTTATTTACCTGAAGGTTATTACATAGGCGAATCTGTTTATATACGAAACGAGCAAAATACATTACTAAGTCCGGACACCAGGAACATGGTGTAAAGGAATTTCAATCAAGGAATTGTATTTACGGGTATTTGAAAGAACAAAAGAAAATATTAAATAGTCTTTAATCTATGATTTTTCACATCACTAACTAAACCAGACATTGTAAGTAACTAGTGTCCGACCCAAGGTTCTGTTGTGTTTTGTCGAAACCGAAACTGATTTATCAATCGGTTATTTCCACTGTCTTTGGCTTCCAAAAAGCAAAAGTATTGAAAATTGCATACTGGTACGATCGCTACCTTCTTTACACATATAATTGAAACTTCTGTTAGGAATGGAAAAGCATGAAGCTTCTGAGAGTTCCCACGAACGGCTATGCATTCATTCGTAACAGTTCGTTCGATTTCGTTGTATTCAGGGACCATTGACTTTGGTTTGTTCTTCATTTTAGCCGAAACCGAAGTTGCCGAAGGTGAAACTTCGGTCAAACGTTAAAATTAACTAAATTGATGAAATTAGATAGCTAATTCATGATAATATTATCAATGAAGCCTTAAAAATATTGAAATAATAATAACGCGCAACACTCAAAATGTGCGCTGTCCGAAAATAGACACGATACACAACGTCATGGAGCTTAATTGAAATTCACGTCACCAACACCAGCTAGATCATACAACTCGGAATGCCAACGCAAAAACCAATTTTGACAATCACAAAGCTGTTTCACACCCAGTTTATTAGAACCCTTCCCCATTTCGTGCCGATTCATTCATAGTATTGCAAAATTTAATTAATCCCCTGATGTTTGGAATGATAATTGAACATTGCCACGGAATTTTAGGGTGTCATAGTAAAGGGTTGCGTAGGTGCTAATATTCAGTCTCTTAATGAACTTCCTAACTGACTGAATATCTATTATGAGCGTCGAGTATTCGCTTTAACAGCGAGTGAGCTTGCAATACAAAATTTGGTAAATTATGCATATTTTTTAAAAAATAAAATTTATTATGGATTTTTAGAGTTCTATCAAATAAAATGATAGTATTTGCGTTAAAAACCATTAACAAGGAAATTTAATTATATGAGCGAAAAAAAATCAATACGTAGATATATTTTATATTAACTCAATCTTTATTCTGAGAAAGAAATATCCCTTAGCTTTACACATTGTATGTCTTTTCCTAATTTCTCATGCCATAATACATACATCAAACAACCTGAACTGTATAATTTTGTACTTTTACCCAAGAAAAATCTTTCCGACATAATAAATGATTCATAATTTAGATCGTATCTCATGACCATGAATAAGATGAGAGGGTATGAAGTATTGCTGTTTATTACGGTCTTATCAAGTACAAGAACGTATCAAAGTTTGTTTCAATGTTACTTCATTTACATTCTTTCACTGATGAGTTTTAATTTAAAAAAATATCAACTTAGAACAACGACAACAAGGAGACAAATCAACAAGATGTCTTTGATTAGAGTCTGTAAAGACAGCTTTGAGCAGTTAATGCCGTCAGTTATAATTGTCAAAATTTGACAATTGAAACTGACGGCATTAACTTATTTAAAAATTGTAAATTAAATTAATAAATAGACTAACTAGCACTTATTAATAAGTGGTGAAAACCCTTGGCCAACGATAAAGATTATTTTCAATTCTTGTCAATATAGCAAATATTGATAAAGTGAGCACAATATAGACAATGAATCATTCATAAGATTGCGAAAATATTGAAAGCCAAAAAAATATTCATTGGCAACTGCCATAGTTCCTACTTCTATAGAAACATAATGTTATTTGTGATGCCTTTTACCATTAAGCGAGTTGTCTGCCAACTAATACCGAACCAATCCATAATCCATCGATAGCAGAGTTTTTTCCATAAAAAGCGTAGTATTTACCAACTTTTGTGCGATTTGCAGCTAAAAAGAAAACTGTTTTACATTCTGCAATGATTGCTTTCTTCATTATTTGTGTTAAGATTCTGAATTTAATCTGTGTTACACTAATCTGAGCTAGCACTTCCTATAAGCCTAATCTACCTTTTTGAATGAGCAAGTTTTTCGTGAATTGCTAAATTAGTCTGCTAGAGATTTCTTAAAAAGTTGTGCGTCAGAATATTTGCTCTTCTGAATGTTTTATTATATTTTACTAGAGAAACCCGCGCAACTTCGTGTGCATTTATCCTTTCCCGTGGGAATTTCAAAAAATCCTTTCATATCGGTTGGTCACACCCAAAAAATTGTCATATGTATAGTTTTTTTTTCTATTTTTATACTTCTCATTACAATCTTTGGAGTGGGCGTTTATGAAATAGGCTAGCCCGACCAGTGAAGAGCCACCGGGTTTTTACAGAATATTGACACGAAGCAGCAATGCGTTTCGTTCGGGGAGTGAAACATCCGAAATTTTTGTTTGTCACCTTTGTGGTATAGAAAAAATCTAACTCATCTAACTCCTTATACTATTTCTCGCTATATCCTGTTTTTTCCTGTTATAGGTCGGCAACGGGTTAGGGACCCTAGAATCTATGTGCTCCATAGTCGACGGTAATCACCTAATATCAAATAATTCATATTCCAGAGTTTGATTTCCAACAACTTCCGTAAAAAAAACGTATAAGTATATCGGTAATTCAATACCTACAACCTCAGCCTACAACAACACTACGAAATAATAGAGCGAGTCGACGTAATGAGATTTCCTATAAGTGAGAAAGAGACAATATCAAAATGTATGCCATTTAACCATTGACCAATTTAACTTGAACCCTGTCAAATATTATAAAATTTAATATTTAATTACTTACTATTTATTATCGATGAATATGATTCAGTCCGCTTTATACATAGTTAGAATTTTTCCGATATCACAAACAGAATAAATAGACGACATTATAATTATTTATAATTACATGACAGATGACACTTCACTTCACGGATGTGTCAAAATGAAATGTAATTGAAATCAAAAGCACTAAGGAGTATGAGTATTGATATCAACTCGAAGAAAATTACCCACAAAATACATTTTTTTCAAGAATTTCAATAAAATAAGAATCACATCTTCCATAAATTCTCTTAAACAATTTTTATGCAAAATTTGAAGTAGATTGGACCAAGGAATCAAGTTGTCCCATAGTAAATTTACCCCCCTTTTTTACCCCCTTAGAGTTCGAATTTCGAAAAATCCTTTCATAACGGACGCCTACGTCTTATAATAGTTCCACCTGCCAAGTTTCAGATTTTTACGATGAGCGGTTTAGGCTGTGCGTTGATTCTCAGTCAGTCAGTCAGTCAGTCAGTCAGGACAAAGCATTTTATATATATAGATCAGCTGCTATTTATTACAAAATGGTTACGATATATTATGCTAAATGTATAATGGTGAGATATCAGAACCGTTTTTTTTGGAAATCTCTTGACTTATGCAAGGTGGTGATTTAGTGAAATAGGCATCTAGAATCAGTATTAGAATATTATACTAGTTTAAAGTGTGGCATGTCATACATTGTGTGATATAATTACATTGACACGTTACATAAAATATGTAATTATAGCCGTACCAAATGTATCAAACCAATATTTGTCAGTCGTGAAACATCCTTACTTCCTTACTAATATTATAAATGAGAAAGTGAGTTTGTTTGTTTGTTATTCCTTCACGGCTTGACTAAGCAGCTGATCATTATGAAAATTTGCATACATATTGTTAGGGGTACAGAGCCCAACATATCGTACTTTTTATCCCGTGAAAGTATGTCGTTCCAATGGGAAAATAATTTTTCTACTATAGAGGGCGCTGTATCGGCCAACAGATGGCGCCACAAGTCGTGCTATGGGTTGTTTTGTTGTCAAACGAGATCTATACAGTCATAAAATTAACGCGAGCGAAGCTGCGGGCAAAAGCTCGTTGGCTATGTTTTTAAAAAAAGTAGGTACCTAGATATAGTTTTTTTTTACCAGTGCTGTTCACAACATTTTGGACTTTATTACAAAACTTGAATCGAAATATCTTTTATCGTTCCATCTCCACGCAATTAAGTCCCGATTGGTTTCTGATTCGATTCCGATTGCAAGTTAATAAAGTTAATTTTGTTTGACTATTTAAATCAGAGGTGATTTACTTTTAGACTTTTTTTATCTCTGCGATAATCTGCAAATAGTAAATCGTTTTTTTTTTAATATTGTCATTTATTAGTGAACGAATATTGGTTACACTAATTAAATAGTTTTTTTCTCTAGTTACTAGTCCACTACCTACTATAATTGTTATTTAACTTAATTCTAATATTATTATATAAATCCACGCGGGGAGAGGCTGGTGTGCCGAGATACAAGCTCATGCTTAGTTCAGTCACCAGTCTCTCATAATCTTAGATTTTAATCACCCACTTTGTTATAATAGTTATATTGTACACTTAAGATTTTTGAGAGAAATAAATCATTCATTCATTCAAAAAAAAAAAAAAAAAAAAACTAAAAAAATATGGTTTCTCTTTTTTCTTTAGTATTGTGATTGCTTGTAGAGTGGTTTTGTTCACATTATCATAATATTATTTTTGAAGTAAACGACCTAAAAAAATTAGTTGCATACTTATATTTCGTCTTGGATATCTAATGGTCCTGTAAGGGTTAAATTATTAGAGCGGTAAAATATATATTTTACCGCTCTAATAATTTAACCCTTACCGTAGGAACACAACACACAAAGTGGGTGATTAAAATCTAAGATTATGAGAGACTGGTGACTGAACTAAGCATGAGCTTGTATCTCGGCACACCAGCCTCTCCCCGCGTGGATTTATATAATAATATTAGAATTAAGTTAAATAACAATACTATTATTTTAAGGGTTAAATTATTAGAGCGGTAAAATATATATTTTACCGCTCTAATAATTTAACCCTTACAGGACCATTAGATATCCAAGACGAAATATAAGTATGCAACTAATTTTTTTAGCTGATATAGGTGTAAAATAATGAAATATCACCACGAAAATAAAGCAGACTGTACAGTTTTTTTGTAATTTCATGGGAAATATTTTTCCCTGTGGGCCATAAGGGTAACTAAAATAATAGTATGATTTGTTATATAAGTATTTTATTCTTTGCTTTATGACATGAAAATTAGAACTAAAATGATAAGGAAATATAATAATAATAAAGAAGATCCAATCATGATATTTTGCAAAACAATTTTGCTTAGTTGTGAAGCATAGGTGGACGTTGCACATCATGCTTTACACTAGTCCATGAGGTCCACACCTCCCATTTATTTGTTGTACCACATGACCACTTCTGGACATGTGACAGCAGATCGTAGCTAAATTACATTGGTCTCGGCCATGTTGTGTTCCTACGGTAAGTAAGGTCTTCAAAGCTCCACTTTTACAGGGTCGGAAACGCGCGAGTGATACCCCCGGTGTAGCAAGCGTCAATAGGCTACGGTGACTGCTTACCATCAGGCAGTTCGTATGCTTGTTTGCCACTTTTGTGGCATATAAAAAAAGAATCTTCAATTTTAACGACAGTGACCCCATTTTTTCTATCTTGCGCAATAAACTGCTGGTCTTCTTCATATAGCTGGAAGTATTTTTCTTTGCCACTATTATCCATACATCAACAACTGCATTCTTTCTTCATCATGAATATGAAATTCTCTGCACCTTCTTTTAGCCATTTCTGTAAAAAAGTTACTGTAAATATAACAAAAATACACGAAAACAATTGATTATGATAGAGTACAACATTATAGGAAAACTACAATACATATGCCAGTTATGGACCATAGGGAAAAATGTTTCCCTTTGATAATTTTGTATATTTCGGTATTCGTGGCTCATTATCTGCCGATCATCTTATTATTATATAAAAATGTACTTACCAAATGACATAAAGCACATGGAAAAACGTAGTAATTGTATTTTTATTACTCTAAAAAACTTAGAAGTAATATGGAATTCAGCCCGCGAAGGTTTTGATTTTGGCGCGAAGGAAATTTTACAGTTGTTTTATTTTTAATTATTCCGAAATACATTAGTTGTCTTGGTCATACGTTCTATTATGACAATTAGTAAAAAAAAATTCGACTAGATAATAATTTATTGATTAATTACGATTTTTTAGGAAGGGAAAAATATTTCCCTTGGTCGCGAAAGGGTTAAAACATTCTACAATAGTATCCACTCGCTGTCCCTTTCAATTCCTATTTTGTATGAGTGAGACAGCCAGTGTCGTTGAATCGAACTAGAATCGGTTCTTGTTACGTGAATTTCCCCACAGTTATAGTGTCTACTGTAATTAAACTCTTTGTGGAGAATTTTTTTCTGTATAAATTAATTCAATCAAAATTTTTAAAAATACCATGCAATATTTTCATGTGTCAAGGATTTATTCCAATCGGATCATTCTGAATTTAGTTTGAGTTTGCACAAATCACATTTACATGTAAACCCGCATGCATATAAAATCATTGTATCAATTTATAATTAGTTAGCAGGATTATTAACAAATAATTGGAACTAAAAGCTTATTAATTTACAATAGGCTATTTGACACTATTAAAAATATGCTACGAAATGTGGTCATCCTGTTAGGTAATAACATAAAAAAACATATTTATCTCTGTTATATCCAAAAATATTTATGGATTTTTCAAAATAAACAAAATAAATCCAAATTATTTTTTAAATTTCTTCAGCCACAAGAACGCTTGTGATTGGCTATGCCTCGCGTGACGTCACACGCAAGTCAACATTATTCATTGTTACGACATTTTGTGTGATTTTATCATTTTATCTATTACTATTCGAATCAAATATTACTGGCATACTTACATCAAAGTGATCTTCACACATAAAAACATTTGTATGAGATAAAATGCTGTTTGGGTCTCTTCGAGCTAACACAGAAACAAACAGTTTTTGTGGAGTTTTTATAGAAGTATAAGTATAATTACACCATTTATAAACCATTTTTTCCAGTAAAATAACAGAAAAAATATTCTAAACATGCTGAATGTACACTTTGGTACAAGTTTACTTGCCTGTGACGTCACGGCGTCCGCCATTACAGAAAAAGCGTTTTTAGCGGGAATATTGTAATTTAAATTTTAAACCGATATTTTACGGAAAATACTGCAAATTTCGCAGAAATATACATGTGGTGTATTAATCATATACCAACGAATAATTTAAAACAGTTTTTCAAAATCAGTCAAATAGCCTATTGAGAGTTATCATTTAATTTCCCATTTAACATCAATCGCAAAGCATACAAAAATAAGAAGCCACCATGTTGTTATTTACCTTTTTCATAACGTCAAAGATACTTATATATAAGCAATAAATAAAGCCGCTTTCACTTTGAAGAATAAATTAGTTTTATATCCAGTAAAATTCTTCGCTAGGGATATCATAACAAAAATATCTTAAAATATTGATATGCCCAAGTATTTACCAAAAAGTACCTTCTTAGTATCACACCCATGTTTCTTTGTAATGCAATGTTGGCAGATTTTTCTTTCATCCCGAGAGCCACTCGGCAACGTGACCCTCTATAAGCGAGAAATGAAAGAAAAAATATTCCAGTCATGTTACAAGACTATAGGCTGATCTTTGGGATAGTATGTTTCTTAAATTAGATTGACATTTTGCTAAATTTGAAAAGATATCGTCAAAGAAAAAATATTTTTTTGCGAAATTATACCTATTGATACCGTTTATTAAAGTAATTTTAAAAAAGACGATGAAAAGAAAATCATGGGAGAGTAGTCTTTCTCCAGCAGCGTTAGTTTGGGAAACCCAAAAATATACTTCATTTTTAATTAACAGCATCATTAATAAAATGAAACGCAATATTTAATTATTCTTTATGTAGATTATAGTATTTAATATTATTTTATGCTAATTTCTGAAATCATTTACTGATTCTGAAAGTCCTTTCGTTATTAATAATTGATAAAATTTACACGAATTTCAGGCAGAAGTTAATTAACGTTCATAATTACCAAATTTTCAATTATGACCGATGCAGAAACAGGGAAGTAGCTAACAATGGTTACTATATCCCAAATGTTGAATTCGGATTCCCAGTTAGAAGATAAATATTTATGTGCAAGAACATAACTGTTTGGTCTACGATTATTTTAAAAAAAGCATTAGTATTTTTTTCTGATATTCTATCTGTTTCTATTCCAATAGTTGTATCAATTACTACAAAAACTCCGCTTTTATGAAAGTAATATTTTAGCCTACTTTTATTTTGGATGAATGGGATGAGTGGAGTGGATTTCAGGGAAAATAAAAAAAATATATAGGTATTAAAAAATGTATATATATACCTACTTTGATATTGATATTGCAGATAACTGTACAATTTCAACCGAACTTCATAATACATTTTTATGTTGAACTTACATCGACTCAATAATCCCTTATATTTGATATGTTCCAGTAGTCTCTTACATCAAAGTGGATGGACTCTTTGAAAATCCTCAAAAATCACCCGATCTAGATTTCTATATCAACGTCTGTCATCTTTTCGTACGAGACCATGCCTTTGATGTTTTGAGTGGCTCTTGACAAGTGCGTCTGGCGCAAGTGAAAAGCACTCCCCTTGTGCCTAAGACTTCAAACGACGTGATTCGCTTTTACACCTTAGAGGGGGCAGTTACCAGACACCCAGACTTTGCTTGCGCCTTCACTAAAGGTCTTTGACTATTTCGAAAAACTCGCTAATTAAAATGGTTCCCCGTAATTAGAATGTTTTGTTGCTTCATCTTAACAGCGTTGCGAATTCCAATTAAGTTTGTGCGAACTTTGTATTGATGTTTAAGTTTTTTCAAACGTGCAGGCGCTTTAGTAATTTAAAAACGTTCAGTAAGAAGTTATTTTTAAATTTTATCCTATAATTTTTAACTGCAAAAAACACGAGAGAGTAATATATAGGTCCAAGACTTATTTATGATTGGGTAACTGCGGATAGTTATTAGTTTTTTTTTTGTCATAAAAGAAAGCATGTTCATGTTATCATTTGGTAAAAGCTGTCGGTATAGTATTACATAAAACACTACTTGTAGTGAGAGTACAACATAAAATACTCAGACTAATCTTTTTCATCTTATGAGCCACACCGAAGCTAAGCGGGCTAGCGAGCTAGGCGGGCGAACATCGTTTCACCTCTTTACATACTTCGGTTCACACCGCGAGCTACCGACTAGAGGTGAAACGATGTTCGCCCGCCTAGCTCGCTAGCCCGCTTAGCTTCGGTGTGGCTTGCGCTTGAGTGTCAACTGTGTTTTTAAAGCCACCTGTCGGGCACCCAGTAATTATATCTCCTCACCCAGGTAACATAAAAAAAACCTTCGACAAAAGCCATATAAATATTTTTCCAGTGCGGAGATCGAACCCGTGATCTCTGGCACAAATCACAGTCAGCTACTCCACCAAGCTATCAATGAAGTGTATAAAATTGGAAATTAGTGTCAACTGTGTTTTTAAAGCCACCTGTCGGGGCACCCAGTAATTATATCTCCTCACCCAGGTAACAAAAAAAAACTTTCGACAAAAGCCATATAAATATTTTTCCACTGCGGAGATCGAACCCGTGATCTCTGGCACAAATCACAGTCAGCTACTCCACCAAGCTATCAATGAAATGTATAAAATTAGGAAATTAGTGTCAACTGTGTTTTTAAAGCCACCTATCGGGCACCCAGTAATTATATCTCCTCACCCAGGTAACAAAAAAAACCTTCGACAAAAACCATTATAAATATTTTTCCAGTGCGGAAATCGAACCCGTGATCTCTGGCACAAATCACTGTCAGCTACTCCATCAAGCTATCAATGAAGTGTATAAAATTGAACATTCAATTTACAATGAACAAAATCTTAGTCTCCGTATACAAAACAAGGATTAACACACATACAGTGCCGGAACAATGAGATAAAAGAGCTTAATTTGAACGCTCTATCTTTTAATTAAACAGATTACAATGTAGCGTTTAAGAACCAAATAAAGAATAAACCGATTTAATTAGTAACACAAGGGAAAGATTATCTTTTTCTTTTACATTTTTATACTCGTAAAGTGTATTCTGTGTGGTATTAAGTGTTCATAATAAAAACTGTTCTATGTAAAATATGTGAAAGTTTGTATGTTTATTTAAAACTTGGTACATAGGTACAATAAATATTATGAATTAAGTGTACATTTCATGCCTACATTGTAATTCGAAATTCACAATTTTCATGCCTACATTGTAATTCACAATTGGCATCTATAATGCGCGCAAGAAGCGGCCGCTGGCTTCGAAACCAGTTCCATATACATTATATACGTTTAGATGAAATTGGATGTCGCCAGCATCGCTGACTTTCACATGACCCATGCAATTATGGCGTAATATTTAAGAGTAGTTAAAATACAGACAAAATTATATCCACCTATTTAAACTTTTCTTAATAGAACGTCAGTGTTCCAAAGTAGTCCAGTTTCATTTAATTCAGTTCAACATTTCTGATTTACATTTAAAATTTTGTTGCAACGGTTAACTTTCGAAAGAGTACTAATCCCTTATACTGTGTAACAATCTATTACGAGAATCGTTAAAACGAAACGGTAGGGTAAAATCTGACTGAAATTGAATTTTGAGATCTTAGTGTATAGTCGGCTACATAGACATGTAACCTGCATACAAATAATAAAAAAACATACTTACTTTCAAATGGGGTTCGTTAACTTATAGAGAAACTAGTAACTAAAAATACATATCAAAATAAAAAAGTTAAAATAAGAATTGACGCAAATTAAATAAGAATGGAAAAGTTGTAAGCAAAAAAAGATGGGATTTAGTTTGGACTAGTTAAGAGACTAATAATGAATACTAAAACTCTTCAATCCCAGGCGGTGAGCCACAGAGGAGAAAGCACGAAAAAGTTACGTTTGTCGTCTTTCTCATGAACCAATAATTAATAATCATCAGCCCCAAGAAATACACTGCTAGACATAAACCTCTCCCAAATGCTTCCAGTGTGACCAGATATCAGCGGCCTGCATCCAGCAACTTCCTACGACAATCCGTCGTTGTCTAAATACTTTAAAATCTAAATAAAGGAAGAAAGTTAAAAAGTACATTCAATTGTAGTTAACAGTACATAATCCATCGCCATTTTACATTTTAGGGTTGCATATTAACTTGGCACAGAATAAAAATCATGTACTACAAAGGGGGATTGTAAATTAAATCGTGGTGGAAAATTCAATTTGGATTACTTCCTCTATCTAAAAGGGATTCATGGAAATTCATGTTTTATCAATACCAATTTTTCAGTTATTATTTTGCATACAAATAATGTATTTTCACATCCACAACGTGGTAGACTCCATAAATTTGTTCATATTCTTCTTCTTATTCTTCCTTAATTAATGGCGTTTCTGTCGTGTCTTATCGACACATAGACAATTTTGCCAATGTCGAGTATTTTAAATGAACACTTTTTGACTAAAAAGTACACTTTAAAAAGGCAACGTGGTACGGTGAGGATCCGAGGTCGCCATCTTGACGACCTTCGTTGACAAGGCGGCGATCTCGAATTCCCATAAATTTGTTTCTTTATTATAATATATTTTAGTGCTTGCTAATAATAACCTATTTAATGAAAGTGACTGTAAAGGAAACATTTAGGGGGGGGGGAGGGGGGTTGCTATGTCGAGCATCGTTGTAAAGAATGGATACAAGGAATGGAAGAAAAAGAGAAATCAAAATAAAATAGAAAATATTATAAAATATGGTATACATACAGAGCCAGCAGAGAAAATCAATAGCAAGGACTAAAAAGTAAAATGAGACATGCAAGGGCAAAGAATTAATACAAGACAAAGAATAGAAAACAATGACATAATAAAAATAAAAATAAAACTAATATCAAATAGTAGATTTTACAACAAGTGCACAAAACGAACCATTTTTATCCGAGACTTCGGCTCGGGTTGATAGTAATGTCGAGGATAAAAATGGTTTTGTGGACGAGTTATAAACTCTGCTTTTCACTTCGATTGCGAGGAAATAAATAAATAAACGCACGAAAAAACAAGACCTGTTTCCCGCCGCTTTTTTTTTAAATCTTATGACATTGAAATTAGGCTTGGACTGCAGACCTATACAGCCTACCTATTTAATTAATATTGTAACAATAATTTTCTTAAATTAATTAAATAACCTACCGTACTTTAATTTTAATATCTTTAATGTTTAAAAAACACATAAGGCAAATAAATTAAAGTAAATATTATAAAAAAACAAATTGTATTTCTGATCTTTTTATTGTGTTTGGCTGTATGGCTCATCTGTTTACATACTCTTTGTGGCTCATTGCCTTAATTTAGATACATTTATGAGTAGATACGTTTAAATGCACTTGTGCACAAAAATCGATTTTGTGCAGCCTATATCCTGCACAAATAAGCAATTTCAGAGCATGAGAAGTGAAAAAAGTATTTGCTTGCAGCCTGACGGCCATTACGTAACGGTTGAACGGTAGCAATGAGAGAAAATCTTTGTGTCAGGTTACTTGTTGTTACTTGTTGTCTTGCGGGCCTTCTCCGTAATTAGGCAGCCTATGTGCCAAAATTGTGTCAGTTTACAGCGATACACAATCGTCCGGTACGTATCCCATCCCATACAGTATAAGTTACGAAACAATTTTTTTATCAAACAACAATGGAAACAAAATAGCCTGTGTAAATAAATCATTTTGTAACACCGCTCACTGGAAATATTTTAAAAGATTAATAAAACTTCAAATAAAAATAAATCATCCGTGAGGTTGTTGTCGAAAACTTTTGTTGTGATACTTCGTAAGCAGATCACGTTGTTTGATTTTGCCGCTCAATATTGCAAAATCAGGTATTTATTTCGTGCGGTAAAAATATTATTTAATTTTATGGAATTTTAAGAGTGCGGTAGAAATCTGTTATTAAACGGTAAATTCGCAATAGTAAATCGAAATTTCATTAGTAGGTAATAGTCTCGAATAAAATAAAAAAGATATACCTAAATGAATTAAGATTAACACGCAGAGAAAAAGAGAAGGTAAGTAAGAGAGAGAGAGATAGAGAGCAACAGAGAGCATTTATGTTTGGTTTGATTAGGGAAGTACCACTCTCACAGCAAAATCAGTAAGAAACGTAATTATTTTTTATCTCTTTTCTCAGTAACCTTTCTCTCTTGCGGAGGCAACGCATGTTGTATGTAACTGATGATTATAGGCATTTGTAACCACCTCCCTTCAGGTGACATGCTTGCTTATCTTGCCACAAGACATGGAACTGCCAACTAGATATTATATTACTCAGATATACACAATAAAATAGTCAGATATACAGATAGAGATACTTCTCTTTATTATGTGCGGTCTATTGCTTTAAATAATAAAGCCTTTTATTCCAAACATTTTACATTTTTCGTTATATTCTAGTTAACAATATTCAGTTTTATAAGATGTCTTTTAGTTTGGTGTGCCTTACGGCATAGGCCTCCTCCAGCGTCTTCCACTGTTCCCTATCTGCCGCCACTCTCACCCAGAGTGAACCCAAGGTCATTTTCAATTGGACCTCCCATCTTCTTACTTTGTGACCTCGGCTCTTGTGCCCTTCCCTTGGATACCAGACTGTCACTTGTTTGCTCCATTTTTCTTGTTTACAACGTAGCAAGTGCCCCGTCCATCTCCATTTTAGTTATATGTCGATGAGTTCTGTTCTGTCCCTGATGTCTATGTTCTTTCGCTTTATTTTATCTATTGGATAAAACCTTACAGAAACCACCAGCTGAGAGCTGTGACGATAAAACACTGTCACCGACAGTGCAGTGATATTGTGAGAGGCGCAATAGCATTCAAGTGGCGTCTTTGACGTCAAAGGCAGTTTTCACTTTGAGATCTGACGGCAAATCTGCTCGGTTATTCTTATACAAGAGTCGCATGTGACATTGTCTTCTCATGAGGGAAAAATAAGGGGGAAAAGATAGTTTGTTGCAAGTTCTTGTCAGAAAATAGATATTTTAATCTGTAGAGTTTATCTATTAATATTTATAATCAAAAAGCAAAATTAAGTGAAGCTTGTAAATCGTCGACGTATAACCTGTTTTTCTTAACTTGACCAATATAGTAAACAATCTTAGCGTGTCTTTTTATTCAATTATCCATGTGTAAAATCGATAAATAGCCAGAATAATAAGTGTTGTGTTAAATGCCATTTCTAACTATATTATTATTATTTGGTTGTGAATGATAATTTTAATTGCCTATTTTCGTTAACAAGACGTGCTAAGATTGTTTACTTCATTGGTCAAGTTAAGAAACACAGGGTTTAAATATATGACAGAGACCAGCATTTTATATTTTGTATAAGCAGGATAGCTTAAGATTGAGACTGGATTTAAACTATTTTTTGTTACCAGAATTGAACCGTATCCTTTCCGGACCAAACGATGTATTTTTGGTTTATTTTCTATAACAAAAATGTTACATTTATTAAGAATAAAACAATAAGTAAAATAATTAACACGGAAAATTTTGTAATCGCCTAAAAAACATATTCTAACACGCCTCAACATCGTACTTGAGTTAAAGAAAAACATTTCCTACCCTCTGATATCGGCAAATTAATTTTGCAAGATAATTGTATCATAACAGATTTACCCGAACACAGTCCCCCATTAAAATTAAAATAACAAAGATCAGAACTAAATTAAAATCAAACAATGGAGCGTGACTAACAAACGACGATGATAGCCAATCGACCCCCTTTCAAACGTAACGTGTATTTTTAGTTTATTTAAATTAATGTAAAAATATTTATTGGATTATCTTGGAAGTCTACTCCTTACAAATGGTCATTGTAATATCAACAGTAATAATATCGACTAATGGTTATAGTTCCTTCAAACGATTCTGTGTGATTTTAATTTTTGATACACAGATTATTTTTTTTACAAAATTTGGCGCGACTCCGACAGAAGAGTTTTTAAAGCACTTCGATTATACAAGCTGTTGTTTTAATCAGTTGCAATTTTTGAATAGAAAATCGTAAGAGGCGTAAATAACTCGTCAGTTCTATTTTAAAAGCCGTAAACATATTCCTGTAATTTTTTTTCCTAAAAAGATTTGAGAGGTTTATGAATAATCCTCTATCAATGCACAGAATGGACCTCGACAATATTCGTGTATTTATTTATGAGCTAAGAGTTTGTTTAAGGTCGCTGGTCACTTTGATGAAACTGTTTGACGGCTTGATGCGAATCTGCTGTCATGACAGTTAATAAATGAAATCTGGACAGAATGTTGTGTTTTTATGGAAAATTACAATTTACCGTGATCGAAGAATTTTATTATTATTTTTCTGCGGCGTTTCTTTGGGGCCGCAGTGACCACCGCATACTGACAGGCGGGTGTCGGCGCTTACTCACACAGAGTGATTTCATAACATAAAATGTATGGTGTGCCATGCGGGTGGATTTGGATTTTCGTCAAAAACTTCAAATTTTAATGTAAGTTTTATATAATGTTTTTATCACAATATTCGTGATCAGTATCAGCAGTAATACGCCTCCAAAAATATTGCAACTGTACAAAACCACACATTGTGACTACATCATTGCTCATACATACTTTAAATTTTAACTCACATTTCTCTAACACTTTGCACTCTAAAGAAACAATTTTATTCACGTCCTGAATAGAACTCAAAGCACGAAGCCTTCACTAGGTGCCATTAAAATAAATCCAAATATCCCTTCAATCCAATCTTTCCAATACTGTCGCAACACTCGAACTCGAACCTGTAATCTTTCAATTACAAATTCAAGTTCCATCCTATCCAATTAACTTCAATATTGATCAGGGAATACGGGATTCGGAACTCACTTTTATTGATGCCAATTTTAATAAGGATGTCAAGTGGATCGAATGACATTATATTTTTGTTGGCCTAGAAATCATTTGCAAGTTGAATATAAAATACCTAAATATTACAATATAGGTCACAGAATATATAAAAAGATGAAGTGAAGTATGATTATGAAAGAAACAGGAGTGCCTACTGAAATAATACAGTATGGAAAAACACACAAGGAAAATAAGTAGAAGAAAAATATCCTTTAATACTTAATGATTAAAAATCAAATTCATCCCACAGTTTGAATGTGTACTGCCGATTGAGCCGATGGGACAAGATGTGATAAAAAGTTATAAAATATTGAACACATAGCTTATTATAGTCAACTACATACACACATTACTACACACTACATACATATTACAAGTTGGCGAAACTCAGTTTAAGAAAACTGATCTTGTTGTTCAAGATTTTGTCACCTAACGGCAATAATTGGGTTGACTGTTTATAACGTAACGTCTAATTTGCTATTAAGTAATATATGGTCTAGCATCATAAAACCGTGGGCTTCTATAAAAAATATATATAAATCTTATATAACGCTTAAAAGATATTTTAGCGTCACACCGTACGGAGCTACTCTAGAAATATACGAATCAGGGTCTTCATTAGACGTTGACTTCAACGTCAAATAGTCGTGAACTTCAACGTCAAATAGTCGTGGACTTCAACGTCAAATAGTCGTGGACTTCAACGTCAAATAGTCGTGAGTCGTGACGTTGACACTGAAGTTAGACGTTGCGTACGGTTTTTCTGAAAGATGCCTTATGTCTCCTTCAAAGATCAATGGAGCTCAAGTATCTATATCCACTCAAATATCGACTAAGTGTGTCGTTGCTAAATTTGCGTGATCATTCAATTTGACACGTGTAACAACGTCAAATATTAGATTCGAAGCTAAAGTGTTATTACAAGATAATAGAAAAAACAATCTCATATTATAAAAGTTTCAACAGTGTCCAGGGACGGTAATCTATATAATACCGTCTGTGCTCTAGGAAATGCACTTTGTAATAATGGTGAAGTTATTTTTAAAGTGGCGTTGCAACTAGCGAATATCAGGCCATCAGCGTTCTGTGTCGTGTCGTGGAATGCACTAACACAAGGAGTTAGGATTGCTGGAAATAATTTGAATATGGAGAATTGCCTTTTTCTCCTCAGGATAATATCAAGAATTTAAGAAGCTTTTTGGAATCATTGTTGCGCATGAGAGCTGTGATGATGGTTTATTTATTAGAGTGCCTTAATAGGTAATGGAAAAAAATGGTAATCCATTTTTTTCACCTAAGTTCGGATACGAGCGTGTTAGAATTTTGTATGACAAAAGATAAAGCGCTTTATTTTTATGGGAGGTAGAAATACTCATACTAGGGTGGCCAGCTTGTTCATCTTTTCATCCGGGATTGATCCCATGACCACTGGAGCAGAAGGTAACCACGAGGTAACAACAGGTACCACGCCTAAAAAAAATTGTTTCTCTTAGATATATAAAAAAATGTTAGTAAAATTATTTTTGGTGTCTTTTCTATTGAAAAAAACCCAAAAATATTGAATTAGTATGTACCAATAGGTGTAATAGTACCAATAGGTACTGATCATCAATTCAGACCTACTATAGATAGATAGAATATGATTTATTTGCAACACACAGACTATAAACAATACAATACAAACAAACATAATACGAGAACACAAAATAGCTTACGGATTAGTGTATTAGCAACAAGGCGGCCTTATTGTTTAAAGCAATCTTTTCAAGGCAACCTTAGGGTAACTGATTAATAAATGGTGTAAGCAGGGTACTATTTACCAGGGGTGGTTGTCGGGATACCTCCACGTGGTCCACCCCGGGCAACGCCGGCGCGTCCTTGCCGGCGGCTGAAGTCCCGACCGTGGGTCCTCCACCCACGGGCCGGGGGCCTTGGCTTAACCGCCCGGGCCGCGAGGAAGACAACCTCTATAAAAATCACGAGCGGAGCCGTGTCACGGCCGCGCCACGCTGAATAAGTGTGGTGTGGCCGTTGGCTGGCGGTCGGCACAGTGGGTGCGATCGCCGAGTGGACGGGGACCATAGCACAGCCGAGACGGCGGGCCGGGGAAGGCCCGTCGTCTTGAGGGAGCGATGGTCCTCGGTGTCGGCAGTGCACCTGGATGCGGTGTACTGCTGACGGAGCGTATCGGGGGCGAGCGGGTCCGGCTGGTACCTTGGCCGGACGGCCCTGGCGGGGTCGCGGTTGTATCCCAGTTTCCCGTGGCCCCGCCACACAGGGCAAGAGGCATCCCGTCAGTTTTTTAGTGGTAAGTTCCACAGTCCCCACCGCGTGCTCCCCGGGCGGTGGGGCTGCCACAAAGCATTTTTCTGACGTAAAAAAAAAAAAAAAAAAAAAAAAAAAAAAGGGTACTATTTACCTATTCAGACGGATATAGGCCTCCCATCAAACGTTTTCAGCGCGATCGTTTGGCAGCATCCAGCGACTTCCTGCAACTTTAGGTTATCTGACCATCTTGTAGGCGGTCGTGCTACGCTGCGCTTGAATCATACTAATATTATAAATGAAAAAGTGAGTTTGTTTATTTGTTTGTTATTCCTTCAAGGCTTGACTAATCAGCCGATCATTATTAAAATTTGTTTAATATAATATTGTCAGGGGTACAGACCCATACAGAGCCCAACAAAGGCTACTTTTTATCCCGTGAAAGTATGTCATTCCAATGGAAAAATATTTTTTCTACTATAGAGGGCGCTGTATGGGATGAGATATCGGCTAATAGATGGCGCCACAAGTCGCGCTATGGGTTGTTTTGTTGTCAAACGAGCTCTGCCATAAAATTACCCGCGAGCGAAGCCGCCGGGGAAAAGCTAGTATTTTATATAATTATCGTGATTTCCATAGCACTGTTCTGTACCTCATTCAGTAACCTCTCAACCTTCATCTTTGTTACAAGGCAAGAAAAATGAGGCAGTGCTGTTACAACAGGAGTCACTATTTCCAACACTACTGCTTTTACCATAATAGATGTTTACACGTTGTTCCTCGTCCATATTTCAACTTGGCCCGTAAAGTATTTTTCGAATTAGTCGACTAGACTTACTAGACAGCTATTATTAATGACTTTACAAGTGACTAAAGGTGCTTGAACCTTTCTTTTCTCGTGTTTATTGATTCTAATTTTTATTGATCGTTAGTAGAATGTTTGTTTCCAAACTAAGTTTACTAGAAAAGTGTAGGTTCTGTAGGTATGTACATATTTAGAGAATTCGTATGTTATTTCTTTTAACTTGTGTTAGTACATTACTAATTTAAACATAACATGATGTTAAAATTCGTCCTCAATTAAAAATGGCAAAAAAATGGCAATTCTTTAATTGCCATTTATTTCTAGTTTATAACCTTTTAAAATGAGACTTTTTGTCTTAATTTAGGCTTAACCTGCTAGTATTATGGGTACCAGATAACGGATATATTATTGTAAATATATACTTATATAACATAGAAAACACCCATATGCAAGACAAACACATATGCACGCCCCGAGAGAGAATCTAACCCGCGCCGCCGCGACAGTCTAGTGCTAAAGGCACCATCGGGCCATCGGGCTGTCAAAAGGTTTAAAACTAAGTAGGTGTGGTAGGTACCTGTATTCAATATTGTTTTACATGACTGTGTATGTACGTATTGAAAAATTTGATGACCTACTCAACTTTGTTCTAAAGATTGCAGATGTTATTGACAATAGTATAACTATAAACGATTTCAATTCTTCTTCCAGCGTTGAAACACAAACGAACCCATTTGTAAAGGAAACAATGCATCTGTAATTAAACTGTAGCTATACAATCCATTCTGTGAATGTGGGCCATTGATTCACGTACACATAAAGTGTTATCATTGTGTTCATTTCAATTTTGTATGTATCGTTGAACTTTGTACTGTACAACGCTTCACCTGTTTTCGAACTAAAGTGAACTATACCGTAGACCACTGTAATCAGCAAAAGTAGGCAGAGTAATCAAATTATACTGGTTGAATTGAATTTATAAACCAAGGACTAACTTTTGTCATTATCATTCTTGAAGAGAAATAAATGAAGTGTGGAAGTGACAAAACAAATTTTAGGCAAACTTTGGCTAATTTTTGTTTTATCAATAAAGTAATTTATTATCTGATAGATACAGATCACGAAATAGACAGAGGTTTTGTGCAAGATAGTAAAAAATGGTGGACAATTTGTAACACTAGATTGTAATCTTACAACCCTAGACATGTCTCCACTAACCTGTTATGTAGCAGAAAAATATGGATCAATAAAGTGGGCATTCCACTTTTTTTACAGGGTCGGCAACACGCGAGTGATACCCCCGATATTGCAAGCGTCCATAGGTAGGCTACGGTGACTGCTTACCATCAGGCGGGCCGTATACTTATTGGCCACCTTTGGTGTTTATAAAACGGTTTTTACATTATTTTAAAATTTTCGAGTTTTCGTCATACTTATGTCCAATTTTCTTTCCCTTTTAAAGTCTTTACATGAACCGAGATACTTCGGAGCGAAAATGCATGTAACAAACCAATACTATTTAGCTAAAAGCCTTGTGCAAAACAAATGGTGCAAGCGCATTGCCCTTGTTTACGTTGCATGACTCTAATTAGATTCAGCCTTCCGAACTGATTAAGAGCGAATGTGAATCGATGGCCTACATTTTAGCGGGATCAGTTTTAAACGGCGTTTGTTATATGTTTATGCTATTGTGTATTGGTTTTTAATTTTTAAATAAACTTCTTCTTCTTTCAGCCTGTCATCACCCATTGTTGGGTATAGGCCTCTTCATGGGCTTTCCATAAGGGTCTTGTTCTGGCAGTGCGCATCCAGGATTTTCCTGCGACTTTGGCACTGTCATCAGCCCAGCGCATGGGCTGCCTCCCTATCTTCCGACGACCGGTTCTTGGGCGCCACTCCGCAATCTTGCGCGTCCAGCGACCATCATCCCTCCCACTCATGTGGCCTGCCCATCTCCACTTTAACCTGGACACTATTAAAGCGATGTCAGTAACTCCAGTGCGCTTACGTATTGTTTTGTTTGGGATACGGTCTATGAGCGAGATGCCTAGCATTGCTCGCTCCATGGCTCTTTGCGCCACCTGAAGTTTTCGCACAAGTTTGGAAGTAAGTGTCCAGGTTTCAGCTCCGTAGGTCATAACTGGGAGAACACACTGCTCATACATGCGTCTCTTGAGAAAGATTGGCACTCGCTTGCTCTTTAAATAAACACGTTCATCATAATGAGAGCTAAGACTGACTGCAGCTGCAGCTGCTTCTACAGCTGCTTTTGCAGCTGTTTCCCTAAGGGAGATGAAATATAAACATTTAAGTACCTTACTCCTCCTGCTGCTTCAGTCGTAGTTCTCATTGCTCCTCAAGCTGCTTCCTTACTATTAAAAAGGATAACGACACATTTGGTGTGGTTTTTTTATATTCATAAGTAGTAGTGTCCATTTACTACAAATGGACACTACTACTTATAAATATAAAAAAAGAAATGAAATGATATTCTTCAATTTATTTCTGGTTAGTGTTAAAGTGTATGATACTATATTGACTGTGATTAAACTAACAGTGAGTTGCTTCGTGCTCTATTTTTAAAGTTAATGACAATTTATGGCTGTCATTGTCAAAACTAAAGAAGAAGAAAAGCTAGACAAGCTATCTTGTCTAAACGGATTCGAAACGGAACGGAAACGGTTCTGAAACGGATTAGGTACCTATGTACCTAATCCGTTTCAGAAACTGGCTGTAAATAAAGTATTTTTCAAATCAAACATTTTGATTAAATTACTGAGAGTAGGTATGTACTGATCTGAATCGCATGCATTTGCTATTGAATTGGTATTTACGCGAGAAAACCTATTAGAAAATTACGCCTCGCTTCCCGTGAATACAAGTATTCAACTCAGATTGCTTTTACACGTTTGCTGAGAAAAAATTACGTGTTTGATTTGAGAAATCGTTGAGTCGCCTCCAACTAAATGACATTACTTCTATTTCTATAGCATTTAGCATAGCATATTTCTTTATCATTATTTAGTACTAGCTTTTCCCCGCGGCTTCGCTCGCGTTAATTTTATGACATAGATCTCGTTTGAAAACAAAAAAAACAGAATCAAATAGCGCGACTTGTGGCGCCATCTGTTGGCCGATAGCCCATCCTATACAGCGCCCTCTATAGTAGAAAAAAATATTTTTCCATTGGAATGACCTACTTTCACGGGATAAAAAGTAGCGTTGGGCTTTACCCTTGACAATATGTATACAGTTTTTTAGAATGATCGGCTGTTAAGTCAAGCCGTGAAGGAATAACAAACAAACTCACTTTCTCATTTATAATATTAGTATGATTTTAGTAATTGCTAATACAATCATTTTACATTTTTTCAATGATTTAAGACAGAGAAAGTAAAGTAAGAATGTATTGAATTATAAAATTAAATAAATAAATATGTACGTCTATTGTATTGAGTATTTTGGTTAATAAAGTTAAATAAATGAATGACTTAACCCCTATTCATGTTTCCTTCTTCATTGTCAGTACTTTACAACTGTATAATTGTAGCAATAAGCAGTACTTAGATCAGACATAAGTTATTCGTGACAACATAATGACAACAGATTCACAAATTTTTTTTATACCACAAAGTTGGCAAACAAGCATACGACCCGCCTGGGGCCCGATTCTACTAACACAAATGCACCAATGAACTCTCAAAGGTGTCTCAATCGTGTCTCAATAGAATGCCGATAGTGTATCAGTGGAATAGTTTTTGACATTTGTTATGGACTTAAACAATAAGTTAAACATTATGTTGGTGGTAAGTATCAGGAGCTCTGGAGACCTTACTCATAAATACAACAAATCAGCTTTTCAAGATTGTAACCATTAAAGAACCGGATCTATGCTAATAAAGTCCAATCCCTAAGTATATCCCGATCCCCGGCAAAACATTATCGATCTCCTCCGGGATGATATTAAATGCAAAATTGAAACCGGTGTTTTGTCCTTTGAATCGCCTTCGTTTCCAAAACAAGTCGCGTCCCGAATGCAAATCAGTTTATCGAACGTGGTCGATTTGGTCGCTCGACTTAATGTTACAGGATTAGATGCTTTTATAATTTCGCTTTGTGGAATATATGATGAGATTGGTAATGTAGTTATCGATAAAAATTAAAATATATTTTTAATAAAAATTAATAAATCCCGCTTAATTTTTATCAAATTTAATAAATATAAAAAGCTCGTGTCGGTACACTCGTAATTGTGAAATGTAAAAACGTTATTGTAGCAGCAAAGAAACATGAACATTCAGTTTAGTATCAACAACAGTCTTAACATCAGGTAACACGCATGCTTGTCTGCCAACGTCTTAAATAAAAAAAAGTCTGAAGTCTAATACACAAAGAATAATATAAATACAATGAACATATAAATAGAATATTACGGCATACAATCCACAATCATCAATTGTATGACATTAACAGAAAATAAAATTACAGATAGGTACTGTGTGTTGTTGCAAATCGAGGATGCACTTAATATTCATTCACTTTGAACGCTTATCTATATTTATTAGAACCACTTGGAATAACTCAGATATTCGCTATTGAAATTTAAATAAGCTCATTAATAACAGCAAGCTAATTTAAATACGATGAATCTTGCGGTGTACAGCAGGCAATCTTAGTTTATTTATTGACATGAAACGTCATTCATAATCAAAAGAGTTAAGTGCTGTCAAATCTATCTATAATACCCGGAGCGGGTCGGTCTGCCAAACACACCAGTTGCCCACCGTATCACCAGAATAGTAAAGTTCCACTGGTGACACGGAGGGCAATTGCTTGGGTGGGTTGGGAGGGTATTGCAAGCGTCTACGGTGATGCTTACCATCAGGCGGGCCCTACGATTGTTTGCCAAATTTGTGGTGTAAAAAAACGGGAGATAAAATAAACCAGTTGCCACCCAAGGGGGCGAGGGCACAGGGGGCTACTAGGATACACCGAAACACACTGCCAGAAGCAGCGGGCCGGGAGCGGCGCATCTGTAGTTCATACATTTGTGTGAACGACATTACACTAAACGCGACGCGGTTCGGTGGCAGTGCGGCTGTTATCGCGACTACGACATCGCGTGGCTCCTGCTACGGATATAATTTGTATATTTTTGTATTGCTCTAACTTTTTATCTCTGTTTGATATAAATGCATAGAATTTCACTGTTTTAATTTTGTCTTTTATCACAATAATAACTAACTTAATTGTTTTTATGAAACAACTAGGCCAAAAACTGAAGCCCTACGTTTTGATTGAAACATTCCAAGGCAAGTCAATGAAAACATTTTTATCACCAAACAAACACTTTTGACCAAAGAAAAATCACAGTCACAATTATCTCAGAGTTAGCTCATTAGTAATCGAAACACGTTCTAATAATATTCGAAAAGATTTTGTTCTTTCTTACGGTTTTCGGAATTATTAACAAGTTCCTGTAATCAACAATTATGTCTAAATCCGGACTATACTTGTTTTCTGGTGATTTATTAGTTACACTAATGAGATATCAAACTATAGATATCTTATTCGTTTTTATTATTATTACCTACTTGATACCAAATATAAAATACAATGTTTTTCAAGATTTAGAAAAAAACCTTTTAATTATCATTATCAAATTCAGCCAGAAATGCTTTTGTATAACAATAATGTATATTTTTAGTAGCTCTAAACTAAACCCATAAATTATAGTCTAATAAAAAGAAAATCGCAGTTTTAAAAGCCAAAATAATATTGTTTTTGAACTATATAATCATCCCCTCGAGTTTATCTATATGGCGACACTATGTAATACATTTATGTTTGCTATAATCGAATCTAGCAGTAGGAAGGGAATTGGAATAGATTGAAAATTAAAACATAATGCATAATAATTAATAACCTAAGGGCCAATTTCACTGCTGTAAATGAGATTTCTCACAATGATTTCTCACTTTTAATAGAACTCTGTTCAAATTACAGACTAAAATGATTTTATGCAACAGTAGCGAAAGTCGCGCAACTTCCTTTGCGTGTATCCCGCTAAGGCTGCCTTTCCACCAGAGATGTGCTAGGCTACGTTGCTATGGATGCGTCTGATATCCACCAATCATGTGCATTGGTCCACATAGGATAACAATGGTGGAAACGGGTTCAACTAAGCTATGACTTTGTATGGAACGATGCGTGCCCTGGATGCGGGCTACGGATGCGATGGATGCGTGCTACGGATGCGATGGATGCGTGCTACGGATGCGATGAATGCGTGCTACGGATGCGATGGATGCGTGCTATGGATGCAAGCGCGCGGCCTCACCCCTCACCTCACCCTGCTCCGCGCGCCTCTGTATACATCGCATAGCTCTAGCTGATCATCTTCTTCGCACAGCTGCCTCGCGGCTGCGCATCTACATGGCGCATCTTCCTCGCACAGCTGCATAGCTCAGTATTGGTGGAAACGGTCACCTAGTTTCGTAGCATAGCTTTCACATGTTCGCAGCATAGCTGCATAGCACATCTCTGGAAGGTGGAAGGTATCCATACCCGTGGGAATTTCAGAAAATCCTTTTATTATACATATGCTCTTTACATAAGGTTTAGATGTTCTGAGCGAACAGACTGCGAAAGCAATTTTATTTTCTACTATGTAAAGAAATATAAAATTTAAGTCACATAAAATCCCTGTCATCAACCTATGTATCGAGTACGTATCCCGACCGATGCAATGAATATGCAAATGTCGAAGTGTCAAAAACTTTGTAAGTCAATGCCATCGAGTGGGCTACGTACCTACTCGAAGGTATTATATTTATATTTTTTTGCGAATTGTTTCCTGTTGGACCTAGCTAATAGTTGGCCGAACTAGCTGTGCATAATAGTTGGTCCAACAGGAAATGGTGGACGAAAGAGATGAAATCACTATCAACAAGTCAGTATGTATATCAGCTTAGCCAACAACCGAACCTTTTAGATAACTACACTATACAAACGGCACTAAGAACGAGCGTGTTATCCGTCTTGCATCTACTAAGTGGGATCTGAAAGTAATCTGTGCAACGAACCGTATACGGAACCAAGAGATTTATTCCTGTATACTGGGAAGCTTAGTTCTGTTCGAGTTTAAATATTAAAGAGTTGGATGTTTAGACGCGATTTGTGTTTTTTGCGTTTTGCGTAGATTTTGCATAGATATGCGAACCAGGCGTACGATTTCTCGTCTGATGTTTTTTTTACAGATTTATTAAATTACTAGCTTCTTTGACCGCGACTTCGTGTGAAGTTCACGTTTCAATGCACACAAACAAACCAACAAACAAACAATCAAATCTTTCCTCTTTATAATATTAGTAAAGACTAGCTTTTTTGCCCGCGACTTCGTCCGCGTGAAGTTCCGACCCCGTTCCCGTGGGAACCACAATGAATTTCGGGAAAAGCTATAGCCTATGTCACTCCCTGATAATGTAGCTTTCTACTGGTGAAAGAATTTTTGAAATCGGTCCAGTAGTTTCGGAGCCTATTCAATGCAAACAAACAATGAAATCTTTCCTCTTTATAAAATTATTGTATTAGTACAGATATAGGGCTGCGGGATACAAACGAAGTTGCGCGGGCTTCACTAGTCAACAAATAAACCCATACATCATTTCACTGCAGTGTTACGGGTCCTCCTTCAATCCAAGGGGATAAGAGCGTACTTTCTCACCAACTTGGCTTGACGACTTCAGGCAAAAATATTTTTGTTCCTAATTCACCACTAACTGATAAGTTTCAGGTAGCATATCTGATATTTCCATTTATAAAATTTAGATAATTTTTTTGGCAGTTTTTATTTCACAGACAGGCTTTTTGTAAATAAAAAAGTCAAGACAAATAATTATTAGCAGAAACCAAAGCAAAAGCGTATAGTAATCAGAGAGCTGGCTAATAATAAAACACATGAATAAATGAAAAGACAGTACCGCAGAGTCCTCAAGCCCAGTTAATTCTGTTTCGATATCTATGCGAAATACTGACGTGGGAAATTTTGTGTCGAAAATAGGAATACTTGATAAAACTTCATGAATTTACCAAGTATTTTGTATTTATTTTTAAACAGGTCTATAAATCTTTCTGAAATAGCAGCATTGTAAAGATGATATAAATAGATTACCTATGTTACTATCAATGATTAGGTTATGTTCGTTGTGTTGAATATAAGTTATTTTGATGCAATATCTATTTCAAAAATTATGTCTTAACGCCATCGATCACAAATTTTATAATATGATCGAAGCTTAGCGCGTATTTTCTATAAAATCTAATATTCACATCTTAAAACTATTAATATTATTAAGCGTTAAAGTTAGTTAGGTTAAGTTAATCTACAAAAGCCAATTTGAAAATTCTGAAAAAGTGGAATGATTCCACGAGGGCCACACAAATTCAGTTAAATTTTGTATAACTTTCACCATGTACAGCCTCGGTTTGAGGTAAATTCTGTTCCAAACAACTGGAATAATCCAAATGCAGTACATTTGGTTGATACTCTTGAAATAGTTACGAAATCCGTCGGCAAGAGAGAGATTACGTAAGTAGATAATCTCTTTACTTCGCTCGTGGAACTTTAGAGTATTTTAATTAAACGGGATTAACAAATATTAGGTTCCACTCGTCGGGATTCCACAGGGAGAGTGCCTGTCAAACGGAACTCAGAGGAATCTAAAAAGGAATCCTTGGAAATTATGCAAATATTTAAGAACGTAGGAAAAGTAATGATTTTGGTATATTGTTATATTTAGGGTCTAAATCATATAAGGGTCTGTATCACCCCTTTTATTAGCTTATTCGTTAATTAAACTGACAGTTTTTGACAGTTCTTGTATGAATTTGACAGTTCTCATCTAATAATTAGGGTCAATGCGTCAATGCTAAAACTCTCGTCTTCTCGCGTTTGTCCTCTTTCACGGTTCCTCTATCTTTTTATTCCATGAAATAAATATCTTTCAGTTGTACAGGATCTTCTCATAGCAACCGATAAGGGTGTTGCCGTTGCCAGATTTTGGGCAAATCTGATTTGAGCTGAGTGTAGTCATTGACTCGAAAAGAAGAAGTTGTACAGAAAATATTTTTGTCGCATAGAAATTGACATTACACACACGGTTACAGATTTTCTTACTTACTTATAATACTAAGAAAGGATTTTTCAAAATTTCCATCGGAAACGAAGTTGCGAGGGTACACACAGCCCAACCAGCTGGGTCTAGAGATTCCATATTTGGCATGTTGGTTCCTTATAAGGACCGGACCGGTCCGACGGGACCGGACCAAACCGGACCGGAACGGATCGGACCTGTTCGGACCGGATGGAACCGTACCGTACCGGGCCGTGCCGGGCCGGACCGAACCGGACCGGTTTTTTTTTTCTGAAAATATAAAATTCAAATTCCTGACTGACTGACTTAACTATATATCAACGCACAGCCCAAACCACTGGGTCTAGAGATTCCAAATTTGGAATGTAGGTTCCTTACGACGTCTAGGGATGTGCTAAGAAAGGATTTTTAAAAATTCCTACGGGAAAGCGAGATATACGCAAACGAAATTGCGAGGGTTTTACTGATCCGCTGGGTCTAGAGATTCCAAATTTGGTATGTAGGTTTCTTACGACGTCTAGGGGTGTACTAAGAAAGGATTTTTAAAAATTCCCACGGGAAAGCACAGCCCAAATCGCTGGGTCTGGAGATTCCAAATTTGGCATGTAGGTTTGACCGGACCGATCGGCCCCCTTACTCTTGAAGATAATTCCGCACGATCGCCATTGGATTGTTAATTTTAGGTACTCTTTACAGCTAAACTAGCGCTAACTAAATACTAAACTAAATGAAATATGCTAACCAAATACACTGGGCGTCAAAAGTAAGTAGTACAGTTTTAAAATTGCAATATCTCCTAAACTACAGAAGCTAGACCTTTGAAATAAAAAAAAGTTAAAAGACAATTTCATTTCATTTAATAAAAACGTTATGTATAATATCATTTTTTAAGATTGACTGAAAAAAAAACTTAATAAACAAAAACACTCTTTTTTAAACTGTTGGCTTGTACTTTTGTTTTTTATTGTTTTCTTTATTGCTGATAAATCAATTGCAATTCAAAAGCAAATGTGTCTTCAGCGAGTAAACTTCACTAATCATGCCTCTTTCACCAGAAGAATGTGCAAGAATCATAACTTTTCTCGAAGTAGGCATCAGTATGCGTCATACTGCAAGAACGGTGCGTGTAACTCTAAGAACGATGCAGCAAGTAAAGCGAAGGTACTAAGAGACTGGAAACCATCTAAAGAGACCAAGTAATGGCAGACCCAGGTGCACTAGTACCGGAGAGACCGCTTAATTGTCTCTACTGTGATAAGAAATCGTCACCTTAATGCAGTTAAGGTCCAGCAACAGCTTCTTCAGACCCGAAGAGACTACGTTAGTGAGAGTACAGTGAGGAGAAGACTTGCTGAAGCCAACCTGAAGTCGTACAGGCCAGCAAATGGCCCCAAACTTGAGACAGGGCATCGAGTAGCAAGACTACGCTACGCCCGTCAACACGTACAATGGGGCGAAGAAGAATGGACAAGAGTTTTGTTCACAGATGAGTCTCGGTTTTCTTTATTCACTTCCGATGGAACGCGGAGAGTATACAGGCGACCTGGTGACCGATACATTCAAGGTTGCATCTCGGAAAGAGTTCAATACGGCGGGGGCTCTGTACACGTATGGGCTGGCACCTCTTCAGAGGGTCGCACAGAGCTAGTGGTCATAGAAAATGGCACTCTGACTGGTGAAAGATATGCATTAGAGATCCTTATCGAGTATGCAGGGCCATATTTAGTAAATATGGGTGATGGAGCGATTCTAATGCATAATAACGCCCGGCCACACACCGCTCACCTCGTACAAGAGTACATTCAGGAGGTTGGCATCAGCTTGATGGCTTGGCCATCAAGAAGCCCAGATCTTAACCCTATTGAACACACTTGGGATGAGCTTGGGAGGCTAGTCAGAAGACGCAGACCACCCCCCGCCACCTTCAGGGCTCTAAAACAGGCCCTGATAGAAGAATGGGTGAATATTCCCCAACACCGCCTCCGTAACTTAGTGTTCAGCATGCCAAACCGGTTCCAAGATGTCATCAGAGCCCGAGGCGGCAACACAAGTTACTAAAGAGGGAACAAGGCCCAAAACGTAAAAATTAAGTTCTCGATAGTTACTTCAAAATGGTTAGCTTTTTAGTTTTTTCTTAATTTTCAGTGTAAAACTTTACTAATGCTAAATAAAATATTATTTTTAGAAAACTTTGTTAAATTTGCTATAAAATGACTTTTATTTCAAAACTCTAACTTCTATAGTTTAAGAGTAATTGCAATTTTAAAACTGTACTACTTATTTTTGACGCCCAGTGTAGTTAGTAAACTTTAAAATTTCAATGGTACGAATTAGGATTTGCTTTTAGTTTTGCATTTGAAATTATACAGAATTGAAATTAAATCGCGATTGCTATGCAGAGTAACCTAGCTGATCCGACTGGACCGGAACGGATCGGACCGGAATTTGTTTCTGAAGAAAAATATGGTAATTGTTAGTAGGCCACGCGAGCGAAGCCGCGGGCAGAAGCTAGTAAAAATTTAAAGCATTTATAGTAGCTTCAGTGGATATTCTTAATTGTTAGGTATATGTTTAAGTTTACAAATAGAAACAGATTGCAAGCAAGATTTTTTTAAATCGTCAGCTTTGGATAATTTTGTTATTCAGAGCCGACGTTGGAAATGCAAATTTTCGAAAGAACACAAATATTGGACACTAACAAGCGCTATTCAGAACGCTGGGATGATTCTTATACGTATAATACATGTACATTTATTTTCATTGGGATTCAGAGCAAATATATTAATGAGAATAAATAATTTTAGTATTGAAACATTTTTTTCGTATTATTCTTTCGCTTTTACTGTAGATACTCGTATCAGATCTCTACTGCGGGTTAGTTATTGTCAATAGGTACCTATTTTCAAGCCACTTGCTAGCTTGAATTAACGATGTACAGAGGAGTGAAAGACACTTTAAAAATAGTAATTAGATATCGATAATCTATGCAATTAACGCTTAGAACAATAGTAATCACTAGGGCCGTACCACGACCTTTAATTACATCCTTAAACGATTCTGTGAACGAGACATCGCCTTACATCATCTATTGCGCTAAGCTGTCATGGTATGGCCCTCTGGTCTCATAACAAAACATAAAGAAAATTTTGAACATTTTACTTATTTTTGCCCATAATTATCAACTTTTTCGTATTTGATTGACGTTTCTGTGTTAACTTTGAAAATATATATCTTTTTAAATCTTGTTATATTGACCCTCGAATTATAGAACCCTTGAATAAAGAATAGACCAATATCATCACCATTTCGACCTCAGAACTTATCAGAATCCCGCATTAGAACGATTTAGGATGGTCTGCGAATATTTGTCCCAAGTCTGAATTCAGCATAATTAGTACCATTGTTGTTTTTGGCGTTGTTCGTTGTTCGCATGTCCTCATTTTCAGGCGCGATAGAGTCATCAGTGATTGAAATCAAGGGTTTACTTAAAATTTACGATAGTAGGATGAAAAATATATTAATGGACTCCAAACTACATAAAAATTTAATTAACAAATTGTAGTCACACTATATTATTGAGTCCATTAAAATATTTTCTATCTTACTATTGTTTTTAAGTAAATTTAGCTTGATTCCGGTCACTAAGTAGTACTAAGTATAATTTTAATTTCGGTAAACACTGATTAGACCGTGTTTTAACTTTTTATACCAACCATGTGTGCTTGGCAGACTACTATATCCATAATTTTAGACGACCTCCGTGGCGCAATGGTTACCATGCCTGCCCGCCACCCAGGAGGTCCCGGGTTCGAATCCCGGTCGGGTCATGATGAAAACCGAACTTTTTCTGTATGGCCTCGGGTCTTGAATGTTTACCTATATATGTATTTGTATTATAATAGGTATAGTATCATTGAATTAGTATCCCATAACACAAGTTTCGAACTTACTTTGGGGCTAGTTCAATCTGTGTGATTTGTCCCTATATATTTATTTTATTTATAATTGCATTTGATTATAAAAATTGTTGTCCCCCCCTTCCCAAAACCATCGCGGTGAAGAACATGGACTGCTCAAAGAAATTAGGTAGGTATTCCATTACCGCGTCCACAGCTAGCTTTAAGCCTTTCTTTTGTATTTTTGTTACGATAAAAATAATTTATATTTATTACAAGAATAAACATTGAGCAAAAGGGGCCAGTTAGTGTACTTTCTTCGAAACACCGTATTTATAATAGACGGAAGTATGCACATAAAAATATCCCCGCTGTCTCTAGAAATGCATTGTCGACTGAAATAATATAGTTGGGGTAGACTTTTTTATTACTTTCTCGTCTCATATTTCTTAAAAGACCCTACGAGAATTTCCGAATGAATATTTATTTTTCCTTCCTTCATATTTATTTGCCGGCAAATGTTGATGTTTGTGGTATCATATGAATAAGTTGGTAGTAAACATACAAACAAAATCATAATGACACTTTTACATGTATGTTTGTTTGTTGGATCAGACAAACATTTGAATTTTTGTCATCTTTTATATTTTCGTTTTAGTTTTTTGTGGGTGGTTTTCTTTAGAGATTAGCAGTGGATGTTAAAATCATTTTAGTAAATTTTTTAACTTGGACAAATATCTGAGATTCAAAGATTGTTTTCTTAGTTTAAATTTAAATAAAGGTTTTTTCCTTTTTGTATTTTTTTTTCGATTATCCACTATGAATTTTTCCTTTGATGAATATTTTTATTTAACATTCTAAATTTGAGCTCTCTTTTCTATTCACTAAGTCTTATCTCTCTTTTCTTATATGCGTTATCCTCATTGTGTAAACTTACTTATATCACGAACAGCTAATGATAGAATTTTATTTTTTTTCTTATGAGTACAGGAAAGTTCACGATAATGTCTCTATTTTTTAATGATAACTTTTTCTAACAGCCTTTCAAACAGTTTTTTTTATTGTTTCCCACGAAGCATGAAATGAAACGTTTAATTGCAAATGAAATTAAATAAAATGAATCGCAAGCAAGCATATAGTATTGATCAAATGAGTAATAACTTTCAAACTTCACTTGAAATATGAATATGCATGGACATTATGGATACTATTTACAGTTGAATGTTAATTATATTTTTATAGATAACAATAATGATACTTTAAATATTTACGCAATATGCAATTTTGAATGATTCCTGTTAATTAAATAAGTGTGATAAAACCGCAACTAAATGATCTGTTATAATAAAACCTATATTATGTATATGAAATCGTGTTCATTTAACTTGGTAAGTACTGTTTAAAATTAAACATAATTCCATTATCATGGCATACCAAATTATTTTTATGAAATTAACTTTGATGAAGTTGTGAATTGCATCAAGTTTGATTGCGCGAGCGAAGCCGCGGGGAAAAGCTAGTTATATATAATATCAACACACAACAAACAAACAAACAAACTCACTTTCTCATTTATAATTATTAGTAAGGAGTAAGGATTATAATGAATCGATATTTGTTGATGTCATTAAAGTTTCTATGATAATTGTAACATCATACTTCCTTAATACTTTATCCTTGCTCGTAATCATGTCATTCTTATGGTTAGACTTTCATTGCGATTGATCGTGCTAACTTTGTCCGAGTTACTGCGATCAGGGATTTTACATTCATTTACCCTTTCACCATACGAAATTGTGTAAATTTATTTCTGTTTACTGCATTCCGCCGTTCCGATGTTTAATGTTTTGTAAGGTTAGAGTACTTCATAAATCACTCAGAACAAAAGGAGCGGAGGGTAGCCAAAGTCGAATGAAATGCGAATAAAATGCAAAGGAAATTTTATCTTTTTTTATTTTTTTCCCGCGGCCCCGAATTACCGCTATTGCTCCTTTATCAGGAAGTCAATGGTTATTTTATTTTATTTCTTCCTTTATTAGTTTCAGTAATAGTTCTGCTTCTTCTTGTCTTTGTACTTTAATAAATTATTTTTATTAACTGTATCCTTGCTTTACCCTATTTATGTTTATATTTGACTAGACTTAAATTCGCGCAGATTCGTTCGCGTGTATCTTTATCGCTTTCCCGTGGAAATTCAGAAAAATAATTATTATCGAATGAATACGTCATACAAATTCGATTAGTTTGTGCGTTGTTTCATCAGTCTTTCAGAACAAAGCATTTGTACAGATAAATGATCTATACATTATAATATGAATATGTATAGATCATATATCTTTACATTATATTTATGTCCATCTATCCGATTTAATAGCACTTGAAACTAAATAGAATAATAAGAAAAATAACAACGAAGAAGTAAATTGATAAAATACTTGAAGCTGAGGACGGATGAGAGCTCCACTAGGTTAAATATAATTTATGGATAACAAATACATTTTTTCTTTGTTTATTTCAATCAATTTCAAAAATGTGATGGTAATAGACATAATAATATAAATATAAGTTCTCCAAAAAATTTTAGTCCTTGTCATAAAACTAGAACAAATCTGGTAGCAACGTAAAAAATTATGATGGATGTTACCGACCAACAAGGCCTGAGGGGACCACAGAATTTCGTTGCGTTCAATCATACTATAAAATGTTTGGACGAAGATAGCAAAATCCCATTTGTCATTTGGTTATATTTGTTATGTAAATGTCTACCTAATTTTAAATATATTTCTATCGATAGATCAATAGATTTATTGACAGTAAAGAATTAATTAATTATTATTAAATATCAAATAGATTTTATTCGATTTGTTGGTTAGAGTCAACCAATTAATGAGGTGAGAGAGCTAAGAACTAAGATTCTTATGCTAATAATGATAAACGCAATATTTTGAAAACTTAAAAAATGAAAGTCCCTAAACCATGAAATTTCTTCTTATTCTTCCTTAATTAATGGCGTTTCTGTCGTGTCATAACGACACATAGACAATTTCGCCAATGTCGAGTATTTTAAATTAACACTTTTTAACCAAAAAGTACACTTCAAAAAGGCAACGTGGTACGGTGAGGATCCGAGGTCGCCATCTTGACGACCTTCGTTGACAAGGCGACGATCTCGAATCTCCATGAAAAAATGTAAACAAACAAATGTCATTTTGGGTCCTGTCAAATATCATGTCAAACTGACATATCAGCAGTTTGAAACAATTTGTAAAAAAAAACGTTGCGTGTAATTCTATTAAATAGGGGAATAGAAGTCTCAAATGTTGCTAATACTGGGTTTCAGTAACATTATATTATTGAAAAAATAATGATTTTATTGAAATAAACCAACACAAACGAAATAGGTATATTTTGTAATTTATAAATCACGTCATCACATAAACAAAATACCTTAATTCTTTTAAAATTTCGTACCGCAAGTTTTTGATTTCTACATAGTATTCGTGAATTTCTGCACTTCCCTATGGTTGACTGGTAGAGAATGCAATTTAGCATTAAGTCCGCCTATTGTATCAGTACTTTTGTATTGTGGTCAATAAAGTTAAATAAATAAATAGTATTGCCAGCAGCATAAAATATTTTTCTATCATTTTTAACGATTTTCTTTAAAAAAAAGCAGAAGGTATATTTAACACAATAAATTAACTAAAACTGTTTTATTTTACACTTATTTAACAGGTTTTTTTTTATTAATTTTGCATTAATTGATATGTTCAGGTTCGGGTGTACTAACACCCTCTTCTGATACACCGAACAGTTTGCGGGAGCGTAGGGCTCTCACAGCCAACCTTAGAGCTCTCACCGCCAAAAAAAATTTACAGGTGAGAATAATTCTAACATACCATTTTAACGGTTATCGAAAACTACCGTGAACAATAATTTTTTTTGTAACGGCTCATTCCTTTCATTGGTTGTCAGACCTATAATTTCGTATAAAAATACACAATAAACGGACCAATACAGGTATATTTTTAGATACACTGTAATGGAGACACAATCGGCCCGTTGATCAGACAATTTTGTGTAGGTGACGGGACTGAGTAAAGAAAACCTGAGAAAAGAATCTATTTTCAGTAGGTGTATGTGCAGACTAAAAATAATCTAATTAATTACTTTTGTCTTTTCGATAAAGTAAAGATTAAATAGATTCTTGAAGGATATATATATCTGTATGAATTGTTCCTATATATTTATTTATTTATTTATTATTTATACACAGAGGTTATCTGTGACGTAAGCGCGCTTAGAAAGGAAGTGTTTTAAGAAGTAGGTACCTATTTTTTTTTTCAAAATCATACTTGTATTTTTTTAAATATGGACTACTGCTTTTGAAAATAGATGCCTTCTGTAAATATCTAGATGTAAGATAACAAAATCTGACATATCAAAAATCAATAACTATTTTGTTGGATAAAAAAACTTCCTTTTTTCTCCAACAAAATAGTCCTTCCTTCTAGGCTTTAAATGGTATAAATGACTAATAATCCTCTAATAAGTCTCTCAAGAAATTATGGAAAGTATGAAAAACCAAGCGACTACACGGTAGGAATTATGTATAAGGGTCGTTCTATTTTTATATGACCGTTCCTAACACCTACACATCACATTACTTGAAGATCAAGAGCAACATTGAAACCGAAATGTATCATTTCATTATGTTTACATTAAATTATGATCTTTTTGTACTTGAACGTGAAATGTTAAATTAATTTTGCTATTATAAGAAACATCACTTTGTGGAGTGGTAGAGCAATTATTATGAAATGGGCTAGCTCGACCGGGGAAGTACCACCCTCTCACAGAATATCGACGTGAAGCAGCAATGCGTTTCGTTCGGTGAGTGAGAGATCTGGAAGCCCAACTCCTTCTCTATTCCCTCTTTCCCCCTCCTTCTATCCTCCTTCCTTTCCTCCAACCTCCTTGGTGGACAACGCATTGGTAGCGCCCCTGGTGTTACTGATGTCCATAGGCGGCGGTGACCACTTTCCATCAGGTGGTCCGCTTGCTTGTTTGTCTACTGTATGAAATTAAAAAAAAAAAAAAAAAACTTCAGATATTTATGCAAGTCTCGAAAGATAATGAGGTTTATGTAGATGTATTTTTTTTTGTTCGAAAACTGTTTTCAATATATTTATTTTTCAGTTTATTGCTGTTTACGATTTGGGGATTTGAATTAATGTCACACACATAAAATTTCATACTTGTATTTGTCTAATTTTGAATTTATTTGCTTTATTTTATTTTTTAGGTGTCACTGTGCGATTTGTGATTCAATATGGTTTGGAGTTTTTTAATATTTCGATTCTTTTTGCTCATATGATAATATATTCAACCGTATTAGGAGCATTATTTGATGACCTCTGTTCAAAATTATAACCTAATCTAAATAAATAATAACTAATAAATAAAGGCAAAGAGTCAAGAACCTTTTCGTAGTATAAAACTGACAATATTTGATAATGGTAGAGCGAGCTCTTTATTGTCTATGATTTTTTATATCTGTTAGGCGGACGGCAAACAGATTAATATCAAAATTATAAAATATTTTAGTTTCAGTTATTAGTTATTACTGACTGATCTATGCAATTTTATGCAATGTGATGTTTATAGTGGCCTAATTAGAATCTTTCAAAGATAACAACACAGAAACAAAAGGAATCATCTAAGCAGAAAATTGGCATAATAACATTCATCAGAGGGGTCTGTTGTTTGTTTGGGTCTGATTTAGGACTGTTGTCTTTTGCTTGAATATTACGTTAGACCAGGCAGGACCAACTCATTGCTGGATTCAAGAATTCATTATAAGGAAAAGCATCCCACTTTTCAAATTCGGCTAAAGAGCAAGTAACAGATGATAGGCGGAATACAAAAAAAAAATATCTGGAAGAAGAAGACAGTAGTAAAGGTAAAATTAATATATCAAGTTCATTGACAAAACTTTTTAAGTATACAGTTTTCTTTACGTGTATTAATATTATTATTATCAATTAAGTTGATATTTTTTATTAACATCATTTTAAAAGCGGGCTTTGTTTGCAGCCCAATGTCACTGTCAGTTTAGCAGCACTGTATACTATCTTTTATAAGGGATACAACACAATAATTAGTCGGTGTACCGGCCCCGGGCCCAGGAGGGCAGTAAAAAATTTCTTGCCTCGTTAACTGCATTGTCCCCGAATGTTTTGGAAAAGTCTTCTCTTTTGTTTCGAAAATAATGTACAAAGTTTAATATTCATCAACCTTAGACCTCTTCGGAAGTGCTTAGGGACGGATTTATGAATATTCGTTGAGCAAAACTCAAGGGTGTGACGTCAGGTCATTATAACAGAATGTTTCATATTATTATGAATTTTTTGTGCTTCAAGGTGCATAATTGTCCATTAATTAAATTCTATCAACTTTTTTCACCATTCAATATGAATTGCGTTAGTTTTAAGCTGCTACAATATTTAATTACTTAACTTTGATTTCTTCAATCAAAATATTAGTAAGATTTTAGAAACCTCCGCATCGCATAGGTGTTGTAGTCAGACTCTGGTGTGAAACGGGTTTGTAAAAATTTACCAAAATATGTTAAAAAAGATGTATGATGTAAACGTTGCTGTAAATGTTGGGGGAGGCCTTGTGACTGAGATCATAATGATGTTGATGAAAATTCCTTCAATTAATAACCCATATCAACATTGTAATTATAGCGGTTGATGACGTTGAATTTTTAAAGTAGGTATGTTCAATTACAGTATTTTGTGTGCCTATTATACATTATTAGCTTTTCAAATAGAAACTTAATAAGCATGTAGACTATTAACGTTAGGTTGTTTATTCAAAAATATGTAACTAGCTTTTTTTCCCGCGACATCGTCCGCGTGAAGTTCCCGACCCGTTCCCGTGGGAACCACATTGAATTTCGGGAAAAGCTATAGCCTATGTCACTCCCTGATAATGTAGCTTTCTACTGGTGAAATAATTTTTGAAATCGGTCCAGTAGTTTCGGAGCATATTCAATGCAAACAAACAAACAATCAAATCTTTTCTCTATATAATATTAGTATAGATATAGATAATATGACGAATGATTTAACGTGACCTTTAAAACTTTCAGGATTGATTGACCTCGACCCATATACACCCTTTAGGTCACGGGTCACCTCTTAACTATTATAAGGATTATTAACTCAAACATGATCAGTCAACCTTGTTGTTGTTATTTTAACTACATGTAATATAATTAAGTTTGTTCGCGAGTTTTATTTATTAACCATGCAATGTTAGAATCCATAACGACGACGTCCGTGGCGTAATGGTTACCACCCAGGCGGTCCCGGGTTCGAATTTGTTGGAACTTGGAGTATAGTATTTCTTTTTTCGAAGTGATTCTTATTGGTATTCGATTATAGCATGAAATTACAACATAATGTTTAACGTATATTTCAAAAATGTACTTTATTTAGTAATAAATGTTACTGTAGGTGAGTTACTTTAATAATAATCATAAGGAAACAGCTCTCGACGTTTTTTCGGCTCCTTTATTTTGTACGGTTTCTTAGAGCCATATAACATTTAACCTATCCTCATTAACGAAGATATGAAAAGTAAAAATAGCTTTTATATAACAATGGGACATTTAGATAAATGTATAATACAATAAATCATTCTTACCTTACACTTGATTTCCATTATTTCCTATCGGTTACAACAGGGTTTTTAAGCACAGAAAGTAAAAGAGTCTATTAATGAAAGACATTGTTGCTATGCCGTTTACCCAATTAACGACGAAAACAAAGTTACAAAAGAAGAAACTAATGAACTTAAAGATTTTGTCGAACCCGATAAATATTTATCCACGTACAAATTATGTAAAGTTGTAACAAATTTACAAACTCCAAATAATACCAAGCAACTAAGTTAATAAATGAGATCGTTAACTTGGCAAAATCTAATCACAAAGCAAAATTAAGGAATTCCGATAACTAATCCCATGGAAAGCCCGGTCATTTGCCTCAGTATTCCAATTTGTGGTTCATGAATATTAAACAGAGTAACATGCGGACCCGCGGTTTCGACCTTTTCCTTGGAACTTGCCAAATTTGTTATTACACATAAAATTTTACATAATCTCATGATGATATTTACTGTTTGGTATGGGATAGAATAAGAATTGGTGATTATAAACTAGACCGGATTCGGACTTTGGGTTTTGCTTTGATAGTAAGTATTATAGCATTCTGGTTTGTGGCTTCTAAAGTGGTTTGGTGAATCAGGCGACAATTCCAGCAAATAATCGACTATTTTCTTGCTCACGAAAATGTACAATAGATTTAAAATCCATTTAGGTAAAAGAGATACATAGTTGATCTTTGTTTATTTATAACGGCGAGAACTAATGTCTGAAAAGTAGACATCTTATGTATGAACATATTTTCCTATTTTATCTAGCGTCAAGTCAATTACGTCGAAACAAACCAGTGTTTGGATGGGTTGCGTTATCTCGAGCATCTCCATGCTTCTTAGGGCAAGTTAAGCTGTCGGTCCCAGCTCTTAGCGATGTCAAAGGCCTTCAGGCAGCTTGAAAACACTAGTTTCCGCCAATCCGCATTGCAGCAGCGTTGAAGATTACGCTCTAAACCAATTACCTGCAGTGGGATGTTTATGGTATGACAATAATGGCCTGATGAACTCACGAGACGTAGGGTAGGATACAACGGATAATCCGCTCAAATCGGAGCAGCCCGTCTAGGGAAGGACCTCTATCTTACAGAAGATCGTAGCCAAATAGCATTGGTCTCGGCCATGTTGTGTTTCTACGGTGAGTAAGGTCTTCAGAGCTCCAGTTGGAGTTGGGAGGGTTGGCACCTACATGTCAGTAACGATATTTAAAATTAATAATACATAGAAATAGAAATATGGAAACCACTAAACCGCATGATAAATCTAATGACTTCAAACTACTAGTCGGATTTAAAAGGTTTTTGATGAGAAAGACTTACTAGCTTTTCCCCGCGGCTTCGCGCGCGTTAATTTTATGACATAGATGTTGTTTGACAACAAAACAACCCATAGTGCGACTTGTAGCACCATCTATTGGCCGATACAGCGCCCTCTATAGTAGAAAAAATATTTTCCCATTGGAACGACTTACTTTCACGGGATAAAAAGTAGCCTATGTTGGGCTCTGTACCCCTAACAATATGTATGCAAATTTTCATAATGATCGGCTGCTTAGTCAAGCCGTGAAGGAATAACAAACAAACAAACTCACTTTCTCATTTATAATATTAAGTAAGGATTCTTGAGAAAAATTACAAGCTATACGCACACATCGTTTTTTAAGAGATACACAAAAGACGAATCAAACCACGTGCAACAGCTAGCGCGAGTGAACTCTTGAACTATTAACAAATAGAAAACTGATATAATAACAGAACAAAATGTTGTGATTTATCAATTCACTCATGTTATCTGTTCGACCAAATGACAATATCATTTTACGCAACAAATACTATTTTATCGGTTTAAATTAGTTAATTAATTGGTATTGGTTCATTGGCTGATAGATTTCATATCGATTCAACGTACTTAATTGTTGACTGCGATGAATTTTCCATTTTAGTTCTTTGACCATTTAATTATTTTAATTTTCAATAAATAATGGCTGACATCAAAGCCCTAACAATTTTGATTAATAGACCTATTTCTACTTCAAATGGTCGTTTATATTTTCTACCTCTTGTCCAGTTTATTATGTTATACATTAATTTGATTTAAACCACTGAACTATTTAATGGCATTTGAAACAAACAACAAAGCGAAAAAAGGAACTCCAATTTATTAGGCAGTTCATTTGAAAAAAAAAAATTTATACCACAAAGGTGTCAAACAAGCATACGGTCGGCCTGATGGTAAGCCGTCACCATAGCCTATAGACGCTTGCAATACCGGGGTATCACTCACGTGTTGCTAACCCTCCCAACCGTCCCAAGTGGAGCTCTGGAGCCTTTACTCACCGTAGGAACACAACATGGCCAAGACCAATGCTATTTTTCGACGATCTTGAAATGCAACTTTAAACCAGAATAATGCATTATAACATAAGAATCACTGTCTTTACCAATAACTTTAGGCATATGCAATGGACTCCGCTAATCGTAATGAAATAGAAAATGGGAAAACGCAAAGACGACCTCCGTGGCGTAATGGTTACCACGCCAGACCGCCACCCAGGAGGTCCCGGGTTCGATCCCCGGTCGGGTCATGATGAAAAACGAACTTTTTCTGATTGGCCTCGGTTCTCGGATGTTTATCTATATATGTATTTGTTATAAAATATAATATCGTTGAGTTAGTATCCCATAACACAAGTTTCGAACTTACTTTGGGGCTAGCAATCTGTATGAATTGTCCCTATATAAAAAAATAAAAATAAAAAAAAGAGGAAGAAGAGCCTATTTCACCACTACCATTCAACAACTATCAGTAGACTGTCAAAATTATATATAAAACCTGTCAGTTCGTTTGACGTATGAGCCACTACCATTCAACAACTGTCAGTAGACTGTCAAAATTATATATAAGACCTGTCAGTTCATTTGACGTATGGGCCACAACAATTAAACAACTATCAGTAGACTGTCAAAATTATATATAAAACCTGTCAGTTCATTTGACGTATGGGCCACTACCATTCAACAACTGTCAGTAGACTGTCAAAATTATATATAAAACCTGTCAGTTCATTTGACGTATGGGCCACTACCATTCAACAACTGTCAGTAGACTGTCAAATTATTCAAAAACTCACAGTTTATCTGACGCATGGGCTATCATCAAGTAGTGAAATAGGTCTACAAGCTTACGTGGGTACGTACCAACCTGTATAAACAATATTTAGACGCAAGTTAGGAAATACAATATAATCTCAAGCTTTTAGCTTTATTAGTGTATCTAAGGCTAACCTTTAGGCTCTGTATATCACGCGGGTTTAATATAAACATGATAGGAAGGAGTTTGTATACACGGTGTTACTTTGCATTCTTGCCAAATTTACATAGGTAACTATATTACTGATACTGAACACAAATAAATAAAAAAATCATGACGTAAAATTTTGTTTTTTAATCTTGACTATTTTATTTTATCGACAATCTGTTAGGCACACCACTAATTATCATAACGCATGCACATCACTAAATCACAACTGCAAGAGAGCCGCGCTCTTTATCCCTTGTCTCTCTCTCCCATCAAAAGCGCCGCCCGCGCTGACGGACGACGGCCGTGGCGGCCGCGTAAGCGGCGGCGTTTGCCTGCCTCAGTCGAACGCGCATCGATTTACAAGCCGCACGGTTATTCATTGATCTCGCTATTCTCGCTTGCTCGCTCCGTGTGGTTGAGTGCCGCGTAAAAATGACTGAAGCTTTTTCAAATAATGAATTAGTGGAAATGGTGCGCTTGTACGCAATAAGTGGTAACAGTTTGCGACAAGCCGTATTAATGTTTGTAGAAATGTTTCCCAACCGACCGAGGCCGACCCGTCAGGTGATGCTTGCTGCCACGCAGAGGCTTAGAGACCATCGCCAGTTTGACGTACATATCCACGCTCAAGCTCGAGGCAGCGTAGGACTCTCTGTCGAAATGCAAGAGTCAATTCTCGAGTACTTCGTCAGAGAGCCCCGTGCCAGTACCCGGGAAGCAGGCCGCCACTTTGGTGTGAGCCACAAGACTGTGTGGAAACTCTTAAAAAATGAACACCAACGTCCGTTTCACTTTCGGAAAGTCCAAGATCTGCTCCCTCAAGATAACGCCTCACGGAGTACATTTTGTCGCTGGCTACTGGACAACCGACATGCCAACGTCTTATGGACTGACGAAAGCATGTTCACGAGAGTTCAGCAGGATGGTGCTCCTCCACATTATGGACGCCAAGTGCGTGAACACTTGAACAATACGTTTGGTGAACGGTGGATTGGACGTGGGGGTCCAGTAGCATGGCCACCACGCTCTCCGGACCTAACTCCGATGGACTATTATTTTTGGAGTGAAGTGAAACGTTTAGTATACACAGAGGAGATAGACAGTGTAAATGTGTTACGTGAAAGGATTGAATCAGCGTTCGAAACAGTCAAAGAAAACGTTTATGTGTTGCGAAAACTAAAGCGAAATTCGCTTCGCCGTGCTAGACTGTGCCTTCATGAGAACGGAGGACATTTTGAGCAATTACTTCGCAGCACGTAAATTTGGTAAGTAGAAACTTGTAAATAACCAATTAATTGTACATAAATACACTAAATAAGATGATTTCACCTTTTTAACTAAGACTAACGCGACTCTGCCCAAATACCTACCTAATTTATTAATTTGCAAAGAAATGGAGAACAACGTAATAATATTAATGAATTGAAATAATAATTAGGTATTTTTGTCGATCTTAAGCACGTAAAGTAGGAAGGAAAATCAGAAATTGTGTCTAAAATCAATAATAAGGAGCTTAACACACGGCACCGCCCGGCGCCCTCAGCGGCGGTGCGCGGTGCCGTGTGTGTGTTTCGCCTCAAACCACGCCCACATGGTTTATTCCTATTGCGCCTGTTGAACTTTAAAAAAAAATTGGTTTATTCCTTATTGTACCACAAAACCAAGTTTACTAAAAACTTAGTTAGCTTTAATTATGGGAGTCTCTAGTTTATCTAAAATAATAGGTAATGTTCCCTACTATTAGCTCTGTGAATATGGAAAGAATGCAAAGTAACACCCTGTATATGGACTTACTACCGTAACAGACGTTAGATATAAAATTGGCACGTATTTTGACACATAAGAATAAAATACAAATTTTCCTTATTCCCACATGAACGGCATCCTTCACTCATCTACAGCCATGAGTAAATTTATTTATTTTCTTCTCATAGAATGACATGACTCGCTAGGTTTGTCTTTTTTTATTCAAAAATCTTATAGAAACGCCGGAACACGCATACAGCCAGTTTCTGAACGCATTTAAATTTAAATTCCATATTAAGTCTCAAGTTTCCTTTTTCTTCCTTCTTCATATGGTCATTTAATGTGTCATCAACTTTAAAGATACGTTTCAGAAACTATCTGCTGATCTCATAAAAATAAATAAATAAATTATAGGGACAAATCACACAGATTGAGCTAAATCCCAAATAAGTTCGAGACTCGTGTTATGGGATACTTACTAGGTACTCAATGAAACAGTATTTTATTTAAAAAAAACTAGCGCAACCTCGTTTGCGTGTATTTCGCTTTCTCGTGGGAATTTATATGGGAATATATGAGAATTTATACAAATAAACCTTCCTCTTGAATTTACTCACTCTATTAAAAAAAACGCATCGAAATCCGTTGCGTAGTTGTAAAGATCTTAACATAAGGACAGACAGACAGATAACAATATTTCATTTTATTCTATGTAAATATATACATTTTTGAGTTCCTTTTTTAGAGAGAGATACATTTTTGAATATCAGTTTAAAATTGAATTGGACTTCTTCAGAAAACGTTATTATTAAGTTATTAGAAAATTTGCGTTACTTTAACTAAATCTGTACAAACATGAATGTAAAATGAGCATGAAAACAAAGATTCATAGTTAATAGGCCATATATAAATCACCTAAGTAAACCTCGTATTGTAACACACAAAATGGAGTTCCGACAATAAATCCTTTAGCAAACTGAGTAGTGGCCTAAATCATTCGACCCCCGATGTTATTAGTCACTGCGACCTACCATATACACTCGGTAATATCGATTGTCCATTAGTAATGAGATTATGCCAGCATTTCTCGTAAATTAAGACATTGCGTATGTATGAACTATGGTGTATGGAGCTAGACACACGTTGCAACAGTTTAGTTTTGCATCTGAAAGAACACGTCCAAAAGTTTGGGTGAAAACATTAGCAGCGTATTAGCTATGCGCCTATGCGAAAATTCAACCGCCGAAGTTTCGGAAACGTGTCGTTGATATGTATTCAATCAAGATGTACTAAAAAATACAAAATATTTAATTGCACGAATGTTATACTTAGGACATGCGAGGAGATGATTTTAAGATAAAAAGTAGCCTATATACAGATGTACAAGGTTATATTTTATGAACGTGAGTGACAGTTGTGCGAGGTCGTTACTTTGGCATATTTTCACACATTTTGTCAAAGGCGAACTGTCGAAAAGTGACATACAATATGAACGGGAGTTGTAGTTCCAATTTCGGCCACGTTCATAAATAGCCTTGTAGCACTGTACTTCTCTGTACCTCTGATAAGAGGAGAAAGTACCTGTGAAGGCATGGTCTCTGAATAAACGATTTGGCCCTTTGATTCTTAATATACAAAATAATTTTTCTTAATGATTTACATTTCATCATCATCATAGTCAAGGCGTGAAAAAATAACAAAAAAATATAATTAAAAACTTTTATATTTTTAGTTTGTTAATCCAAACTATAAACATCAATTTTGTCCAATTAGTTCCTACAAAAAACGTGAACAATAATTACATAACTGTACAAACCTTTTTATTTAACACAATGTGATTCTTCACTGAAATTATAATTACATGACATAATGTCGCAAGTTTAGTTCACAATCAATACCACCCTCTAAGGTATTGTTAACTACATTACCGCTAGTCTCATAAAGTAATTATTGTAATTACATTCAGCAGAGTCGGTTAATGTACTTTAATGTCCTATATAATGTCTCCTTCATTTCTTGATTGTCATGAGCCTGTGTTTGTTTTTTATATAATTTTAAGATCCAGTCCACAATCTTCTGATTCACATAGCTTATCTGTGAAATATATTGATTGTTTTCGTTTTTGGACACAATTTACCTGATAAAAGATCTAAATTAAATTAATAATTAAACATCGCGGTCTACGAAGGATATTGTAAGCGTTGTGTGTACTGGGCTTTTTAATTAGTGATTATTACGTCTTCCTACTGTCATCAACATCTACGAAGGATATTGTAAGCGTTGTGTGTACTGGGCTTTTTAATTAGTGATTATTACGTCTTCCTACTGTCATCAACATATGCACCGCAATACTCCCCGTAAAACGCGGGGTTTAAAGACAAGTTAAGTTTTTCTTAACTTGACCAATGTAGTAAACAATCTTAGCACGTCTTTTTAACGAAAATAGGCAATAAAAATGATCATTCACACCCAAATAATAATAATATAGTTAGAAATGGAATTTAACACAACACTCTTATTATTCTGGCGATTTATCGATTTTACACATGGATAATTGAATAAAATGACACGCTAAGATTGTTTACTACATTGCTCAAGTTAAGAAAAACAGGGTTTAAGTTTGTGCGTACAAGCCCCGTTAATAAAGTGACCGGACCCGATAATGGGTCATAATGTGGGTCTCCTTGTGTTCAAAACGCGATAGTTTGAAATGTACAGTACCTACGTAAAAGTTTATTTAAGAACTTACATTTTAATGAATCTCAATTACGTATTCGTATACGGATATTGGATTTGAGTACGTAATATGCAAATTCAGTAATAATCCGACCAATATGTACGATCCGGTGAACTGTTTACTGAACGCGATGCGAGGTGCGAATGTTCCAATTAAAATAGATGGATCAGTGGCTTGTGCCTTGAGAATATATTAACTCAAATGTTGGTTTCTGTTTTGAGGTTGACATATTTATAAATTAATATCATTTGATAACTGCAAATGATATGACATTTCAATATTAATATTTGAGAATGTAACCTTGTCTATGTAGAGACAATTATGAAGTCAAAAAAAATTTTGATTCGAGATCGCCGCCTTGTCAATGAAGTTCGTCAAGATGGCGACCTCGGATCCTCACCGTACCACGTTGCCTTTTTAAAGTGTACATTTTTTTTTAGCTAAAAAGTGTTAATTTGAAATACTCGACATTGGCAAAATTGTTTATGTGTCGTTAAGACACGACAGAAACGCCATTAATTAAGTAAGAATATGAATAAAAAAAATTGTTCGGTTGAACGCACTAAACTCAAAAATTACTGCTGGAAAAATTCTATTTTAACTGGATAGTACATAATTTATCGAGGAAAGCGATAAGGTTATTATAATATGAGGTTACGAAGACAAAGTTGCTCGTGTCAACTAGCTAATGATATCGATCGTTGATTTATAATTCTATGTATCTGTAGTTTTTTCACATGTGTCAGTTTCATAATGCTCTAAGCTCCAGTTAGCTTATTTTTCAGATAAATGGTTAATATTTAAAAACTGATAATTTGTTTAACAGAAAAGATATATCTGGAAGTTATCAGGACGTTGTGAAACTGGGCCTAAATCCAATTAATATCACTCGCCAATTATAAACTGACATGCGAAAAAATATGATCTCATAAACTATGTATACTGTGAAGCTGTGATACATGTTGATTGCTGAATTTATCATGCTCTATGTTTGCAGTGAAATACTGTTTTTTTTATTGACTTTCATATTTTTCATTGCTTAGTTATATTTTTTTTATATAGGGACAATTCATACAGATCGAGCTAGCCCCAAAGTAAGTTCGAAACTTGTGTTATGGGATACTAACTCAACGATATTATATTTTATAACAAATAGGTACATATATAGATAAATATCCAAGACCCGAGGCCAATCAGAAAAAGATCGTTTTTCATCATGACCCGACCGGGGATCGAACCCGGGACCTCCTGGGTGGCGGTCTGGCGTGGTAACCATTACGCCACGGAGGTCGTCAAATGGCGTCGTTATTACACTACTGTCATGTCGTTACTATTTTAGTAGTACTTCATATGGTGACACCCAACGCCATACAGAGACAACCTCTCCGTTACTTACATTGTCGGAGTCGCGGTTCCCCAGGCATAACACCCAGCCTAAAAAGAAGATCTTCCCTTTGTGGCGGTCGAACACATCGCCATCGCTCCCGCTACACTTCATATGTAGGTAAATAGAATATGCTTTATTTGTAACTAGTAAAACCCACGCAACTTCGTTTGCGTTGATGCAATTTTATGTGTATTTATGCAAACAGCGTCACCTACTTTGAAATGAAATGAAATGAAATGAAATCGTTTATTTCAGAAATTAGACCTTCACAGGCACTTTTTCTTGTCATTTAAAATTTGCATATATGTATAAACAAAATAAACTACGTTATATACTACCACCATTTCGGACACAAGCAAAATGGCCACCGGTAAGAGAAATGGCGAAAGAAACCCGGTTACGGCCTTTTTTGTCATTTAGCAATTTTTTTCTTTCACTCGTTTGTTACAGTTACAATGAATGAGTACATTTATAAGAATAAAAAAATAAAATAAAAAGCTTTTGACTATCAGACTTTTGACCAAATCCTACGGGAATCGCGTAATTTTCAAGATAAAAAGTATGTGTTAATCTAAGATATCAGCTAATTACTAACATACTTACAAACTTTCGGTTTTATAATAATTGTGGGATACACAACAAAATACCACATTAAACATTAATAACTTACAGATTAGTGTAGCAACAAGGCGGACCTTTATTGCTGAAGCAAACATGTCTTGCTGACTCAGGCAGAGTCAGCAAGACATGAAGCATCATAGTAGTACACTGGTAATGGAAAACAAAATTAAAACCAAAGTTAAGTATTATCATTATCTTAGCCCCAAGAAGTAAACTGCTGGACATAGACCGTTGCTACATGTGAAGAAGGACACTTGATCCAAAAAATTTCGTTTGTAACTTCTAAATTGTCTCTAAATGTTTCTGGTTTATCTGTTTTAGGAAATGCAACATGAATTAGTTTTAATCTCAACATAAAGCTTTTAGCACTATTAATAGCTTTTGAATATACATTTTAAACTTTTAGAACTATTTCAGTTCTCTAGAGAAAAATCTCATAATTTCTAGGTAAAAAGATAAAATTACGGCAAATGTACATCATTCCAGAAGTGGTAACACTAAACCCGAATTCCTCTTAACTCCATTACGGTCTGTAAGTAGGCAGGTATTTTTAATTTAGCGAATTTATTAAGAGAACTTCTTCTTTTGAATGTTTCAAATTGTTTCGTGGTTAACATTATGAAGGAATTGTTAAATTTAAAAATCTTTGGCTTCGATCTGGCAATGTTCTTTTATGCCTTTCATCATAATTGTCAACCTATAATTATCCCACTCTAGGAATACGGGTCTCCCTTCAATCAAAGAGGATTAGAGCGTACTCTGCCACGCCACTCTTCAGCCATTTAATAATAACCACTACATGCTTTGCTTTGGAACTAGATGGCGTTGTGTGATCCGAGAATATTATTTTCTTTATTTTGTCATCATTATTTTCATACACAATCCTAATAAAACTGTTTGGTTATTCTAGAACTGTAGATGTGAATAGCTACAAAGCTATTCACATCTGGCAAAACTGGCAATCGATTTTGTAAAAATAATATTCGTAAAATATAATTGGAAAAATGTGAAAAAAATTGACAAGGTGTACCTATTCAAGTCTACAGATACCGAATTCGTCAAAACTCGAAAAAGGTATAATGGCACTTTACCTACTTTTTGCTTGGGGGCATCGAATTATGTGAACCGAAGTGTCCATTAAAAACCGTGAGCAACAGCTTAGTACAAAGTAAATAAAAACTTTATATGACGTTCGTAATCACAAATAAACACTAAAGTAAAATACGGTCGTAAATACATCTCATGGTATCGTATATCGGAAACGTAGGCGTGGATATAAAGCTGCAAAAAAAAACAAAGTTACCATTAGCTGCAAAAAAAAATGGCAGTTTTATGACGACCTCCGTGGCGTAATGGTTACCACGCCAGGCCGCCACGCAGGAGGTTCCGGGTTCGATCCCCGGTCGGGTCATGATGAAAAACGAACTTTTTCTGATTGGCCTCGGGTCTTGGATGTTTATCTATATATGTATTTGTTATAAAAATATAATATCGTTGAGTTAGTATCCCATAACCCAAGTTTCGAACTTACTTTGGGGCTAGCTCAATCTGTATGAATTGTCCCTATATATTTATTTATTACTGTTTTACCTTACAACTTATTAACCGACTGATGGTTCTGAAATTTTACTTACGTGTTTCCAGCTGTATGGTCAGTGTAAATTTTTATTTTGACAAATTAACTATTCTCGATGAATTAATTATCATAGCTCTTAGAAAATATACTGTATTTATACACTAGACATAACAATATTGTGGTATTTGTGTAAGAAAATAGCATAAAAAAGGTACAAATTGTTTTATTTAGAAAAACACCGACTTGGTTTACTGACGACTGAGCTCCAGTAGCTCTGGTGATAAAAATTAGTACCTTCATAAGTGAAGTGAAGTGCGTGTACTTAGGCGTATCAAAGAAATGCTAGAATAAAAGATTATTTCTAAAAGAAAAGCAGGTTTTCTATCAGAAATCTCGACTATATTCAATCCAAAGAAACAATCAAGCGTCTAGGCGCTAGACCGCGGACGGACAGAGGGACAGACGGACGCGGACAGACGGACAGACGGACAGATGGACATGACGTAACTATAAGGGTTCCTTGTAGTTTACTACGGATCCCTAAAAATGAGGAGCGCGATTGCGTCGCTGTGTGCCGCACTCTAATATGAACACGCAAGTTAAGCGACGTCGACCCCAGCCAACGTTTGGAAGGGTTTCGTTATCTCGAGCTTCTCTGTGCTTCGGAGGACACGTTAAGCCGTCGTTCGATGGATAACAGTCGTTAAGCGAAGTCGGTGGCCTTAGGGCGGTTTCAAAACCCCGGCCTCTGCCAATCCGCATTGGAGCAGCGTGGCAAAGTACGCTCTAATCACCTTCGATTGAAGGAAGACCCATATCCCTGCAGTGGGATGATTAAGGGTTGATATGATGATGATGATGAAAAAAAAATATCACTTCTAGATCACGGACATCAATTCCCCAACACAACATCGTATTCGTGTATTCGTCACGTACGGCGGTCATATCCTCCGGGAGTGACGGCAGACATTCTTAAATTTTCATACGTACATCCCTCCATTCTGGGGTGTCACCGTGAAAGTGAAAATACCAAATTGCAAATAGAATTTTATGTGCTCCGTTCGCTCGCATATATTTTATGGTATGATCATTATGGATGTTGGCTCGTTGCTTGTATTAAGATATGCAAAATTAGTCTCCCAAACCCTACAACCTTTACTCGTTTCAAGGCACGTACTGATTTTAAATAACCAAAAACATCATTATCATCAGATTCACGGAAATAGAATTTATGATCTGGATACTTAAATCTAAATCTATAATCAAGAAGCTATAATCAAGAAGTTGTTATTATAATTACTTATGCAAAGAGCAGATAAAGAGGCCATTGCCCTTACAGGTTTAGATTAATATGTTGAGTCTGAAGTAGGCACCGCGGTGGGACACACGGTATCTCAGATTTCCACTCAACAAAAGTTTTTCTACGCAATCAATAGGACAGTATATTACATGTTATTCTTCCGTCAACCACAAAAGTATTTTAGACTATTTAGGGACATAATACTTAGTTGAATATTCGCTATACATAAAGCAGTTCAACGAGCATTTACACATATATTACGTAGAGAAGTAAGAAAAGTCAACGGTGTCCTAATGCGGTAGTTGGATGATTTAATGCTTGTTGTTTTGTTACAAGTAAAGTGCTCCATCCTATACTTTTAGGTGTGATATAAACCAGATATTTTAGGAACAGTCTCAGTGTTTCTGTTTGTAGACAAAATATTTCTTTTTGGAGTATATTCTATTCTTATACAGTTGATAAAAGTTAATCTTCAAGTAGATTTAAAAGGTTCAATAAAATTTCATTTGAGACGCAGTTCTAAGATGATACTTTAAAAACTCATCATTGCATATCTTTGATTACGTCATTCTATTTGACATTTTATACTTTAGATACAATTCAAAAAGAAAATCACAATGAACACTCGTGTTTCTTTGGACGGGGATATTTTAATGACGAATCTCGAATCAATAAGATCACGTATAATGATACCCGTGATTTGAAATTGGAAACCATTTCCTTTTGAATATTTTTCTTCAAATTTTCTCGATTTTTATATACAGCGTGTATTTTTTTTGTCAAAAAAGATTCGTGCATTTTTTTTTGCTCGGTTTTTTATTTTATTATTTCATCTTTTCGCGACTCGTACTCGTGCCCTGACAGAGATGACGATCGATCGTTCCCTTGATGGGCAACCGACGAATGATCGAGGATACATGTTTTTCTAATGACAGTCAAATACGTTAATAGCTCAAATTAAACCACTCGACTCTGATATTCACGAGAGATGAATCATTCAATACATGTCAAGCAAAAAACTTATTGCATTCCAAAATGTAGAAAACTGCAGCCCTTTCGTGAAGATGGTGGTATGAGTTAGATGACTTTTAGGTTTGGAATCGCTTTGGAAAGAAAAGAGTAAAAGAATAAAGACTTTGTCCTGCGCTGAATATTACTATGGTCATAAAGTTTATATTATTATTTTTTGGACACATGATCATTTTGGTTAAGATATTAAGGAATCCCCGCTGCTTATACTTGAAATATTTCCCCTAAAATTTTGTGTAAATACTGTGGTGAGGTTGATAATTTATATGAAAGGCTTGAAGATTAGGCTGGTAATGGGGGCAATATATAACGCGGTTGGAAGCCAACGTCTCAGGCACAGTATAATTTTAACAGCAGGACCACTTACGTCTTCCTGCCTCATGTAGTAAAACATTCTTAATGTTTACTAGCCCTTAAGTTTTAGTCATTTTATCCGGATGATATAGACATTCATTGAAACGTACTTTTATTTTTAGGGTTCCGTAGTAAACTACAAGGAACTCTTATAGTTTCGCCATGTCCGTCTGTCAGTCCGTCTGTCCGCGGGCTAGCGCCTAGACGCTTAGTGCTAGAAAGCTGTAATTTGGTATGTATAAATATATTAAAAATGCCAACAAAGTGCTGGAACAAAATTTAAAAAAAAAATTTTTTTTGGGTGCGTCCCCTACATGTAAAGTGAAAATGTTTTTTTTTACCACGCCCGCCCCATGTTGTGTGGTATCGTTAGATAGGTCTCTTCTCTCGTCAAAACATTAAGGGTGTGGGAAGATCGTTTTCCAATACAATGATCCGTTTGCGAATTATTTACATTTAACGTGCTAATTTTCGTTTTGCACGGTGGTCCCCCCCTCTATCTCCGAAAGTCTTGTGTTTAGAAATTTGAAAAAAATCATGGTAGTAGTCCATATAGTGTACCTACAAGAAAAACTATAACGGTTAAGTAGGCTACTAGTTACCGAATAATAACCGACGAACTTATGAAGTAAAATTTCTTTGACGAAAACGTACAAATGTCGTAGAATATGGCATTGTACTCTGCAAGCAAGAAATGCGTAGCCAATACGGAACCCTACATTGTGCGTGGCCCGACACGTACTTGCCCGGTTTTTTATTATTATATGTATTTAATCTGTGCTATGATATCTCGTATATATTAAAATTATGTTTTGAAAAATACGTCTTCGGGAGCATCAAGAAGCGTTATTGACATAAGGATTTCGGATTCCACTGATCCGAATTGCACTGATTTTTAATTAAATTGGATTTATAATCTTTCAAATAGATTTTCTGCGATTTGTGCGTATTGTTACAATTTGATAACTATTTTTGTAAATTTGCAAAACAGATTGATTCATCTGTGTATTATTATACTATGTTACAGTCTGTGTAGCACATATACGTGACATTGCCGACTGTTCTGGGATATTTTTAGTGAATACAAGGATTATTCTACATTAGCAGTCTACTGTAGTAATCTCAAGAAAATATTGTTATAACCCATTTCTTTAATCAAGGATAATTTGGACCTCTCATTATTATAACATTTAAAACAATATTCTTAACGAGGAGCTTGATAGCGGTAGTTAACTGTCTATCGATGAGTTCGTTTAATCAATTTCGAAATTTCAACCAATGGAAGAGATAACCACAGTTATTATACTTACAGTAACTATAGGTAACCTTCCGAAGAACAGCCCAAATTCATGTAAAAATGATAATATGTGTCACCATGTGTATGTGTATACCACGCAGCCGGTGGCAAACTAGCTTGATTCACTTCATGGTAAGTCTTAGTGGTCACTGCAGCCTTTTTTTAATAATATATTTGAGTGCGTTTGACCACAATTATGCCTGGTGTTAAGCAGAGATGAGGTCTAGGGTGGTACATTAAAAAAATGCCTGTTCACTCTTGCCTTGAAAATCCCAAGATTGTATGAATTGGGAAACATTGTCGCGGGGAGGGAGTTCCATACCTTGGCGACCTATCATATAAAAGCCTATGGACGATTGTAACACCAGAGGTATCATATAAGAATACCATGCCTGTAGTAGTCCGCTAGACACAGGCTTCTCCTATTGACATACCATGGTATGAAATACATTAAATATGTATCGTTCGAAAAGATCCTCCATATGAAAAAGGTCCTAAATACATACAATCTGTATATAACATAAAAGGTATAACCTGTCTGGATGTGACGGGACAAGCTTGACTAAAGAATCCAATGTGATACGCAAAAGGTTTCAAAGGAGCTTTTTACTACATACGAACCACTGGAAATCCTTTAGATGTTCCGCCCTGCCCTTTACGGTCGCGAATTCCGAAGTATTCAAAGTATAAAGTTTAAAATTTACTTCAACATGAAAGGTTCAGCCGCGCACTTAGAATATATTATTTCTCTAACATTCGCCGAAATATATACATTTTATTCTAAGAGCGTAAAAGTTTGTCACTTCTGTATGAGAAACATTTTACTGTGTAAGATCTCATAAAGATGGTTCAGTAACTGGCACAGGATTTTTTTTAAGGGCAACTCAACTAGATTTTAACTATCAGACTTACGTAACACTGCTGCTGTCTATATTATACAAGGTGTTGTTTTGTACAGTTGAAATATTTGAATAGAAAATCGTAAGAGGCGTGAATAATTCTTTGGTTCTATTTAAAAGCCGTAAACAGATTCCTGTATTTTTTTTACTTTCAAACTTGCGCAGAATGATCCCTCTGCAATGTTCGTGTATTTATGAGATGTTTGTGCAAAGAGTTTTTTATAAGTCGTTGGCCACTTTTATGAAACTTCTTGACGGCTTGACGCGAATCTGCTGTCAGTAGTGTCAGTTAATAAATGGAATCTGGACCTATGTTGTATTTTTTTGGAAAATTACAATTTACGGGTATCCGCGCCCCGTACCGGGTAATTTCATATATTGTGTACCACACGAGCGGATTTTAATTTTCATAAAAACAAATTAATTGAAATGTAATTTTATGTTATTCAATATCAGCAGTAGATTCGGCTCCAAAAATATTTTTGTACAAAACAACACATTGTATACCCAAAACTTTGGATCGAGAATGCGTTTCTATTCTGAGAGAAAAGTAAATGGAAATAATAATGAAGTAATAGCGAACCTCATATTGAACGAAATGCGAATTCTCTACGCTGATCTGATATCCAGGGAGACGGTGGTTAAAATTTATTTGTAATTGTCAGAGTAAAATATTTTTATTCCAGTGAATCTATTAAAAGCTCTATTCTCCATTCTAATAAATTCGCGCAAAGCCACGAGTAATACCTAGCTATCGATATAAATAGTCGAGTATCGAATTCCGTATACATCAAACGGCAGTACATTTTCATGGGTCCGCGGCATTTGTCACGTAGGACCAATATTTCCGTTGGGACCACCCGCCAAATAACAACACTCAATTTTTTACTCAAGAAAAAACGATATACGACTTTTTTATGTCGAATGAAGGAAATGATAATAAATGATGAGAAGTTTCTGTATTTATAAGTGTATTTTTTTAACTTAGTTTATGTTGCTGATGTTTGTCCCAAGGTTTGCTTAGTTTGAAACTAGATGGCGCTATTGAATATTTTTCATTATAGGTTACCGTACCGTAGTTACCGTAATGGTTATAGGAGTTACCGTTGACGAAGGAGGTTAATGACATCATGTAAAACATAAAATTCTAGCTAGTACTTGGATGGCTGTAAATAATTTTGTACTCCAATCGGCTGATGAGGAAAGACTTTAGATCCTTTCGATATCAGAAAGACCCCATATCCTAATAATGAGATGAATACGGATTGATGAATGATGATATGGATTAAGCGTGATTAAAATAAAAAATATTCTCTAAAGCACTCTATCTTCCAAATTATCAAGCCATTAGAGCAGAAATCAGGCTATACATATTATGCATAATATTATTAACGTATTGTATGCTACATGTATACCAGCTACGCGAAACCATTCACCAATATTGAGTTGAGTAACATTATTATGTAACCAAAATGTAACAGAGCCCGTTCTGTAGTTTAATTCGTGGATTTGCATTAACAGCCCCGATCGAAGTTCCCCAGTCAACGAGTCGGAAGCCAGATTATCCTCTCGAATACGTATGAGTTGAGATTTTCGTATGTCGTTCCGTTGATAATGCCGGTGCCCTACATACGGGCTGGGATAGTGACAAGCTTCCAAATGTTTTAGTCGTATAAGCCTCTTGTATATGAACTGTAGTATTAAATGAAAACTGTCAGACTGGAGATTTAATCCATGTACTAATCTGCTGTCTGCTGCATGTACACATAGTTTTTGATATTTGTCCACAACTATCTTTATGAAATATTTTATTGACTTCACGTTTTGACACATTGTTATTAATTTGAAGTATTATCCTTTTTTCTATTCGAAACAAAAAGTATTAACCGTCATTTAAGATTTCTTTCTCTTCTTCGGCACAACTCACAACTTATTCAACTAAATTGTTATGTATTATATTTAATGTGAGACTACAAATAATATTTCACTTAAAAGTAGTATTAAACATACGTTTATTTTGCTTTACCCTTACAGCTACTACTTTCTCGTAAAATATTATTATATTTATCTCTATAAATATTAAGTTCATTGAATTAACTTTCCGTGTATTCAGGAAACAGTGGAATACTATTCGTACAACATTCATCTGAACTGAAACTTTGAAACTGATTTCAAGAGAGCAGCGACCTTGTTAGGTACTAAAATATTTATTTTTAGTCGTTTTAAATTCCACCTACGTATGTGCTACGTATTTTTCTTTTTTTCTCTTTCTTTGATAGTTTTAAGCCTTAGCTTTGTTTTGTTATTATCTAAGTGACCTATCTAATACGCATGATGGAAACAAGGCTTCTGCTCATATTGCCGCTATTAAATATTCTTTCTGGAAATTATTTTGTTTAAACAACATATTATAAGTACTACCTCCTATTTTTTATACCACTAAGGTGGCAAACAAGTATATGGTCCGCCTGATGGTAAGCAGTCACTATAGCTCTATGGACGCTTGCAATACCGGGGGTATCGCTCGTGCGTTGCCGACCGTGTAAAAAGTAAAGCAGTATTGTCCAAACTTACATCCATTTACATAAAATAATTTTTTTATCCACCAGAATATCGAATACAGTAAATTTAATTACTTCAAACTGTTCACATTTCTTGTCTGTAACTACCACTGCTCAAGTTAATTATTTTCCAATGCAACTAAATCAAACGGAATTAACAGAGATTTAATGCATTTCCAGGCATTTCCCATTCTATTTACAGGTAAAAGGAAGTGACCTGAATCTTCTAGACTCGGGACAAAATTAAATTAGCCGCCGCTTCGTCGGCCGAGTGTTATTTGCATCTAAGATAAAATTAGTTCCTTAAAGTTTTTTCCTGGCTTAATGCAATCAGAGTTGGATCTTGGAGAATATTAAAATAAGAATGCCCATTAGTTTCTACCTGATATAAATACTAAACGTTGAATTTATTTTCTGTCACCTCTAATAATATATCTGAAAGCCTCATTTTGGACACAGATTACAAAATAGTTACTGGGTGTGTGTGCGAAGTCAACTAATGAATTTGAGATCTTTTCGCTCCCAAATCTTTTGAAAGGTGCACAAAAACATTTAAAAATCTTTGGAACGTTTTGAATCTCTGTGGGTTCAAGACTTTTGTTACAAGTGTATTAAAGCCACTTTTAGCTACGTTCTACACTGTTTTTTTTTTTTACGAAATAATGTGTTATGTGTTTGCAAAAGATGTGTGAATTAAAAGAGTATTTTTAAGATATTATAGCGAATCTCTGTATTGTTAGAAATATTTACAAAATATACATTATTGTCGACTTATTAGTTCAAACTTGTCTACTGGCACCTGTGTGCTCATTTGCTTGTCCTTATCTTAAGTAAGATAGGGTTGCTTAAAGGAGTAATAACAGTAATCCCGCAAGAGATATTTATTAATTTGGGGTTAAAACTAAACTTCATTAAAATGCTAACTGAACTTAAGTTCTAAGTTATATAATTTCTCAGAATATCATCTAATAAGTTTAAGTTTTAAAAGCTATATTAACACGTGCTGTGGGTTCACCGAACTTCACATGAAACATATGGTGTGAAATAACTTCTTAAGTACGAGCGAAGTCGAGAATTTTCGGTTCTATTTTACCAAAGTCTCCGAAGTTTCTCGCAAAACAAACTAAGGGCGAGGGCACATTATTGCCGATGCGATATTGTGCCAAAACCAACGTCACATCAGATCGACCTTGGCCAGAAAGGGCGAAATCATCATCGATGTGTTTCATCATACATCGCGGAGTTTCAATCATTCCATCGTGAGGTCTAACATACAAATTGCTCAATGCATCACGAAATCCGACGCCAATGCACGTATATTTTTGTATAGGGACGTATTATTATGATGTCGATTTGCATTGTGGGTTGTGTTGTGTGCAAAGTTCACATTTTGGGCATCCTAATAAATATATAATATATAATAGGTAAAATTTAGCACCGTTGCAAAACCGAAAAGATTTAAATTCCACACCACGCATTTCACATGACACCGCAAAGGCTGTGTGCCACGTGGCATATTGTGGCATACCATAACACTTTATATCACAGAGATTTATAAAATTTCTGTGTTTTTTTATGTAGGAATCCGCAGCGGCTACACTTAGGGTCTTCCACACAGCGCCGCTTTTGCTGTGTGGAACGGCTTTAAGTTTGAACATGCATAGGTACGAGAGGACGATCTGTTGTTACAAACTTGGTTGTTATCGTTTTGTAAGTAAATATCAAATAGAATTGATTAAAATCAGGTAGCGAAACAATCTCGAGAACATAGGTACATACAGAGTATAAGCACCGAGTCCCTCAAACTTTGTTTAAACAAATTAAGTTATGCTGTTAAAGCAGCTAAAATAATTTTCAGATACCACTTTCACATTTTTTATTTTCACATTTTACCAACCATATTATATATTTAGGTAGGTACTTTTTATGTCATACAATACAAGTAAGCGATCCACCTGATGGAAAGTGATTACTGCCGCTTATGACTATCAATGACACTAGAAGTGGTACTACCAATGATTACTTTTTTTTACTTCGGATAATCATTTACGCATAATGTCGGTCTGGCCCTGCTAGTCAGGGAATACCCACTAAAACCTGAAGGTGTTCCTCACTCACCACCAATGCTTTACTGGCTATAAGGAAAGGTATAGAAAGAAAAGGATCATCTTTCCATCAGGTAGCTTGCTTGTTCATCTGCCGTATGTCATAAAGAAATTACATACCTTAAATGTTTCATGAAGTATCATCATTTTTTTGCCAATCGTGTTCACAAACCATGATCACAAACACATATTCAACAATCCATTAAACGCCGTTTACGAGAACAAAACGTTTTTGTTTTAAAGTTTTATTTTTGTCCCATAACTACTCATGTACTGCAGAAAATCTCTACATTGGCTCAATTTGTTTGCAATCATTCGAAATGCATGTTAACGGGATTCGCAGTTAAATCGCTTTAATGACCCATTGAGATAAATCGGTTATGGCTTTTTCGATTTGTTTCAATTTCGTTTCATACAATAAGAATGAATTTTAATTCAAATAAGTTGCCTTGTACAGAATTTACGCAGCGCCGACCAATCCTTTAACTTGTTTGAATTTCAAATACTTGGTTACAGGTATGTACCAATAATTATATTTTTGTGAATATATACAAAAATAATTGCAATGTAGGATCAAAACCACGTCTTTCGCACCGAAGGCTTTTCATTTTAGCATATAAACATTTCATTTCATAAACATTTCATTTCATTATAAAATTACCAACCATTTATGAAGCACAACCAGCTAAAGACAATAGCTAAGCTTTGTAGCTAAAGCTCCTAGGAAAACATAAAGATTTTAACAAAAGCTTCAATGTTATTGTGTGGCGATTCAAAGAACGGATGGACACACTCTTTTATAATAATATAAATGTGAGATTTCATACCCGCATTGCGACGACTCAGTTATTCACTCACACCTGGCAACGGTATGGTAATGCTGTGGTCCAAGTTGTTAGCTGAAAAAAACTACTCGTTGAAATAAGTTCCTGGAATAATAATATTCTATAGTATATAAATCCCGTGGTACCTTCCAAGGACTATCACAGGACCATGGGCAAAAAAGTAAATTTCATAAATGATCTGCTACTCCAAAAATCTTAGATAATCTGTCGCCGATTCAGAGTCCATCTTCTTTGCCCGTGCCTTTTTTCTACAGGATCGTTGGATTTTTCAGTTTTCTTATAATACAGTCAAATTACAGCAAATTTTTTTACTTGGTCCTAATACGAACTGCAGTCATCGTTGCTAAAATCTTGGTTTAATATTTCATATCAAAATCAAGCAGCCAAGTTTCATTCTATAAATATTTGAACGCATAATTTTTATTTTATCCTATCATTAGGTGAACAACGTATTCTAGACTAATTAAAATCGCGTATATTAAAGTAATTATGAGAAACAGTGATTGCTTTTATAGAATATATCAATTTGAAAATAACTACATGAACTTGTAACATGTACCAAATAAGAACAAGTGCACTGGAGAGGTGAAGGAAGAAATATGCTTATTCAAAAATTCGACACCAAGCCTCGTCTAGTTTATGTTTTATATTTTTTTCTTATGTAAACTTTTTAACTATATGTCATCCATTCCTTTTCTTATAGGTAGTAGTTCTTCGCAGGAAGTACACCAGTAGTCAGACAAGGATGCTATATTTTAACGTGTCAACTATTGAAGAAATTATCTGTGACCACAGAATTTTGAATACTCTTCCAAGAGTAGATTTAGACGGACATCATTTGAACTACAAGCTACGAAAAATTGGATTGTGTGAATTTTAATTAAGGCTAAACCTGTCAATGAAACCGATAGACTCAAATTATATGCAATTCAATTATCATAATATCAGAGCAACGGAATCGAATCTATGGCCTTCGGTATAAATAAGGTCGACCACCTACCTACGCTATAAGGGTCGTAATTGTAATATGGTAATAAAATAAATGAGAAAAACCCCTGACTAACTTTAATCACGGTCGGCTATTAAGTTTTCCGCAAAATAACGCTTCATTAAAATGTTTAACGGGCGTTTTAATTTTCTATACGGGAAGAGTTTTTAATGAAGCATGCAACAGAACAAGAGTTTTAATCTCAAGCCTTTTGCCTCGTGCTCGATAAAATATGGCTCAAATGTTTGCAAACTTAAAATTGTGTTTCAGTAGGGTTTTCATGTGGATGTTAAATGTCGATTTAGATTTATTCTACTTAACTAATCTATGTTTTTTTTTTCTTTTCTTTCAGGTATATTAGCCGTGTTTCCAAACCATTATAAGTGAATCATGTTTAATGCATTATCTGGTTGTGTACAAATCATATTCTTTCTATTCTTTGTTATTTTGACTGGTAATATTCTTTTGGACAACAGTACTAATTTTATTTTAAACAGATTTTAAGTTCAAACCTTGTCTTTTCTAATTAATGTGCATTATAACCGAAAATACGCTTGAAAGTTTGCGAAAATATAACCACTTTTTTTATTTTCGACTATCAAACAATTAAGAAATCTCTGTGTTTTCGGCAGTCAAGTTAACAAGAGTTGACTATTAATGTAATCTACAAAGAATAGTTGAAAACATATTAAAAAAATATATATTTACTTAAATCAAAAATCATAGATTGTCATATGAGTACGAGAAATCCCAGACGCGAGTTTCCAGTCATAAATATTCAACTAGGCAGAGATGAGGTAACAGTTTTCAGCTTGCACCAGTAAGGTCATATTTTATTCTCACTCCGGGATACTTGTTAGTGAACTTGACGTACACTATATATTCAGATTGCATGTGCATTATATGCGAATGCTTTTAGATTTTGCTGACGTTTTGACCGGCTTTTGTATGGATTTGTTTTTGATGGTTCTTCTTTTATGTGCTTTACGCTGTCCTTTGTCATTTTTGTTACAATTCATATCAAATTGAGGGGGTAAAGTGACCATCACAAATATGTGTCGCTTATGCTTATAATAGACCATTATTCAAATTTATTACAGGAGATAATCATTAACAGCCTCCATGAACCCATTGCTGGGTATGCTTCCTTTCTTCTGCTGTATCTCTAGTCATAATCATATTTAGGTATCAAACAAGCCACGTCAACCTATCTAGGTAGCCGTGGAAAGTCCGGTAACATTTACAGTGCATATTTTAATTAAATCAGTCAAATATCGGCTCAAACTGTTGTTTTGGTTTAATAATACGACATATATTGTTTTCATAATTTAACACTGTCTAAATAATAAAATATATCGCCAAAATAGTTTAAAATTTTCCATCTCCGTAGGAAATGCGGCGTGCTTTGCATCAGTGGAGCTATTCTTGCTGAGCAGGGCTCAAGTTTGTGCCAAAAAACTTTATAGCGTACATACCATCGGCTCGTTAAGGGAATGGAACTACTTAGTCGATTGAATCAGATTGCGAAATTGCAAAAGGATTGTTAGGGATTGTTTTATCCAATAAATATTTTATCAATGTTTTTGCTAACAACTACGTCCTTGTTATAATGAGCAAACATCCGTACTATACGATAATTTTCATGAATTTTTTTCCTTTCATGTTATGCAACGTTACATACATCAACACAAGAAAGTTTCTGTTACCTATCTGTTTTCTTCTAAATTCACATCCTCGTCTACATATCAGTGTTTATCATTAATAATCTTAAAATATTTTGCAAATAACAAAATAGTATCATTCTCATCTTGGCCAAAGTGAACCTGGAGTGTACAGTTTTTTATTTATTTAAACAACGGATGCAATGGCCTATATATCAAGCGTTGCGCAACACGTTGACCACTGGACCTGCCGTTACGATAATACCAATGGCAGTATTGTACAACTGTTACGCTAAAATTTTCAATACCAGTACGTATTCAGTTCTTTGCAAGTTTTATAGCATGAACGTATTCTTTTTTTTTTATGATAGAGGTTGATAAATGAGTATGCGGTTCACCTTATGGTTAGTATGGAGTAGAGTGATCTTAAAAATGTCAACTTAAAATTCTGAATTTATAACATTAATAAATTACATTTTAATCTTGATATTATGATCATCATGATCGTCAGCTTTCCTCGACTTGTTGGGTTTAAGTCTCCTTTCGTCTAATATTTGATATTATACTAGGTAACATTTTTTATGTCTAAACTGATCCATTTTCAATCGAACAAACAACGAACACCCGAGATTTGGTCCAAACTCCAATTTAGTAATTGTTTTTCTTCTGCAACATTTTCTAAAGTTACCAAACTTTGTTAACTCTTTTCTTTCACTTTCAAAAGTTTAGGTACCAAACGCCATTTGCAGAAAATTAATGGGGAATTTTTCCAGCTTTTAACTTCCATTTCTCAAACGTTGGGTTTTCATTATTTCATTTTGGGATCGCTTCTGAAGATTCATTTAGTTGCGGCCTGTCAGAAGTTTGCTAAGCAATTTTAAACTTTATATTACTTTCTAATCGGTTTGCTTTTAGTCGGCCTATTATAGCAATAAATTTACATATCAGTTGACACTCATCTCATACTTCAATGCAAATGAATGCTATTATAATAATTCAACTTCATTCGAGCATTTTATTTTAATCTATGTAAAAGAGTTGCCCAGGGACACATTGTGATTTAAGTATATCTATATCATCAACAATGCGTAATTGTGACAAAAAAATCTTTATAACACGAGTTAGTTTCTTTAATAAAATTCCTTTTTTTATATACGACTTTAGGTGATATCAGTGTAGACATCATGTAAAAACCGCAGACATTGTTGTCTTTCTCATAAATAAAAAGAGAAAATGGTGTGTTGGTTAACCGAAACAATAAATAAATCGTCCCATAAAAACCAGTTATATTTACAAACGAAAGGAAAAGAACAATAAAGGTTATATCATGAAGGTTTTTATCTATTATCTCCATTCGTGGGACAATTTATCTGGATTTAATGACGTGGAAACAAAATATATCGATTGTCGGTTAGTCCTGGTTCTAACAATTTATTTATGGGCTGATTTAAACACATTACCTTTGAAAATCCATACAATATTTTCGCAAAGTTTAGTACAGCATGACTTTATTGGCTATCATGTCACGAGTCTGTTTCATAGCTCTTATCAACTCGTGTGTCATATAACTTTACATACCAATTAACTAAACTGTTTTCCTAAACCAAAAACTTTTCCAAATAATGCTTCAAGTTAACCGGAGAGCAATGCTCGAAATTGGCTACCCATCTTACTGTAATGGGTATCGATTTACCATCATCCGAATGCCCAGTGACCTCACGGGTAACCCTACATAGCCACAGGGAGTTGAGTAAGGGCTTTTTACTTATTTATAGTGGTGGGTAGATTTACAACTGCGTGATTTGACCGCCCAATGAGTTAACTGGCCGGGAACTCAAGATTACAGTACATGAAATAAAATTCTTTATCATATGACGACCTCCGTGGCGTAATGGTTAACCATGCCGGCCCGCCACCCAGGAGGTCCCGGGTTCGAATCCCGGTCGGGTCATGAAAAACGAACTTTTCTTATTGGCCTCGGGTCTTGGATGTTTATCTATATATGTATTTGTTATAAAATATAGTATCGTTGAGTTAGTATCCCATAAGACAAGTTTCGAACTTACTTTGGGGCAAGATGAATCTGTGTAATTTGTCCCTATATATTTATTTATTATTATTAAAAGAAACAACTTTCACTAGATCTTGTTCTTTTTGTTACGACTGATTTGATGTTTTACACAGTAAGTTCATCAGGATTAATAAGATCGTAAGCGCGAAATCTCACTCCAATGCAGCTAAGTGAATCTAACTCTTCGAGAAAATGTTCTAAATAGGTATGTGAACAAAATGATAACTTTACTTCGACAAAGTGAAACTTCAAACAATATTACACGACAGCATTATTTAAATAAGACACCTTCATTTCATCACTGATATTACCAAGACCATTAGCTTATAATAGAATTAACAAATACATATTCACATCCATTGTCCCTAAATTTAGGTCTACTACAAAGACCGTCTCACAATTAAATGCATTAGTTTCAAGTAACTAGGAACGACGGTTCTATAAAGGGATGTCACATGTCTTCATATGATATCTGCAGTTGATTTGAATTGCAAATGCTTGGATATTATTACATTGAAAGGTAGTTTAGTCAGATGGATATTATCATCCAATTTCATCGAGTATCATACTGGATGTCCAATTTACTAATATCAAGTTTTCCGTCTATTGTATTACTTAAAGTTGTATTTTGCAAATAAAGCATATTTTATCTATTTTATTTAATAATATTCTGAACATAACGAATGTAAAATTGGATACATACTACACTGACACCGCAAACCGCACAGCGGATCATCGGCTCAAATCGGAGCAGCGCGTCTGGGGAAGGACCACCGACAGAAGATTGTATATATACAGAAGATCGTAGCCAAAAGCATTGGTCTCGGCCATGTTGTGTAGGGAGGGACACGGCGAGTAAGGTCTCCAGAACTCATCTTGGGGATTGGGATTGGGAGGGTTGGCAACGCGTGAGTGATAGAAGGT